>OZ007594.1:143201529-144407363 GCA_963931845.1 Maratus michaelseni | reverse complement strand
AATTAATGTATTTATTCTTCTTTTAATCACGGGTAACAGCTAGTTTAAACATAATCATTATAAGAGCCCTCAACTATTGGTACAACGAGTTGTCACACTGAGCAGAGCCCCGTAGTCGAAACCTCAAACTTTCTAAATTATGCAAGTAATCAAGCACGCGGGTTTTAATTTAAGTTTTTACGATTCACTCTATGACACTTATCTAAAGTATAAAAATGAAAATTTCAAAGTCTGTCTTTCTATACAATTTCACAGTTTGGAAGAAAGAATTTTGAAATTTTACTTACAGGTGTATTAAACACGGCCGAGGCAACTAAAGCAGTCCTGAATCGAAATAATTAACAGTAAATTTTAATAAATAAAAAACAACAGGCTAATAGGCATTTCATATAAAATCTAACCATTTTTCTTTTCAGTGTGGTGCCAAAAATTCAAAACTCTTAATAAATTCTTTCCACGGCAATTAATTTTTAATTGAAAGATTTCCACGTAAAAAAAAAAAAATGAAGATTTAAAAATGAAGAATTAAAAAGAAGTTGAATATGACGTTATATTGGAAGTACAATTGCCACTTTCAAACATTTCTCAATAATACAAGAATCATGAATAATAGTAAGTATAGAAAACGGGTGAATATGACGTCATTAAAAGAATTAAAAAGAAAATGAATATGGTGTTTATCGGAAGTTTAACAGACTTTTGAAAATATTTGACAATCATACTAGGAGAGTATCAATATGCGTAAGTACATAAAGCAAGTGGATATGAAGTCACCAGGTCAATATAACGTTAAATGAGCTTCACAAAAGTATTGAATCATGATAAAAACAAGATTATAAAAATATTGGAATATTCTCACATTTTGAGGTTCTCTGAATTCGTTTTCGCTTTTTTTTAATCTATTTCTCATGTACATGTGTGTGTATGCGTATATACTGCAATTTATATAAATATTTAGGTGCCCAAATATCATTATTAGTGAGGATCTGAAATAAAGATTTCAGATTTTTTTTAAATAAAGTGTCAGGCGATTGTATGGGATGAGAATGCACCATGTCACACAATAATGCTTTGCAAACCCTCAATCAGACACTTCATTTTTTAAGGGGCAATGAATTGCTAATGGATGTAGTCAATATTACATTGTCTGGAAATTTCCGACAAACCTTGCCGGTCATTCTAAAAGGAACAATGGCAGATAAAATTTACGCATACGTTACATCTTCACATCTCTTTTGAGGCATGTACGTATTTTGCGACTAACTAAAAATATAAGAGTTCATTTGCATGGAAACATATTGGATGGTCAATTTGTTGACCATTTGATAAATATTGGCAATATATTAATATCGCTTTATCTGTTATCGCTTGACCAGTGGCTGAGAGGTTCTGCTCTCAAAAATGGTAGACGGGAGGTGCTGGGTTCAAACCCCTGTCGCGCTCGTCGACCTAACCGTTCGGAGTTTTCCGTGGTTTTCTTCGAACTTTGCCGTTAATACGGGTTAGGATCCCTTCGAAAGACCCCCACAGAGGGCACTCTCCTCCCCCTTAGGGCCTATATACCTCGTGTTGATAATTGGCCGTCATAAATTAACCCAACCCAACCCAACCATGTTATCGCTGGTCTATTCAAATTCCGACAAGCATTTTGTAATATTGTGGTGTCTGTTGACGAACTCAAAGAAAAAGTATTTCAAAATATTAGACATTTTACACATCATAAATAGTTTTGTGAACGTACGATTCTGCACTAAAAAATGAAGTGTAAACAACATCAAATTGAAGAATCGAGAAGTGTTACCTGGAGAAGCTTTGTTCTACAAATAAATAGATATCATTGTTGATGAAAATGAGTTTCGAATTTATGTTTTTCAGTTCGTTGCATCATGTACAGTTCAAATACATTTTGATATTTATCCTTTTTAGCTTTTAATGCTCCAGTGATAAAATGGAAACAATCCGATTTATAGATAAATTCGGATGAGTTTATTATATAAATATATATACTGTTAGATTGGGTTTTCATTATATTCATTTATATAACATCTCGATTGCTTTATTTATTATATTGTTTATGTTGCATGTTAATTTATTAAACTGATTTTTCTATTTAAACATTCTTAAAATCCCGGGCAACGTCGGGTACTTCAGCTAGTAATCTATAATCAGCTAGTAATCTATAATATTTAAAGACACGATTACTTTCAGAGTTTTATATACTTATTTATTTATTATTTTTATGTGAACCATGTAGAATATGCCAACTACCACTATGCTGAATTTGATTATCGTCGACCAAACTGTTTAAGAGAAGTCACGTCACAAAGAAATGTTTCGACTGGGTTCATAAGAGTTTCACTCGATCAAGTCAATTATCTGAAAATGTAGACAAAGACTAACAATTTTTAGTAGATGACTTCAGCTTATTTTAGAGGATTTTTCCAGTTAGACTCATCTCATTCTAAGTTTATGAATGGGTGAAACTTAACACAGCAATATTGCTTAAAAGCCTCTATTGCCTTGAGCAAAACTTTCCATCTCTACTCTAAAAAGTATTTGTGTGTAATTTGATGATAGAGGTGATGAGTTTAAACTTTTAGTAATTTAACTACATTTTATTTCTTTATTTTTGGTAGCGATGAATTAATCTCTAAACTAACTGTTGTAAGAAAAAATATTAGATTATATGAACAATAATGATAAAATAGTGTATTTTCAGTTTCTTTTGTTAAGTGCTGCCTTTTGGTTTCCAGCGCCTTGTAATAGATCCCAGGTCTCTCTCGTCAGTTTGCTGACAATAGTCAAGGAAACTAATATTTTTTGTGTGTTCCTTGAAAAACGTTTGGATTTGTGTGATAGTTTTGGTGATTATAGTGACATCCTGACAAATAGTACATTGATATCCTATGATATTGTATGTTACAGTTTTACACTGGATGTTACCGTGTGTTACTGTTTTGCACTTTGTAATTTTGTATTAAGTGGATATGATAACGTCCATGTGTTTATGAGGACAGCCATTTTTATACAGGAATTTCTGTTATGGTTAAACCGAGTACAAAAAGCCAAATCACAAAAACCAAAATTTTTGGACGCCCCGAACATTGAACACCCAGCACAGAAAAATATAGAAAACACAATACAAGAAGAAGGATAGAAAGATAGAAAGTTTAGTATCCTCAGAAGAGGAAGGACATCGCGGATAATTGCATTTTAGGAATTACTGATAGAAACGCGTGAAAAATATTATGTTTAATTTTTTTTATAATATATTTTCAAATTCTTCGTCCTCTTCTTTTTAAATCAGGTGCTGTAGATGAGTGGATCCAGTGTTTCATCTGACAATATTGGGCTAGTGAGAAGGGTAGTGGACGAAATAAGGAATATGATGACTTTGTTTGTAATTTCTGTAATGCCATAAAAACAACTTTTATTTTAATCATGTGCTTTATCTAAACGTCCTAAAATTAATGTAATTGCTTCTGTTTCATAAAAACATAAAGATTCATGATTGTAAATCTACTGAATCCAATTATTAGTTTTACCTCGTACATCATCAAAACAATCAAATTTAGCCTTTTTAGAAAACCATCAAGCTTCCAGGAAATATGCATTTTCGAACAATAATTAGAATTTCCCGATATAATTAGTTTCTGTTAAAAATTACAACTTCTTCCCACTCCATTTTGGATTTACGAATGATTTCATTCTGAAAATAAACTTTTGGTACCTGTTTTTGCCACGTTTTCCCCTATTATAAAAAAAGGAATATTTATATGATGACATGTGTACAGGAAAAATATAATTACACCTTAGACATTTTGCAATATTTTTGTTCAGATTTCGGTCGCGCAAATTTTATTAAATAATTTTAAACCTGCTTCCTTTTGTTGTAGGGAATAAATTATGTTCATGTCATTCAAGTTTTTTCAGAGTAATAAGTCACATGATTTCCTTGCCCAATTCTTGGTTCTTTCTCGATACATGTCTCACAGATGATCTCAGATATGAATTCCCCGTCATCTTAAACTGCCACGAAAAAAAAACCTGGTTCATAGGACAAAATGTATTTCCAATAATGTAATACAAAAGAATGAACTCAAGTCATTCACATTAATTAGGAGTTCTACATTTTGAAAATTAGTCACCTATTATATTGTCTAAAGCTTTTTGGTGGCTTTAGTCTTTCTGCTCTTATTACAAACGTTAAAACATACCATACTTCAGACAAAAATCAAACGTAAAACGAAATTCATGTAACGTTATGAAGTTAATTTAATAAGGATAAATAATAGTTTTTTCATAAAAAAAATCTTATGTAGCATATTTTAATATTTTGTAACAATTCAACATTTTGTAACATTTCGAATGCTTTTACAATTTACATAGATCAACATGTTGTAATAAAGTATATTTATATCTTTGGTTTTTCGAGCACAAATAAGTAAGCGGAAATACTTTATTTCTGATAAAAGAATGTTTTTTTTATGTGTAAAATTTTACAATTTTTTAACTGATACACATATCGGACTAACACGAATTTATAAAGAAACTGCATCCAATTTAATGATTAGCTGATAAGATGATACGTTCGCATTTCGGTTTGAAATGATCCTCATCCAGTGTTATGGCTGAAGCAGTTACTACATTTTGAGGGTTAGAGTGCGTGGAACAAACCTTCGAGAGCACAGGTGCATGCGTGTTACATTATATAATCCCTGTATGGATTGAATACTAACAATGGTGTTACAGAATTCTAATTTGTTCATATTAGGAAAACTATACATGTATATATTTTTTTCTGACTTTAATTTTAAGTTATAATGGAATAGAAATGTAAATGAAAGATTTTGAAACAACAAATAAGATTTTTAACGAAATGTGTAATTCAAGTGGTTGATTTTAGCATTTGACCAACATATATTTTTTTAGTAATAATAAATAAAACCCTCAAACTAAAATTCGATTAATGTCTGAAAAAATTGTAATATTTTAAAAGAGCCTTCCTTCTGTTGTCTCCTCTCTTAAAAACCATATAATTGCATCGGCACATTCTTTTGTAAAAGGAAGACAGAAAGAATTTTTGTTTTATTCAAAATTATAAAACTCTATATCTTCAACTGTCATTTCACCTTCACACACCATACCATCTTCTGTCGCTTCGCAATACTTTTTTTATTACATGAAAATATATGTTTACAAACATATTTCCTTATTTTAACTATAAACATTTTAATTTTTAAAATTTTATTTTTTATATCTGTAAATTTCTAATGCATTTATTGATTTATTGAAGAAAATATCCTTTACGCAATGGAAGAAAAATCATATAATTTTTTAAAATATTTATCAGTTGTTATGTGGAACATGAAGTAGCATTATATATAGGAGAAGACAAGCGAATATGTTTCAGCTGCTCATGATATCGAGGTAAAATGCTAAATGGAAGAGCTAGTTATGGAGATTCGAAAGCAAGTTATGTGTGTTTTTTTATTTATACGCAGCTGACCCTCCCGGCGTTGCTAGATCCCTTGATAGTAACCTTAAATGTACCTAAAGTCAGAGTTGAATGATTTTACAATTTTAAAAGAAAATCTGTACACCCGAACCCAGATTTTGGGGTCCCACTGTCTTCGAAAGCGTACACCGTGAGTGCTACGCACGCTCCGGCTGGCTCTGATTATATATTTTAAAAAGAAAATCTGTTCAAATAATATTATGTTGGGATAGGGGTGCACTTACTTCGGTAGTGTACACCAAGAGTGCTACGTACACGGCAACCTGCTTTCATTTTATACTTTTAAACAAAATATTTCCAGATTAACCTCACGATACACTGCCAAAGGAGTTTACACCCTCGAATTTTTATGATTTTATATTTTTAAGCGAAAATCTATCGAAATGGACCAAGAGTGGGGCTCCAACAATGTACACCGGAAATGATACGGATGCTCCGGTTTGTTTTGATTTTATATTTTAAAAGGAAAGACGAGCGAAGCCCTGACCTGTGATAATAAAATCAGTGTTGAATTAGTAAACGTACATTATGTAAAAAATCCGTGTTAAAATACTTATATTTAGTGGTAAAAAGGCATTGTAAAAAAAAAAAAAAAATTCTCACTTTATTTTTTCCTTTTTAGCAATTGGATACTTTTAGTATTTAAAAAATCGCTCTTATTGTCCAAACCATTTGAAAATTTTGCGAGTTAGAAATAAAATATTTTCGATGCTTGTGTGTAACTTTTCTACTAAAATACTCATATTTAGTTGTAAAATTCAATGTTTTCTTCTCACTTTTTTTTGCATCGGTATCCTATGGGAAAAGTTTTCATTTCCAAACTGATTATTTTACACAAAATCTCATTTTTCTAAACCAAAATTTTACTCAAACAACAGATATAATATTAATTTATTGTATTAAATTTTTTGAGAATTATTGCAAATATAAGTTTAAATAAGAGTTTGCAAAGTTAACCCTTACTGACTATATTATTTTTTTCAAAATGATTATTTCCCCCGTAAATCTCATAATTTCTGAAGTAAATTTATACTCAATCATTAGCTGAAAGTTAGTATGTTCACTTAAAATCTCAGCATGTTTGTATAAAATTAAGCTAATTTTTTAAACAAAATGTGCCAAATGTTAACGCAATAGACAATAGAACCAAACAAAAGTCGCGTGAGTGACTTTCGGAAAATAATTTTTTTAAAGGGTTAATCTTAATGTTTTTTAAAGAGATACCACAGTTTGCAAGAAAAATGAACGTAAATGTGGTCTGGTGATTTTCATTTTTTGGCATTTTTAATTCCTGCGCGGATGCAGATTTTTTAACTTTGCCAAAAATATCGGAACGGTGCATCCTTTCGAAAATAATATTTTTAAAAGTTTTAATAATCGTCATGTTTCAAACGGATTGCACCGTTATCAAGTAAAATATACGTAAATAGAGACTGGTATTTTTAGTTTTCATGTATTTTGAAGAGTTAACCCGATGAGGGCATTCAAAAGACGGGGGAAAACACACACGAAAAAAATTAAAGGGTTATTATTTATATATTTTTAACGGATTGCACCGTTAAAAAATTAACGTACAAAATTTAAGCGTGTATTTTCTGTTTTATCACAATTTGAATAGTTAAGTTGTTTTGCGCTGTGGAACACCTGAAAAAAATTTGCATTTTCCCTCTGTTCTTTATTTTCGGAACGGGATTTCGGCGTCATCGCTGAGATTTTTCACTACATTTTGCGATATTCATTATGGTTTATACTTAATTAAAAAAAACTAATTAAGAAATCCAAAAGATTAATTCAAGGTGCATAACTACAGATACAGAGGTAGCTTTCAGTGAAATCTTGTAGGTCTACTCGTAGCGGCCTGTTCAAATCACAGACAAACACACACACACAAACGCATAGACAGACAAACTTCTTTCCTTATTATTATAGATTGAAACAAAATTTAAAAGTTTGATAAAAACGTGACTTTTTGGCAGACGTTATTTAGACATACAGATTAATTTAAAATACATATGTTTAAATTATTATATTATTTTTATTTTAAATATTCTTCAAAAATATTTTTTCTAAGAGTATCCATGTTACAAAGGGAACAGGGGTTTAATCTGAGGTTTACTAGGTCTGTCATTATAAAATTTTTAATGACTTCTTCACATATATCGCTATAATTAACGAACCTAATCCTCAGGTAAATATCTAAAACTTATACAGGAAGTTAGTTACCCAACTAACATTTGCAAGAACCTGACAAATATATTCAATGCAAGTTATAATTTATATCACTTCTTCCACGATTCAGACTCATTATATATAAAATATATAACATAAAAAAATGAACAAACAAGCAAAGTAATATAGAAATATAAATCGCAATCATCCACAACACAGAAATTCTAAACAACGTTTTCTTTCCATTATAAGGGTGCATTTATCATTAACGACAGATCACCCCTATCCGTAATTATCAGAAATAAACAACACTGTTACCTAAGACTTACGGAATTAATAATTCAAAAATAACAGCCAAGATTTCAAAAGATTACTTTTTAAATTTTATATATTACTTTTAACCAAAGATTTCCTCCAACAGAATTTAAATTGGAAAATTACTGATACAATGGATTCATAAGAATTTAAACTAAAAGTTTTATTATATTGCTTTTACGAGGGCAATCCAGAAAATAAGTTCCTTTAAGCAATTAAACAAAATTAAAGGATTATTAGAAAATCACTGTTATTGCATAATGAAGTACAATGCTTAGATTATTTTTCAGCATAGTTGCCACCATTGCAAAAACTGCATACACAAATTTAGGCATTACTAACTGCTTTATAAAATCACAATGTCTAAAATTTCCTAAGTTAAAACATAAAAATTAGAAAATTCATTGAAAAAAAAACGCGTAAACGTGCCCCGGTCTAAACTACAAGTTATAAATTATATCACTTCTTCCACGATTCAGACTCATTATATATAAAATATATAACATTAAAAAAATGAACAAACAAGCAAAGTAATATAGAAATATAAATCGCAATCATCCACAACACAGAAATTGTAAAACGTTTTTCTTTCTTTAGCATTAACGAACGAGCACTCTTTCCGTAATTATCCAAAATAAACAACACTGTTACGGAATTAATAATTTAAAAATAACAGACAATATTAATAATAATACATGCTATATTTAAATTCTTAGGATTTATTTTAAAAATACATTTTCCTAATAATATTTTGAAACAAAATGAAATCTCTTGTCAATAGTTGTGTTATCTGAATCAGTCATGGCGTAAAATGTGAGAAATCTAGCAACTTTTAGCAATCCATCAACCGTGTTTCTATTTTTCTGAGGCGGACACGGATAAGCTTTTCCATTTCTTTTAACAAAAAAAAGCTATCGAGTATCTTGAAAGCAGCTCAAATATTTCTTTCGTCATTCTTTGACAGATTGACATTGTAGCTAGAAAAAGTATTTTCCTTTTATGAGATAAAAATGTTTCAGAGTTTGTAAAGTATGTTTATTTCACAATGTTTGTATTGTATTATTTCATTATTGTATATTTCATGAGAATATTTCTTATGTAATATAACAAGTTCTAGCAAATATGTACTTAAACCGGAATTTAAAATAAAGAATTCCTGATACTTTGAATTGGTAATAATAAAAGAAAAAAATAGTTTCCTTATGTTGCTTTTACAAAATGGACGTATTCCATTTTAAGAGTGAAACAATACAAAAATTACAATAAGTAATGATTACAACATTTGGTAAAGTATATTTTTTATATAATGTTTATACTGGATTATTCCATTGTGTTAGATTTCTAAAGATTACTCTTTTAATGTCATATATTACTTTTAACCAAATATTTCCTCCAACAGAATTTAAATTGGAAAATTACTGATACAATGGATTGATAAGAATTTAAACAAAAAGTTGTATTACATTGCTTTTCGTAGAAGGATGTATTTCTAATTTAAGTGACAAATAAATGCAAAAATTACAATGAAAAAAAATTACATCATTTGTAAAGCATGTTCATCTCATAGTGTATATATTCGATTCTTTCATCATGGGATTATTTTTTAAATAAAATATAAACAGTTTTATCTAAGATTTATTCAAACAGAATTGAAATTGGAAAATGAAACATATATCTGATTTATAAAAAATCGGTTCCTTATATCACTTTTACTAAAACAATGTTTTTTTTTTTTTTTTTTTTTTTTTTTTTTTTGAAAACAGAAAAATATGTAAAAATTACAATAAATAAAGAAAGCATCAGTTTCAGTACGATTATTTTTCTGTGTCTGTACTAGAAGTTTTCATTTTGTTAAAATTGAAGAGGATATGTTTCTTTAATGTAATAAAAATATTTTTACCAAAGATTTATGCCAAAAAATTTAATTTGAAAAGTTATGATACATTACAGCAATACTGTACTACTCAGTGTCCAGCCCTCGCATTTTTTATAAAGCCCTGCAAGTTCGGAACATAATATATACGTATCATCATTGTCATCAATTGTTTTCAATCCACAGCTAAATGTATGTCTCCCTCAGATGTTTTCATTGTTTTTTGTCTAATGCTTTGGTCATAGAATTGACACCGGCCACTTTTCTGATTTCATCGTTCCATCTTACCTAATGTCACCTTAGCGATTGTAACCTCCAGGATTTCCAATGTGTCCAGCCCAATTCCATTTTAAATGTTTAATTCTCTCGACGATGTCAAAAACTTTCGTCGGACTTGTCATCATAGTTATTCTTTTTGTGTCTGTAATATTGATATCTAGCATTTTTCCTTAGATATTTTTCCATACTTAGCTGTATTGTTGTAATATTTATTCAGATATATATATTTAATAAAATGCATTTTTTAAAGACCTCACGATTGTTTTGAAACAGAAAAACAACTATAGGTTTCTATATTTTTTTCAAATTAATATCCCGAATACTGGAGTTTTACTATATAGCATATTTATGAAACATTTGTTTTTCGAGAGAGAGTTTCTACATAATGATTTCCGTACGAAGTTTGAAATATTTAATACGAGACTATAATTTTTCGAACTCTATTTAATCATCTTACTGTGCTAACCTGAAAAATTAAAGTTTGATTCTTTCTTCACGTAAAACGCACTCGATGTTGTATGCGATAAAATGAGAACATGTGAAATAATATTTTAATTATTTATAAGCATATCCCACCAGGTAGAAAAAGTATAATAATCTTACTTTACTCAGCATAATTTTGAGATGTAAAATAATATTTTAAGGTCACAATTTGTCTATATATTCTTAAAATATATGTATATTTAGAACGTGTTTCAACAAATATTCATTCTGTAAACGCTAAAGCAATTTCTCCGAAAAAGAAAAACAAATATATATGTATGATTTTCTGTAGTCTCTTAATGTATGTATTTTAAATAATTTATTACACTCTAAATGTTCCAATTCTTTACAATAGCTATTCAAATTGTTACTTGTAAGCAGATTAGCTTACAGTCACTTTTGCTTTACCGACATAAAGAAAAATAACTGCAGAGTATTTAAAAACAAACCTTCAAACATTTCGCATATAATATAAATTACCTACATTTTTCATAGTGATTACAGAACGATTTTTTTAATTAACGATTGTGTTGCAGATGTTACCAACATTAATTTTGAATTATGTTTCTGTTGCCATGTTTATGACAGTGAGATAAATAGCAAAAATAGATGAGATTCATAAATCAGAATATGAATATTAATTAAGAAATAACTTCAATGAATAAACATGTCTGCTACTTACGAAAATATTAATATTCTTGAAACAATGGGTTTGATATACGTGACTGGACTATATAATGCAAGAGAAAGCAGAGCATTGATGAACAGAATCCATAAGTAAAATAAAAAGTTTTCTTTTAAAAGAGAAGTGTAAGTTTCCTTTGAAGAGAGAGCTGTATTTTTATGTCTTCTATAAATATTCGCAATGTACACTGTATTTTCGCTGAATATATATGTATACACACACACACGCACAAATATACATACATATATATATATATATACATATAGTGAAATGCTTCTTGATAAATTGTCTACATATTGAAATTATATCAAACATTAAAAATTTCAATTTCAACAGTTAATTTAACATTATTCAGTAAATGTTACCTTCGCATACCTAATAGGAATTCATCTGGTCAAGCATGTAAAGGAATATATAGATATAACGTTTGGCACAACTAAAATTCAATTAATTTACAATCATTGTATAAAGCAAATTGTAATGGAAATAGAATATTAAGAATATCTGAAAAATTGCTTTGTGGAATGAGTTGTAATTTTGGATTCGCTTACTTCAAGCTTCTAAAAAAAATTCTATGAGAAATAAATGTATATATTATAATTCGTATTGCTTTTTAATGTTAATTTCAAAAATTATATTATTTCACCATTAATTCTGCATGATAGACACATTTAGCATAATTAAGAAAATAGCGTTAGTTTCACTTGTTAATGTCCATCTGTCTTATAATACTACATTTCTGCGTGTGATTTGCAGTTTATGTATTCTGGAGATAGGTTATAAACAACTTAGATTTCACTACTTCTAATAAAGTTAATTTTACATCTAAGTGTACCATTTCATACAAAATCGAGAACGCCTTACAATTTCTTAATTTGTAAAAGACTTTTCTCGGTTTTCATTCTGTTATCAAAATAGGAACGCTATAGTCGCTGTTTGCCGCTTGGTAACAATTTAAGCGATTCTCATCAAGGAGCGCATAGCCACTGTGTTATTCTTAGGCGCCACGTTTATGACTTCAGATATAAAGTTATGAATTTAGGGGGGATAGGAAATATGCTATAAGAAAGAGCAGGACATTCACTGGTCTTTTGTAATTAGTGGGTTTCTTCTATATATGGAGAGAGACAGAGAAAAAGAGAGACATGGATAGGTCGATGGAGAGAACGATGGTGCCTCAGAGTATGCCAGATTGCAGTCTGAAATGTTTCTGACATTTTCTGCAGTTTACTTTAAAAACATTGTCATTAAAATTGAATATTGTAAGGTAATTTTATACACTGTAAAACTGACACGTATGTAAGATAGCATACAGAATTTCTTTTACCGTATAAAACGGAGTTAATATTAAAAAGAAAATAGAGGAAAAAGGGGAAAAGTTCAAGAAACTGTTATAGAAACAACTAGAATGATCGAGGGCGACAAGATGACATCCATCATTAATCAAATTAGCTAAAAATGTAGCGAGGAGACTCCGAATCGCTGAATCCATCGAAATCCATATGGAAATGCCACATAACCTCAGAGAAAAGATACTAGTAGAGAGCAGATTCCATTGTTATTTGGTCGAAAAGTTGGTCGCAAGATCAGCTCGGATTTGGCGCTTCATAGGCTGTCTGTTTTGGCGGTAATCGCTTTCTGGGCAACTTCGATGTCATTCCACACGGACGCAATAATAAAGTTTCGGCCGGAATACGGAAATTCCAAGCAGTTTTAGCGCACTAAATTAGGTGGGAATCACGTTTGATGGGTACGTGATCTTGGAGCCCAAAAAAGCTTACCGATTTGGTGTCTAGTATATTAGAAGGTCTATGCACATAACATAGCACGTTTGATTACAGAGTGAAAATTTTCGGTTTGGAATGGGACTCAGGAGAATTTTGCTAGATGGACGTTGCATCCATTCATATCAATGCAAGAACACTGTTTAAAGTAAATTCCGTATTTGTGGTGTTACGCAATGTTGCCAATTGACTATTTTAATTTCAGATTAACCCTTTCGCTACTAAAACGTCCAAAACGCCCGGCCATACAAACTACTGCGAAACCGCCTGAATGCCTGAGAGATAGTGGTTGTCTTTTCTTCCCCTAATGAAAAATCTAACTATTGCCCCAGAGTAGGGGATTATTGCAATCCACGGGTGGGGAACCTTTTGTACCAGTGATCTTAGGGAGGTTCCATATTCGAATATAGCTGCTTTCTTATAGTGCTGCTGACAAAAGGGAAACAGGAGAAAGGGGGAGAAAAGATCTCCCAGCATATATCCGAATTCGGGCGATTGTCGTATTTTGAATGCTATCCATTTTTTAGACTCAAGTATCAAAGGGTCAATTGATTGTTACTACTTTTCTGAACAAGTAATATTTGTGTTATTGAATGACACAGTGGTGACAAGATTTTCTTGGCATGTCGTTGGTGGACGACTGCCATGTTATGGCAGATATGCTTAAAAATACTGTAAATGGAACTATCCAACAGGACTTTTGTCAGAAATTTATTGCAAATTTACCGACTTATGATGATCAAGCTAAGCACCTCTTTGCCAACATTTTCAAGAGATTATTATATACTGTTTTTTCGTGCCAAAGAGGGACACGAGTATTCTGAAGCAGATCAACAAGAGGCAAACTTTGCTTGCCGACGGCTTTCACAGGCGCAAAAAGAATCATGAAAACTCAAATATCCCCATTAGCAACAAATTCCAAAACCTTGCCTTAGATATTGATGCCAAACCGGATGCTGCATAAAGGGATCAAACCACATTCGATAATGTCATTACAGACCAAAATTCTGGCAATTATAAATCCAGAATTAATACATTCTACATTTAATTCAACGAAAAGCGGAGAGATCTCGCTAAAAGTATTAGTGGTGTAAGTAAAAAATGACACTTCATAACTTTTAAAGGTGAAGACCTTACAGTCTTATACAAAAATGATAAAGATTTTAGGAAAGTTTTTAGATAGTAACGCAAAAAAGTACACTACATTGCATCCTAAAGAACAACGATCCAAAAAAGTTTGTATAAGAAACCTCCTATGCTACAAAGAAAATGAACTTATCACCGCAAGCCTAAAAAAAATACTGTTTCACAGTAACTAGGGCTGCCATGTTAAAGA
This sequence comes from Maratus michaelseni, assembly GCA_963931845.1. Classification (NCBI taxonomy): domain Eukaryota; kingdom Metazoa; phylum Arthropoda; class Arachnida; order Araneae; family Salticidae; genus Maratus; species Maratus michaelseni. Next base: position 144,392,921 of record OZ007594.1, on the reverse strand, counting down.
ATCGAAAATCAGGCAATGCAATACCTCTTTATATGATAAACTCATTGCCGCGTCCTAAATTTGATGAAATTTATAAAATCCAAGAAATAGACTACATTTCAGTTACTATTCAACCATTTAAAAGTAATCAAAAAGTTAAACAGTGTTACAGGTGTCAAGGCTTTGGTCACGCCTCGGAGGTGTGTCAATTCACACCTAATTGCGTAAAATATGCAGATTATCATCTTAGCCCAGATTGCCACATAAGGGACATATCACACCCAAATGTTCTAATTGCGGACTTGGCCATTCGGTTACTTGCCGTAGTTGCACAAAAATCCCTTTCGTGAAAAAAACAGAAATAATCCTAAACTGAGTAGTAACAAAGATAACCAAGCTAATAAAGATCCTCAAATGTTAGCAGAAATCCTGAAAGATTTTAATTATACTAAAAAGCAAATTGTTAGTAAACCTGCTATTCCCTAAAATCCTAAATCAGAAAGTTTAACTTTTGAAAAGCTCTACTGCGCTTGCGATGGACATTCTTTCCTCTTCTACTGCTGAATCCTCTAATAACATCTTAAAGTCCACTTCCAACCCAACACTCACTTCGAACCTAGCTCTAATCCCATCTAGCTACACTTACGAAATACAGGAAATCTTTCAAACATTTCAAGATATTAAAACAAATCCTCTAGATAACTAAATTTCTAAAATGTAAATCAAAAATATAGCTGCTAAATCTAAATAATATACTAATCCAATGGAAATTTTTTTTTATCATTGTTCAACAGTTCGACACCCTTGCAAATGAGATCAACCTACCCAATCATGACTAGTTGTTATCTTAACTCCCTCTTTATCTTAACATAGTACAAACATTTCTTTAAAACTGTCTACAACATCCCTTATGATATTTTCACAGATTTTCCAAACTACGAGGTCTCCGACCACGCTTATCGTGAACGCCCTAATTAATCTATGGGAATTTATGATGAAGATTGAGTTTTCCTCTCTCTTCAATTTAAGCTATGTGAATTTATGATGAAGATTGAGTTTTCCTCTCTCTTCAATTTAGCTTAGCTTCTCTTGTCTTTTGTATAGAAAAAAACTATTTAGTCCGTCCTAGTGGTTTTTATAATCCTTATATATTAATCTTTTTTTGTAATTTTTAAACTTAAATGAATGGTCTCTGCAAAGAGTCTTTTTCTACCATGATATGTGTTCGACCCCCGGTATGGCTTGTCTGCCATGTTCTTGGATCATTATTGTTAAACTTGTATTTTATTAAACTATTTTAAATATTTTTATTACTTTTATTTTCTTTTATGCAGTTTTTACTACATTTTAATTAACCTCGTTTTCGGATATCTATTGCTTCGCAAGTCATTGCCTATACACTGGCAGTAAAGTTGCCAAGCAACTAGATATTCCAATGTGCTATCTACGCGTTCCGTGTTGCATGTACGAGTAGCGAATAATGAAATTTAGCGGACTGGAGGCTCTGATTTTATGTTTTCATGGAACAATTCTCAATTTCTTGAATGAAAATTTGAGACAACTGGACTGAGGAAAAATTTTCATCTTTAATTAGAATTTCAATACAGATGAAAGTGTTTTCTGTCTTAGTATAAAAATCCAATATGAAGGTTTTTCTTTTTTTTTAAATAACATTTTTCAGTATTTTTAAAAACACTTAGATAGGTAAATAAATAAAAAAAAATGATATATAAATAAATAAATAAACAGATATTGTTTTTGCTAAAGTTAAATAGGATATGAACATTTTTATGATTTAATTTATTTATTTACGTATCATAATACTTTTTCTTGTTACATTTTCAAAAAAAAGCAATTTAAAGTGCTTGTAATTTCTAAAAGGTTAAATAATGACCGGGATGGTGATGTTCAAATTGTGGGGTATACAATATTTGAAAATATGTATGTTATCGCTTTAACAAAGTTTACTATATTGGACTGAAAGAATGCAACCGGATTCCAAATAGAGATGTAAAAAAATTGCATAAAAAGGGAAAATATGCTAAAAATTGCATAAAATTTCGCGACAATGTTTCAAATCGCAGAAGAAAACATTTACTATATTGGCCTAAAATCTGAGACCGGATTCTATTTACGAATATCGAAAAAATCGCGACGAAACGCGCATAAAACCCTAAAATCAAATAAAATATTCGTATTTTTTTTTTTTTATAAATATTATTCTTTTTACTAATTCCGTTAAAACAAAACGCAAAAAAATGCATAAAAAATAAAATTCAAAAAGAATGTAATAAAAAATACAAAATACCGTCTTCGAGATGCATAAATTTAGGCATATATGATCCCTTCTGCCAAATCTTGTAGCTCTGAGCTCAGGGGAATCTTTCGTTATTATTATAGCTGACAGTAGTTATATGCTCAAAATATTTTTCTAAATTGAAACTGTAATACTCATAGCTAATATAAGTTGATAAATTACTGATGAAAGTATACTTCTTCCTTATTTTTATATTTCGATATCTAACAATGCACTTAAAAATTTCCCTTAAATCCGTAAATATTTTAAAACTTCGCGAATAAATAACAAATAGTCTTGTGTGTAGTTATCACAATAAGACTTGTCAAAATGTCGGATTTGTTATGGCTGCCTATTTTCTCAAACTTATGGTGTAAACAATACTCCGAAACGACACTTCGTTGAATTTTAATGAGTTTTTGAAATATGAACAGATTACAGGATTCTACAAACTATTTTTTTTTCAGTACAAATTCAACTTTTGAAAAGACCTCACTGTGATACGATAATTTGTAAAGTTTTTGTGATTTTTTTAAAAATTCTCACCGTATTCATGGATCTCACTCATACATTTTTTTTTCTATTGCCATAATAAATTCGAATCTTTCATATATTAAACTTAAAAAATATTCCGGTTTAAGTCGCACTACGATTCGACAATTTCTTATTTTGTTATGAATTTTTTAAATGTAAAAAACTTTTAAGAGTCACTGTATATTCACATGTTTTAAGTTAAAATATCTAAATCGTATTTTACATTAAGTAGAATGGATATTATTGCTATACAAATACTTTAAAAATTTAAAAGATTCGATATATCTAAACGTCTTGAAAAATAAGTATTTGGGACATAAGTAAGTTTATTCTGCAGATTAAATCCTTAAAACAGCTAAAAGTTTTCACCTTGCTCTAAGTCACTTAATGCTCATTGCGTATCACTTTAGTCTAGACGGCTACTTTATTGTAGATTTATTCTTGATATCTAAGTTTAGAAGTTTCTACTTTTCTTTTTGTATTGAGGAAAATTCATTTAATGTCCTGAAAACGGAATGTTGAAAAGAAGAATTTAGAATTGCTATTTGTTTATTTTTAGTGGATTTAAACAGAATAAATTGTACATTAGAAAAAGTGTATTATAGATTATACATATAGCCGTGCCAAATAATCATTCACAATTATCTAAAGAAAATACCGTAACTTGAGGTTACATTGGGCCAAGTAGAGGGCTATTTACCTAAATAAAGAATGTTTTAAATCTGTCCTAAATTTATTGTGCTACTCGGTAGTGTTGTCGCCCGTGGAATATTGTTGAATCACGTCACTATTCACAGGACAGTAAATCCAGCAAATATAAATAATATATAAGATATAACGTATTGTTTTTCTGTTTTGTGTTCTAAGAGCATCCTAGTTTTCCATGTCACTCCGAATTATGGTATATAAACATCCTTAAAAGATTAAAAGAAAATATTATCACTAATATATAATTTGATCCCCAACAATGGTTGAATTTAATGGCATGCATATTTTTTATTTATGAGAAGCAGCTTAGCTATTATAACAAAACGTTTTATTCAGTGACGGTAGATTGCAGCGTGCATACATACTCGTACAGTAGAACTCCAATTATCCGAACTTCGACTATCCCAATCGCTGATTATCTGAATCGCTTTCAGACTTTCAGAAAAAAAAATTAAGACGGAAACGTACTGCGATTCGCACAATAAGGATTCTGTTTACACGCACTATTGTCCTTCCCTCCGCGAATCTAGTGTATTCGCAGCATGAACATTATTGGGATGATGAGTCACCGTCTCAGAGTGCAGTTCGATTATTGGCTGTGGTCCGTCGCCAGGTGGCCGGCCGGGCCCACTTGGGTTTCAAATTATAAATGATGATGAACTTATTGAAAGTGTGTGAGAGGAAAGTGTCGAGGAAGAAGATGACCTTAGTGTCGAAGTTGAAGCAGACACGGGACCATCAGCTAGTGAAGCATTTGCCAGCCTTGAAACTGCGGTGAAGTGGATTGAGCGTCAGCCTGAGTGTGATCACATGCAACTTCTCACAGTCAAGAGGATGCGCGACTTGGATGCTCGAAAACGGATGAAGACTGTCAAACAGCTTACTTTGACCGAGATGTTCAGCAAGCAATGCCTTTTATTTACAGTACGTTACGTACATACTGTACTAATGTACAGCACTTGTAAGTACTCTTAACATGTAAAAGTGTTGACTTTTCATTTAATTAATTAAAAGATCTTTTTATTTAAAAATAGTTTTTTTCTCTCGTTTTCAACATACATACAGTAATTAATTAAAATAAACCCTTTTTTCGGAAAAAATCCAATTATCCGAATTTTTGATTATGCGAATGGGGTCCATTCCCAATTGATTCGGATAATTGGAGTTCTACTGTATCTGAATTCTGTGTTGAATTCAAACCTTTTGATCTTGGAGGGAAAGTTGCAACTCCGGGAGGGAGTGATCAATATAGAATTTTGAATGGGAAATTACTCTTTTAGGCATTAATAAATACAAAATCTCAACTATTCTGGATCCACATTTTGATACTCCGATGTGTGTGTGTAAGGGGGAGGGGATTTCTTACCCCGGCTAAACTCTGCATCAGTCAATGTATTCCTGTTGTGCCATATACTGAGAGACGCTACAATTATTGCATGTTTATTTTAATTTACCGTAAAAATTGCGTAATAAGCAATTTGTGCGCGACGTTCCAACTCAACTGCCCTTTTAATATTTTAAGAGCCAGCTATATAATGTTCTATGTCGGGTGAGAGGCCAGACGGTAAAATCTAAAGGACGCAATATACACAAAACACTTGATTAAAGCTAAATAGTTTCTTTCGTAGATGTTCGTAGGTGCACTAAAAAGTAATTTGCTGGAGGTGCCGATAGCCGCCATTGGATGTTTTTTTATTAGTAAATTAAATACTCTAGATTTAGTTTAATTTTTTATTAAAATAGTATAAAAAAGGCGTATTTTATTTTAAAGAAACAAAACAATATATGTTTTATTTGCGTTTGTATAGAATTAAAATTTTATGAATATTACTGTATCTGCTACTAGATGACCCTCCCGGCGTTGCCCGTGATAATAATAACCATATATATACCTAAAATAAGTGTTAAAGACAATCTTTCCAAACGAACCTAATGTTCGGCCTCACTGTCTTTGGCAGCGTATACCTGCGAATTTGATTTTTTTTAATGGTTTTAAATGGAAATCTACCCAAACGAACTTAAAGTTGGGTGGTCCTACTGAGACCGGAAGAGTATACAGATACCTAAAATCAGTGGTGAATGAATTGTTATATTTAAACGAAAATCTTTCCAAACGAGCCTAATGTTCGGGGTTCAACTACCTTCCGCATCGTATTGTCTTGAATTTGCATGGTTTATATATTTTTAAATGAAAGTCTATCCGTATGAACTGTGGAGCGGTCCTTATAGGGATTGCCGATTTACTTTAAACTTTCAATTGGGACCAAACGTTGCAGAGAAAACCTAAATAATATACCCCCCCCCCCCCTTTCTCAATCATTTAAACTCCTGATTCTTGTTGAAAATTTTAGGCTACTCAACTGGTACGCAGAAGTTAAAATTTTCTAATGAAGAACGGGAAATAGTGTTCAAAGCCAATGAAACAGAGAAAAGTGAGTCTCAGAAAAGATTTTTTTTAAAGTAGTTAATATTAATATTAATATCCAAAGACGTCGTTTCAAAGGTCAATGTATGCAGATTAATCCGGCATATTTCTTTTCATACTCCGATATGCAAAACGGATGCAGAATTTTAAATATTTCAGAAAAACCAGTGAAACAGACCTCCGCTGAAGATTTTTTTAAAAGTGTTAATATTTATATTTCCTTAAACTGATTACAACGATAGAGAGATTTAACCAAAACATAACTGTAAAAAAAAGGGGAGCCAAGCTCTGTAGAAACAAAAAGGCCAAGAAAATAAGTGATATGTAAGTGGGTGCAAGTTCAAATAAAATTCACTCAAACTTACTTGCTGAAGTATTATAGTATTGTTTAAGTTGTTTAAAAATAAAAATTATTGCTAGCATGTTAATAATAAATCTAGAACATGGAACGTTTTTACCTAAGACTCATTTATTTTTATTAATGACATTATTATATCATAACTTGTTATTTACAGTATGGAGGCTTTAACTGGAGTGTATTGATGCTCCTGAAAGGGATGGAGTCTGTAGAATGATGACTAAGGACAAATTTAAGTGTATCTGTCTATTTGTCAGGCCTTAGTCCGTTTGTATTGAGGTTTCCGGGGGTGGGGGTCTCTAGAGTGATAACCAAAGACGAGCGGAAGTGTATCTGTGTGTTTATTTGTTTATCAAATATTTAACACGAGTCATTTGTTTATAATAATAATAATAAAATTAAAAAATATTATAATGACCGCGTTATTAATATTATCATCATCATTTTATTATGATAGGAAAATGACAGGAAGCTATCCAAATAGTATCAAACAAATAGTATAAAATTTAAACAAGCACTAACAAGAAAATCTGGCTGACTTTTAGCCCTTACTAATGTAGGTTTTTAGTCGTGTGAAAGAAACTATTGGCTCAAACTATAATTAAAAACAAATGTTAATGCACCTTTTGCTTTATTATAACATTTATTTGACACACAGCATACAAATTTGAAAGTAAACAAACAGTAATTATTCAAATTCGAATTCGTCCACCGAAACTACAGCGTAGCAAGAATTTGCAACTTCAAAACCCTCCGTATCCAAAAGTTTGAAAGTTCGGGTCGCTATCGAAAGACATCGAAATGATACTTGATAGTCCTATGCAAGCATTATCTTTATACTCAGCGGCAATCGGTAGAGTACCTTTATCCGCAGCGGAGACCGATATAGTGCCCGTAGCACTGACGTCGAGAGTTCGAGACACCTCACGGTTGTCCACAGCTACACTGCCTAGACCCATGGTAGCCACACATACATGATCAATATTTATTTTAATAATAGGAATGACCCTCTTTTGTTTACATTTTTAATTGTGGGATTAGACGAATTTCAACTGCGGATGTCTTGAAATATATGCGTATTTCGATAAATGTATTCTCTCAAGATGCTTTTGTTTTTTCTCAATGTGTCTAAAAAGGTAAATTTTATGCGCCATTACTTAAAAAATTAATTCTCTGAAATTAACCCAAAATGGCTGATAATCAGGTAATTTTGCTGCAAGATCAGCCCAGATTCGACATTTGGCGCTTTTTTTGGCAAATTAAAATTTTGCCTAATAAACGTAACTTTAAAGTAAAAATGAACACCCTCAAGTGGGTAATTAATCGATTTTCAGAATTTTTTTTTTGATTCCTTATAGTGTAAATGAACTTCGTACCAAATTTAAAGTCTGTAGATGCAGTAGATACATGAGGTCTTTTTGATGAGAGAGCGAATCAGTGATAAAATTATCGATTATCAGACATTTTGAAATATCATTATCACGGAAACTAATTATGCGTTATTTATAAAACTTTGGATTCTGGATAATTAAGGGGACCTTACTACACATCTGAAATTACAAGTGAGTAGGCAAAACAGATTTTCAGTAGTACAGTGCCGAAATGTTGTAAAACAGCTCGAAATGGTTCCTGTAATATAACACACTAGTATGTCAAACACACAGCCGGGTGTCTAGATAAAAGTACGTAGATATATTCTGATATTTTTCATTTTCTCGTATTTCGAACAGTTAAGCATACGCAAGCTTCTAAAAATACGAACAAATACGTTTTGAAAATAATTTTTTTAAATGGTTAATATTGATATTATTTAATCGGATTGCACCGTTAGAAAGGCTAAAATACGAAATGTAAGCGTGTATTTTATGTTTTATTGTATTACGAATAGTCAAACCGATGCCCGCTGCAAATTCCCAAACAATGTCCGTTTTCCGACTCTTGCTTAATAATCTGCGGAGAATTTTGAAGCCATTTTTCGAAATGCCCAATAAGGTTTTTAATTAGTATATCGGTTAATTAACAAAAGATGGAAAATTCTGAGCCTCTGGTGTACTGAGACCTGCCTTTGGACTATCTGCATACATATTTTCAGACCTCTACATGCTGTAGATTTTCCAACTCATCGCACAAACACGCAAACAAACCCTTTTCTTTTATTAAGCTTTTTATCAAATAATAAATAAATTAACCTTCATTGTGATATTACATTCAATTTTTGATAGTTAATAATTTTAAATTTATCTATCTGTCTGTAATATTGTAGTAAAATTGTTTAAGATCTTATAGAGACAATGGATACTATTCAGTACATTCTTAATTTTTATATATTTAGTATTTAAAATTCCAGTAATATTATAAATTAACCAACATTTTATCGCCTTCTACTAAAATTGCGTTAAATTTTTAAAGACTCAGATATGTATAATGTCTTCACAAAAATAAGAAACTGCGACATACATAAGATTATTCTGGAGATTAAAACCGTAAAACTAAAACTTTTCTCTTTCCAACAAGTCACTTAGTGATCATTTCGTATCGTTTTTATCTAGACAGGTACTTTATTAATGATTTGTTCTTGATATCTAAGTTTAGAAGTTTCTACTTTTATCTGTTTACTGGAGAAAATTTATTTAATGGAATTGAAAGTGATTTTTAAGATAACATTTTCTTTAAATTGGCCTCTAGTAAGTAAAAAAAATCATTTTATACACTTTTCATTCGGTAAGCTCATAATTCACAACTATTTTTTATGTAATATTTCAGCGTTTTAAAAATCATGTGTTTAATATTCGTATGCATAAAAATCTTGCTTTTTTATTTATTTATTTTTATTTTATCTTAATTTTTACCTTTATTTATTTATTTATTTTTATTTTTATTTTATTTTATTTTATTTTATTTTATTTTAATTTTTACTTTTATTTATTTATTTATTTATTTATTTATTTATAATTTATTTTTTTTCTACTTATACTTATTTATTTATTTTTATTTTTATTTTTATTTTTATTTTTATTTTATTTTATTTTTTGTTCTATTTTATTTTTTATTATTATTATTTTTTTTTTTTTTGGGGGGGGGGATGATGAGACGATTATCTTATCTGATCGAGACGGTTACTTTATCTCATCGAGATCAATTTTCAGCAACTTTATTTTTATACCAATTAGTACTTTTCTAGGGTTCCCCGTCACAGAATTTCGAAAATGGATTTCTTGCGACCAATTTATTTTTTAAAAGGTACGAAAGATAAATTTTATTTTCGTCTGTTTCTACAATAGGTAAACCTACACAAAGTTCTCCATTGGTGTAAAAATGAAATTGACATTCTTTGAGATCGTTTGAATGACATTAATGTCTGCCTTATGAGATTTAAAGAAATTTCTTTTGATTATCCTGTTACGCAACCAATTATTTTTTTAATATATTAATTTTCGTTACCTTCTTTTATTATGACATGTTTTGCCATATAATAGCACTGGATTTTTAATACTTTTATTTACGAGGCTGACAAAAATGAACTTAGTAATGTTTCTTCTTTCTTAATGAGTATTGAACTAATAGCTTTATATTTCCAAAATATTCCTTGAAAATAAATATTAAAATCTAGAAATTATTTTAAGCATCATTTAATGTTCAAATCGCCCACGATTGTACCGAAACGTATGCTTTATATGATCGAAAATTATGCATATCAATTTTACCATCTTTTTCAGGAGTATAATTGATTAGATTGTGGTGTGTAGTGTCCAATTATTTTACAGATTTGTCTATTTTTTAAAGATTTTTTTCTGTTTTCTATTTAAATTTTTATTAACTAATTAGAGATTTAAATCATAATTTGAAATAGCTGTTTGTATCTACGTTGCCAGATTTCAAAAAGCCCATAAAAATAGTTACAAACACTTTTCAATTGAAAATATATGTATACTTAAAAAGAAAGAATACCTTAAGATATTAAAATTATTACGTGTGAAAATCCTGTAATGGTGACAATTGCGTCATATTTTAAAGGATATATTTAAAACGATATATTTAAAACAATTTTCTTATATGTCTAAAATTACACTTTTCTTCTAGACGTTATAAAAGACCTGGAGGCAGCGACATTTTTTACTTAACCATTTTATACGATCTGATTTTCAAATGTGAAATTGATTTGACTTAATCAATCACAGATGTGCCGTCGGCTGTCGAGAGAGCAGTGGCTGTGGCCTTGGGCATTAAAAATTACCACAAAGAGAAATGAGATGAAACGCAATTACAGAAGTTCGCCACTGGTCTGGTTAATATCATTTAATCTTCCGTAATTGGGTAATATTTTTAAAACAGCAACTTAGTGCGATGTTAGAGCCTGAAGTGTCTGGACAGAGGTTCGCGAGTGTAGGTTGTAGAGACAGAGACCCCTAGCTATGTAAAAGGAAACATAAACTTTGTAATTTTAATAAAGTTGTATAAAATGTAGCATATAAAGAAAGGTATTTTTTACATATATTCATCTTTATATATATTCATTAGCCATACATATTCATCTATTTATTACATAAATATTCAAATATTTATTCAAATATTTCAAATAAAATATTCAAATAAGGGGTCAGGTATTCTTTGAACTCACAAAATACATGAAAAAGGGACCTCTATAAGAATTACAGTAACTTTATAACAGTAACTTTAATTATAAAATTTAAAACACATATTAATAAATGTTTATTGTATCAATTAATGTTCTCAAAAAAATATATACTCACATGTAGCTTTTTGATTTATTTTCAAATGTAATGTACTTTTTACGATATAATTATACTTGCATGTATTGGGCGCATGATTTTTCACATTTGTATTGCTAAAACCAACAATTTTTTTTAAAAATGAGTACAGATATAAGATGTTCTTAAAATGACCTACGGTAAAAAAATTAAAACCTGCAGATCCCGAGAAAAAAAATTGAAAAATTCGAAATATCGAGGATTTTTTTTTTTTTTAATGCAAAAGTAGTCATGAATTCTAAATTTGTCACTTGAGAAACTTAATAATAGGCCATTTTGTGCATCTGTGTGGTTTAAACTGCCAATCAAAATTTCTTGAAATTCTAACAAACCTTCTTTGAGAAAGCGTGCGCGCAATGACCAAAATCGCCATTTCGAGAAAATTGACTTTAAAAATCAAACTACCTCTTGGTCATATAAAAAGAGCTCAGACTGTTTTAGACATAACTCCTCTTCTAAAGTGAATTTTTGCATGGGGTTTATTTTAAAACGTTCCTGAATCATCTTTAATTATAAGCTAATTAAAAATAGAATTTTTGACACTTTAAAGGATATCTGATGCCTTAACTAAATAAAGAGTAATAAAGATTTAACGATTTGAATATATTTCACACCAGTAAAAAATAAGAACCTGAAACATAAATATATTTATTCGAGTTTTCACTGTCCAACAAGTCACATAATGTCTATTTTGTATCAGTTTAATTTAGTTTCACACTTTATTCGAGATTTGATCTTGATATCTATTGTTCAGATGTTCCTATTTTTCACTTTTCAGTGTAGAAAAGTCATTTAATGTCTGGAAAATGTAATTTTGAAAAGAGTATTTCCGGACTAGTATCCACCTGTTATGTATATGTTTAAATATAGCAGTTTTCACATTAAATATAAACAGAATGTGCCTTCGCCAGTTTGAGCTGTAAATAGAGAGTTGTATTTTCCCTTCTTTTTCAATATTTATTTAATGGCCAGGAATAAAACACAAGTTTCAAAGTTTTGTAGTATAGATTATATCCCCCAACTTTATGAAAGAATCCGGTATGCTTTAAAGAAATATGACATAACATTAATCGCCAAACCTTCAACAAAATTACAAAATCTAGTACACAGAAAAATTGACCCCATAAATATGCATGAAAAAGCAGGAATTTATATCATCCCATTTAAATGTAAAAATAAAAATGAAGTATTTACATACATAGGTATGACAACTAGGAAATTACAAGACCGCATAAGGGAGCATAACTCAGACATAGCTAAAGGAAAACCATCTACTGCACTTTCTCGGTTAAATTAAAAAACCGAAATTGATATATATTTCAGTAAAGTAAAGATTATCGCGCAAATGAACGACTATACTACATGTATAGTAAGGGAGTCAGTGGAAATCCTGACAAGTGGTGGGAAATCCTGTAATGATATGTTATCATACAATGTGCCAAAAATCTGGTATAATCTACTTGGTGTTGATGGTACATTTGGGTAGGGATAACCCACCTCGCTCAGTCCCCCTTCCCCCCTTCTCCATATGTGATTTCGCCTTCTACTATTTAAACAGCTTACATTCCGGATGTTACAGAATTTTTTCTTATTCCACCCTTTGATAATGGCCAGGTTCTGGTCGAAAGCGCTCGGGACTCCGATGAATGTTTTTAACATCTTAAAATGATTTTAATGTTTTAGAACCTTTTTATTTTTACACCTATTTTAGTAATTACACAAATTGTGATCCATTTTAACGGTTTCATATTACAATTGATACACAAAGGTGAATTTTGTTCCAATTTTAGAATATTTTTCTATATATTTAAGCATATTTAATTTGGTTTTCCGACCAAAATAAATTGTACCTTGCTTAGATGTGTTATATTTATTAGTAAATGTTTTTCTGCCTTATACTGCAACACTGCTGCATGTGATCTGTGCGTATTTAAGCCAGTGCGTGAATATCGAAAATCTAACATGTCAGGGCTTCTAAGGAAGGCATTTTTACATGGAAGACATTATTTCACGCTAAATCGAGACCATTACAGAAATTTTTCTACTACACTCTTGTAATTTACTTGCTTTTTTATATCTCTCATAGCTCTCAGTAGTGGGTTAAATTTCGAGATTGGTTTCATTCCAAATTTCGCCTGTAGGGGGCGGTTTTATTCACTCTCTTATCAAAGCGGAAAGTTGCTTTTCTATAAGTAGACACTCTTTCCACAAATTTAGCCTTATCCATTCAAAAGTTATTTGAGTGTTTCTTGACTTCATATACAAATGTATCTACTCATGTAATTTCAACTGCAACAACGAAATATAAATTGGCATTTAATGTATCTAGAAAATCAGTTTATATTAAATCGATACGTGGAGATACAACTGAATGTTTCAATAAATAAAAAAAATATTATATTAAATTTTTCTTGTAAGTTATACAATAAAGTAAATAATATTTTTACATTATTGAATTATGCAAATAGAGTGACTTTGGTTTTACATCAAAACGTCATACAAAGAAAATAAAAACTGCCTTAGAGGGAGATTTCTTCACGCAATGAACGGTCAATTAATACCCGGTCGCAAAAACATAATTTCTACTTTATTTTTAAAGAGGCACAATGGCACAAACATACTGGAAGGTTGCATCGCCGTCGAATACGGCTTTAACTTTTCAATCCCACTTTTTATTATGAAACTTATATCCATATAACTAGATTATAGAATTACTGTCCTTAAAACAGCCCATTATTACTATTCAGAAATATTAAAACCGAAATTTAATCACCTTAGGAACGTAGAAGCAGGCAAGTGGACAATTAAAATTTCATACGATGATATATATTTTTATGACCAATTCAAAATCGTTACCATTTTTCCAAATGCAAGTAGGTGAATCTGAACATTTGTTTTAATTAATTGATTAATAATGTATGTAAAAATAAAGAGAAAGTTTTTCTTACAGAAAACTTTTCCCGTAAATAAAGACTATTTTTATAAAGAAGCGTTGACATGGGAACTTTAATCCTCTTTATTCATAGAAAATCCTGGAAAATCTTTAATTTTAGAATGTATTGAATTGTTTCTTAATTTTTTTAGAAATTAATTACTTTAAGATCTATTCAAACTGACTTTGTTAAAAATAAATATGAAAGGGAAAAGAGGGATATTTAGAATGGATAAAAAACTGTTATTGAATATATTTCGTAAAAGTAATCTCTATTAATACCACGGAATGGTTTTATTAAACGTATATTGTTGCAAAAACGTATATTGTTACGACAACGTATATTGTTACAACTCATTAATTCTGTTTTAAATATCAAAGTTTAATAATTTTACTCAGGAAATATAAGTATTAGTTTAATTTTTCTTGCATTTTACGCATAGCTTAGTTCGTAATTATAGATCTTACTTTTTTATTTATGCTGCTTGTTCAATATATACGTCTTCTTACAATTTTTTATATCAGCAATCAAATACTCTAATTTAAATTGATTGTGAACAAAGTTATTATTTTATTCTACCTCTAGCATTTAAAAATTAAATCTTATTTTATTTCAAGAAAATCTTGATAAAATCACTGTTATGAAAACAAGTTAGAACGGTTCTTAATAGAAATTTAGAATCTATTTACTTCCAGATTTTTCACGCCGATTTCAATAAATAGTTATGAAACAAAAAATAAATATGTGGCATTAGTTAAAATCTTTTATTGACCATAATAAGTCAAGACTCATATATATATATATATATATATATATATTGAATATAATTTTGTATTGATTATCTTAATTCAGAATTACAAAAAATTCTAGGATGACAATTTATTATGCTGTTCAACAAGCACCTTTTTTATAAATTTCTATTTAAGTAATTCATGGAATAAAAGATGGATTGGCCAAGAAGAAAGGCAGAAGTTATAAATACAATTATCCTCCTGATCTTCGAAACTTTATTCTTTTTTTTATTTCAAGAAAATGTAATGAAGTCGTTGTCTTGAGAATATATTGAATGTTTCTTACTTTAAATTTAGAAACAAATTACTTTCCGACTTTCCACGCTCACTTTATTCAGAATTGTTTTGAAACGGAGAAAAACGAGAAGATTTAGTTTGGATGAAAGATTCTTATTGGGCATATTTACTCAAGACTCTATTGGTTAATGGTGTGGAATCCTCTTGTTTAGCGTTTGTGATAAAATTATCTGAACACATATTGTTATTGATCATTCACTCTCTTTATTTATTTGTTTATTTATTTATCTTTTGCGTTTTTTACAAGAATAATTAAAGCATTTTATTTTTAAAATATGTAGAACCAGAAGGACTAGTTTGGATGAAAGATTCTTATTGGGCATATTTAGTCAAGACTCTATTGGTTAATGGTGTGTAATCCTCTTGTTTAGCGTTTGTGATAAAATTATCTGAACACATATTGTTATTGATCATTCACTCTCTTTATTTATTTGTTTATTTATTTATCTTTTGCGTTTTTTACAAGAATAATTAAAGCATTTTATTTTAAAAATATGTAGAACCAGAAGGATCCGTGCGAAGCTTTCGCACTGCAATCTTTGAGATTATTTCCTGGTACGTTTTAGCACCAATTTTTAATTAACTGTTTTTTTTTAAATCAAACAACGCGTTTTCACGAAATGTGGGTGCGCTATCTCAGAAACTTGTTCAAAAACATTTCGAATAATACCCCATTCATCGTTGTATGTTTTGTATGTGCATAGAAAAAAGAATGTTGACAACAAAAATAATATATATGGTGATTGCTTGTGCATAAGAAAATGGGAATAGATTGCCAGAAATTTTTTTGCCAAATTTTATTCTCTCACCAAGGTCATTTCTTTAGGTTGCGAAGACCCCTGTACTGAAAAAAAAAACGAATTATACAAAAATTAAACAATTGAATCAGACGTGTAGGGAATTTATCTGAAAGCATTTCCTCAGAATTTGCAAAACTGTTCCAGAAATGTCTTAAATACATAAATCAATATTTGGTACACCACTTTTTTGCAAGCCATGTTCAAACTTTGTGGTCCAGCAGCCAATTAAGTCACGTCAGACTTCGCTGGCGTTTTAACAGCTTAATAAAATATTAAAAAAAAATACTTACAATTTTTGTGAATCCTAATGAACTGTATATCTAAATGGAAGATAATCCTTAAATTACGTAATCTACTGGTGCTCCCATATAGAATACACAACCATGCATATACACAACCATAATTAAAAACAGAAAATAAATAAACAATAGGTGATGCACGCGTAAAAATTAAATAAAACCCCCATTAAAAGCTCGATATTTTTTCAAAAAGTACACACAAGAAATAAATTAACAATCGTACTTAAATTGCATTATAGGATGACGTCATCTGACAATACAGTATTTTATTTTTGTGGCAACACTGATTTGAGAAAACCTTTCATTTCATTTATGAAAACAATGCCGATTTAATTTTTATTTATCAGCAAATTCTAATCGAAAAACATGTTTTAGGAAAACGTAAGTGTCCTATGCCAGAAGCTGTTCAAAATCCTTTCATATGGTATCTCATCCGTCGTTCTGCGTTTCGTATTTTCTTAGAAAAAGCGATGTTGACAGGAGAAATAATATATGCGATTTTTGAGTCGTTTTAGGTGTGCAGGAGAAATTTGTAAAAATGTAAATTCAAGTTGTATTTCGGTAATTGAATATATACCGCTTTCACATTTTATTTTATATAAGTAATCCAACCAATCTAATATTAACTGATAAGGGAATAAAAGAAAAACTTATTTTAGCAGGCTTTTTTTTTTCTTTTTTTCTGAAATTTGAAATGTAAATCGCTGAAAATAAAATTCCTGTAAAACAACATAAAAATTCTGGCAGCAAAAAGTGTTCACAAAAATTCTGTATACAGAAAATATCTGTTAACGAAAGAATGCGTTACCAGACGGCATAATCACGTAAGTCAAATAGACATGTCCTGTTTGCAAATGAAACGTTTCCGAACAGACAAAATCTGTAACTGTACAGTCGATTCCCATAGGCGGGAGAAAAGAGGGGGGGAGGGTAAATGCTATTCCGCAGAATAGTCGCATTGGGTAGGCTGGGCACACAGGAATTTTTTGTTTACTAATCGTTTTGTAAGTTATAGGTATTAATATTAATTATATTAATCATTATATCTATATAATTTTTAAGCAATTTTACTCCACTTTTTCAAAATTAATTTAAGTAACTTATCCGCAATAAAATATTCAAACAGTTGCATTCACAATATATATTTTGTAAAATTGAATAAAAAAATTGAGTATAAATTGAATAATTTAAAAAAGATTGCTTAAACATAAAATTAAAAAATATATATATGTACGATATCAAGTAACGTAGTAACGTCTTTTGAATTTTACCTCACGTAAATAATTAAAGTACTGATTTGATGAGAGAAAATGTCACAAGTTATTTTCATATGTTTTTGTTCTGGAAATTAAACTACAAAAATTCCGCACCCGTTTAATTTAAAATAGTTTTAAAATGGAATCAAAAGAAGAGACTGGAACATGCATAAAAGAAATTGAGTATATGTATTTAAGATTCTGATTATTTATGCTCAATAATGACAGTTATTGAATAATGCATGGATTTGAAATGGCGCAGAACGTTCTTGTTTATCTCTTCCTGATGAAATGTCTCAAGAATGCATAATCAAAAAGCACAAAATGGTTGAGCCAATATTGGCTAATTGATAGCTAATTGCTGTTACACCTTGGGTCACAACGAAAAATATCCGCCTTATCACACCATTGCCCAACGAACCATTTGTTACATTTGGAGCAACGGTAATCAAATCATTAATTGCTCCGAATCCTGCTCAGAATTAGAAAAGGTCGAACGCTCCAAAGAGATAAGAATGCTCTAAATTAGAGATTATCTATACCTACTATTTCCCAACCATTTTCCAACCATTTCTCAACAGTTCACAAACTGGCAACAATAGGCCAAAAATCTGTGCTACTTGTGTTGTTATTGCTGTTTCATGCTACTTAATTATTTTCCTTTTCTGTATTTTAATAGACGATATATGTATTTAAAATATTTACGTATGTAATAAATACACGTATATCGATTTTTTTTCGTGAAAATGTTAGGTCTGAATGATAAATTTGATAAATTTACAAAAATAAGATTTGAAGATATAATTTCTATATTCAGCAGTAATATCTTTTTGAGATTTTACCTAATATAAATATTACAACAATCTAAGATAAATTGATCAGTTGAAGATGGCAGAAGCTATTTTTAAAATTATTTTTTTAAATTCATAAACTAAATATACTAAATTTCCTCTATACGGAATAGAGGAAAAAATATATTTGTCGCGGATGAAAAAATTTGATTAGGCATTTGTAATCCAGATTCCGTTGGGTCTCACTTTCTTAAAATATCCATTTTTTTCTCATAGAAACATTTTCTCGTCAGAATTTAGAAATGTATAAGAATGAGTAACGATTATGTATTTGATATTTTCATTATACTCTTTTCTCAAATTTTAATGTAAAAAGATAATCAAATTAGACTGACGAAAAAACATGATAGAGGGTAAAACAAATACGTTATTTCATACTGTTTTTCTTATGGAAATTTATTAGCTAATTATACTATGCACTCAAGAATCAATTAAAAGAGTTTTAAATAAAAAAATAGAGGCTATTTCGCTGTGATGAAGGAATTTATTACAGCATATTTATTCAAGGTTCACTTGAGTAATCACGCTGAATTTACTTCATAACTGTTCGCCACTAAACTTTCCACAACATATATTACTGCTCTACAAATGATGTGAATTTTCTTTTCACTTTGCTTAACAGCGTACAACCAACTTGAGTGAAAAATGTGTAGAGACCGGGGACCTCTTGCGCTGGGGGTTGCAGCCTTGCCAACGTATATTAGTGAGAGAGGTTCCAGCTGGATGTCGTACGGGTGGTTTAGTTGGTAAAGCACTTGGTGCGCTATACCAAGGTATCTGGGTTCGGTCCCCGCTCTGGACGCATTTTTCACTCAAGTTGGTTGTACGCTGTTAAGCTAAGTGAAATGAAAATTTACATCCTTTGTAGTGCGATTTAAAGCGTAGTTTTAGTCCTATTGGAAATTTAATCATTTATTACTGGTGTTTGTTACGTATGTTTTAAAATTTTAAGTTTTCGAATTTTACGGTTTGAATATAAGGATTTTATATTTTAAATCATCGATTTTTAAAATCATAGCAGAGGTAAGAATTTAAAGCTACAAGTATGGTAATTTATTATGTATTTTGAATGTTCAACGTACGCAGTATTGACATTTTATTTTAATTAATGATTTAAAGAAATCTGAAAAAAAATGCTCATGGAAACAAAACAGAAAATTTCATATACTATGACCCCCAGACTGAGAAATTTCAATCTCATTTTATTTTTAGAAAAATTGTATGAGTCGTTAACAGAAGAATATTTTAGAACGTCTCTTAATTTAAACTCAGAAATTAATTACTTCAAACTTTCACACAGAGATTTTATTTAAAATAGTTTTGAAACGGAAAAAGATTTTTACAGATTAAGCATACTTAATCAAGGATCTCTAGGTTAATGGTACGGAATATTCTTGCTAATCGTTAGCGATGAAACTTCTGCAACATATATTATTACTGCTCATTAATTCTGTTTTAATCGTTTAAGTTTGAGAATTTTATTCCATGAATTGAACTAGTTAAAACATATATCTTTTTTATTTCGCGCATAAAATGGAAAAAGTTTCGAAAGTGAAATTTCATGATTCATATTCAAGTAAATTAAGTGTACGCTTTGGATAAAATTAACTCACTAATTGTATTCGTAACTTGGATAAATTACATTATGGTAAAAATAAAATCGTCAATTAAATAGTTTTTGGAATCTTGAATTTGAAATAAAAACGACAATTGTATCTGTCTGGTACATGTGGCCTAAATTAAAAACTAGAGTCAATTTATAAAATTTCTAGATACATTCTTAATTCGTCTGCTTTTAATAATCTAACTATATAAAGGCATCTTAGACAGAATTTTTTAATCAGTTCTGTAGGTTGTTTTCTCAATTTTAATACATTTGGTATCACACCTCAATATCGGTCGAATTTTACTTTTCTTTTTCTATAACGTGTATTTTTGTGGGGAGAATTATAAGTTTTTTTTTTATGTTAGACGCAAAAACGGAAATTTGAAACGATTTTCTGCTGTATCGAAAAAACAATATTGTAAAGCACTGATTTCCACTTAAAAAACTAGATGGCGTAATATGGATGATGGTCAGTAGTTGGAATAGCGACCTCTTGGAAACGCTGTAATGTTGTTTGCAACGTGCGGAGGCCGCATGCCGGCACTTAAAAACAGTGGCGCGCAATTTCCATTCGCTGTGAGGTCGGTAATTACGACAGAAATGGCGAGAGGAGAGCCACGTTTTTTTTCTAAATATTAAATTACTTTGTTTTTCTGTAACCTTCATTGTTGTGGTATGCAAGCTAATATATAATAATAAAGATAGAATATAAATAAATTAACATTCAGCAACAGAGCTAATTTTTAAGATGTATATATATATATATATATATAATACGTATTTTATTAACACATACGTTAAAAATTATACATAAACGTAATAAGTTTTTTTAACATAAAAATTCTTTTAATTTCGTTGTTGAAAACTAATCTATTGATACTTTGGTATTTTCAACCAGAATTATTATAATTTTCCAGATTATTCTGTTAACTAGCATAACACAAGAAAAAATTTCCGGAATGAAAGCACTGAAATGATTAAATAAGAATTGTTTTTTAATGAAAATGATTTTTTTAATATGAATTGTTTATTTGTTATTGTTTTTACAAGCCCTTTCGTCAAATGAATACATGGAGGTCTTATAGACGTGTATAAGATGCACCTGGTTACCTTTGATACATGTCTTAAGTACGTCAATAAGAAGTGGCGCCTATAATGTAGAGATCTGTATTGTGTCGTGCATATTTTTTGACATCTTATAGATGTATCGGTTGTCTTGCATACATAGCTCGTAGACGTCTTAGAGATGGGGATATAGCGTAGGGTAAGTATAGGTAACGTGAAAACACAATTACTTCGATGGTTGTGGCAATCCTTCCTGTGTGAATGCTAAGCAGCTAAATTGAATAATGTGCAACTTGGTGATTGCATGCCAGTTTAATAACGCTGCCACTAATTTTAATTTGAGATATTTTTTTTAATTTCTTTAAAAAGTACATGAACTTGAAAAAGAGCCTATTTATACTGATCGCTTAGTTATCACGTTACATTATCATTCGAATTTCATTTTTTTTTATGATTCACGTACAAGAAATTATCCGATTGCCCCTATCCCTCACATTTTTCTTAATCTATTTTTTTGGAGGGGAGGGGGATTTATAAAACCAATGACTTGCAATTGCTTTCTTTATTGAATTGTTTTATTCCGGTTGTATGTAGTTTTTTTTAAGGCATTTAGAGAAAAATGTCTTTATAGATTTTACTAGTACTCGATTTACATGAATGGGGCAAACAAAGTGTTTTTTTCGGATTTATATTGTATGATTTTCCAAAATCATACATTCGATTTGTATTCGTCGTATTTTAACGGTCCTAATTCAACAGTGATTATGTAAAATTACATAAAAATATACATCCACAGAGTACAAAGGTCAGAATTTCATGGAATTAGTAAACACATGTTTGGGGTTATACATATGCCTGTGGTCATATTTCTATAATTATTGTCTATAATACACAAAAATCTTGATTTTAGTCATAAAGACATATCAACTAAAAAGTAACAAAGGAAAAAAAAATGAGTATTCCTATTTTATCTGACCGTAGCATAAAATGGGTTACAAATATATAAGGGAAAAGTTTTGAAAAGTATTTCATAACCATTTCTGTTTTCGTGTATTTCTGGATACGAATGATCCAATCTGGGATTTAATTCATCTATACTCTTAATTTTCCCTATATTTTTTCCCTCTGTGTATCCCCTCTAAGCCATCGTTTTCTTGCATGTCCTTAGTATATTTATACGAAGTACCAAATTTAGATAGATACATACTTGTAGGTCTTATAGACGTGTATCAAATGTACCTTGATATCTTCGATTCATGTTTTAAGTACATCATTAAGAAATAACATATATATTAAAGAGAACTTTGCTTGGAGACATACATTATGCTATCTAGATATCTGCGACTTCTTATAGAACTCAGAGAGAGCACACCTAACATCTCCATTATATTAGAAAAGCGTGTGTCGTGGATATTTTTCTACGTCTTATAGATGTATCGGTGTATCATATCATATACGGTTTTCCTTAAAGTATCGGCGTATGTATAGATGTATCGACGTCTTATGATATTGCATATTTTCTTTTCTTGTTATTAATTATCATGCCCTGACAATTTTTTGAAAAAATATTATTAGAATATTTAGAACGGTATTATTATTATTATTATTATTATTATTATTATTATTATTATTATTATTATTATGTGGTATTTGATTAAAAGAATAAAAGTTGTATATGTGTTCTCCTGAAATTTTCTCTTTCTACAAATATGTTGTCTGGCTTACTATTCGCTTCGCCGATAAAAATGGAAAGATTTTTCAGTTGGTGTATTAAGAAAGAAATAAGAAGTTAACATATGTATTTAACTATAATAATATAAAACAGTAGATGATAAAACGGAAAGATAACTATAAATGGAATGTAAAGTTGTTAATTAAAATTTAATTGTTTAAGTTAAAAAAAGAAAATATGAATCACATTTTATTACTAAAATAGACGGAAAAGGAAATGAAGGCTATATAACATTAAAACCCTTCTACATATGTTAAAAAGTTTCTTAGGAGTGTCAAGAGCTTTCGACCAGAACCTGGACATCATCAAAAAGGCGAAAATGAGAAACAATTCTGTAACTTCCGGTATGTAGACTGGTTAAATATTAGAAAACGAAACCAAATCTTGAAAAAACGGGAGGAGGGAGGATGAGTCAATTGAGCGAGGTGGGTTATTCCACACCAAAAGCACCACTGATACCAAAAGATTAAACAAAATTTTTTATATATTACATGATAACTTATTACGAAATTTTCTTCCCCTTGTCAGTAACTCCACAGACTCCCTCAGCATACTTGTACTGTAATCGTTCATTTGTGCTATAATCTTTACTTTGCTGATATATATATATATTATATTACGATGATTTGCCGTCATATGTTGTAGTTTCAGTAACGTGGATTATAGAAGGAACACACATGGTCGCACAACGAAGTTAAGAACGTCGGTGGTTATTGATGATATAAATTTTTAGAAGCAGTCGTAAGTTTTTAGTTGCAGTTTCGTCATGGCCATAGCGGCAGTAGAATATAAAACCCAGAGGCGTTTCTCCATAAATTCAATACGAACAAGGCTTTCCAATTCAATCCTTTATTAAATGTTTCTCTTGGGCAGTTTCCACCATAACCATAATAGCCTTGTATCACTACATCATTAAGGTATAGAGGGTAATCATAGGGTAATTTGTTCTGAAAATGTGTAGTAGGCAACCTAGGATTGATAAATCTAGAATTTGGAGCATTAAAATTGTTCTGTGAATGAAAATTGGAATTTGGCATATGAAAATTTCGACTTGGGCGAACCCAATGTCTATGTCTAGGTGCCTGATCATATTGTGGCAATGATCTATAATTCTGAAAATTATTCCTAGCATTACTATTGTTGACCTGGGAAGTAGGAATTACTACTAGCTGTTTAGCCATTAGGTACCAGTCTATTGTATTTTTTGGAGGATTACTAATCATATAATTCTGGTACTCAGGTTTGAGACCGTCTGTTAATCCCTGTACTATTATAGTTTCACATAAACAAAGTTGTCTACCTATTTCAACCTTTTTTCGAAAGTACTTATCCAAATCATTGAGATCATTTAATTTCATAGAAGCAAATTCTGAAAATCGAGGGACATGAACAGTTATGAATTTTTCAGTAAGAATATCAGTTATTTTGTCAAAAGCTTTACATTCTAAACATTCATTGATAAATACCTTCAGAGCCTCTCCTTTCAAATATTTTGAAATATTTTTAATCTTTAAAGCATAATAACATAATTTTAATTCTTCCTTAATATATTAATTTTAACAGAAATATAACATAAACAGTAAATAAATTTCATAATATCTTTCAGAATAATTAATAATACAAGAACATAAATAAAAATCTCAGACTGTTAAAAACTCTGTCATTTGGTTTCTTGTTACGTAAGAATAGATATTATTAAGAATTAAGGAAATGCTGATGATGTCAGAAGTTAGATTAATTTTAAAATATTAATGCGAATAAAATGGAAGGATACGAAGGAAATACATTTTTATATAACATATATATATATATATATATATATATATATTCTGTTTTGAAATTTTACCGAGATGATGCTGTAGATGGTTTTCCTCTTTCTAATTAAATTTAAAAACAGCAATATATTTTTCATCAAAGTAAGGATTATAACACAAATGAATCATCACAGTACATATATACTGAGGTAGTCTGTGGAGTTACTGACAAGGGGAATTCTGAAATGATATGTTATCATGCAATATACCAAAAATTTAACTTAATCTACTTGGTATCAATGGCGCATTTCGTTTGGAATAATCCAACTTGCTCTATAGACTCCCCCCCCCCCCAGTTAGCCATATTGACGATGGCCAGGTTCTGGTCGAAAGCACTCGGGACTCAGACGAAACTGTTTAACATATATAGAACGGTTTTAATGTTTTAAAACCTTCACTTACATTTATGTTTTTTTTAGTAATAAATTACTATTTATTTCAAATGATTTCATATTTTTAATTTGTATACGATGATGAATTTAATGTTCCAACATTAGAAAATTTTTCTATATATTTAATTGTTGGAAACAGTTTATAAATTGATTCCATCTGTTCCCTGGTTTGTGATATATGCAACAATTTGTTTTGTAAACTACCAACAGGCGTCGCCACCACCTGGAATGGAACTTCTTTTAAACCCCATAAGATGGCAGCACTACAGTTCTACAGAGACATAATCCTTACAAATGTACATTCTAAAGAAAGAATAAACTGTTTACCTCAGCAATAAACCTTTGTGAAGTGTGCTCAGCAGACTAATATCGTGTAAGAACTTTCAAGAGCCCCTTTTATTCATCAGTTGAAGCTGAAACTACGTAACAATCAGACATAAACAATTTCGCTCGTCCATTTTTAACGAACTGTGTTCTGGAAGCAATATACTCTGTAATTTAGACGAAGCACAACTCTTTTTATGTATTTAATAACCTTTACTTTTGTATTGTATGTGTGTAAAATATTTAACCAAGATAATTGTATAGTTTTTCATCAGATACATAAAGATTGTTCTCAATAAGTCACGATACTTTGTGTTTCTACAAAGATTCCAGTTTCCATTTAATAAAAATTGAATTTACATGTTCGGATAGCAAGCACCATACGCTGCGTCATGAATAAGGACTACGCTTTATAAAAGGTAAGCAAAGCTTACATTTTTTTATTCAAATAATTGAGAAGAAACTTTTATTAATTATCTGGTCCTTCAATCAAGTAAATTTAACTCACGTCATTTTATTAATAAATTTCAGTAAACCTTAGTTTTTGTGAATAGTTCTAATTTTAATTTTTAGAGACCTAAATGTAATTCCTTCCTCAATATAAAAACATATGGACCTAAAAGGGATAAAAAGTTTATTAGAGGATTGCAATATTAACTATAAACTCCCTATTTTAAATTACTTAACTACATCATTTTAAATGTTTCAGATCACTTTTGACATAAACCACATTCAAATTGAATACGATTGTGCTATGTTTGTTATATTCAAAAATAAAGAAATACAATCTATTCATATGTTGTAACAGATTTCGTAAAAGTGCATAATTTCTATTACCAGTATTTCCAAAATGTAATTTTCGCCTTATTTTAATTGAAAGATTTTTTAGTAATTTTCGTCTTATTTTAATTGAAAGATTTTTTAGTAATTTTCGCCTTATTTTAATTGAAAGAATTTTTAGTAATTTTCGCTTTATTTTAATTGAAAGATTTTGTAGTAATTTTCGCCTTATTTTAATTGAAAGATTTTGTAGTAATTTTCGCCTTATTATAATTGAAAATTTTTTTAGTAATTTTCGCCTTATTTTAATTGAAAGATTTTGTAGTAATTTTCGCCTTGTTTTAATTGAAAGATTTTATAATAAAATAAGGGCAGGATTTATTTTTAGAAATACCGGTACTCAATAGTGGGTACCCGAGCAAACAATTATGTATTTAAATTTAGCTCACATAATAGTTTGTAAAGTTTACTTATAAGACTTAAATCAAAAAACAAAACAATAAAAAAATATTTTGTTTATTTGAAATCTAAATGGATTTGCAATTGAAAGCAAAGTACCATGTTTTCGAGAAGCTTCAAAATATATCACTCTCCTTTTCTGCATTTGGCAATAATTAATGATAATTATTATTTGTGAAAATGTAATTAATCTTTCTAATGGATATGTCGCTTATGCTAATGATTAATGACTTTGGAAAAAGAAAATTTAGAAGAGTTATGTCAAATCAATAATTATTATTCTGTTAACAATCACTTAAACGTCATTAAAATGTTATTTCAAGACTCAGTAATATAAGTATAAAGCATTTGTTTGAAACTAATAAATGCAATATGTATTGAATCAGCATATATTAATCAGCACGTAAACAGGGTGTTCCAAATACAATGTTTACAAATTAAATTTTTTGAAATACATGACCAGGGCTTTAGAAATTTGATAAAATGTAGTAACAGTAAAATATTCTACTTTCCAGTAAAAAAAAATTACCCCTCCCCTCCTCCCTCTCTCTCCCATCATTGATTCTGAAAAAGAACAAAAGTTTTTTTTATGAATTTAGAAAAAAAATAATAACAAGCATAGTTTCGAATTATTAGTTACACAATTTATAATAATACATAATTTAGGAAGATAATATAAACAAAATTTTGTAATGAAACTTATCAAAATTATATATATATATATATATATATATATATATATATATATATATATATAACCATAAATGAAACATTACCATAACACCAACTTAAACTATGAAATAATGATTAAGTATGTAATAATTAGTTGACAATGAAAGTATTCCCCAACACACTGAATATAGATACCAAAAATTTATTTAAAAGAAGAAGAAATTAAAATAAAAATTGAATAAATGAAATTGAATGAATGAAATGAAATTCGTGGAATTTAGACAGAATTATCAAGTCCCAAATGCCTAAATACCACAAATAAAATGAGTGGTTTCATCATCATATTAGCCATAACATTGCTAAAGAATATGACTTTGGAACTACCACTCATAAGCAATGAATCAAACCTGTGAAAAAATAAAAAATAAATACAATATTAAAAAGGAAAGAAACCATACCTATAATATACAGATAAAACTTGAAATAGAGTCATAAAGTACATAATATATATCTAACAAAATAAAAGAAAGATATTCTGTAAAGGCTGAATTAAACGGTATGTTCGAAAAATGTTCATTGACAAATGCTTCAAATGTCCAGATAATTGAGTGCTACTAAATTTATTTGTCTTATGAGGTGGGCATGGATGAAAGAGTGAAGCAGGAAAAACAATTTTTGGCCTATTTTCCTGACAAAGCCAATGAAACAATTCTCATTTTATTATTTTAAAATTTTGCATTTTATAATTTTAAAATTTTGCATTTTATTATTTTAAAATTTTGCATTTTATTAAACATTTTTTTTGCCAAAAAGTCAAAAATATTTTTTGTTTGAATATAGTTTTTAAGTTTATATATCAGTATCAGGGGCAGAGAAAAATGCTGTTTGCGATCATTTATTAAATGAAGTTTTGTACAAGAAATAAAACTTGCAGATTAAATAACTTGATCGCCAGTGGCAACCTAGCGACCGTATTTGTCAAGCCCTGTACAGAGTACATGACTACATTCATGTTGTATTTAGATAACATTCGTGATATGCTTATTTCAATTTCTATTATGTTTATTAGTTAAATTTTTAGTACTTGAAGTTCTTCAAACTAACTGACAAAATTGAACCATGTTTTTCCATTTCAACAAGTACACAAAGTGAAGAGAAACATTTTAGTTGTTGGACGTTTACAGGTAAGTTTGGACATTGTTAAAGTTTGCGGCAGTTCAGGGGCATAAATAATTTGAAATTTGAACTACTTTTTACAATGGAACCTTTTTTAGGCTACTTGATTTGTTTTATGCCAGAAGTTAGAAATATATTGGATGGTTCCAAACTTATAAAATGCATTTTTGAAGCAGGGATGAGATAATATATGATTACAAATTTCAAATTTTAGTCATTAGATATCACTGCATTCAACCTTCAAATACGTTCGAACTAAAAATGAAAATAAAACATTTTTTATCCATTTTCCACAACTAAACAGAGTGAAGAGTGAACCATGAGTGGGTTATGTTTCAGATTTATATGCTAAATTGAGCATTGTTACAGTTTGCGGCAGCTGAGGGGCATGAATAACCTGAAATTTGAACTATTTTTTACAATGTAACCTTTCTTTGGCTACTTGATTTGTTTTATTCCAGAAGATAGAAATATATTGGGTAGTTCCAAACTTATAAAATGCATTTTTTAGGCAGCTATGAGATAATATGTGATTACAAAGTTCAAATTTTAATGATTAGATGTCACTGCATTCAACCTTCAAATATGTTCAAACTAACAACGGAACTTAAACATTTTGTTTCCATTAAAAAGAGTGAAGAGTGCCACTTGAGTGGGCTTTGCTCCAGATTTTATGCTATTTTGAGCATTGTTACAGTTTGTGGCAGCTCAGTGGCATATAGAGATAGAAAGTTTAACTGTTTCTTAAAATATAGCCGTTTTGGGATTCTTTCAGTGATTAATAAAGACATGAAATCGAAAATATATTGGGTGTTTCCAAACTAATAAAACGCAAATTTCTGAGAGACGGGGGATACAATATAGATTAGATGTCACTTTAGTGATTAGATGTCACTGCTTTTATCCTTCAAATATGTACAAACTAACTCTCAAAATTAAAACATTTCTTCCAGTTTAACAAATGAACAGAGTGAAAAATACAACTTTAGTGGTCTTTACGCCACGTTTACACGGTAATCAGCGTTGCAACAGGAACACGCACTGTCACTGATTAACTCAGGGTTTTTTATTATTATCAATAAAGAAAATAATGTAATGATATTATTATGATATTTATCTTTCTTTCTGATATATATATGGATACACAAGGGAAGTGTAGGAAATGTGCACCATTCAACCAAATAACATTATGCTCGACGCTCCATATTTCACAATAGAGTTCTAACTGTATCACTGATCATAAACAGTTCACTTCTGAAATTTTCTACGATTTGAACACGCTTCATGCATAACAAAACTAATCTGCATAATATCTCACTAAAACTGTTTTATTATTCTTAATGTGGCGAAATAAAGTTCGGATTGAGCTTGCATTGAAACAAACAATATTTTAGACTGAAAAAGTTTATTGCGATTCTGCTTTGCTATACAATAATTAATTGTTTTAATGCGTATTATCACACCTAAAATTTCCCGATCAATTTAAAAATCCTTTATAAAAGTAATTCCTCATCCGGAACACATTACCATATTTTTTACATTATTATTTTCTTTTTTTGTCTGCTCTGCTACATTTTTTTTCTTTTCTGAATCTTGATTTATCAGACGAACATCTCAAATGGTTTCTTTTAACGATTTCCGGTTTCCTTTATCTTATGGGACCAAAGTACGCTCGTTTCCTATAGGTATCTTCCTATAGGATCTCACGGAAAAATAGATCTTTGTAAATTCTCGTTTTATATGCAATTCCTTAAACAGGTTGCTTTCATAGCCGCTTACAATTTTCATTTAAAATATATCATTTGGTGTAAAATACCTATACCAAAGAAAAAGGCATTGCATAAACTGGATTTTTTGTAATTCAATCGCCATTTTACAGATATTTAAAAACAAAGACTAAAGCAAGTTTTTCTAATTTATGAATTGAGAAAAATATTGTTTGGGATTAATTAGGAAAATAGGAATTTTTAATATAGAAATAAATATTAAAAAAATTAATGTAGAACAGATTTTTTAAGTTTTCACATTTTGTTTCTTTTTGCTTCTAATGAAACAATCATTCAATAAAATGACTCACCTAATTTTGACGCGACAATGTGTTCAACTGGGAAAGTAATATTTAACAAGTTTTCTGATTATTTTTTTACATCGTTGACATTTTAAGATAAAATATGTCTTTTTCACTGGAAGATCGAATGCTAATTTGCTTCTGACTTATTTACAACATTAATAAATATGATTTTTAGTTCCTATTGTTTTCATTCACATTATTCTGATTTTTAATTTTAGTATATTTTGATGATTTACGTAAAGTATATAATTAATTTCCATTATTTATTATGAAACTTGATCCATCAAAAGGGATTTTGAGCTTATAGAAGACAACAGAAACTTATTAACATTTGTTACAGAAAATTGGCAAACTCCTTAGATAATTCTAAACTAAGTGTATTAGAATTTTCTTGGAATTACTAAAATGAACCTTACTTAAAAGTTAGCAGAAACGCATTTATGTAACCAATTTTGGAATGAAATTCATGCCTACGCATATAATAACGTTATTACTTCAGAATTGAAATGTTTTGCAGCAGATTAATTAAGAAACTGTAAGTATACTAAAATATGTTGAAACATTTCTGCTAGATTTTAAACCATGCATAAGAGATATTAATTATACTGTTCATTTGGAATTATTACTTATTATATTTAGACGAAGAATGTGTATCAAAGTGCATATTAAAATGCTTCATATAATTTTTGTTTTAAGGTAATTATTTTATTTTTTGTCACAAATATTAATATTATTATTTGAAGTTATGGATTCTAAATAATAACACACAGACTCAGAAATATACATATAATCTTGACCTGTGTATGTGAAATTTTAGTACTCTTTTTTATTATTGATACTTCATTACTTCAATATTAATACTTATTATATTATGTATCAAATAAACTTGCCATTAAAAAAATATATATTGCAATACAATTATAGGTAAGTATTGTTTTAATAACAAGAATTGTTCTATTTATTTTAACCATTAACAGGTAGGGTGGGGTGTTTCGCCCCCTAGAGTAATTTAAATTCTGAAATATTGTCATTTTACATTACTAGATGTGGCTGTGAGTGCACTTACCTATTTTCTTAGCTAAGTAACACAGTGATACCAGATTGAGGATTTTGTCCCCATTTTAGGGGATTTTGAACGTTTAAGGAAATTTTTTGGGGACAAGTAATTCTTGGGGGAATATTCGGGGGCTATCAACATTTTGAGGGAAAACATGTGGAATTTTTTCCATTATTGCACGTAAAGTTTACTTTTAATCATTTGACAACAATGAATGAATTAGTGTCGAACTCGACTTTGATTCGGAAAATGAAAATAAAATACGGAAATCGTAACTATCATTCATTATTCTCATAGTCGTGTTCGTCGTTTACAACACTACAATTTACACGTTTCTTTGCAATGTTTCTTCAACCATTTATGTACATCTCTTATATTCTTAAAACGGAAGTCCAATTATTACTTTTTATCTCAGTGTTCTTTGTTCCCTTAAGCTTCAATTCTTGTTAACTTTTCAATGTACCCATAAACAAATATTGTAAACGAAATTCTGAATACTTAATGTCATAAAGCATTGTTGCCTTTTTTCCCAAACTATATATCATTTTGTATATATGTTTTTTGTTTTTTCATCAATATAAATTGCAACGGAAGTAGGTGAGATTTTATATTAAGATATTTTGTAAATATAAATAAATATGATACAACTGTGTGCTTTCCGTTTTCAATCCTTAATTTCTAAAGATTCAGAAAGTATGCTCAGCAGGTTTCACAGATGGAGGGTTTTACGATCATCACTTAAATGTAAGTTTAAATGTTTACTTTTTGTAAATGGGGAATTCTTTAAAAAAATGGTTGATTTGTGGAAAAAATTTGAGCTTAAATAAGTTAAATATTTTTTATAGTTGTAAATTGAAAATTGAAAATTTACTTTTTTGAGTAGAAACTGTGTTGATGACTTTTTCAAAACAAAATCAATGATTTATGGAAAATTTCAGAAATTTGGGGGAAATTGACTCTTGACTATCTGCCAACACTGACGTATCAAGCGATTCGGCATAATAGAGTAAGTTACCGCTGAGTGTAGTCCAGTGTTTTGCTTTCCGAGGTCAATCCCACCTCAGCCAAAGTGAAAAATAATTTCGTATTTCAGAACTTTCTTTTGACAAGAATTTTATGGCTTTTTCCCGCAAAAAATGAATGTGAATGACCCTGGTTTTAGTGACTGAATTAACACAATTCTTACTGAAAAAAGTAAGCTGAGTGGAAATGACGACAGAGTAAATGATCCAAATTTTGCAAGTGATCACAGCAGTGATTCTGAAGTATGTGGAAGTGACGAAGAATTTTTCGTACCAATAAAAAAGGCTCGTGCATACCATAAAACTGGAGACTTCGATCATTTATCTTCTGAGCAATCCAAATCCTGGAATTATTACGGACGAAATAAATACAAGTGAGTGGAATTTAATTTTTACAGAAGATATTTTGACCGAGATAGTACTTCGAAGTAACGAGAAGTTAAATAAAATTAGGCAGAAATTTTCTGATGCTGACAGAGGTGACTATAGAGATTTAAATTTGAGAGAAATGAAAGCTTTCTAGGGACTTATGTTTTAACAGCCAATTTCAAGTCTAATGATGAGGAACCTGAAATCACTATTCTCAACCGATTGAACAGGAAAAGAAATATTTCGATGCTGTATGTCCTTGAAAAAAATGTAGGTGTTATTAACATGTCTTCGGTTTGACAACGAAGAAAATAGAAAGGAAAAGAAGGAAATCGATCCTTCTGCGATATTTTCTTGCGTATTTCATAAATTTTCAGAAAACTGTCAACATAATCATTCGATAGGAGAATACGTTTGTATAGATGAAATGCTATTTGGAGTTCGTGTAGATGCAGATTTAGCATGTACATACCAAGTACCCCCTAGGAAGTATGGAATAAAACTTGTTATTTTATGCGACTCTAAGACTCACTATTTTTGGAATTGGTATATTTATAGAGGAAAAAAACAGCGATGAAAATAATCTTTCAGACAAAGAGAAAAAATTGTTAAACAAACTCAAGCTGTACTCAATCTGGTGAAGTCCTTGGAAGGCACCAACAGGAAGATTACTGCCGACAATTGGTTTACTTCTATAAAACTATTATCTGAACTGAAGAAAGGAGGACTCATATATGTAGGAACAATTTAAAAAGAAATAAGAGATCCCAGCGTCTTTATTGCCTGCAAAAAAAGGGAAAATAATTCTTGCCTATTTGGATTTTCAAATGATGCTACACTTGTTTCTTTCGTACCGAAGATATATAAAGCTGTGATTTTAGTTTCATCTATTCACCACGATAAATTAATAGACTACGATAGTGGAAAACCCGAGATAAGAGAATTATACAATATGACCAAAGGAAGTGTGGCTGCACTAGATTAGAAATTCACAAAATACTCAACAAGTTGGAATACACGAAGATGGCCTATAGCCATTTTCTTCAATCATTTAAATTCTTCTCCTGTTAATTATTACGTGATCTTCTCTTCATTCCCAGATAATACTAAAGAAAAAATGTCATAAAATCATTGGCACAAGAATGAATAGCTTTGCAACTGCATAAACGTTTGGTGAATATCCGACTTCCTCGTGCTAATAAAAGTATGATTCATAATATTCTCAAAACAAAGGCAGATACAGGTAAAAAGAAAATTCTGAGCAAGCAAACTAGGTGTGCAAAGTGTGCAAGACAAAATGACTGCAAAACTAAATATATTTCTGCAGTTTGTGAATTGCCTGTATGTGCATCGTGTTCAGCACACATTTGTGAAGAATGCAGCAATTAAGGCTTGTAATTTTTACTTTTAAAATGATTTTTATGTTTATTGTTATTTTATACTTAATTCAATTATTTACTTTCTATATGACTTAGCTTATTTGTAATTTTGTTATTAAATATTTTTATAATAGCAATTGTATGTGAGCTCTTTAACTTCAAAAAAAAAAATTGTGGTATTTAGATACGTGAATTTTTCATGTATATGTATATAAACTTACAGTACTTTTTTCCCTTGATTTTATACAAGTTAATAATGCAAAATTCACAGGAAATTTTCTTATTTTAATTCGCTAAATTTTGTGGAGTACACAATAAATAAAATTTTAGGGTTACATACACCCCATCTCACAACTTACATTATAAAAAAAATTCACCATACCACTTAAGGGATAACCATATAAATAAATTTCGAAATTTACTACTACTACGCACTAATGTGAATTCCCATAGACCAAAATTTGAAATGTCCAAGTATTTTAAGAACATGCTTTCTTTAATTTGCATTTCTCACTAACAGAAATAATTTTTTGCTAAAAATAAATATTAGAGTTCGATTCCTCATTAAATTTTGTATAGGAATCATGTGTTTTATATCATTATCAATGTTTTGCCAACAATGTTATACGCAGTTGATGTTATGGAATCCCAAATTGCCCTAGTATGGAATGCGTGATTACTGAACTGAACTCAACTGTG
Source organism: Maratus michaelseni (assembly GCA_963931845.1). Lineage (NCBI taxonomy): Eukaryota > Metazoa > Arthropoda > Arachnida > Araneae > Salticidae > Maratus > Maratus michaelseni. Next base: position 144,358,008 of record OZ007594.1, on the reverse strand, counting down.
AAGTCCAGCGATTATCAAGGCATATAAATATCATTTTACGTTAAAATTTCTTTATACTTACACTGTTAAAAATAAATCCATGAATTCACGATAAAACTACTACATTGTAAATAACGACCAATGCTTCTTTTTTATGAAAATATGCTATAACCACGAACGAAAATATAATATAATCTTCTGAGTTATCCGAAATTTCAAATAGCATGTTACATTGTCTTTTGAATCCCCAGAAACGAATACATCTTCAAAATTTAAAGACTAATTTATAAAAACAAATTATTTTTAGCTGCCCTAATTTTTCAGAAACGTTTCCGAAAGGTTTTTTTATAGTGTATTAATTAGTGTCCTCAGCCTGGAGTACCTGTTTTTCGAATGTTATCCATTCTCAAGTACACGTTTTCAGCCGCATAAGTTAATTTATACATGAAAGAGTAAATAAATAATCTTAATTTTAATGTTATTGTTAACACTGTTAATTTTGCATGTTTGTCTGTTAAACATTTTTTTTTGAGCATGAAAATGTTTACTTCAGAATTGATAGCATTCGAAAAACAGGTATTCCAGGCTAAGGACACTAATTAATACACTATAAAAACCCTTTGGAAACGTTTCTGAAAAATTCGGGCAGCTAAAAATAATTTGTTTTTATAAATTATTCTTTAAATTTTGAAAATGTATTCGTTTCTGGGGATTCAAAAGACAATGTAACATGCTATTTGAAATTTCGGATAACTCAGAAGATTATATTATATTTTCGTTCGTTGTTATAGCATATTTTCATAAAATAAGAAACATCGGTCATTTTTTACAGTGTAGCAGAAAGGTTACCGGACTTTTCCGTTGCGTTAGTAGATTTTCCGTTTTGGGAGATAAAAGAAAGAAAAATTCCTTTTGAAAAAGCGATAACTTTCCTTATAACGAGTAAATACATCACAATCAAAATTAGTACAGAATATCACTTATATTAAGTTTAAAACAATGATTTAAAAAATAAAACGAAAACACGTACGGGTCACAGTCAAAGAATGTAGTCTGTGGTTCTGATGACAAAAAGCAATGCAGTAGCAATGCAGTAGCAATGCAGAATTGCGATACAAATCTCACAAAATAGCGAGGATTCAATAGTCCAGTTCTTTTCATTTCTGTGCAGCAACATGTCAGTTTTTTAAACACTGATAATAAATATGCAGCAGATAACGGAATATCGCCTTTGTCCACTTCCGTCCACTATAGTCTATTACTTCTATAATCAAAAACATTTTATACATCATTTGTTACTTAATTTTAAGAAATGTACTGCCATGCATTGCATACTGTTTTCTGTCTGCGTATCGTTACAATTTTAATTATTATTTATTGTCATTTTAAAAGCAAATGCAAATTATGAATATGATTGCATTATTTGTAGATATTACACGACATTTCAAAATATTGTCTTGAAGTCCAAACTAATAATTTCTCTTCGACATGCTTGTTTTTCTTGTAGACATTTGTATCTAATTTCTAGAATTAAAAAAGTAAATTTCTGTACACTGTTTGGAGAAAAATATTTATAAATGCATAAAAAATATATTGCTAATTTAATGAAAACAGATTGTAAACCCTTTATTTAATTTTAATAAAAGCCGGATTTTTTCAAGTGTTTAAAAGCAATTAAAGCCAACACGTATCGATTGGACTAGCGTCTCCATCCAACCCTGGTCTCGATTAATGCATAACGTAAAGAAATTCTTTCTAAAAGAAGAGTTTTTTTTCCACACACTACAGCAAATCCACGCACCGGCTCTGTCTTCAGATTAGAACTTAGTTAGAGACTAGTTAATTGATTTTCAATATAAAATATGGTTCACATTGAGTGGCTTATAGTCCGAAATCTACATTCAGGTCCTGACGCAATATTTGAAAATGTCGAGTGCAGAAAGTGTAAAATCCTAAAATAGTTTTCCATGCAAGATCGTAGATCGTATGTAAGATCCATCGTAGATCAGTCAAGGAAATTTTATAATTTAAAGTAGGTAACTTTACAAAGGTTTTAATCTGCAAAAGTTTTAATGCAGCAAAAAAAAAAAAAAGTTTTAAATCTCTCAAAATATTTGAAAAAAAAAAGTTTCGAATCAATTAACACTTCTGATTATTATTTAAAATTGTCAAGAATTTAATTAAATTTCCCAATAAATACATTAAATTCGTAAAAGTAAAATAAATGTCAAATATTTTACATTCGCTTTTACAGATTAAAAATCGCCTGCATAAAAACCCTTTCTACAAAAAATATATTTTATATTTTAGCGTTTTCTCTCAATAAGTATTAAATTAATTGCAAAAACTTAATAAATTCATTTTTTAAAGGCTTAAAACATTCAGATACGAACTAAATTAGTAATGTTCTTTAATTCGGTTACTCTTTTATAAAGAAATCATTAAATAAACAAATATTTTCCTTTATATATATATATATATATGTGTGTGTGTGTGTGTGTGTGTGTGTGTGTGTGTGTGTGTGTGTGTGTGTGTGTGTGTCTATTTAATTTACGTTTTTCCAAAAATTCGCAGAATTAGAATAAAAAAAAAAAAAAAAACATTTATATTTTGTTTATTTACACCGGAAAATTTACTCAAGTTTTATACAAAAAATATTTTACACCACAATTTTCATTTAAAACTATTTAACTATAATTTATTTTATTTGTGTTTAATTTATTTTCATGTATTTTATAAAACAAAAAAAATCTGGTTTGGATTGAAATATTTTTATTTGGTATTGGTCAAATGATCGTTTGTCGATATATTTAGACATAAAGTAAGTATTTATCAAATTGTTAATAGGTTGATCAAAATAATTTCGCAGCCATATATAGTTAATACGGGGATCAGTATTATTCGGGAATTCTGTGTATTTTGCGTCTCATAAATCATTAAAACAATAATCACTATAACGTGGCTTTTGTGTGCATCTAACGTTAAAACAGCAATCATTTTAAAATAAGCGTGTGTTTTTCACTCCTATATAATATTTATACAGAAATCCCTATAACGAAGCCTTATGCATAATAAGCCCCATAAATATGGCGATTAAGGTTTAATCGTAAATGTCAACTTCCAAATAATGCTTTTAGAGAAAAGGTAGAGAATGTACTATATTTGTGTAGAAATTGATATCTGATCAGGTAAAAGACGAAAAGTTTATAAAATGAACAGTTATAAAATCTGAATAAAAATTAAAAAAAGACTAAAACAATGTCTTGTGCATAATATCTAATAAAAAATCAGAAATATAAGTCTTATTCGTTTAATCTTCCATAATCGAGTTTATAGCTAAGATCGGCAACAAACATCAGCGAAGTTAACAGTAATGTATTTTCAAGATTATGAGAGTAATAACAATTGATACAACAATAAAATTTGCTCTAAACCACGCATGCTAAATTACAAATTTGTTATATACGCGTTTGCGGAAGTGTCTGTCATTTAGCCCTTTAATATCCTCTTCAGCCTCTTGGGATTTCAATTTCTGAAATCAGTGAAATGCGGGTTTAACCATTTTTTTAGTAGATACGTTATTCAGAATTTCATGTTCCTACATAAAACTACTGCAATGGCCAAAACCGTTTCGACAACTACTTTATCCCTAAAAAAGTTCAATTAAAAAAATATATCTTAATGTATCCATGGTATGTGATATATGTATCCTGGATATATCCAAGGGTTCAAGTTTCTAGCTTCAATATTTTGTCTGTACGTTTAGGAATCATTCAAGGAAAAGCTTTTTGTATATAGATATTCGTACAAAATAAATTACTTATAAAGATGATATTTGCTTCATTTCCACGGAAAAATTATTTCCGTTAATTCCATATAGAAACAGAAACAGAATCAGAAACCTCCCACTCGTGGACAGCCAACCTCTCGGCATAGGACCTATGAGTCCACGAGGGGAAAACCTATATCTACCAGGAACCCCAGTGTCCAAAGACCCGGAATCCCCAGCAAGTTTTAAAAAAAATCACACGAGCTACCCAATATTGCTTATTGCTGTGTGAGCCCAAAGTTATTACATGTATATAAGTTCTATATGAATATACTGATAAGATTACATAATAATATTAAAGTTAATATTTACAGATATTTACAATAATAATATTGTACTTAAAATTTTCAGTTGTATTATGCACTAGTCTATTAAGTCTTTTAAAACATAGTTTTTAAAATCTATAGATCTAGAATTTTATATAGGTTATAATAATTCTTTGATATATGAAAAGTTTTTATTTAGGACATTATAGTTTTTATCTAACATTTCGTAATTGGAAGTGTCTAATAGCACACGTTGTAGGTTTCTCTTTAATGTTTTATTTTTATTGAAGATAAAATGGTATTCCATAAGAGGGCAGTTACCGAAAATGTAGTGTATGTTCCAGAGTTTTTGTCACAAGGACATCTATCCGTGGTTCTTTTACCAATTTTATATAAAAAGCTTGGGAAGCTTCCATGGCCGCTAAGATAAAATTTAACATCTACCTTATTAAGAATTTTATACGTTTCTCTTCCTTTCGTTGAGTTGGTCCAATCATTTTGCCAATCTGTGATGATTTTGTTTTTAAAATAGCTCTTTAGAATGGATTCTGGAAATGGTAAGACAGAGATGTCATCATAATGGTCTTCTGTAATTGCATTTTTTGCGAGAAGGTCTGCTCGCTCGTTACCAGTGGTGCCTACATGTGCTCTAATCCACGCTATTTTTATGAATTTATTGGGGTTTTGTAGTAAACTATTGTAGATATTTAAAATTATGGAGTTTCGCGGAAAAATTATCTTGAGTGCATCTAAGGATGAGGATCTGTCAAAATAAGGGCTGATGTAAATTGTGATTGTGTTAACCAAACTATTGCTTCCTGGATCGCATATAATTCGGCTTGGTAAATTGAGTTAATTGGGTGTAGTCTTACTGCATGATCATGGATGAAGTTATTATTAAGAGAGACTGTATATGCACTTGCCACTCCATTTTCCATATATGATCCATCTGTAAAAAATTGTAGATGATTTTCCAATATTATGTTTTCTGTCAGGTTATCTATAATTTCTATATTTTTCAACTTGTAATATTCTGGAAATTTATAAGTTGCTTCCCGTTGCATAAGATTATTGTATATTATTGTATTGTTGATGTTAAGTGATCTGTTTCCTTGCTTTATCTCATAGACTTGGAATTCGTTTGGTATTTTGATGGTAATTGGAGGCACTCCAGTTAAAATATTTAATGCGTCATTTGAAATACTTCGGTAAGTTCTTATGATGTTTAACAATGCTATTCTCTGAATTGATCTAAGGATTCTGATGCCGTGGCAATTCAAGTTTGGATACCAGAATTCGGAGCCATAAAGAATCTGTCTTTCAATAACTGTTTGATACCAGATCTTCGTGAGGAAGGGACTGATTCCCTTGTTGTAATTGTGGAAACTTTTAAAGCCCGAAACAAATTGGGCGATCTTAGCTTTTAAAATACTTAGGTGCGATTGAAATTTTATTTTTTGGTCTAGTATAATTCCTAAATATTGTAGATTTTAAACAATTTTTATAGATTTCTGTTTTATTTTGAAAATTGGCTTTCGATTATTAAGGAGGTTCCTTCCAAATAGGAGTGCTTGGGTTTTTTCTTCTGAGATAGTTAGATTAAGCTCTGAGCATATCGATACGACTGTTAGCTGTTTGTTCCAATGATGATCTGGTATTGCCTTCAGTGAGTACGACGAAATCATCTGCATAAACGATAATTCCAAGATCCTTTAATTTGTATCTTGTAATTATGTAATTGGCTATTAGTAACCACAATAGTGGTCCTAAACACGAGCCCTGTGAGCAACCTTTGTGTGTCCTGAACCACTCTATGAATGTGTAATTTTTTAAACCGATTAATCTCTCACTGATATAATTTTTTAGGAGCTTCTTTATGTAAGTTGGAAGTCGAGAATCATATATTATTTCAGTAATTTTGTGCCAATCAATGGAGTCAAATGCTCCCTGGATATCAATTGAGATCATTCCACAGTATTTATATTTATCTAAGTTTTCCATGATTAGTGATTTTAGTTGTTGTAAAGCTCTTAATGTACTTTTTTTCTCTCTAAAACCATGTTGTTTTGGTTGAAGAATGAATTTACTTTCTAGAAAAGTCATCGTTCTTATTTTTATCAGCCTTTCTAAAACTTTTCCCAACATGGGAAGAGGAGTTATTGGTCGGTAAGATTTATGTTGAGATGGGTCTTTGTTCTTTTTTCTAAAATAAATTACAATTCCTTTTTACCAAGCTTCAGGGAAATGGCATAATTTTAAACATTTATTATAAATTTGTAACACTAAATCTGGGAATTCCTTTAGCATGTTTCTTATAGTTATCGCGTCTACCCTATCATAACCTGGGGCCTTTTTAATGTTCAGTTGTTTTATTGCAAATTTCAGTTCTCTTAGGGTAAATTTGATGTCTTGAAATTCTTCTTCTGGAATTGGGGACATATTTATATATGAGTGAATTTCATTTGTATTTTGTACACCAATTTGGTGTTGTAATAGATCTTGCTGTACAGTTATATATGTATCTTCTATTGTTGATGTTTCCAACTGATTCAGCACTTTGCCGTTACACAAACTCCATTGTCGCCAAGCACACTAATTGGCGCCAAATGAAATGTTTGAAAAGAATTAACATTGCTGTTGCGAAAGGGATCATTTAGATATATATATAATATGATATAGAATATATATAGATATAGATATTATATTGATTTATACAGCATATTTATATTAAAAAATATTTATATTGTATTCATTTGGGTGTGAATAACAATCCGATGGAAAAAAAAGTACCATCCTTAATATCGATTTATGATAAACGATGTCAATTTACGGTTAATCCACCAAAACCCGCCGCTTTGCACGCGTAGTTGTTGAAATATGCCAAGTGGAATTTGTGTGCCTTTAAAATGAATCTGGAATTTATTAATTAACAAATATTGAGTAAAATGCCTTAAGAATCGCAATTTAGAACGTTTTCCATTTATTTCACCCTTTTAAATTTCGAATTTTATTAGAAATCATTCCTAGCGAGCATTTCTATCTTAAAAGTAATCGCTTGACCAAATTTCAAGTTTTTAGTCCATTCCGTATCACAAGATAGCAAGTTTAGAACTTTTTCCTTCACACTTTTCAATTAAAAAAAAAAAAAAAAAAAAAAAAACGTTGTGTGCATGTATTTGCGTCTTAAAAATAACAGCCATGTCAAATTTCAAGTTTCTATCCGTAATAATTCCACAGGAATCGTATGTTAGAAACGTTTTTAGAACACTCTTCGCGTATTTCACCGTTTTAAATTTAGAATTTTCTTAGCGAGAATTGCGTGTTTCTATCTCTCCCATTTCATAAAAATCGTAATTTAGAACGATTTTATAACGATTTTCGCTAATTTCAAGCTTTTAAATTTCGAATTTTTAAAAAAGAATCTTCTTTCGTGTATTTGCTTCTTAAAGATAACAGCCATGTGAAATTTCAAGTTTCTATTCTCACAATTCTATAGACGTGATAATTTAAAACGCTTTTAGAACGCTTTTCGCGCTTTTCAAAGTTTTAAAATTCGAATTTTCTTTTAAACTGTTCTGTGCGATCATTTACGTTTAAAAGTAACAGCCATGTAAAATTTCCAGTTTCTATCCCTAATATTTCCATACAAATCGTAATTTAGAACGTTTTGAGAACGATTTCTGCTCATTTCTACCTTTTAAATTTTGAATTTGTTTAAGCACCATTCGTAGCGAGCATTTGTATCTTAAAGGAGACCGCCATGCCAAATGTTTAGCTTCCAGTCCCTTTAGTATCACAAAAATCATAATTTAGAACTTTTTTTCTTCCTGCACCACTTAAAATTTCGAATTGAACTTTTCTGTGCACGTATTTTTGTCTTAAAAGCAGCTGCCATTAAATGTCAAATTTGAAATTTCTATCCTTGCAATTCGATAGAAATCGTAATCTAGAACGCTTTTCGTGCATTGCAACCTTTTAAATTTCGAATTTTTTAGAAACCGCTCTTAGAGAGCAATTACATCGTATAAGTAACTACTGTGCCAAATTTCAATTTTCTATAACTTTCATTACGCAAATTTCGCAATTTTAGAATGTGTTTAGCTCCTGCACCCTATCGGGATTGTGGCACCGACATAAAATACACCCCACTTTTGGACAGGTACTGCCATTTTTCAACATTACTTTTGAAATCGGCTCGGTAGTTCCAGTGATTAGCCACTACAACAAACAAACAAACGTTACTTATTTATAATATTAGTAAAGATTACTGTTTTTTTTGTGTTATTTTACTTTACTTTTATCTTATTTATCACGTTTAACGATATTATGTATTTATTAAATGTACATTAAATTACCCTTTTGAAGACAATTGACAGTTGACAACCTTTTTTAACCAGCTGTAGATGGCGTATCTACGCGTATCTGGCGTACCTTATATTTGTGATTTACCGTAAAATGTTCATAGATGGCATCTGGCAAAAAAAAAAAAAAAAAAAAAAAAAAAAAAAAAAAAAAAGATGTATAATTCCATAGCATTGAAACAATTTATTGCAGATTCCGTATCATCAGGTAACTGTGCCAAATGGTTAATAATAATGGTTAACAAATATTTCCAATTCGAAAAATAGCAAATTAAGATGTTTTGCGTGTATAAGATTAAATACTAATTAAAAATCACGTTCATTAAATAACGGTTCTGCGTCAATTCCTCGCGCGCGATTCATCGCGGATCAATTCATCGCGCACAATTCATCGCGGAACAATTCATCGCAGCATCAATTCATTGCAGCATCAATTCGTCGCAGTGTCAATTCGTCGCGCTGTCAATTCCTCGGTACGTCAATTCGTCGCAACGAAAATATATTTGAAGGCTATGTTAAAAGTAAACTTTATAAAAGTATCCGCAGTAAAATTATTTAATGATGTAAATTGTTAGTTACAATTCTCTATCTAATCTAAAAAACAAATTATTATTAAATAATTTTACTACATTATCTTTAATTTTATCATCATAGCCTTCAAAAACATTTTCGTTGCGACAAATTGGCGTCCCGACGAAATTACACTACGAAGAACTGACGCTGCGACGAGTTGATGCTGCGATGAGTTGTCTCCGCGACGAATTGACGCTGAGGCGAATTGTGCGCGATGAATTGTTCCACGATGAATTGTGCACGACGAATTGATGCGACACCATAAATAGCGAGTCACACTGTTTTCCATATCTCTAAAAGTAAAACTAATTTTATTGGTTCATAGAAGAATGACATCAAAGGACATGCCTTGTGTTATTCTCCGCAGGGGTCTATATTGTTACCGTGGTTTGAAAATGGTAAAAAACACAATCAATTCAATTCCTTTTCAAGCGGTCAGTCCGTATTTATTTTCTTTAGTCACATGACTTGAGCTATTATAAAATAGATGACTTTTCCTTCTTGTTTGATTTTAAAATTGCCTAGAAACTATATTTCATAACATATCAGAAAACGCAAATTAAATAAAATCCATCTGTTTTGAAAAATTAAATTAAAACATCTTTATTAAATAAATGTTTATTGTTTGTGAATTTGTTATGCATTTTGTAATGAAGTATATCCAGATTTTTGTTGATATGAACTCTCTTTTAAATATAGAAGAATTAACAATTAGTTTTTATCCAAACCGAAATTATAAAATAGTTAAACATTCAAATTATGTAAGGTAAAGCTAGGAGAGTCTGCGCACAACTCAAAAGAATAACAATAAAAAAATCTAAATATTAGTTTTTTGCTAAACTATCCATGAATAATTTTTACTTCATTTGTTTTTTATACATTTCCATTGCTATTTTGTTGTTATTTTGTAATTTAATAGAACAGTTGTAATAAAACCAAGAAAGTTATTTTGCGCAATCTGTCCTTCCAGGGTTGGTGTGATTGCGTACATGGATAGGAGAGATTGTTACTAATAATAACTACAATTAAATTGTTAAAAATAATAATTAAACTTAAATGACATTGTTGTAAGGTTTTCGTGAACAAATATTATTGCATTATGAGTGAATATTTCAACCTAATGATTAAAAAATCAGAAAAAGGAAATAATTTAAAAAACGATTAAATTTTTTTAATTAAAGGAAAAAAAATAAAGAATCAGATAAAGCAAGTCCAGATAAGATTACAAAATAACATTAAGTGACTTGATAACACGTTTAACTTAAAATTAGTCCTTTTTAATTTTTCATTTTTTTATGCAGATTTACCAATAAGCTGCGTAATTACTCCTAGCATGGAAACTAATGGAAACAATGCGCTATCTCTCCTAAGTAGCAGATGCGCAAACTCTCCAATTTCGTTAAGAGAGATTGCGTGGCCTTTTATATAAACATGGCCGCTATTAAAACGAACCGTTGATGTTCACATTGTTAGTCTAGATTAGTAGCTTATGAGAAATCGTTTAAGTTAAAAATATTTTGTACTACTGACATTGTATAGAAATTCTGATGAATAGCTAATAATTATAGCTAATAATTTATAAAATTAAAATCATAAGTTTTTCAGAAAAATCTGAAAACAGGATCATCACGGAATTAAAAAAACACAAATCCCGAAGATTTGTGATTTAATAAATGTATTTCATGAGTTGATTATAATGTTTATTAAATTAATTTATTTATTAATTCATTCATTCATATTTACACTGAAAATTAAAATGTAATGGTTTAAAGGCACACCTGGCACAAAATTAATTTGTCACTTTTCTCCAATTTCTTTAACTAGGAACAAAACTAATTGAATTAACTTAATACACATTTTTCACAAACAAAGAAAACGTTTGAAAAGGGACTGAAAATTTGTTAAATTCGTTAATTAAATTTCATTATTTGTAAAATGAATTATTTAATGCAAGTTAAATACTTTTCGTTAAATCTTAAATTGTAATTTAGAATTTAAACATTCTGTTTTTAATTTGACTCCAGGCACAATTTTCCAAATTCAAAAATACCTAATTTCAATAATAGGAAGCACAAATAACTTTCAGTTATGTTTATGTTTTTAATCAGGACGTTTTCAAATGCAAATATATTTAAAATAGCAATGTTTTAATAGGATTATTAGAAAGATTACGTTATATTTTGCAGAAGAGAGATTTTGTGTAAAACAGAGAGAAACCCGAACATAAATTTTTGTACTTAATTTTATTTGTATCAATGTGATAAATTTTGTTTCATAAAAGTGACATTCCACGAATGTTACGCTGTAGTGAAAATAAAAGCGAGTGCATATATTTTTTTAATTGTTACTTTAGTTTTGAATGCTATGTTTTTTTTAATATATTAAACTAATTAGTAATAGTTTAATAAGAGTTGCATTCAAAATTCACTTACATAATACTAAAATCTGCTTCGCGGATTAAGGGTATAATTATGTAAAACAGAGACACATTAGAAAGAGACACATATAAAATACACATTAGAAAATTGTATTATTTATTTAGATACTTCTTTTTCAAAGAAATTAAAATGAATTTGTCTTTCACAGGAAGAACCATGTTTCGCGATAGAATTCATTCTGGTTTTCATCTTAATTATGAAAAATATTATTCATGAAAATGCAAAAAATCTTTCTTTGGGATAAACTGTGTAAGTTAATAATTAATATGTCTGTTTAAAAGAAATTGCAATTAATTACTTAAAATATTAATTATTATTGTATTACCTACTATTAATATTTATTTAAACTTTCATTTAAATTGAAAGTTCATTTATACATTCATATGTTCATTATTAAATTGACACTCATTTATACATGAAAGAGAAATTGCTTCAAATCGAGTAAAACGCAGTATGTTTAAAAGGAGAATATGCTAGTAAATAAGCAGATCAGGGAGGGGCCTTTATGTCAGTGATGCATGTCAAATTTTTATTTTGATCTGACTTTACATAGTGTGACATCCTGCATACCTCAAATGTTATATTCCATTTAAATATTATAAATTATGCATATTTATGAACAATTAAAATTTTCTAATGATTCGAAAATCATAACTTTGAAGAACTGTTAAATAGTGCTAAAGAGTCCATACGACTGCAATCATATTCTTTAAATGCTTATTCATGGTAAATTTGTTCTTGGAATGTTCTTCCTTTATACCACCGGCTCTCAACCTGGGGTACGTGGGGTGTCTTCAGAGGGTACGCAAAATTAATATCAGTAATGGCTGATGTTACAAAAATGGTTTCACTAAAAACACTTAAAGAAAGTTGATACTTTTCGGATTACAAAGTTAGTCTCATCTTTAATTTCAATATGATACAATCAAAATGAGGGGAAGGACCACTAGACAATAATTCACTGATAATTAAATGTCACTAGTCCTGTCGCGTTCGTCGACCAAACCTTTCGGAGTTTTCCGTGGTTTTCTTCGAACCTTGCCGTAAATACGGGTTAGGATCCCTTAGAAAAATTCCCACGGAAGGCACTCTCCCCTAGGGTCTATATCCTTCGTATAGATATTCGGACGTCATAAATCAACCACTCAACCAGCCAACCAATCAATGTCACAAGCTCCGCCTACTACTAATCGTATTGCATGAGTACTTATATAATTTATTCCCATCTTTCACGATTAGTGCCATTGATAATTATACAATATTACTTTCCCACCACATTTGTCTTATTATTAATAATAATTGCAGAACGCCATAATTATGTCAGAGTTCCTATTCATAACGCTTTATTTTGAAAGCAAGTCCTTATTTTCGTTTCTGAATAGGCAGGATTATGTCACTAACTTGTATTAATAGGAAAGTTTCCTTCTTTTTAATGAGTATATTCTTAATTTAAAAAAAAGCATATTTGAGTTTTATGAGTGAGGGGAGGGGGTGAGGGCATGTTTCCGATAAAAGGGGGTACTCCGAAAGAATAGCCCAAGCAAGGGTGCGTGAAGGAAAAAAAGTTTGGGAGCGCTGCCTTATACGATTCTAGTCTACCTCACAAAAAAGAGAAACTAGACAACACGATGGAAATATCGGAAATAGATTGAAAGTAGCTTGAATAGTTGCCGAACAGTTGATGTCGGTTAAGGGGCTTCCGAGTTGCATACAACTTTACGCCCAGTCTGTATATAAGAAGAGTGTCTTGTATAAATTCGAGCCGTTGGGAAAAGTAAAAATGCAGTATTAACTACAAGCTAAAAGAATAATTACAATAAAAAGGATACATGAAAAGTTAAGAAAAGAGATGATAACGAATTTGGAATAAAGAAATTAAGGATAGAGTCTAAAAAATTGTGAGAAAGTGAAATGGTGTAGCTGTAGTTATTACTAACTACTAGTTAAAGTAGAAAACAGTAAAAAAATAGGGTTCGGAACATATTCATAAAACAGCACATAAATGCCACGTGGTGAAAAAGGCGGACAAAGCAAAACAAATAAGGCACTTAAAAGGGCCTATACCATACATTTTGTTTTTGGTATATCTTAGATGTTAATTTTTAATTAAGAAATTAGGTATTTATAATGTGGAAAAAATTACAAAGTATAAATAAATCGAAACAAATTTACATTTATGGTGAACACTAATGCTCACAGTCAATAGCGAAACAATATTTTGGACGTTTAGGGTGATGTTGTTCGAAGGCGTCATAATCCGGCAATTCTGCGATAATTTCATTAGGGAGGATATAGAGTTTTTCATAATTTTTTTTTAGAAAGTTGGTTGACTATTTTATTTTGTGTAGTAGTTTTGAGGTCTCTACGGATAGTGCGATAATGATGTAACGTGAGGCATTTCTGATTGTGGAGTTGGCTGAGGTTGTTCATGGAGGTTTTGCAAGTTTTAAAAAAAAAAAATATATATATATTTTTTTTCTTTTTCTTTATGTTATTTCCGGTAACAGTAATACTCCAAATTTTTTTTAATGCTAAAAGCCCGGAATTTATGCATCTGTTTTACTGTCAATTATTTTTTATATTCTTGTGTATGATATCAGTTGTGTGCTCTAGATAGATTGTCAACAGTTTTGTTTCGCATTTTGCCCACAAAAATTCGATCCTGTAACTACAGTTGTACCATTATCATTAGTCTAGTCAATTGAGGGCTTCTCTTAGTTAAGAAATGAACAGCAAATACCAAATGTTGAGGTAGAAAAATGCATTATCCTAGACATTATAAATTAAATTTTACTTTATCCAAAAAAAAAAAAAACCTTTTATTTTGTGTTTCAGTTTTTCCAGTAAAAATTCTCTCCATTATGTTCTATACTACGTATCATATAAATATGACGCGTTTTTTATCAACGTTTTGGGTTATTTTTTCCAAATTGAAGTTAATATACATTTCACATGTTGTAACAAGAAATACTTTTAGTAAATAACCGGCTAATGTTATTGTGTGTAATTTATTAGAAATAACATTAAATAGACGGAAAGATGCAGATAAAAAGGATATGGTACATCATATAAGAATATTTACCAGGTCTAAGTAAAGAATAAATAAGTAGAAAGGAAAATGTTATAAAGTTAATGTATATTATATGCGTTTTGGTTTGCTGCATATAAGTGACTGTGTAGTTAAGCAGCAATAGAAAAATTATACTGTAGCCCCTGCTTACATTTCAGCATTCTGCAAACAATAAAACGAGGACTTCTCGGATGCTTTAGATGTATCAGCTATATCATAGGTTCGCAACGGAGGAGGTACCGCCCCACAGTGGGCTCTGATGCCTTCCAGGGTGGCGGTTGCGGGTTTAAAGGAAAAAGTGGGGCGTTAAGACCGTCAAGGAGGGGCTGCCGTAGCGTACATACCCATTTAGGAAAGTAATATTATAAAACTAGCAGAACCCCCCCTGGTGTTGCCCGGCCCTATGATAAAAAACTTAAATATACCTTTATATGAAAATCTACAAACTAACCTAGAGCTGTGGGCTCAAAATCGAATTTATTTCGCGAATGTCAAACAATCGCCGTGGAACACGAATAAACACTAAAATTCGCGGAGGACAAAATTTTATTATAGCGGGATAAAACATTGTAATCGCAATTCTTTCTTGAATATAAAAGAATCGCTGCGAAACGCGAAAACCACTATAAATCGCATTAAAAATCAGTTAAAATTCAAACATCGTGTAGTGAAAGGTTTGCTATATTAGGCTTACTATATAAAGGTTTGAAACCGAATTCTTTTTTTTTATCAACCTGTATTTCGAAATATTTCAGAAAGATGGCGACATATACCTGAACATCGATTTTCAAACGAACCTGTGGTTTGAATCTGCAAAATAAATTCGCTTATTCTGAGTGGTAGAAGTTGTGATAACTGTTATTTTTATAACTATCTAATAATCTGTTGAAAAGTTAAATTTATTTAAACTTAAACCCTGACAATTTCAGTATATCAAAATGCCTGATTCTAAGAAGAAATGCCAGCAGTATTGATTATTTGAAATGCGGATTTACGCACTCTCCTAAACTGTAAAAAATACCAATGTTTCTTATTTTATGAAAATATGCTATAACCACGAACGAAAATATAATATAATCTTCTGAGTTATCCGAAATTTCAAATAGCATGTTACGTTGTCTTTTGAATCCCCAGAAACGAATACATTTTCAAAATTTAAAGAATAATTTATAAAAACAAAGTATTTTTAGCTGCCCGAATATTTCAGAAACGTTTCCGAAGGGTTTTTATAGTGTATTAATTAGTGTCCTCAGGCTGGAATAGCTGTTTTTCGAATGTTATCCATTCTCAAGTACACGTTTTCAGTCGCATAAGTTAATTCATACATGAAAGAGTAAAGAAATAATCTTAATTTTAATGTTATTGTTAACGCTGTTAATTTTGCATGTTTGTCTGTTAAAAATTTTTTTTGAGCATGAAAATGTTTACTTCAGAATTGATAGCATTCGAAAAAACAGGTATTCCAGGCTGAGGACACTCATTAATACACTATAAAATGCCTTCGGAAACGTTTCTGAAAAATTCGGGCAGCTAAAAATAATTTGTTTTTATAAATTATTCTTTA
Source organism: Maratus michaelseni (assembly GCA_963931845.1). NCBI lineage: Eukaryota > Metazoa > Arthropoda > Arachnida > Araneae > Salticidae > Maratus > Maratus michaelseni. The sequence continues at coordinate 144,341,928 of OZ007594.1, read as the reverse complement.
AATTTTGAAAATATATTCGTTTCTGGGGATTCAAAAGACAATGTAACATGCTATTTGAAATTTCGGATAACTCAGAAGATTATATTATATTTTCGTTCGTGGTTATAGCATATTTTCATAAAATAAGAAAACATTGGTCATTTTTTACAGTGTACAAATCAATCATTACTTGTACCAAACCCATGTGTTTAATTTGCCAAAATGTTATTTTTCAAATGAACACATGGAGCTTTCTAGGCAACAAGCGTATTTGAATAAAATGCATGTTGATGAAAAGGACAAAGATTTATCCTATTTTCAAGACCTGGAAAAGAAATATTTGAAACAGTGAAATGTATAAAATTATTTTTGAGTCGTTTTTCAAACCAGAAGATGGCAGACTGTGAGCCACATCTGATGTTTAATCGCAAAAGCGGAAAAACCACACACACAATTGGCAAGGAATTAATCTTGCCGGCAGTCAAAGAGACAATAAAACTGTTCTTCATCATAAGACACCGTCAGATAACATCAGGATAATTCCTCTGAATAATAATTCGGTGCAAAGAAGTAAATATGAAATGGCTAAATACGTTGAAATATTATTATGCATTAACTTAAAGACTTGCAAAAATTTCATTCAACTCTACAAATCAACTTTACCAAATAACGAAGCAATACACTTATCATACGTTCGATTCAATAAAGAAGAAATGAATTGCCAAGAGCTAGTATTTGCTAAATATTTGGGAACTCAAAGGGAGCAATTCATATTCGTAGTATTTTCTCGGCTGCTACAGATGGTGCTCTAGCAATGACGGGGCGTCATAAGTGTTTCATAGAGAATTTAAAACCAGCAGTATCAAATATACTTGCTGCACATTGTTTTATTAATCGTCAGCATTCCGTTGCAAAAAATATGAATGAACGCCTGTATACGTCGCTTCATTACGTTATTATAGCAGTCAATAAGATTAGAAGCAATTCATTGCATAACACATTATTTGGCCAGCTTAGTAGTGAAAGTTATGAAGATTTCAATCACTTGCTTCTGCACACAGAAGTTCTTTGGCTGTCAAAAGCTATTTGTCTGAATCGTTTTTGTAATCTAGTTGACTCAGTTCTGACCTTCCTTGAAAACAGCTACGAAAAACTACACAAAAACCTGATCACATCAAAAAATGTCATCGTTTATTACACAGACCTGTTTAGAATAATGAAGTCAATTTACAATTGTAAGGTGATGAGTTGAATTTAATTAAAACAAAAAGCCTCATAGGAGCTTTTGTGGGAAAACTTCTCCCGTTCAAACGAAATCTAGATTTGAATACAGCCACTTGCCCACATTACCTCCAATCTCTGCAAAACAGAAATATTTGCATACTTACTGCTAACACTTGGACGTTTTCCATGCTCATTTTACGGTGCGATTCCAGGATATTTAAAAAATGAATATACCGAGTTGGATTTTAGATCCTTTCGTAAATAGAGATACAGCAGAATCATCAAATTTAGAAGAGGAACTCATACAACTCATAGCTAACGAAGATCTAAAAGGAAATATATACAAAAAGTTCTGACTTCAAAAATCAATACCAGTTCTCCAGCCTTGACTGTGGGTACGTGTACGGAAATTTTTAATTAATTTTCCTTGATCGTATTTAGCTGAGCGTGGGGTCAGTGCAGTAGCTAATTTACTAACTAAGATAAGGAACAAACTTTACATCACTGAACGTAACAATTTACTACTGATGTTAACATTATTGGAACCCAAGATTAACAAATTGTTAAAACTCTATCTGTCTCAACCATCGCATTACTTATTATTTTTTTTCATTGATTTTTTGTGATTTGTATTTTTATTTGTATTTTTATTTTTATTTTTACTACAATTGATAGTCGTTTTATTTTGTGACTCTTAATAGATAGATATATAAAATAGATAAATATAATATGCATCAATATTTTAATATTTGATGTTATTAAGTATTAGAGAGTTTGGATTTTTTGTTCGTGTAAAGGGGGTGGTCGTCTAGAAAATGTTGCGAACCTATAATCTATATAAACAATCTCTATATAAACAGAAGCTTCTGTATAGAATTTAAAATACAAATTGAGCTTGAGAAATTTAAACAAATTAAGAAATTTAATAAAACAATATGGCTGATGCTTTAAAAGAAATATCAAGCTTTTTGAAAATTTGGTTCACTGAAAATGCACATTTGCATGGACACTTTTATTCCCTACTGTTATTTATATCATTATAAATTGAGTACACAAAAACTGCCATTGCGTGGACATGTGGAAATTATTGGTGCCAGAAATCTTGATTTAATGTTAATTGCAGATTTTTTTTATATCAAGAAATCCTCTAAGGATATAAAACCAATATTAAAATATTAAAAATGAATTTACTGGAGATTCGAAAACGTCTCAATATAAATTACATAAATTAGTCTAGTTTTCTGATTATATTGATTACCATGTCGTCATCAAAATAAAGCAATTCCAATTCTTTTCAATTTATGTAGCTGATACCACAGGTATAAATCAAAGGTGTATCTTAATAATAAGATTTATTAAATTTAAATGTGCAGTAGTCGAGAGTTATTTGGTTTTAACGATGTGAAGGGAGACAAAACATAGAAAAATTTAAAGAAAATACTTGATAAAATTTTAGAAAATCTGATCTTGAACACAAATTAATAGGACAATCTTATAATGGTTCAAATGTAATACCGGACATTTAAATAGACTGAAGAAGAAATTGAACGATAAAGCTTTACAAGTCGTTTGATTCTTTGCATTAGAGTTATCCCTTGTCGGAATAGAGAATGCATGGCGTTCCAAAAGTTGTGAACTTATGCAAAAAATTATATGTTACTTCATAAGCTGTTTTACTCTACAATGGTCGGAAAAAGGAAAATTTGGTATTGATTTTGATACATCAAAATAAATTTCATATCATGATCAGATGTGGACCGCATGTTTCTCCGGTAGACTTGTCAACGAAAATTCATTTTGCAACGTGCAATTAGTAGGCTTGATTACATTTACCTTAATAAGTTTTATTTTTCAATTGTTCGCAATTTCTCAAATATCCGACCAGAGATTCTACAGTCACGTCTTTGCACTTACAATCCCATTCCATAATCATTCGGATTTCACAATTAGCTATATGAGCGTTTACTTAAATAGTTTTTTTTTAAATTAGCATAGTAGATAATTTCTGTTTCCTATCTTCAAAAAATCATAGCATTTCAACCGCCTATAAACACCAATTTGCTCACTCATAACATGTTTAGCTTATTTCCCTTTATTTATTAAAGAAATCTATTTTTCACTTATTAAATAAAGGTTATATACTGCTTATTATTTACAGATTTATATAAAATGTCCTAAAAGTTTTTCCGCAAAATATTATTCGTTTTAATGAAAGACAAAAATGCAAAACATGTTATCGCAAAAAAATAAAATAAATAAATAATAATTATAATAATAAATCTAAACCTTAACTGCTCACATTTGTCAAAACTTTCCTTATGTTAGGTTGCAACTGCAGCGAACATGTAAACTTCAAGAGAAAATGAGCCACCGGAAATAAGTGATCCGGCCCATCTCCCATTTGGACCAAAAGGAAACTTTAATTCCTAGTATTTTCTCAAACGATTTGGTAAATCTCCAAAATGAAGTTATTTCAAAGCATATTTCGGACTTTTACCATCACTCTTTGGAAAATTGAGGGTCAGGACAAGAAAATGCCAAGCCACATTTTTGGTGAAATAAATCTAACACTGTAATCTGTTGCTTAATATTGTAAATTATAATATCCAATATCTAATTTGTTTCTAATGTCACTTGGTGGCAGCATATGTGACTGGTTACGTTTTTGCCCAAGACGTTTATGCCCCTAATGAAGATAGCTAAGTTACAAAAAACGCGATAGTAATATGATTAAAGTAATGTCATATTGTTGCTCAGAATATCTCCCATGTAAGTAAGACATTGGCGAAGAAACTTTAGATCATGTATCTTGATTTAAGTAAATCCTTTGAATAACGGACATCTCGGAAGCGCGGAATTTTGTCCGCTATTCGGTGGTGCCCGCTATTTGGAGGTGAAAATGTATAAATACATAGGAGTTGGGGTTCGAAAAAGCGTCCGCTAAATAGAGGTGTCCATTATGGAGCTTCTACTGTATTTCATCAAATTTTCGAATTGAAATATCTCAGAAGATCAAAAATGTGGCTTGGCACTCCCTGGCCCCGACCCCCTCAATTTTATGACTTCCCGGTAAAACTTAAGAATTGCCAGATTTAGACTATTGCAGTTCGAAATACATGCACCTAGACTTACCAGGAATATTAAAAAAAATTTCTTTAAGCATTTTATATTAAATATTTTCTGCTATATATTTCCGGTGTCTAATTTAGTAGTTTTTTCAATACAAAATAAACAAAAAAAAAAGTTTTCCATTTTATTATTGTAATTTTTATTTTACTGAAATGTCATCCTAATTTGAGATATAATTAAATGTAATAGTTAATTGTTATTAATTATTAAATGTAATATGTTAGTAGTACATTTTTTTTCAGAATTTTAACATAATGATACTATGTGCTAACACAATTAAATTTGCAGTATTTTTTCAATATTATTCATTAAATATTTCACAAATCAAAAATAAGTATGATTATTAAATGTATGTCAAATTTTTAAAAAGATTTCATCCTATTTAGTTTGTTTTAAATTTGTTAACCCTCTAAATGTGTGGTCACATTTTTAAACAAAGTCTAACCATTTATAAAATAATAGTTACGAAAAGTGTCTTTATTACGATATGTACTTGAATACCTTACATATTAATTTATCTTTTTCACTGAAAAAAAAAAACGAACATGAATTTGGAAAAAAATATTGCATGAACTCTGAAAATAAATAACCTGAAAATGCGGATCATATTTTATTAACAGTTTTCTGCATTATAAAGAAATTAACGTGTATTACTTTATTTGTGATACATGAAGAATTTCTTTAAATTTTATTAAGGGCACAAAATGAAGAAAGTAATAAATAAGTTGGTTTAATTCATTTATTTTATCTGTAAAATTTTAAAATGTAATTAAAAGTGCTTAAAAGTGGACCAAGTAAAAACACAATTTGTCAGTTTTCTTTAACTATTTCCTTTATCTCCAGAATTAAATAAATTGAATTATCATAGTAAACAGTCGTCAGTAAGAAACAAAAACGTTCGAAATTCGCTGAAAAGACTGAATTCATTAATTAACATTCATTACGTATGAAATGAATCGTTTAATTCAAAATAAATACCTTTATTTAAATCTTAAATTGTCATTTCTAATTAAAATTTCCTGCTTTTAGTTTGACTTCAGGCACAGATTTCGGAGACATGATGTACGTTATTTGAATAATGAGAAGCAAAAATAACATTCATTTAGTTATATCATCTTCCATAATATATAATAAAACATAAATATTTAAAAAAATGCGGGAATGTGAAATTTTTCTGATAATTTTCTGATGTAATTTACATAGATATTTACAAAAATTAATTTTATAAAAGTTACTTTTATCTTAATATGTTTATTGTCTTTTTTTTTTTTGGAAAGGAGAATTTGAAAAGATAGCAATCAACTAATTTTTTTCTCATACACAAAATATTAAAAAAAATTCCAACAAATAATAACTTTGCATTTGTATTCTGTATTACAAAATTCATATATATGAAACCGGATTTTGTTTAATTTTAACAATTATATTTATCATGCTTTGAAGTATTTGCGTCCTTTTATATTTATGTCTCGCTTCAATCATGTTTTATATTTTACGAAACTGAAGCATTTCTATGTACCTACCTCTCTCTTAAGAAAAAAAAAAATCCTGAAAGTACCGGATAGTCAAAATAAAAACTCCCCTACTCTGACCTCCCTTTATATCGAACTATTCAGTGTAAAGGCTTCAAAGTTTCTGAACATACTATTCAAAACATAGATAAACTTATTACGCGAAAAAAAGGTTTAGCTAAAAAAATACCGATAGATGGCGCTGTACAACGAAAATATAAAAAAGAGAGAAGTTGAATATTTGACATGGATGCATAATAGCCATGGAATACTCGGTGGAACGACAAGGGCCATTTGAACCTCCGTGGAACAGTGAGCACCCATAACTAGCATTTAGGAAACTGAAAACCCGGTACCTTCCAAGAGATTCCACTCCACTCACCGAAAGTTACAGCCCGGTGTTGATTCACAGCCACATTCATTCTTCGACTTTTATTTTTTGAATTGGCTATTAGCAATGGCCTTGTGAGAAGCATTGTGAGGGCCAACAAGTACAACAGTATGTTCGAAACTTTTGTTGTACCCCGTATGCAAGAGCGGCAATGTCTTGATACAACTACCTTTATGCAAGATGAAATGCCTCCATACTTTGAACTCCATGTACAGCAGATTATTCGGTAACGTTTCACTAATGGCAGAGTAATCAGTCGTGCGTTTCCGACAACCTGGTCATTCCGTTCTCCTGATCTTAATCCGTATATTTTTGGCTGTGGGGACACGTAAAATATCGTGTTTATGGATACCATCGTTTATTGGGAGTTCTTTTACCTACGTTTTTTATGCCGAGATGTTTCAAATAACAGAGCAGATATCATTACCAAATATGGGAATGAGTGTATTGTGTTGGCAGGGATGTAGTTCAGACAATGGAAAAAACAGAAGGTAAATAATGAGTGACTGATTAACCAAAAAGTTTTACGAAAAGTTTTACCAAATCTTTTCAGTTTGTTTTTAACTCATTTCTGCCTTTTTTTAGATGAAGAATGTCAAAATGTCAAAATGTCTTTTATATGAAAAATGTCAAAAATAAGTAAATATATAAAATCCTGGCATACACCATACCCCTTTAATTTTAAACACCTGCTAATTAATCAGATCTTATAACATATTAAAAATTAAATATTTGTTATATGGTTACAAGAATAATATATAACATAAATACCTGATTTTATAGTTGATATTTTTTCTAATGCCTTAAAAAATTAATAAGGAACAAGAACAAAGAAAGACTTTTAATAACATTTGTAAATCGAGAATTCTCTGAAATTTGGAAGATAAAATGATATATACCTATAGAAGACAAATATAAATGTATACGAGATGAAATGAAACAAAGTGCTCAAATGTTTTCTTACGCATTATTTAAAAGAAAATGCCTTTATATATTTTCAGTTGGATAAAACCATTACAGAAAGAAAAATGAATGTTAATTCATCGTAAAAATGACTTCCATTACCCTATCATAATGTTAATAAAATAGATGTATCAATAAATAGCTTTAAAAATTTTAAAACTTCGTCATTTATACTGTGCAGAAGGATACAAAATTTAAAATACCTTTCCGAGACTAGAGAAATATTCAGTTTACAAACATTTATTTCCACTGTATATACTTTTTTTCATAGATTTTTGAAATGTTCTAGTAAAAAGAAAAACAGGATTTTATTATATATTGTAGAATGCAAGCGCAATAAATAAATAAATAAATAAATGATCATACTACAAATGTCTGCAACTGAAAGCAACAATCTTTTCGAGAAAAAATCGATGAATTTACTCTTTTCTATAAAAATACTTTTATTAACTCATAAAAATGGTACGTGTTCAAAATTTTGTATCTTCAAAATACAAACCTTCGCCAACTATAAATACGTACAATATAATTCAATATTTTCTATGTTCAGTAGAACTCAATTTGTAAATAGTGTAAATATTTTGATTAAATAAAATGAAAACATTAGATATTGTAAAACATTAAACTGAAACATTATGCAGGCTAGAAAAAAACAGTTTCTTTTCTTTTTTTTCTTTTTTTTTTTCAAAGATCTTTGTTAAACATAAGGGTAAATTATCTGCAAATGAACCAATAACGTAAAATGTTTATTTTTTCAATCATTTATTTGCTTTATTTGTTGAAGATGAATCGAAAGTGAGGTCAAGTTCTAAGAATACGGTAATTAGTAAATGAAAGCAATATTATGGAAAATATTTACCACATTAGAATTTCATTACAAAAATATTAAAAATTAAACTAGAGAAAAACTATATATTTTCGCTTATTCATTTATACATGACGGTTTTTAAATAAAGCAAAAAACACCAATTGCACACAAAGAAAAAAATAAGACAAATGTTTATTAATCTACGAAAATATAATCTATGCACTAATTAAGTTATACAATAAGAAGCTCTTCTGAGTTACACAGGATTTCTAAAGCGTTCATTATCTTTAAAACATCAGAAACATTTATATTTTTGATAGTTTAAAGAGCTTTGATTAAACAAAAATTTCTCTTTTGGCTGCTACTCATTTTTGGAAACGTTTCCGATAAGTTTTTATAATGCATTAATCAGCTTTCTCTAACCTCAATATCTGTTGTTAGGATGTTGTCAATTATGTATTTTCAGCAGCGTAATTGAATTTATACATGAAGGTTTTTAAGTAAAACAAAAAACATTAATTGCACACAATTTAAAAAATGACATATGTTTCTTAATCAACGAAAATAGAATATATGCATTAACTAAATTATACTATAAGCTTTTCCGAGTTACACATGATTCTTAAAGCGTTCATTATTTTTAAAACATCAGAAACCCATATATTTTTGAGATTTTAAAAAGCTTTGTTTAATAACAAAGTTTTGTTTAAAAATAATAATAAAAAAATGTTTAATAATAAAACTGTCTCTTTTAGCTGCTACTGATTTTTGGAAACGTTTCCGATTAGCTTTTATAATGCATTAATCAGTTTATCAAACCGGAATATCGGTTTTTAGGATTCTATCATTTGTCAATTATGTATTTTCAGCAGCGTAATTGGATTTATACATGCAAGAAACACAAAATAATGTTAATTTTAATGTTAATGTTAATGTTAATGCTATTAATGTATCCTTATTGTCTGTAAAACATGTTTGTTGTACATGAAAATATTTATTTGAGAATAGAAGCACCCGAAAAACTTATATGTTTATACGTTTTTAGGACGTTATCATGTAGTAAACATCTATCTTTACAATCTATGAAAATTGTAAATGCATGGAAATATTCATGTAAGTCCAGGTGTTTCAGGTATCGTCAATATTTTGCTCACACGATACGCATGAATTGAAAGTTTCATAATTATGTCAACATTTTCAAGCTCTATATTTTTTCAGTTAGAAAACGACAAAACTGTTTCTAATTAACACCATACGTATAATAAATTATAACACCTTGTTACAATATATTTCTTTTAAATGCTAAAAGGTGTAAATTAACAACATAATACAAATTAAAATAACTTTTATTAGGTTATTTTACATGTTTTGATTCACTCCGAGTCATTTTCAAAAACAAATGAGAATATTCCATAATTGCATGGGCTTTGGAGTTATTATTTTCATGTACTTTTTTTAAAAAATTACGCACGTTATCTTTTATTTTTACTTGATTGTTTATTTTCATATCTGTGACCATGGCATCTTTTAATTTCCCGAAACTGTGGCTCGAGTTACTCCATGGTAGTAACTCCATCACTTTGTTAACGTATATGAAATTGAATTTTTGTATACCCCCTAATAATTCTTTATGATTCCCCAAGGATTTTATAGCATAAACAATATTACAATTAGTTAAATATCGTAAAATAAAACTTTGAAGTAGACGGTAAATTAATTTTACAGTCAATTTCTTAAAAATAATGATATTACCGCAGTAGCAAACGTATAATGCTTATATAGAGGTTTATCAAAGCATCATTATTCTGTGTATTAAGAAAATGTCGAATGCAATTCCGATATTGGGAAAACATTTAATTTACATTGAAAATATTTGAAATAAAACGCGAATGTTGCAGCATTATCGATTTTATTTAGAAATGTTGGCAATTGAATATTTTTCTTTTAATTTTGGTTCAATATCTGCAAACAAAAATTATGAACACCCCAATTTGGAGACATGTTTCATGTCAATTCGGCAATGAGATGGTCAAGACATATCCATGGTATTTATAGAGCATAATATAGCTAATACCAATAATATTGGTCAAACATTGTTGTTTCAGTATGATAATATTTCCATTCCTACACACCTAAATCTTCACATCGGAATTTTATAATACTTTTTAAGAAAGTGTACCATAATTGCAAATGATAATAGAACACGGTTTTCATATGATGCTTAATTCATATAGTTTTATACTGTACAAATTTTATACTAGAAAGGTTTCAGCGCCACAGCAGGCACTATAATTAAATGAATGATATGATTTTCCTAACAATTTTTTAAAAAGATTATATTTCTACATATTTTTACTTCTTTTAAATATTGTTAAAATTAGTTTTTATTGTATTGTTAATTATATATCTTACAAGTAACTACTTCTTGCACTCTCTATATAAAAAGTTATTTATCACTATTAACAAACAACTATAATATTTTTCAGATTTTCATTACATTTTGCCATGTGATAAATTGAGAATTAAGCAAACCAGCATTCTATTGAACTTATTAAAATAAACCTCATTTAAAGTTAATATCAACGCATTATATTAAGGAATTTTAGAATGAAATTCACACCCATGTCCAGAAGACTATCATTATGTCAGGGTCGAAATATTTCGCAACATATTAATTAAGAAACTTTGAGTAAGTTAAATTATGTTGAAACTTTTCTGCGGGAAACTAAACTATGTGAGAGAAGAATTAATTACACTGCTCACTTAAAACACATAGCTATTATATTTAAGCAAAGAATTTGGACAACAGTATATACATAGATAAATGTATTTAAAATATTATTATCATTAATAATTTAATTAAATTCACTTTTGTTTTTATTAGTATTTAAAATTATTTATCCAAATGAAAAATTACATACATACATGTACGTAAGTACACATATCTATTTTTAAATGTGTTTCTAAATATTTTATCATTGTTTGGTTTTCATTTGCAATTGTTTTTAAAGGAAATTTTGTATAATAATGATTAAGTATTTTTTCAGCAGCAATAATATTGACAAAATGTCTTTCTTTAGAAACAGATACAGACAGAAAACGAAGACAGTACAGAAAAGTAATACAAATCAAATTTCAAAGAATATGCATTTGAATTGTGTACCGTAATTTCGGGAGTATAAGCCGCGGCTCAAATAAATCGGTTTCGGACCGTAAATTGTTTTTAATGAAATGTAACGTCTTACATCTTGGCACTTATTTGCATTTATTTCTATAAAAATAATTCTAGTTTGAAACAGACTTAATTTACCCGCGGCTTATACACCGGAAATTAAGGTAATATATTTATCTTCCGGCTAATAAACTAAAATTCAATGTTTAAAGAAAGGTTAATTTGACATTAACGAAAAAAATCATAATCATATAAATGTGACACATTGGGGATAATTATTGTGAAATAAATAATTTTATAACGTCTAAAACGTGTAAATCCGTCATATTTCTTTTTTCGATTTTCAAAACGATTCCAAGACTTACCCTATACTACGTATGATGTGTAAGTAAAAAGTACATCTGCAATAGGGAAAGTATCTTCAGTTACATTAAAGATTTTTTAATCTGTTAATACATTAAATGGTCAAAACGACAACCGCACTTGTTCAAATGTAAAATGGTTATGGACAAAAAACCTTTTTGGTCAATAGTTTTTTTTTTTTTTTTTTTTTTTTTTTTTTTTTGCAATGGGAGGATAAAAATTTTATTACGCTATCAGAATGAAATGTTCCTTTTTTAAATTTATTGGTTCCAAACGTTCGTTTGTTGCGGTTGCTGTCGACAAGAGCAATATTTTGTGTTACATCGTTATTAAAATTTCATTTTTTTTTTGACAAAAGTTGCTTTTGTTGAGAGTTATCCTATTATGAACTTCTTTTATAGCTTTCTTCGTTTACTAAAAACATAGTCAGTTATCATTTTAACTCAATTTTTTATTCGATTATATAATTAAATTCCCTCAAAACCTCTTTTAAAAGAAATAAAGTAATGCATTTTATTAAATGTTTTATTTTAATACTTTTATTTTTATCTTTAAAGGTATTGGTATAAACTTTAAAAATTCTACCAAGTTTCGGCACAATATCTCGGTAAATGTTCATCCTTTAAAAAAATCTAAAACATGAAGAAACCCCAAACGAGGGATTTTTTAGTTAATTTGATGCATTTTTTATTGAAATTGTCAGATAAACTAAACAAAATTTTATTCTGAAATAAGATTTTTATGAACAATGGTGCTTTTTGTAGTCTTTCTTAGGTAAAAGTCAAAAGAAAAAAATACATGCATTTTGAAAAACGAGCATTTTACTTACGATTAAATAAAATAATTTCTTAAAATTTATCAAACTTACCTATTTAACATTAAGCAATTTAAAACATGTTACGTGAAATGTTGTTTAGAATAAGCGATGATTAAACACAATATATATGAGTTATTCAATATGACAAAGTATTTGGGAACGTTTTTGAATAGTGCTAAATAATATAAAAATTTTCCTGTAAATATTTTGAAACAGGTTGTTAGGATTATTATTGCAGACTACATAGCATTATTATTATGCCGCACAATAACCAGTTCAACAATTTTAAGTTATAGAAATTTTTATAATATTCCTTTTAAAAGAACATAAAAAATATTAAGAAATTCTATTTTTGTTATTTCACCTTTATGTTCCATAAGTTTTATAGTTTTTATTTTCCAAGTACAGCATGTTACATACATTACATGTTTGATAAAATTTTTCTAAACTAATTTTAATATGCATTTGAATTGTGTACCGTAATTTCGGGAGTATAAGCCGCGGCTCAAATAAATCGGTTTCGGACCGTAAATTGTTTTTAATGAAATGTAACGTCTTACATCTTGGCACTTATTTGCATTTATTTCTATAAAAATAATTCTAGTTTGAAACAGACTTAATTTACCCGCGGCTTATACACCGGAAATTACCGTAATATATTTATCTTCCGGCTAATAAACTAAAATTCAGTGTTTAAAGAAAGGTTAATTTGACATTAACGAAAAAAATCATAATCATATAAATGTGACACATTGGGGATAATTATTGTGAAATAAATAATTTTATAACGTCTAAAACGTGTAAATCCGTCATATTTCTTTTTTCGATTTTCAAAACGATTCCAAGACTTACCCTATACTACGTATGATGTGTAAGTAAAAAGTACATCTGCAATAGGGAAAGTATCTTCAGTTACATTAAAGATTTTTTAATCTGTTAATACATTAAATGGTCAAAACGACAACCGCACTTGTTCAAATGTAAAATGGTTATGGACAAAAAACCTTTTTGGTCAATAGTTTTTTTTTTTTTTTTTTTTTTTTTTTTGCAATGGGAGGATAAAAATTTTATTACGCTATCAGAATGAAATGTTCCTTTTTTAAATTTATTGGTTCCAAACGTTCGTTTGTTGCGGTTGCTGTCGACAAGAGCAATATTTTGTGTTACATCGTTATTAAAATTTCATTTTTTTTTTTGACAAAAGTTGCTTTTGTTGAGAGTTATCCTATTATGAACTTCTTTTATAGCTTTCTTCGTTTACTAAAAACATAGTCAGTTATCATTTTAACTCAATTTTTTATTCGATTATATAATTAAATTCCCTCAAAACCTCTTTTAAAAGAAATAAAGTAATGCATTTTATTAAATGTTTTATTTTAATACTTTTATTTTTATCTTTAAAGGTATTGGTATAAACTTTAAAAATTCTACCAAGTTTCGGCACAATATCTCGGTAAATGTTCATCCTTTAAAAAAATCTAAAACATGAAGAAACCCCAAACGAGGGATTTTTTAGTTAATTTGATGCATTTTTTATTGAAATTGTCAGATAAACTAAACAAAATTTTATTCTGAAATAAGATTTTTATGAACAATGGTGCTTTTTGTAGTCTTTCTTAGGTAAAAGTCAAAAGAAAAAAATACATGCATTTTGAAAAACGAGCATTTTACTTACGATTAAATAAAATAATTTCTTAAAATTTATCAAACTTACCTATTTAACATTAAGCAATTTAAAACATGTTACGTGAAATGTTGTTTAGAATAAGCGATGATTAAACACAATATATATGAGTTATTCAATATGACAAAGTATTTGGGAACGTTTTTGAATAGTGCTAAATAATATAAAAATTTTCCTGTAAATATTTTGAAACAGGTTGTTAGGATTATTATTGCAGACTACATAGCATTATTATTATGCCGCACAATAACCAGTTCAACAATTTTAAGTTATAGAAATTTTTATAATATTCCTTTTAAAAGAACATAAAAAATATTAAGAAATTCTATTTTTGTTATTTCACCTTTATGTTCCATAAGTTTTATAGTTTTTATTTTCCAAGTACAGCATGTTACATACATTACATGTTTGATAAAATTTTTCTAAACTAATTTTAATATGCATTTGAATTGTGTACCGTAATTTCGGGAGTATAAGCCGCGGCTCAAATAAATCGGTTTCGGACCGTAAATTGTTTTTAATGAAATGTAACGTCTTACATCTTGGCACTTATTTGCATTTATTTCTATAAAAATAATTCTAGTTTGAAACAGACTTAATTTACCCGCGGCTTATACACCGGAAATTACCGTAATATATTTATCTTCCGGCTAATAAACTAAAATTCAATGTTTAAAGAAAGGTTAATTTGACATTAACGAAAAAAATCATAATCATATAAATGTGACACATTGGGGATAATTATTGTGAAATAAATAATTTTATAACGTCTAAAACGTGTAAATCCGTCATATTTCTTTTTTCGATTTTCAAAACGATTCCAAGACTTACCCTATACTACGTATGATGTGTAAGTAAAAAGTACATCTGCAATAGGGAAAGTATCTTCAGTTACATTAAAGATTTTTTAATCTGTTAATACATTAAATGGTCAAAACGACAACCGCACTTGTTCAAATGTAAAATGGTTATGGACAAAAAACCTTTTTGGTCAATAGTTTTTTTTTTTTTTTTTTTTTTTTTTTTTTTGCAATGGGAGGATAAAAATTTTATTACGCTATCAGAATGAAATGTTCCTTTTTTAAATTTATTGGTTCCAAACGTTCGTTTGTTGCGGTTGCTGTCGACAAGAGCAATATTTTGTGTTACATCGTTATTAAAATTTCATTTTTTTTTTTTGACAAAAGTTGCTTTTGTTGAGAGTTATCCTATTATGAACTTCTTTTATAGCTTTCTTCGTTTACTAAAAACATAGTCAGTTATCATTTTAACTCAATTTTTTATTCGATTATATAATTAAATTCCCTCAAAACCTCTTTTAAAAGAAATAAAGTAATGCATTTTATTAAATGTTTTATTTTAATACTTTTATTTTTATCTTTAAAGGTATTGGTATAAACTTTAAAAATTCTACCAAGTTTCGGCACAATATCTCGGTAAATGTTCATCCTTTAAAAAAATCTAAAACATGAAGAAACCCCAAACGAGGGATTTTTTAGTTAATTTGATGCATTTTTTATTGAAATTGTCAGATAAACTAAACAAAATTTTATTCTGAAATAAGATTTTTATGAACAATGGTGCTTTTTGTAGTCTTTCTTAGGTAAAAGTCAAAAGAAAAAAATACATGCATTTTGAAAAACGAGCATTTTACTTACGATTAAATAAAATAATTTCTTAAAATTTATCAAACTTACCTATTTAACATTAAGCAATTTAAAACATGTTACGTGAAATGTTGTTTAGAATAAGCGATGATTAAACACAATATATATGAGTTATTCAATATGACAAAGTATTTGGGAACGTTTTTGAATAGTGCTAAATAATATAAAAATTTTCCTGTAAATATTTTGAAACAGGTTGTTAGGATTATTATTGCAGACTACATAGCATTATTATTATGCCGCACAATAACCAGTTCAACAATTTTAAGTTATAGAAATTTTTATAATATTCCTTTTAAAAGAACATAAAAAATATTAAGAAATTCTATTTTTGTTATTTCACCTTTATGTTCCATAAGTTTTATAGTTTTTATTTTCCAAGTACAGCATGTTACATACATTACATGTTTGATAAAATTTTTCTAAACTAATTTTAATATGCATTTGAATTGTGTACCGTAATTTCGGGAGTATAAGCCGCGGCTCAAATAAATCGGTTTCGGACCGTAAATTGTTTTTAATGAAATGTAACGTCTTACATCTTGGCACTTATTTGCATTTATTTCTATAAAAATAATTCTAGTTTGAAACAGACTTAATTTACCCGCGGCTTATACACCGGAAATTACCGTAATATATTTATCTTCCGGCTAATAAACTAAAATTCAATGTTTAAAGAAAGGTTAATTTGACATTAACGAAAAAAATCATAATCATATAAATGTGACACATTGGGGATAATTATTGTGAAATAAATAATTTTATAACGTCTAAAACGTGTAAATCCGTCATATTTCTTTTTTCGATTTTCAAAACGATTCCAAGACTTACCCTATACTACGTATGATGTGTAAGTAAAAAGTACATCTGCAATAGGGAAAGTATCTTCAGTTACATTAAAGATTTTTTAATCTGTTAATACATTAAATGGTCAAAACGACAACCGCACTTGTTCAAATGTAAAATGGTTATGGACAAAAAACCTTTTTGGTCAATAGTTTTTTTTTTTTTTTTTTTTTTTTTTTTTTTTTTTTTGCAATGGGAGGATAAAAATTTTATTACGCTATCAGAATGAAATGTTCCTTTTTTAAATTTATTGGTTCCAAACGTTCGTTTGTTGCGGTTGCTGTCGACAAGAGCAATATTTTGTGTTACATCGTTATTAAAATTTCATTTTTTTTTTTGACAAAAGTTGCTTTTGTTGAGAGTTATCCTATTATGAACTTCTTTTATAGCTTTCTTCGTTTACTAAAAACATAGTCAGTTATCATTTTAACTCAATTTTTTATTCGATTATATAATTAAATTCCCTCAAAACCTCTTTTAAAAGAAATAAAGTAATGCATTTTATTAAATGTTTTATTTTAATACTTTTATTTTTATCTTTAAAGGTATTGGTATAAACTTTAAAAATTCTACCAAGTTTCGGCACAATATCTCGGTAAATGTTCATCCTTTAAAAAAATCTAAAACATGAAGAAACCCCAAACGAGGGATTTTTTAGTTAATTTGATGCATTTTTTATTGAAATTGTCAGATAAACTAAACAAAATTTTATTCTGAAATAAGATTTTTATGAACAATGGTGCTTTTTGTAGTCTTTCTTAGGTAAAAGTCAAAAGAAAAAAATACATGCATTTTGAAAAACGAGCATTTTACTTACGATTAAATAAAATAATTTCTTAAAATTTATCAAACTTACCTATTTAACATTAAGCAATTTAAAACATGTTACGTGAAATGTTGTTTAGAATAAGCGATGATTAAACACAATATATATGAGTTATTCAATATGACAAAGTATTTGGGAACGTTTTTGAATAGTGCTAAATAATATAAAAATTTTCCTGTAAATATTTTGAAACAGGTTGTTAGGATTATTATTGCAGACTACATAGCATTATTATTATGCCGCACAATAACCAGTTCAACAATTTTAAGTTATAGAAATTTTTATAATATTCCTTTTAAAAGAACATAAAAAATATTAAGAAATTCTATTTTTGTTATTTCACCTTTATGTTCCATAAGTTTTATAGTTTTTATTTTCCAAGTACAGCATGTTACATACATTACATGTTTGATAAAATTTTTCTAAACTAATTTTAATATGCATTTGAATTGTGTACCGTAATTTCGGGAGTATAAGCCGCGGCTCAAATAAATCGGTTTCGGACCGTAAATTGTTTTTAATGAAATGTAACGTCTTACATCTTGGCACTTATTTGCATTTATTTCTATAAAAATAATTCTAGTTTGAAACAGACTTAATTTACCCGCGGCTTATACACCGGAAATTACCGTAATATATTTATCTTCCGGCTAATAAACTAAAATTCAATGTTTAAAGAAAGGTTAATTTGACATTAACGAAAAAAATCATAATCATATAAATGTGACACATTGGGGATAATTATTGTGAAATAAATAATTTTATAACGTCTAAAACGTGTAAATCCGTCATATTTCTTTTTTCGATTTTCAAAACGATTCCAAGACTTACCCTATACTACGTATGATGTGTAAGTAAAAAGTACATCTGCAATAGGGAAAGTATCTTCAGTTACATTAAAGATTTTTTAATCTGTTAATACATTAAATGGTCAAAACGACAACCGCACTTGTTCAAATGTAAAATGGTTATGGACAAAAAACCTTTTTGGTCAATAGTTTTTTTTTTTTTTTTTTTTTTTTTTTTGCAATGGGAGGATAAAAATTTTATTACGCTATCAGAATGAAATGTTCCTTTTTTAAATTTATTGGTTCCAAACGTTCGTTTGTTGCGGTTGCTGTCGACAAGAGCAATATTTTGTGTTACATCGTTATTAAAATTTCATTTTTTTTTTTTTTTTTGACAAAAGTTGCTTTTGTTGAGAGTTATCCTATTATGAACTTCTTTTATAGCTTTCTTCGTTTACTAAAAACATAGTCAGTTATCATTTTAACTCAATTTTTTATTCGATTATATAATTAAATTCCCTCAAAACCTCTTTTAAAAGAAATAAAGTAATGCATTTTATTAAATGTTTTATTTTAATACTTTTATTTTTATCTTTAAAGGTATTGGTATAAACTTTAAAAATTCTACCAAGTTTCGGCACAATATCTCGGTAAATGTTCATCCTTTAAAAAAATCTAAAACATGAAGAAACCCCAAACGAGGGATTTTTTAGTTAATTTGATGCATTTTTTATTGAAATTGTCAGATAAACTAAACAAAATTTTATTCTGAAATAAGATTTTTATGAACAATGGTGCTTTTTGTAGTCTTTCTTAGGTAAAAGTCAAAAGAAAAAAATACATGCATTTTGAAAAACGAGCATTTTACTTACGATTAAATAAAATAATTTCTTAAAATTTATCAAACTTACCTATTTAACATTAAGCAATTTAAAACATGTTACGTGAAATGTTGTTTAGAATAAGCGATGATTAAACACAATATATATGAGTTATTCAATATGACAAAGTATTTGGGAACGTTTTTGAATAGTGCTAAATAATATAAAAATTTTCCTGTAAATATTTTGAAACAGGTTGTTAGGATTATTATTGCAGACTACATAGCATTATTATTATGCCGCACAATAACCAGTTCAACAATTTTAAGTTATAGAAATTTTTATAATATTCCTTTTAAAAGAACATAAAAAATATTAAGAAATTCTATTTTTGTTATTTCACCTTTATGTTCCATAAGTTTTATAGTTTTTATTTTCCAAGTACAGCATGTTACATACATTACATGTTTGATAAAATTTTTCTAAACTAATTTGTTTTTAATGTGCGGTTTTCCTCATTATATTATTCTAGATACGATTATATTTTTTCCTTACTCATAAAAATAGCTTTTAACAGAGGATATATCAGGTTTATAGCAAACTTACAATTAAGCTTTTATCTGTTTACAAAACTGTATTATACAGAACTGTTATGTTAGTAAAGTTAAGTGTTTTAGGGAAAATGAAATTTCAAATTTTATAATGCAACCATTTTTACTCATTCATTTTAAATGATCCTATCATCTTAAAAATAGAAATAAATTAGTATATTGTGGCCAGGACAAAACTTTCTTTCATGTAAATGAAATTATCTAAAATTAAATCACAATCTTTTCGTTCTTGGGGTATAGCTATCGCTGAAATTTTGAAAAATGCAGTATAGAAGTGCTACCTGTTTTAGATTTACACCTAAATTTAATCAGCAGCTATATATGTCAAGGTCAATTAGAAATTACATTTTGATGAAATTCCGTGCATTAGTTCTTGAGATATAGCTATAGTCGAAATCGTGAAAAATTCAGCGTATAAGCGCCACCTATTGGGCGATTTACATCAAACCCTAAATGGTACAAACTTATGTCAAGGTCTATTTAAATATTATGTTTGATTAAGTTCCGTGCATTAGCTCTTGATCTAAAGCGCCCACAAAATTTGTGTCACACACAGACTCGGGGACAGACAATTTCTAAAAACACTAAAATCGTGTTCAGTTCCTTATAGAACACAATAAATTAGTCAAAAGTCTAAATTTCTCATGAATTCAACCGTTTCTTCCTGTAAATATACAAGAAAGTATAACGCATTATGATATAAAAGACCAAAATTTAACTTAATTTATGACATGAAATATTTTTCTTACATACTGAATAAATTACAAAAAATAAATAAATGAATAAAAATAAAAAAACCTGCTGGAAAAAGAAGAACGTGCAGTTTCACCGCTATATCACAGAAATATCGTTTATTGTTTTCAATACAAATTGAATCTACTTTACACATTAAAAATAAACACAGGAAGACTGTGGAAAAAAATCCCCAATAATGTATGATGCGCATAGTAGAACGTCGCAATATTATATTGCGCTGTCCTCTAAAAAAAAACAAAACAAAAAAAAAACTTTTTTTTTCAATTTTCTCTATATAAAGTCTAATAAAGAATTTATAAAAATTAAACATTGCTAAATAATTACAGCTTGTTCTGACTAAAATTTAATGTTGAGCATTTTTTATTTTATCACTTTATTACAAAATGGCAGCCAATTATGCGAGAATTGGAAAAAAAACCACTTTTCCAAAAAATTATCCATATTACTTGAAAAGAACCCACACCTGATATAATCAGCTTAAAATGAAGCATTTTATTACATATTAATGGTTTAACATAAAAAAAATTCTAAAATTCTATTATAAAAAGAAAATTTGTAAAAATGAAGCTTGTATTTTGCCAGAATTCAGCAATTGTTAATTTAAATTTTCAGTGTTTTTTTTTTTTTTTTTTTTTTTTTTTTTTTTTGTGGACAACACAATACTCATGTAGTCGATTTCATTGCGACAAACGGGTTCAAAGTTTTCAAAGTCAGTTACAAGACAGTTGTAGAGTATGGAATTTTATTATCATATATATTATTTCTTCTGTCAACATCCCTTTTTCTAAGAAAATATGCAACGCAGAACGACGAATGAGATAGCATATGAAAGGATTTTGAACAGGCTTCTGACATAGCACACTTAACATTTCGTTAAAACATGTTTTTGATTAAAATTTGCTGATAATTAAAAATTAAATCGGCATTGATTTCATGAAAGAAATGAAAGGTTTTCCTGAAATTACTGTTGCCATAAAAATAAAATACCACATTATATGATGTTCATCAATGATTATAAAAACACCGCATGGGTTTATTTTATATTCATGATTAAAAAGCAAAGTTGAAATTGAAACGTTTGATTTATATTTCTATGTACCATGTTTTTCCCGAAGCGGATGACGTCATCCTCTAATGCTGTTAAAATACGATTGTTATTTTTTTTTTCCTCGCGCGTGCCTTTTGCAATTTTGGATCTGTTTATACTCTAACTTTAATGGAACAAATTAGATGATATTCTGGCTTGGCTATCTAAATGTTGTTTGCAGATATTTTTATCCTCACTTTTTCTTTAGAAGTTTAAACCTGCATCTAATAAATATTACATATTGAAAAAATATTAGATTGTAGTGCAAAATCCTCGCATGGGCCCACTGGTTATTATTATTATTATTATTGTTATTATTATTATTATTATTATTTTGCACACGTGCGAAAATTTCTGTCTTTAGCAATAGTCACATGCACTTTTTCAACTAGCAGAATATGGTTTTTGAACATTTGTTTTACAGACCTCCACCTCCATTGATGGCCTCAGGAGGATGCTTCCATTCCTTACTTTCATATGTATTATACATTACTGTAAATCCATCAAAGTTGTTACTTTAGAATTTCTTCCACGGAGTCTCAGAAGAGCCCAAGAAGTTGAAACTTCTGAACAATAACTCCATCTGTATTTGATGCGATTGACCTCATGAAATGTTTAGTTATACAATTCTATCGAAAAATAAAATCAGAATGTATTAGAATCTATTATAAAATTACAAAATCAAATTTATGGATTCCTTTTTTAAGATTTTGTTTAATTGTATTTGCAGACTTAAATATAAAAAAAATACAATAAGTTTCTGTTATGGAGATAAAGATGGTATCTTAAAGAAATTTTAAGGAAATTTATTTAGACTTAATTTAATTTCATTTTAAAAGAGTTTTGCTACCCATGCGTTATTTTGTCTTATATAGCCGAGTAAGCAAATTTAGGGTCTACGAGACACATTTGCAGTAACAACCTTAAAAAAATAGGAAAAGAGAGTACATGAAGTGTGAAATTCATTCATTAAGAATTACTGTACTATTTAAATTGATCGTTTTAAATTTCCAGTTAAATAACCTCCAAGACAATGAGAATGTATTTAGATTTTGAGACTTAAAAAAAAGAAGAAGAAAACGTACATTTGTAGAGTATGCACCATACATTATTCATGATTCGTATTAAAGTATAATGCTATTTATATAACTCTTTCTATACATATATTTGTATTTTTTTTAAAAATTAAGGTAAAGATAGGAGAGATGGCGCGGTCCGAGAGATTGCGCACATACCCAGCAAACACAGAATTGTCAGAAATGTCACGAATTGGTATAAGTAATATCATTATTGTCAGATACATCGATTTTCATGTAACATTCCGATAAATGTTTCATGGCAAATTAAAGTTTTATCAAATAAGTGGTGTCTGTACTGTAAAAAAATGGCGATAATCTTACGCGCCACAAAATCCGTGTCAATTACTAGGTATCCGATACCTAGATTACAAAGGATAGCGTGGCGTCGCGCCACTAGTTTATCGAAAAGCAAAATCCATTTGACGCCATGGATATGATAATTTTTTAACACCCGCCGATTAATCATCCATATACTGTCATTGTCGTCAAGGCATTTATCTAAACCGCAGTGGCAACACACTTGACCTTCACTTCTTCAATCTTCAATGGCCGCGCGCATTAGTTTGTTTGTGTACATCAACATTCAGTCTGCAGAATATCCCAGTTTAAGTAAGTTTTTTCTCTATAGTTTTAGCTGTTTAACTTTAACATTTTGTATCTTTCCTGTTTTATAATGAATTAAGTATTTAAGTCATCTTACTTAAGTAAATCTTTCGCGAACGTATAAAAACATGTAGTTAGGGTTATGTGTTTAGCTTGAATTACATTTTGAAATAAGTGATGCATGCTTTTTTAATATCGGCTCAAATCACTTTCTAAGTGAATAAATATCAAAGATTATTTTTTGTTTTCATTTTTAGTTTTATTGTAAATTTTATTGTTAAAAGTTATTGATACTTTAGTGATCGAGTTTTTCCAAATTTCTTGAACGTTTCGTTTCGTTTGAGATTCAACTGTAATTCACTGCATCCAGTAATTTTTTGTTGTATTCGTGTGCAAAATTCTTTTGCATGCACAAGAGTGGAAATTTGTTTTTAGTAGTTTAACAGCCAAAGACCTGTTTTTACCAGTCAGCAAGATACAATATAGGGTAGTAAAAGTTGTTTTTTAAAAAAATAACCTGTATTTTTTTTTTTTAACTTCCCCTTGCATGTTTTTTTAATCTATGTTACTGTTGACTCTTTTAATCAAACCAATCTTTGGCAGAAAATAATGTTTCACAGTTCATGAGTTTTTTGTTTTTGAGTGAAAATCTGAATTAATTTATTTATATCATTTTTATTTTCTTGCAAAAATTGTATGTTTTTGTTTTGATAGTAGTATGAAAATTTTAATTTTATATGTTAATGGTCATTTAAAACATTGTATTTTAAGTTTCTTTTTACTCAAAAAATTTGTTTAAAAAATATTTATTATTCCAAAAAACACATTTCCTTGATCAATGTGTACGTTAAAGTTTTTCTATGCATTTCTATGCTGCCTATCTAGTACCTGCCCCCTCCTTTCCAAAAAATAGCCATTTATTTCAGGAACATTTTTCTTTATTAAAACATAATTTATTAAAAAATATCTAAATAATTACTATCTCAAAAAAAAAAAAAAAAAAAAAAAAAAAAAATTCTGGAACACGAATTAGTCGTTTTTCCTCTCTCTATGCTACTTTACAAATTTCAATACAGCATTCCAAGAAAAATAAATGTTCTTTCGTGACAGATATACAAATTTCTCTTAATTTTTTTTGCTGCAATCGATTGACAAATTTAGCTATTTTTCTCATGCTATCAATGGACGAATTTTGCTATTTTTTTTCCCATGACTGACGAATTTCCGGATATTTTCCTGCTACCGATTGCTGAAATTTGCAATTTTTCTTGTGACCGATAAGTAAATTTTCTGGGGGAAGGGGGATTTCTTGCGATCAATAGACAAATTTCTTGATTTTTTAATGCATCTTAATTAAAGGTAAAAATATGCAGTCGCCACTCGTCGATTAAACTTTAAAAACTGGCGACCCAGTGGCAGAACTATCTTCAAGTGTCTGCAACGCTAATAATGTTTTCAAAAATAGTCTGCAATACGCAATATATCATATAAATCTATTCTTGCTGTTGTTGTAGTTGTAGTGCTAATTAATTGAGGCATCAACATTTATCAGCCTTTCTGAGTAAAAAAAAATTCTGAAATTCACAGCAAACATTCTGAAAAGTTACAGCAGAGGGGGGAGGGGAGAAAATCCCCTCTCGGCAATAATTATTCTTGTTGCAGGTTGGATTAACTCTGCCTTTGATTCGAGTCGATTTCAGGCTGAGTGTAGATTCTTGCAAATTGGGTTCAAGTTAACCGGATTTTTCAAAAGTTAGTTCAGTATATTGTTTCAGATTAAAAACTATGCCTGTATTAATAGGCATAGAACTTTGTGTGTCTGCTGTTTTCTAAAGGAATGCTGCATCTTTTCCGGGACTATTTCACAAAATTCACGTTTTTTCCGTGATCCTTGGATGAAATTAGACAAAATTAACATTTTTTCTGCGGCCGTTTGACGAAATTCGCATTTTTTCCACTATCCTTCAACAAAACTCATGTTTTTTTTTTTTTTTTTTTTTTTTTTTTACAGTATTTTGACGAAAAACAAGTTTTTCTGCGGCTCTTTGGCGAAATTTGTGTTTTTATTGCAATCTGTCAACAAAATTAGGCATTTTCCCTGATCTGTTGATGAATTTCGCGTTTTTTCTGCGATACTTTGACGAAATTTTCTGTTTTTTTTTTCGAGATCCTTTGACGAAATTTGCCGGGGTTTTTTTTTTTCGAGATCCTTCGACGAAATTTACAGTTTTTTAGCGATCCTTCGACGAAATTTGCCGTTGTTTGGCGATCTGCTGGCAGAATTTGCCGTTTTTCGCGACCTGACGACGAAATTGACCGTTTTACCCTGATCCTTCGACAAAATTAAATGTTTTTTCCACGTTCCTTTGACGAAGTTGACGTTTTCTCCGTAGCCCTTCGGCAAAATTTGCATTTTTCCACGATCCTTCAAAAAAACTTTTTTTTTTTTTTTTTTTTTGATGAAATTCACGTTTTTTCACGGCCTTTTGACTAAATTTGCGGGTTTTTTTTCCACGATCTGTCAACAATTACCTTTTTACCATGATGCAGCAGTTGGAACCGCCCACTTTGAAATCTACCTGTGTCAAGTAATCAGAGCTGGCAGAATTTTTTTTTTTTTTCTGTAAGGGTTGGTCCTATAAAAAAACTTGTCAATATAAAAGTTTTAGATACTATTAAGAGGATTTATAATAAATTTAAGCGGATTTGATATCTTAAGAATTTTCTTCTTATGTAACTCCTATCCCCCCCCCCTACCTCTTGAGGCCATTTTTAATTATATCAAAAATCTGTCATACATAAATTTTCGACCCTTTTTTTTTCTAGATAACTTTAAACAGATTCGATACGTTTCATAATTAGAAGTTATGGGGGATTTTTCAGTTTTCACAATACTCCCCCCTCCCCCCACCAGTTGTTTATTGGACATTATATGATGATATATCCTTTTTTTTTCGTGCTAAGCGGTTAATGGGGAAGGATCTTATTTTGATTATGGAACATGATAAATATAAATTTTTTGTGTAGGTATATATTTTTTTAATTAAAAGTTTTGGTTTTCTGGACTTGTTTTTAATCAGATTTTTAATGCAATAAAAACATGAAATGCCTCATATATGCTTAAATCAGGGATGGTAAGTTTTTTTAATGTGGCGGCATAAACTCGTTTTAAATATGGTTAAAATTTTCACTTCAAAAACCTAATTTTAATAAAATATCATTAAAGGAATTATTTAGCAGAGTTGGATAGACTTTAATCTATAAATTCTAAATAAAATGCACAAATACATTCTTGAAACCTATTTGTAGAGGATATGGTAAACTGCAGCCTGATAATTGTTTTAATAAAACTTGCCTAATTCGTTTTTGATGAATTATTTTATTGTTTTGTTATTTGTTAATGCATGTTTTTAATGATAATTCATGCTTTTTAAAGATAAAATTTTACATTCTAAATGATTTTAACAGATTTTGGTATTTTATATAAATGTAAGTTTCTATTTTTGTCAGGGTTCAGGGATGTATATCTTGATATATAGCCAATATTTTTGATATTTTCAGTTAAAACAAATGTAAAGTAATTTTTTAACTGTTATTGGCTATGTCGTTCTGTAGATAAAGAATTTTTGCTCTTATACTGTCTTTTCTAGCTCCCCTCTCTCAAACTTTACCAAGCTGAATTTTTAAATGTAGAATCAATAATTATGTCGGACAATACTTACTTATAAAAGCTGCTGAAAGTTAAACTATATAATTTAGATAAACTTGCAGCTTCATTACAAATAATTTTTTCTGGTTTTCGTTCTGTTCAGCTAAGCAGACCATATTTATGTTGAAATTTGACAGTAAAAACAAATTATTTTGTTGCATAAAACATATAATTTTCTTAAACTGATTACTAAATCTTAATAGTTTGTTTTTTGTGAGTGTAAAAAGCAAATTGTGTCTGTTTTCAATTAGTTGATCATAAATTTTGTTAAGAGCTTACACTAGTCACGGGAAGAAACGCTCAAGCTAATGTTAAGTCTATGGGAAGGTTCTAGCGCGATTTCTCGCTCTCATTTTAATATTTTAAAATGATTTTTTTGTTAGGATAGCTGAGATCAATCTCCGACATTTTACTTTTCCGATTTTTGCTGCAGTTTTTTAAGTGAGCATTTTTAATTTTGGAACCGGTTCTGAAAGTAAAAGTAACCTTATATTAAATAATGGGAACTAAAATCGAAAAAGTAAAAACTAACAATGTTGGAGATTGACCTTGGAGATTAGATATTCTTCAACGAGATACTGCTACAATTGTTGATGCATGTCATGTTTGGTCAAGTCTTCTAAAAAAAAGTTCACTTAAGCTGCATATTGAAAATGTGTGTAATATGAATGGATCAAATCATGAAACCATACCATTTTTTGGTTTAATTTTGCATCTTAACCGTAAGGGTGAAGGGTTGACTGATGCACAAATTGATTCAGCTTGCACATAGAATAGATGGATGTTTACCTGTATGCTGGTAACATAAATCACATTTCTTAATAAGGGTGTATAATTTTAAATTCAAAATAAAATTTAATTACAATATTGCAATTTAAACAAACTATTTACACTAGTTTGTATATGAAATAGCAAAACTGTTTCTTCTGATCTTTGATAAAATACATTTGTAACTTTTTTTTTTCAGATTAACTTTTTCTTCAGCCTATGGTAGCAAAGATGCCCATAATGCAACCAGGAAAATGAGGTCCTAATTTCAAATATCTTAGCAACGAAGTACAATGGAATCGTAAGTTTTGTAGTGTGTTCATTCCATGAATATACAAGCACGTCATCAAGCTTGTTGCAGGTTTGTCTACCTACCGAGACTTCATATTCCTGATTTTTGACATATTTCTTCTGATTTTCTTACATTTTTCAATACTCTGTTATTTTGATTATCAAAAGCTGCCTCAGATAAAAATTTAAATCTTCACTTCTGTTTTGTATGGGATTATGTAGAAAAAAAAATTCCTCAGTTCGTAGTTAATCTAAATATAATATGCTTGAATTTTTCTACATTTAAGAAGTAGTATATATTTTGTTCTTGAGTAAAAATGATATTTAATCTTCTAAGACATCCAAGCACAATTTTAAATGAAACTTCTACTAAACATGCTTGCATGTTTAAAAAATGTTTTTTACCAAAAGGCTTTCTGAAATAAAATCTGATTTTTGGGTTTCAGAGCGTGTCAAGTCTACCTACCTAAAACTTCTTGACATAAGTATTAATTTTTAATAAGTTTTGTAGTGGAATCGATGCTTCAAGAGGTGGGCAGGGTGTGCCATTCTGTAAATCTCGTGGCAGTAACTTTCTTGTTTGGTGCAAAATTTGTTCTGTGTGATTTGCAAATCTTAACAACAAACCTCAGCTACAGTGTATTCTATATATGGTCAAAAGTCGTATATTTTTATCCCCATTGACACTTGCTGCTAAAATAAAGTACTAATCCACCAAAGGATTTAATTTAGTTTCTGGTAACATTTGTCTATTTACTCATTATGTCTTCATATTTTAACGCCAGGCTTTTTATTTGGAATTGCTTTATCTACAGACAGGGTTTGAAATTCAAATTTTACTAGGAGGGTAGTCTCCCTTCCATTATTTATAAATGGAGGGGAGAAAAATAAGCTATCCCACTATTTTATATGCTATTTGAAGAATTGCATTAATACAGACATGACAAAAAGCTTTTAAAAAATTGAAATCGAGAACTCAGAATAATTATGTACATGTTTATTTATTATATACGTGATTATTATATATATATTATATACATGTATATATATGTTTATTTATATTTTTAAAAAAGGAAGAAAGTCGAGCTTTATATATACACAACAATCTATATTTTTCAACGCTCACCAATGTTTTGGACCTTTCAACAATTGGGTTGCTAAATGAATTTCTGATTTTATTCGATTTTGTGCACTGGAGATGAGTCTTTCACAAGGTACATTTGTGACAGGCCAGCACAAGAGCAACTTTTATAACTTTGGAAAATATTGGAAACTTATAGTTATGTTCTCTTTAAAAAAATTTTAGAAACTTTACAAAATCTTATGTGCAGGGGTAGTACTTGTCCTGAAATTTGGTAGTCTGTTCTAATATTCCTGAAATTTTGTGAGTTTTGTGCTATATCGGCATTTGATATCATCAAATAGGGGGTAGGTGTACCTTTTTACTGATGCAAAACGTTCACGAAAGTCACAATTTTCTTCTATCTATCGTTAAAAATAGTGATTTTCATCTATTTGCACAAAAAAATATCGCAATTTTTGGTGATCAGTTACCAAAATTCGCAATTTTTATTGATTAGCCATTTAAAAATTTTGCTATTTTCGTCTCTCAGTCACAAAAATAAAATCCCAATTTTTAACAATCAGTAATAAAAAAGAAAATCTTTTGCAATTTTCGTCGATAAGTGAAGAAAAAATCAAAATTTTCATCCTTCAGTAATGCAAAAATAGTAATTTTTTAGCAGCTTGGTCAAGGGTTCTGGTAAAATTACTTTTCTTTTAAATGCATACTTTTACAACAAAAAAAATGTGTATGTCGTGTGCTATTTATGATAATAAAATGTATTAAAGAAGCAGTTAAGGGTTTTTTCGGTTACAATGCCAAGCAAATGTGTCCTGAAATTGTCCTGAAATATCGGAAAAAGTATGTCCTGAAATATCATCTAGGGTAGTACTACCCCTGTATGTGTCTTTATTTTTAATTACTTGTATGAAAAATACATATTCCGGGTGATGGCAACAATATCAATTTCTGAATAAAATTGTTTTATTATATCCTTAATGAAATATAGGTAAAACCTGAATCCCTGGTATTTTCTTAAGTTCTATATGCATTGAAATTTTAAATAGATCTCCAAAGTTTGAAAGAGAAACAGTCAATTCATTTTTTCTGTTAGATGAGAAATGCTTGTTGACTTTAAAGCTGTTCCAGGGCTTGAAATTCAATTTTTCCAAACTCCCTCCCAACATTTTTAAATGGTGGGGAGTTGTAATAGTTGGGAGGGAGAAAAAAAAATATCCTTAAACCCCACTATTATTTTACGTGCCGCTTAAAGAATTACATTAATGCAGATCGATTGCAGAAAAAATGTGAATTTCGTCGATCGATTGCGGAAAAAACCCAAAGTTTGTCAATCGATCGCGGGAAAAACCCAAAGTTCGTCAATCGATCGCGGAGAAAACCCAAAGTTCGTCAATCCATTGCGGAAAAAACCCAAAGTTCGTCAATCGATCGCAGAAAAAATGCAAAATTCCTGGATCGATCGCGGAAAAACGCAAAGTTTGTATATCTGTCGCAAAAAAAACTCAATGTTCGTCGATCTGTTGCGAAAAAAACGCAATGTTCGTCGATCTGTTGCGGAAAAAACGCAATGTTCGTCTATCTGTTGTGAAAAAAATGCAATGTTCGTCGATCTGTCATGGAAAAAATGCAAAGTTCGTCAATCAGTCGTTTAAAAAGTGCAAAGTTTGTCGATTAGTCATTTAAAAAATGCAAAGGTCGTTGATTTGTCGCAAAAAAAAGCAAAGTTTATCGATTTGTCATGGAAAAAATGCAAAGTTTGTCGATTACTCGTTTAAAAAATGCAAAGTTCGTCAATCAGTCGCTTAAAAAATGCAAAGTTTGTCAATTAGTCGTTTAAAAAACGCAAAGTTCGTCGAACAGTCGCGAAAGAAAAGCAAAGTTAGTCAATTTGTCGCAGAAGAAAACCCAAAGGTCGTCGATTTGTCGTGAAAAAAAAAGCAAAGTTCATCGATTTGTCGCAGAAAAAATGCAAAGGTCGTTGATCAGTCGCGAAAAAAGCAAAGTTTGTCGATTTGTCGTGGAAAAAACAAAGTTTGTCGATTACTCGTTTAAAAAATGCAAAGGTTGTCGATTTGTCGTGGAAAAAACAAAGTTTGTCGATTACTCGTTTAAAAAATGCAAAGGTTGTCGATTTGTCGCAAAAAAAAAAAGCATAGTTTATCGATTTGTCGTGGAAAAAACGCAAAGTTTGTCGATTACTCGTTTACAAAATGCCAAGTTCGTCGATCTGTCATGGAAAAAACGCAAAGTTCGTCAATCAGTCGCTTAAAAAATGCAAAGTTTGTCGATTAGTCGTTTAAAAAACGCCAAGTTCATCGATCTGTCATGGAAAAAACGCAAAGTTCTTCGAACAGTCGCGAAAGAAAATCAAAGTTCGTCAATTTGTCACGGAAAAAAATGCGAAGGTCGTCGATTTGTTGCGAAAAAAAAGCAAAGTTCGTCGACATGTCGTGGAAAAAATGCAACGGTTGTTGATCAGTCGTGAAAAAACCAGTTTGTTGATTTGCCGTCAAGGGTCAATCCAGACAAAATGTTATTTTTCACAAAAATATAATAAAATTTCACAAAAATAACCTTTACTTTTTACAAAATGGGCCCCAAGAAAAAAATCCTACATCAACCCCTGGTCGTAGAAAAAGCGCAAAGTTTGTCGATTTGTCGTGGAAAAAAAACGCAAAGTTCGTCAATCAGTCGCTTAAAAAATGCAAAGTTTGTCGATTAGTCGTTTAAAAAACACAAAGTTCGTCGAACAGTCGCGAAAGAAAATCAAAGTTCGTCAATTTGTCGCCGAAAAAACGCAAGGGTCATCGATTTGTCGCAATAAAAAGCAAAGTTTATCGATTTCTCATGGAAAAAAAACAAAGTTTGTCAATTAGTCGTTTAAAAAACGCCAAGTTCGTCGATCTGTCATTTAAAAAACGTAAAGTTCGTCAAACAGTCGCGAAAGAAAATCAAAGTTCGTCAATTTGTCGTGTAAAAAACGCGAAGGTCGTCGATTTGTCACGAAAAAAAAGCAAAGTTCGTCGATTTGTCGCGGAAAAAATGCAAAGGTCGTTGATCAGTAGTGAAAAAACCAGTTTGTTGATTTGTCGTCAAGGGTCGATCCAGACAAAATGTTATTTTTCACAAAAATATAATAAAATTTCACAAAAATAACCTTTACTTTTCACAAAATGGGCCCCAAGAAAAAAAAACCTGCATCAACCCCTGGTCGTGGAAAAAGCGCAAAGTTTGTCGATTACTCGGTTTAAAAACGCAAAGTTCGCTAATCTGTCATGGGAAAAATACAAAGTTCGTCAATCAGTCGCTTAAAAAATGCAAAGTTGTCGATTAGTCGTTTAAAAAACACAAAGTTCGTCGAACAGTCGCAAAAGAAAATCAAAGTTCGTCAATTTGTCGCAGAAAAAATGGCAAAGGTCGTCAATTTATTGCGAAAAAAATGCAAAGGTGGTTGATCAGTCACGAAAAAAAGCAAAGTTTGTCGATTTGTCATGGAAAAACGCAAAGTTTGTCGATTACTCGTTTTAAAAACGCAAAGTTTGCCGATCTGTCATGGAAAAAACGCAAAGTTCTTCAATCAGTCGCTTAAAAAGTGCAAAGTTTGTCAATTAGTCGTTTAAAAAAACGTAAAGGTCGTCGATCAGTTGCAGGGGGGAAAAAAGCAAAGTTTGATTTGTTGCGGAAAAGTTCATCGGTCGGTTTTGGGAAAAAATCACGAAATTTATCGTGTGGTTGCAGGTAAATTAAATAACGCTAATTTCTCCGGCAAAAGGTGAATATTTTTGGGTGGGATGATCCCGCCCACGATATTTTTTTGGGCGAGATTTCAAAATTTTCGGCACGAATCCCGCAATCCCGCCCTGAAATTCAAGCCCTGTGTTCTCAAATCCAAAAGAACTACTTTCTGACACATTTCTAAATTCATTTTTGTTTTCTAATACATGAAATGGCCAGGTGTTCTTATTCAGAAACTATGTCATAAACAAAATTGCCAATTTTGTTAATCGATGGCTGATAAAATTCGTGATCTTAGTCTATGAAGTGGTAAAAAAAATAATAATTTCTCCAGTCAATCGCATTAAAAAATTGTTGATTTTGTCAATCAGTCATTGTAATATATCGGGAAATTTGTTGATCAGTTGATAAAAATCGTAAAAATTCTGTAATTTTTTCAGTCTCTCCAATCAATCTCTGAAATGAATCTCAAAATTTGTCGATCATTGGTTAATAAAAAATCTCAAATTTCGGCAGTCACTCGCTGTAGAAAAAAAAAAAAATCAATTTTGTCAGTCAGCCATATCAAAAAATTACCAATTTCGTCAGTCAGTAGTTGATAAAAATTGTAATTTTCAGCAGTCGCTGTAAAAAAAAAAAAAAAAAACCATTCGTCATTCAATCGCAGCAAAAAAAAAAAAAATGCTGATTTCATTAGTCGGTCATTGAAATGCATCAGAAAATGTGTCGATCGTTCATTATTAAAAATTGCAAATTTTGGCAGTCGTTCACTGTTAAAAAAAAAAAAAAAATGCATATTTCGGCAGTCGTGGAAAAAAAATATCTGATTTCATCAGTCGGTCATTGAAATATATTACGAAATTTGGCAGTCACTTGAGATTAAACCAAAGTCTCATATTTCTTTCTGTAACTTTCCGAAATAAAATCTTATTTAAACCCTATCTTACCAAAACTAATTTATTTGTCTTGTTAATTTATATGCAAATAATGTACTAATATTGTATTCTTAAATATTTTCTACCTTCAGTGAGACACAACAAACTGTTTGAAGATGCTGCTGTTAGTGACATTCAAAGCTGGATAGCCAAGTGGCTGCAATATGCAACAGATAGAGAGAGAGTTGGGCTGTCGAAAAAAACAACCTAATGTATCAGAAAATTCTGATTTTAATAAATAAATAACCATGTATTTGTATTGTCTTTTTTTTTTTCAAATCTTAATATCAAAAAAGGATTTTTTTAAAGTTTATTATACTTTAGCCAAAAATGTAAAATACTTTATACAATTTATTTCTCATAAATGTTTCTTTTAACCCCTTCGGGACCGGCGGCTTTTACACAAATTTTATTCGGTTGGCACCACTTTTTAAAAAGAAGCTACCTTTACTTAAACTATCGCAAAAGTGCTCTAATTAGAGAAAGCAAATATTACTTTTATTTTTTACTGGTGCCTAAAACAAATTCTGCATGCTGTTTTTGAGGTTGCATATATGATACCATGGTCCTGAATGGGTTAAGTATATCAACAATTTTAAATTATCTGCACAAACTAAAAAAGAAAAAAGTCTGTTTTTATAAATAGCCTTGATAATAGTTTTTCCTGTTTAATTAAAAATAAATTGTAAGATAGTTTATCAATGAAGCTAATCTAAAAAATAAAAATGAAAGTTCAACCAATATTATTGCAGTTTGAAGACAAATTTAAACTTTTAAAGTATTGTTAAGTATGTAAACGATGCCATTTTAGAAAAACAATTTTTTTTTTGTCATAAATATTTGCAAATCTTCAATTGTTACTAATTTGTTCTGTGCATTTTGTTTTGGAGCAGCTTTTAAGTGGTCTTAAGGTCGAATTGTGGAGCAACAGAGATGTTATTGTAGTGATGACTATAGTACATTTTATGATGAATGTGATCAAGTTATTCATGTGAAACATGAATGAAATATAAATAACTTACAGGCAGATGTGGGAGAATTATCAGAAAATTTTATCGACAATGAGTTACTTCACTAGCCAACAAGATGCAAAATACAGCTGAACATTGTTATGACAAGATGTAAGCAACTGAAAAAGAAATAGTTTATTACTTTTACAAATAATTTCATAATATTTCTTTTATAAAATTGAATTGTACATAAGAGGGAAACGTTTAGTATAGGATATAACTTTAAGTACAATGTTTGCTTTGCAACACTAACTAGTAAAATTTTGGTTTGTAACTTTTTTTTTTTTAAACATGTCTTGTTTTTTTTTTAATTTTTCAAAGACTGCCTAAAATTTCACTCGCCCTGTCAGAAAATAATCTTGCCTGTTGTGATTAAAATGTATTTATCCACTCTTATAGGGGTATATGTATAATTTATGTAAAAGCGAAGCAAAATCAAATCTGTAATCCTGATCATAGTCCAAACTGATTTAGTTTATGTAAATACGTGAAGATATTTGATACGAAAATAATACATATTAATGAAGATTATAAAACAGGTGAGTTTTTGCATGCTAAATATATTTCTGACAATTACCATCTGATTATTTGGAAAACTACAGCCAAAAGAAAAAAAATGCAAGTTTTGTATTAAGTTTTTGATTTTGCCATTACCATTGTTATTGAAACAATTTTACTCTTTCAAAAAGTACACAAAAAGTTTCATACTAAATTTTCTTTTTAACAAAGAGAAAGTTGCATTAACTATCTTGCCAGGAATTTGATCAGATTTTTCCCCCCAATGCTATTCCATTTTGATAAACTTTTATATCTATTTATAGTTTGTAAAGAATTTAATACAAATTTGAATTTTGTTTCTTCAAGATTAACCGATGATTTAAGCTATTTACAATCACTACGTTTGATTACTACTGAGTACTACTTATTACTTGTAAAAAATTTAATAAAAATTCGAATTTTGTTTCTTCAAGTTTCATTGATAATTTAGGCTATTTACAATCACTACGTTTGTTGAATTTGATAGTTCTAGATAGAGAAGATGTTTCAATGGAAATTTCTAGGATGGATTTTTCTAGATATAAATTGGGAAAGTTGAGTCTGCATGGGAAAAAATAGAAACACGTGGCGTTTAGAAGAAAATTTAATATCCTGGAAAATTAAGTGTGTAGTGGTTAACATTCACATTTTGCATAATGTTCAAATTTGTGCGAGATAAATGTTTAACTATTTTATTGGATTTTAAACCTGTATCATCCCCCCCCCCAACCTTTAAAAATATTTGCTCATATGTAACTAGGAGGGATGAATGACAATAATCGAAAAACAGCAGATTAGCAACTGTACACTGTTAAAAATTTTCAGTTTTTGCTGCATAGTCACTCCCCTGCTTTTATAGACCATCTTTATTTTGACCAATGAAAATGCTCCGTAATATAGTAACGTAACCGTTTTCTCTAAAAGCGGTGGAGTGTGTCAGCCTGCAGCAAAAGCTGAAGATTTTTAACAGTGTATGCTATACTAATGGTTATCTGTATAAAAGCTTTATTGCTTGAAAACTACTGAAATATAATAGACATATGAATATACATTTAACAAGTGTTTATTATATTGATTTTCACCATGAAGCTGTGTTATGAACTGAAAATGAAGTATGTCGTTTGAGATATTTACATTGAAAAACATAATTTTTTTTAAATTAAAATTGTCAGAATTTATCAATATTTGTTTAAAATGAAACCCTTTTCAAAATTTAGTTCTAGTTTATTGCACTGGATATGATGAACATGGCCGATCAAAAATATGAAACTAAATGAAGAGATTTATATAAAATATTTAAAAAAAGATTGCTTTCTCTAAGCATATCTGTATTAAGTTAAAAGAAAATTGAAGTGAAGTACTACACCATAAAATAAGGTAACTGCAAGGTCTTGGGGGGGGGGGGGATCAGTCCTAACATTTCAAAATAAGACAACATAAGCTTAATTCTCTACTATAAAATTAGTTTAGAGAAAATCGTGCAACTATTTAAGATTCTGAAACTTAAATGTGCATATGAATACTTATATAGATGTAAAAGATTTTTTCAATTATATAACTCTTTCAAGGGCAGTGGTACATTTATAAAGCCACTTAATTTTAATTACCGAATGGTACCAGAATTTCGATTTGATTAAAAAAGTTCATGAAGCATGTGAAATTTAGCTTTTTTTTGTTTCCAAATTTGTAAATTCTGGTATCATTCATTCGTTTTAACATTGTAGCAATCGAAGTGCTTTGCCCCTGAAAGGGTTAAAACAGTTTCGATACTACAAAATGTGTAATTAAATCGATTAAAAGTATTCGCCGACATACATATAAAATGTCATTAGATTGGCAAAAGATCTATATTGTCATATGTGCATCAAAAATGCAGTTCAAAATGATTACCATTGGATATCAATAATACCACATTTGTGCCATTATTTTAACATTTTTATGCCTGCAATCTCGGAATTCCTACGTATTTGTATCAATTACGTATCACCTATATCGCCGATTTTCGTTGTTGTGCCATATTTCTGGCGCAATGTCGATAACCCATCAAAGTATCGCCAAAGATATCGAATGAAAGGACAGAATCGATACTTTTTGGTTACGATTCGCTGTTATCGAAATAACACCTCGAGTACTTGACGAAAGATACTATTTTTGTGCCAATCTGGTAGTTCTGTGCTAGCTGGGTAGAGTTTCGGGGGGAAGGAGTAGAGTGAGCGCGCAGCGACTCAAGGTAGTTGTATAACAGCAGTAGTGGAGTGTCTACTTGAAAGTGCACGTTGATTGTTTTGAGCGTCTAAGATAAAGCATTGCTATTTTGTGTTGTTTTTCCAAAGTAACTGCTTGAATTTTCATAGCTATTCATCAGAATTTCTATACAATGTCAGTAGTACAAAATATTTTAAACTTAAACGACTTCTCGTAAGCTACTAATCTAGACCAACAATGTGAACATCAATGGTTCGTTTTAGTAGCGGCCATGTTTATATAAAAGGCCGCGCAATCTCTCCTACCGAAATTAGAAAGTTTGCGCATCTGCTACTTAGGAGAAATGGCGCATTGTTTCCATTAGTTTCCATGCTAGGAGAGATTATGCAGATTATTGGTAAATTTGCATAAAAAATGAAAAGTTAAAATGGACTAATTTTACGTTAAACTTGTTATCAAGTAACTTAATGTTATTTTATAATCTTATCTGGACTTGCACTTTCTGATTCTTTATTTTTTTTCCTTTAATTAAAATTTTTAATCGTTTTAAAAATTATTTCCTTTTTCTGATTCTTTAATCATTAGGATGAAATAATCACTCCTAATACAATAATATTTATTCACAAAAACCTTACAAAAATGCCATTTAAGTGTAATTATTATTGTTAACAATTTAATTGTAGTTATTATTAGTAACAATCTCTATTATCCATGTGCGCAATCACACCAACCATGTAAGGACAGATTGCGCAAAATAACTTTCTTGGTTTTACTACAACTGTTCTATTAAATTACAACATAGCAACAAAATTATTCATGGATAGTTTAGCAAAAAATTAATATTTAAAAATTTTAACATTATTCTTTTGAATTGTGCGCAGACTCTCCTAGGTTTACCTTATTACTATTTTAGCGAGGGACTAAAATCAGAACGATGAAGTTTTATATTTATCTATTATGTTTTCAAAATTATTTATACTATTTCTGGAGCCAACAACGTTTTTTCAATGTGCATACAAAACACACAACGAGGAATGGGGTATCATATGCAATCTCAAATATTGCAGCGCAAAAGTCTACTGGTATTTATTAAATTTATCATTGTGTATGTTCTCTATATTACTGAAATTTAAACATGCTATCTCAATGTAAATTTATTTTATCTGACTCTGAAATAAAATATACCTGTTTATTATGTATTTTATTTTTTCAAATAATTTGAAACAGAAAAACACAATTTGCTTCTCAAAAGAGAACTTTGAAAATCTTAAAATTAGGGCATTAAAAAAATAAGAGGAATGTTTAAAGTGTAGTAAAAGTGAAAAATTAATAGAAATTTACAATTTATTCATTATTTATTCGTAGTTTATTCTCAGTGTGCTTTAAAACATTTTTACGGAATAAATTCACTTCATAATTGTTTTCGAAAATCCTGTATACCTTTATTTATTCAAACTATTTCTAAAAAAACTATTACTTTTATCGTTATATACAAATAAAAATAAATTAAGGTGATGAAAAGAAATGTTAAGATTTTAACATTTCTCCAGTATTTGAAGTTTAGTTAACGTTTGAACATATATTACAAAAAAGGCACATATTGATGAAAAGTATCATTTTTAAAAACGATAATTTTCTAAAATGTGTTTCCGCTATGTGTTATGATTCTTATTTAAACAACAATTTTGTTTTAAAATTCGTTAGCTTTTTTGGTTTACTTAAATCTTTTACCGCGAAAACTTGAAAATTAAAATTTAAAAATATCCTTGTTATAAAAAAAATCATTTTTAATGTATTTATTCGGAAAATTCCCTAATTTTTACAGCACTTTCATGTTTTAGAATTAATTAAAGTTTGAGAAATTTTTAATTATGTAGCAAAAATGAGTAATTATGTTTTGCGATTAAATAGCCTTATTTTCCATACAGTCTTATTCCGTATATTCTGTACAAGTTTAATTTACTATTACTCTACATCGGCACTATATACACATTTATGTGTAAATGAATGCATATTAGAAAGTGTATGGAAAAATCAAAAGGTTTAATTTACTTATTATATTTCTGTATTATCAAACATACTACGTATTTTGAATGTTACAAAGTGTGTCGAATAATACGTATCTTAAATTAGGCATTAAAATTTCATACTGTAATAGAAAAGTAAAATCTATAATAGCAATTAGATGCCAGTAGATGAACTGTAGCCAGTAATGAACATTCCATCTATAAGGAAAGGGCATGTTTACAAACAAACAGTTCCATCAACCAATATACCACTAAATTTTGGTCTTAGCGATTATTGCAGGAATTGTTATGGTGACGTAAGCCAATCATATCATAGACCAGTTTAACGTAGACCAATCAAATTACCCCATCTCATGTGCACAGCAGGAGTCGTAAAGAACGAACAGCTTTTTCTTAGGAACCAACAGTAATTTAACAAACAGTGACATCAGCTGGCCTTTCCTTATATATATTATGTATTCAGTAATTACAAACGGAATATATCTGTATCATATTATGTGAATATAGTAGACATGGGCTGACACATACCATTAAAAATGATAGTGGTTTACTGGAAACAAATTTCTTAATTTATGAAAATATAATATGACCACGAACAAAAATAAGCTAAAACCTCTTCCGATTTACCCATTATTCTGAAAAACGTTCTCTATCTTTCTAAAGACCCAGAAAAAAAATTGAGATTTAAAGAAAAATTCATAAAAACAAAATTTATTTTTCTGACCCGTATTTTCGAAACAATTTCCGGGTAGATTTTAGAGTCTGTTAATCAGCTTTCTCAAATCGGAATGTCAGTTTTTTAGGATGCTTTCAATTCTCAAGAAACCAGAATATAGATTTTTCGGATTTTATCATTTCTCAAATAAACAATTTTATATATTCAATTTTGGGCATTTGTTTTACAAAGTGAACAAATATTTTTTTACAGACAAACATAAAAAATTATCAACCCTTTTTATTAATACCGAATTTATACGTGGACGAATAATACAATAATCATAATTTTAATGTTAATAATTTTTCGTGTTTGTCTGTAAAACATATTTGTTAGATTTATTAAAAAAATTCCCCAAATCGAACATATAAATGTTATCTGAGAACTGATAACATCCGAAAAACCTATATTCCAGTTTGTTTAATGCAAGCTAAAAGTTATTCGGAAACGTTTTCAAATATCAGTGGCTGCAAAAGGAACTTTGATTTTACAAATGATTCTTTATATAACGAATATTTATTATATGTTCATGACGTTTAGAAAAAGAAAGAATTATTTTCAGAATCATGGATAATTAGAAAGATGTATTACATATCTATTTTTACAGTGTCAATGGTACTTATGAAAACGGTTAACAGATAAAATAGTTACCGTCAACTGGAGGAACTTTGCCACGTGGGTTAACTTTGCCACCTTTTGAAAAATATGTTGTTTGGTGCTCTGAGAAGTTCCAGATCTAATTAAAATAGACACTAGTGTTTTCAGTTTACAAGTAAGACATTGTGTAGCACATTCCTGTGTGTTTTCTATCTTATTAGTTTTTTTATTGCCGTTATCAGTGAAAATATTTTGTAACTGGAAAACAGGTGAGTTTGGACGTCTAAAAAAGTGTTCCGTTTCACCTTTTTAATCCAAACGTAAGTAATTCTCTGTAGTATTTTTTTTTTTTTTTTTTTTTTTGCAAACGTAAACACTGTATATAAACAAAAACAAAAACAAAATACAAATATGTAGGATTTTTGTTTTGCTTTAATCATCGGATTTCATTGATTTTACATGAATAGAAGAACAATTTTGCGCATAATAAGAAGGGGACATATTTACATTATTTCGTTCGTAAGTTATGCGTAATTTTAACAATTTCAACAATAATATGTTGAGACGCATTATTTTTTAATCCATTTACAGAAAATGTTTCTGTAGCATATATTTTAGTCAAAACTAAATATCGTTTTAATAGTTTCAAATAATGATATAACAATGTACAGAGTAGACCAAATATATTGTAACCACTTGCGGAAAGGAAAAGAACCAGAGAAGAACAGGAGAATAATATGCGACACATGTAATGGATTTAATTGAATTAATGCCACTTTCAATGATACTTTATTCCATAAAGAAGGTCTGAAACACCATCATTTTCGTAACACAAAAAGATGCACCGCAATGTCTTGTTAGATAATTTATGAAGCGTTATTTTGGTGATTGTTGAAATTTCTTCAAACTGTAGTTTTTCGTGTCAGCCATCTGAAATATAGAATGTATTTTAAAAAACTTCCTTACTACAAAATTCAAAATTGGCAACTTATTCACATAGATTTCTAACAATGCTACAGGTGA
The DNA here is from genome assembly GCA_963931845.1 of Maratus michaelseni. Taxonomy (NCBI): domain Eukaryota; kingdom Metazoa; phylum Arthropoda; class Arachnida; order Araneae; family Salticidae; genus Maratus; species Maratus michaelseni. Next base: position 144,300,167 of record OZ007594.1, on the reverse strand, counting down.
TGGCAAAAACCTTTAGACAAGTGTTAAATTCATCACTTGTTTGTTTATACATAAACTCGACATTATTTTTATTTTGTAGCGATAAAAAGTGCTTAATTTAATTTATAATGTCAGTTCAATATTTATATAAAACCTTAAGAAATGTAGCTGCTCTGCAGATGTATAAAAATGTGTATTCTTTAAATCTCGCACTTAAATTTGTTTAAGAAACAAAAACAAAATATAATATAGTCTGAATGTAAAACTAATTAAGTCACGTTGCAGTGTTCACATTTTGTTTTAGTTCTTGTTTGCTTTCAAATTTCTTTATTCTAAAAATTAACGGAGAAAAATAATTAGATAATGTTTAGTGTTTTTCTTTTGGAAAAAGCACAAATTTATCTAAATTGTATATAAAAACATTTATAAAACGAGTAAATTAATTAATTCCTTTAGTTTATTTGTTTCAACGCAGAAAGATTTAAAAGTTATTTTCAAAAATGCACTTTCTAACAAAGGAATTTACCATTTGTGAAATTCTTTAAAAATCGTATTCCCTTAGAATAAAATAAATTGAATTAACATAGTACGAATTTTAAATGTTAAAACACATTCTTATAAATGTATGTAAATACAGGGTGATAAAATTTTAATTAACATGTCTTATTAAATAAATATTTTAACATGAGATTAACACATTTATTAAAATTTTAAATAATAATTTCATTAATAAAACATCTGTTTATGCTGTGCTTTTAGGTACAAACTTTGAAAGAGCAATTTTAGATTTAATTTCATAAATATAAATTACTTTTTTTTAGTCAATTAGAAGTATTTTCTTATACAGAATTGACTAAAATTAACGAAAATTTCAAAGTTAGCAACTGAATTGAGAACATTCTGAAATGCACTACCATCCGAAAGTCTTTTGGGCATAATTTGAAAACAAATTAACACAAATGCATGAAATTTAGAGGAAATGTGCTTTAAAGAATTATTTATCGAATTGTACTTATGTAATTTTAACCACAAGCATAATTTACAAATAAAATATTGCATATTTTCAAAAGTCTATTGTTCGATAAAAAAAATGACCGTTTTTTGTAAAAAACAAATGAAACAAATATTTTAACATTTTAATAAGGCATGTATCCGGCCCTACTAACAATACATTAGTGGCATCGACTTTCCATACAGTCAATTAAGTTGTCGGACACTGGGATGGGAGACAATGGTCATACATGGAGTAAAGCTTGTTTCAGCTCCTTTAACGACTTCGGAGGAGGACTTACGGCAGCTACTTGTCTGCCGAGACAGTCCAAAAGGTGCTCTATCGGATTAGGGTCTCAAGATTGAGCTGGCCGTTCCATTAGCTCCAAGCCTTTATCCTCAAGTTATTTACCAACGACTCTAGCGAAATACGATCGGCCATTACAATTCATTAACATTAATTCATCAGCAATAGCACCAGCATACTGTGTGACAAACGGATCAAGGCTCTTATTCCGACATTTCGCAGCGGTCAGATTTCTTCCATGGCACACATATAGGTGACCACACACTGTGACCACCAGACAGATTTCAGTCCAAACCATGATTCTACTTGCTCAATAACTGCGTCTTTCAACAGTGTTACGATACATAGGTACAGGTTACAGGTATAGGTACAGGTATAGGTATAGGTACAGGTTAAGATACATAGGTAGAATCTTAAACTTTGTCCTCTCCATATCAGTACATGAACTGAGTCACTCTCCAATGTAAACCTGGACTCATCTGTGAACAGTAAAGTAATCAATTGTTGTCTGTTCCAGGTAAACGTATTATCTTGGCCAACATAAATAGACACTTCTGTGTTTTCGATAAAGTGAACACACACAACGGGTCGTCTTGCATAGAGACCATATTTTTGAAGACGTCTGTATACCGTAGTAGCAGATATTGCCATCGCTGTTGCCTTACGATGATCGGAAATGAGCTGGGCTGCAGTAGTGATGCTCATCCTTCAGGACAAAAGAGCTAGAAAGCAATCTTATACAGGGCTTGTAACCCCCGAGTGATCTGGAATAAGTCTTTTTGATACTTAATCTTTGTATTCAAATCAATCCCAGGGTCTCTTGACCAGACTACGAGACACATTAAAAATCTGACAGCATAAACTTGTGATAAACTCATTTCAACCCATGCGATTGCCCCAATCTTAACATATCAGGTAAGCGACGTCTACTATATGTGGGCAACAGTATTTTTCGACCAACAATTGCAAATCACGAAGCATAAAAAATCACATAAATTATGAAAGTGGGATACTTGCAGTTTTCCCCGAATACTATATAAGTGCACAATTCTTTAAAAAATAGAGATGGGCATAATTGTCTCATAATTTCTTATTAAAATTACTTATGATCATTCATATAAATAATATTTTTTTATCTTTATTTTCATTCTTTTAATAGTGATCGTCAAAATCGGGTTGTACCTTAACTTTTGGAGAAGAGTGTATATAAATTTGTTCTATTTTAAGGGTTTTCCATAACATTTAAAGGACTGGTCATTTGCTTTGTTTCGCAAGGTTTTAGAATTCGAATATATCTTTTGTCAAACAGTAAATAATATTACAGTTGTTTATGGAATTGCAGTGTGTTTTAAAGGTTTCTGAAATGTACGAAATGTTTTTAGTTTACGGATTTACTTTAAAAGTTCATGTAAAGGCCATTTTTAGATTTGGTACAGTTTTGAATTGATGTATCATTGTTTTTAAATAGTAATATTCATAACTTGTTGGAAAAATATTTGCGAAAAGCTAAGACGAAAATTATTAATTAAAATAAGGGGTAAATAAACGTGAAAAACATACAAACATTGAAAAATGTTCTCTCTCTCTTTGGCCCATTCGTTAAAATCGAATGAATATAAATAACAATAATATAACACAATAATATAAATAGTTTGTTTTTAAAGATGTTAAGTAAATACATCCTTGTATATATATATATATATATTAATTTATGTCACTGCATTTTCTATTTCTCTCTTAAACTAGTTATTTGTTTGGAAATTTATAGCTTAAAGTTATAGAGTACACAATGAGAAAAAATGTTGCAAAATTGTGGCTATATAGTAGTTTTATAATTCATTATTATTATTTTTTAACATTTAAATTTTACTTTTGGAACTGTACTGTTTCTGGATTAAATTATTTTCCTCCATAAAACCACTTCTTAATATGTCTGAAATGCATTATAAAGTACTCGAATAAAAAAAAAATACAAAGGTTTTTTCAATTTATTTATTTCTGTATTTGACAGCACCTTTTTCACAAATGAATATTTTTTTTAAGGAAAATCATTCAGTGAAGACAATTTCAATGACGATAATAAAAAAAAAAAAAAAAAAAAAAAAAAAAATTAACAAGTAATTCTTAAAACTGAATTTTTTCTGCACATTGGAACTTTTTGCGACAATTTTTTGTTTATATTGTTCTCACAATGGCTCTATATTATATAGCCCTAAGGATCTGATTCCCAAAAAGTTAAGCTAGTTTAAGCCGAAAAGGCTAGTTTAAGGAAAAAAGTAAAATGTCATGACATAACTAAAAATAGGACAATAACAATTATTTTATTTAACATTTTGATTATATATATACATATATATATATATATATATATATATGTGTGTGTGTGTGTGTGTGTGTGTGTATTATAGTAAATCCAATTAAAAAAGCACACCAGAAAGAACATCAATAAAAAATTCAAATAAATTGTCGAATATATCATGCGAGTAGTAATTTTTCATATGAATAAAAAAGAGTAAATGATGGGATTGAAACACAGGACCTGGCATAAGCTGCCAACGCTTTACCAACTCACAAATTCTGAGTACACAACTTACTCACACAACTTTTTGACGATGGTGTCTGGTCTGATATCTGAAACAGCTCAAAAGAATAAATCGCATATAAAGGAATTCCAAAAAACGTTGAATATGTAATTATGTAATTCAATGTAATTAGGAATCCAAAAGTTTTTGTAGTTCCATTATCTGAGTTTTATTCTGTTGAGCTGTTTAAGATAACAGACCAGATATCATTTTCAAAACGATGTCTAAGTGAATTGTGACCTCGGATTTGTCCAGGATAGCATAGTTGGTGGAGCATTGGTATCGTCAGCCAGGACCCTGGGTTCAAATCCTAGTCTGGACACTTTTTCACAGTTGGAATATTAAAACTCATATATCTTTACTAAACAGAATGTTTGTCTTAAAATGATGGAGTGCATCAAATATATATTGAGGTTTTGTCACTTTGATTATGCTGATACATTAAATAAATACAAACTCATAAAAATCAGATTTTATGATTGTAAATTTTTTTTCTGTTTAAACAACTCATCTCATAAATCAGATATATTATGAAAAAGGATTAAATGTCTCGTTCAGTATCAATCTGATACATTACACTTTAAAAATTATCACCTTTTAGAATGTAGTGTTTTATTGAAATCTAAGCATTTTTTGTAATCCACTTCTACAAATTTACCTAACCCCACCGCTCTCTGGAGCTTACCGATTTCACCCACTAACGAAATATATCTCTATCTCTATAAAAGAGTAAGTGTCTGTCTGCCTGCCCGCGGATTTCTCCGTAATTATAACACCTAGGACTCAGAAATTTTTGTCATGTGTAGATGTTGTCACCGGATAGTATACCTCGCGGCCGGATTTTTAAATTTTAATTTAGATAAAAAAAAAAATTAAAACGTGTATATGGAATTTTGGGTTCGAGTCTATTTCAAGCTCCTCCCATGAAATAGCTTCGGCAACGAAGCAGCCAGCCAATGAGAGCAGTGTAACGACCGAAGAAATCTATGGCCTAGCCTGATTCGTGAGTTGCTGGCCTAGAGTTGTCCAGTTTTTGTCCATGGTTTTGTCGCCTAGCTTCGGAGGTTGACTGCCGTGTAATCGAATCGAAAGGACAGTTTTCGATATGCAAAGAGACTGCAAGAGATGTTAGTTGGCAGGTCAAAAAGAAGTGAGCCGAGCTAAGCTAAGAGAGATGCAGAGAGAGTTGAACAGACGATGGTGAGCGGAAAATGATGTCTGCGCGTGAACAGTATATGATGGTTGTGTACGCTGGGGTTTTGATGGCAGAGTGTAATGTTTTTTAATTGTTCATCTTATTTTAACTTGTGTATCAACGATGCCTAATAAAAAGTGCTGGATGTTAATCATCACCTTGGATCACTGGAGTTCGTTAAGTCATTACTGTATGGCTCTTTCCACCCGACATCAATAGAGCTTACTGATTTTAGTTCGGATTTTCACCACAGGGGGCGCTTTCGTATCTTTGGTTCTATGGGCTGGATCATGACGGGGTATGCCTCATTCGACTCGACATCGATAACCTTAATGAATTCAGTTATGTTCGTATAGAACATATTATGCCCCCTGGCGGTGGAAGGTGTAACTAAAGGATTTTGCAGCTAACTCGGTTTCTATGGGTCACATCACGACACGGTTTGGCTCATTCGACACAACATCAATAGAGCTTACCTATTTTAGTTCTGAATTTCACCACTAAGGGGTGCTTTCCTATCTCTGTTTCTATGGACTGGATCACAATGGGGTATGGCACTTTCCACTTGACTCGATAGAGCTGACTGATTTTAGTTCGGATTTTCACCACAAGGGGTGCTTTCCTATATCTGGTTCTATAGGCTGGATCACGACGGGGTATGGCTCATTCGACTCTACATAGATAGAGCTTTTCGATTTTCACCACCAGGGGTGCCTTTCTATCTCTGGTTCTATGGGCTGGATTATGAAGGGGTATGGCTCTTTCGACTCGACTTACGGTAATATATGGGAGTGTGTATGGCACGCCCAGTGTTTGCTGTCTAAGGTAGTGGGGCCCCCAACATTAGATTTGTTTAAAAAAAAAATGTTCAACACTGATTTCAGGTACATGTAAGGTTGTTGGCACGGGCAACGCCGGGCGGGTAAGCTAGTATCATATAATATATCAAACACAAAAGGAATGGATTCATAATCCGTACTTGTATGGAGATGCTGTATGGACGATATCCTGATTAATATAACACAAGAACGAAAAATCATGCGTCGAGCATAGATTATGAAACACATTCTAACACATCCAAAAAACTGTAACGAAACTACACCGTTTAATAAGGTGAAAGAAGATATGTAAGTAAACAGTTTAAAGAACATATAACACATTAAAAAATACAGTTTTCATTCCAGTGTCAAAAAATTGGGCAATTTATTTTGTGCAGCCCTGTATATGATGAATAGATGTGGATATATAGCATGATAAAATTTAGTTAAGTTAGAATATTCACATTTAGCAATTTTCGCCAATCAGTGGAAATGCTCTCGAAATCTTTTGTACAGCCCTGCATATTATTTAAAGATTTGTGTACACACCACATATTAAGTTAACAGGCAACTTAAAACTCGCTAGCAGCAATTACCAACCGTAAACGACAAAGCATATTTTTCTTTGCGAAGCCCTGTATATGAATTTATTTATATTCCACAAACCTATATTAGTCTACTGAATATAGTTCAACAGGAAAATGCGTAACACAATTAAAAACTATCCTTAAGCAATTCACTCTCATAGTATGTAATACTTACGAATTCCCTTGTGCAGCCCTTTATATGATCAACCGAGTTTATAAACACACACGTACTGTGAAAAAAAATAATTAAACTTAAAAACGCAAACCAAAGTTGAAAATGCACTTATCACACATATACTGTAAATATCGCACATATACTGTAACCGGTATCTTTTGTATCCCTGTAAATAAACGCAATGCACACCACACTTTCAAGAGAGCAATTTATAGTGCCCCTCAGTAATGCATATAATTTTCATTATGGTTAAAATAGTGAAATATCATTAAATCACATTGCAAACGATTTTTCCCCATAGAACAATGTGTAACAGAATTTTTTTGTTTGACGCTGTAAATGAATAATAAATGCTTTGAACCCCATATTCTACAAAAAGCATGTTTTAATGCGCTTCATAATTATATAGCAATATTTTACATAATTATATAATTATATAAATTGAGCTTCACCCCTTTCTGAGTTAACATGTTCTCCCCCCCCCCCCCCCCCCAAAAAAAAAGGTAAAATAACTTTATTTTTTGAGGACTGATCTTATGTTCTTTTCTACTGCCGAAACGAATTACTTTTTCGTGGATGATGTTTTTTACTTTTAGCGAATGACCACTTACTCAATTTTTGGTTTATATTACCTGTACTAATTATGAATATTGTAAATAAAATTATACGCTATATATATTCTAAATATTTATATGTAATATGAATTATAAAGTCGAAACATAAATCATGCAATATAACTATATATGGAATTTTTAAGGTATTCTACTTAAGGAAAAGACGGTTTTAAAATTCTTCATACTAAGTTTAAAAATAGTTCAATTAATTGATTTTTTCTCTTTTTGTCAGAAAATGAAAATTCTTTATTGCAATTTCTTCAGAAGTAGGTCTAGAATATATCATATCATATGTTTGTTTTTTTACAGTATATATTTCCTTTTTAAAAGATGCGCACGGTATTTTCAATGTCTCTTACAGATACATTTTTATATTTATAATGTGTTATTGCATGATTTAAAACTCAATCGATGATTTTTTTGCTAAAATAAAAGTACAAGGTTTAAACTATGAAAGGTTTGCTTTCAAAACATGATATTTTTTTTTCAGATTTTCATATAAAACCTGGTGTTTCTCAACCGCACACCACCCGTGGAGAATCCCTGTTCTCAAAGCAAACATTACAGTTAATTTTTAATCTACACTGGTGTGAACAAAAATATATCTTTTGTTAGATTACATATTTTCTTGTACCGATTTAGAAAGGATTGTTCTGTAAGATTTTATAAATTTAAGCGGAAAAAAGTTTTTAAGCTGAAGATTAGTGTTAAAAAAAAAGTGATATTATAGATGAAAAATCCGATTTTTTAGTAGGAAATACCACTTGAAATAAAATAAAGAAATATTTTTAAAATTAAAAATATAATTTAGTAATAACATTTATTTAGAAATAATATTTGTAATATATGGCTCAAGCATAATTTTAATCATGCCATAAATGATTATTTGATGTTGTGAATCCCAAACGCGTTTTGGAGTAAAAAAAAATTAGCTAATAAAAACCAAACAAAATAAAGAATGAACATAACCTACACTATACAATATATCTTAAATACTTTTTGATATATATAATTGTATAACAATTAGTAGAAAGCAATATTTGGTAAGATAAATCTTATTTTTATATATAATTTACAAAATATTATATTTTTTACGACAAATAGAGGAGTTTTAATGACATCTGTATTATTTCTGTTTTTAAATTTTAGTAAAGGATGAAATTGGATTATGTATTTAAAGTACAGTAATTTAAATAAAAACTTCGCTGAAAAAAAATGGATTTTAAAAATAGCATATGTAAAATAAATAAATAAATAAATAAATAAAAATAAAAATAAAAGTTCAAATAAAGTAAAGTTTAGCAGGCACCTGAAAAACGTTTAATATAATTCTTATATGTATAGAACTAAAGTTAAAATTAAATAAGACAATATCTAATATATAAAATATTTTAAAGCAAAGTAATATATGTGTGTAAATACTACAGTCTTAATATTGATATTCAAAAAGAACAAAGTTATCCAGTTAGAAAACACCATTTTTATTTTAATCATGCATAATTCCTACATATATCTTTCAAATGTTGTAAGAAAAAAAGCAATACAAGACATTACTTTACATTCTAAAATGTCTATGAAGAAATAGAAAACATGGTCATGTAATAATGCCTGCAAGTGAATGGAATGCAGCGAACTTTTCAGAAATAAAGTAGATCTATTTATTATTTCTTATAAAAAATAGTTTTATTAACACATAAAAATAGTACGTGGTTACAATTTGTATTTCTAAAGTGTAAACCTATGCCATGTTTACATATAGTAAGTATATATAAGAATACAGTAAACATTCTGGAAAATATTCTGTTTAAATTATATATTGTAAAGCTACCTACCAAAAGTGACAAAAAAATCAATAAAAAAGCTTTTCAGCATTAAATAAAAGTACAATTCTACAAACGTGTAACATTTTAGAACATGGCAGTAAAAGTGAAAAAAAAACGCCTTATGATAGATTTCTAATTATGTTATGAAAGAAGACTCAGTACAAGTTTTAATTTACGAATGACTGTATTGTAGACAAATAAGAAAGTAAACGCTATAGGTTTTATTTTTCACATTTGATAACAGTAGACTATATAATATTCCATTTTATTTTTACTTTTTTTGGCTAGAAAGTTCGAGTTTCTGTAATAGGAAAACAGTCCTTCAACCGCGTCACACACTAACTATTATACGAATATTTCAAAAGGACTAGGAATACAAAAAAAAAATAATTATCCGTTTTTCACAAACAAAAAAAGGTCTTACACTTACAGCTGAGCAGCTATAAAAAAAAGCGCTGTTAATAAAAATAACAAAAAGGAAATACTGTGAAATTCATTTAATACGAGAAACAAAGGAATTACAAAAGTTCACGTAATGACCTTTACTCGCAAAACCCGTGAAGATAACGAAACTCTCAAAAACACACATACTATATAAACTATTACCATGAAAATACTGGTTAATATACGGATTTAAATAAATTAACAAATAAAAGTTTTCTTCTATGCTCCTTCCTTCTCATAACTCAGTTCTAAATCATTAAAAAGGGCTGTATTTGAAACATCCTCATATACATATAAACTATTTACTAGTATTAATTGCTCTAATTATTTCAACTCTAAAATTATTCTAATATCATAAACTTAAAATAAAATATTTAGTCTTACATGTGTGAGTGTTATTTTTTAAACTTGTCTTTTATTTAGACAAATTCACAGTACTGAAATCAAAACTTCTAACGAACTAAAAATCTCAATGGAGATGTATGAAGTACAGTCATAAAACTGACCCCTTACACTTTTCTTAGACAATCTCGGCTATCATTGCTGACAGCAGTTTTCGAAATTTTATTTCACATATCCTTTTAATTTTCACAGAGCAATAACAGACATGAAATTACTGGATAATATACGGATTTAAATAAATTAACAAATAAAAGTTTTCTTCTATGCTCCTTCCTTTCCATGACTCAGTTCTAAATCATTAAAGAGGGAGGTATTTAAAACATTCTCGTCTCTCTTTTCTTTCTTTCATTCTTTCAAGACCTCAGGGCATTAATTTCCACTTTCTTGGGAATTAGGGGTATTCTTGAATGTCGAAATTCTTTTTGATGACACTGATAAATTAATACATTTTGAAAGACAGTTTTAATGCAGAAATCTTATCTCTCAGAAAGGATGGTGTTCTGTAAGAAAATGATTTCTTCCATAATTCTATTCTACTTCCGGCGAAAATCACACTTAAATGAATCATAAATAAACATATGTCTTGCTTTTATCAGCCGTGATCCTGCTTTTGCAGATCGTAAAGAGCGTGACTATCTTAATTTACTTTAATTTATTAACCATTCTTACTCTGCAAACTGCTCGTTTTAACCGCGTACGTCCTATTTTTAACCATGAACGTATCACACTAGTTCGGCTTTTCCCCTCAACACCTCGCTTGATCACATTCCTATTCATTTAAGAACAGCTCAGTTGATATCAATACTGCCTTGGAGAATCTCTATGTATATGCTTTTCACCAATGAACCCGATGCATCTCGAAGGTTGAAAAGGAGCGGAATTTTTTGAAGTCCGCTCTGCTCAATGAGAGATAAATCCACCCACGGATTGGGTGCCAACAACAGGGTTCGCATGCTTTTAAGCCACGCCCCATTTTGTAAGGTATCTTCCACCAGTAATCGCATAAAACTATTTTCTACCTAAGAAATCTTGAATACCATTAGGAAGAAGAAAAAAAAATTCTTCCTAATGGTATTCAAGATTTCTTTTTCATTTTCATTTTTACTTATTCATCGCCCTATCGTATATTGCTTCCACATTCTAATCTGGTAAACCTGTCCCACCCCTCATTTCTTTCTCAAATCAAATGCTGCTAGCTATTTCCCGTCTGTGGACTCATTGCGCCATCTATCGCATCTTAAATGCATTTTTCTTTTTTTTCTTTCAGTAAATTGTATTAGACCTATTTTTATCGCATTATTATGCATTATTTTACATTCTCTTATTACTTTAAATTTATTTTGTATTATTCTTCATACATTAGACTGTTATTTAACATTTTCCCTTTACATTATCATTACTTTTATGTACTTTAAACTTTTTTATGGCTCCCTCATGATATCATATACGCAAACTCATACCCAGCGGGTTGTTTTTCGAAAACATGGAACCCCATTGAATGATAAACTGTTCACTGTTAGGAATAAAATTATCTTTCAATTATACTGGTAGCAGAGTCCTTACAAAATGGGGCGTGGCTTAAGAGCGTGCTACACCAATCAAGAATTGCAGTCACACATTTGCGAACTGCCACAAGTGAGAGAAGAACAACGTCAGCTAGCTATTGGTCCTTTCAGAAGCATGGAAAAAGAAAACATAAAACGGAAAAATCTGCATTTTTATTTCTAACTTGTAATAAAAGTGTATTTCATAATGAATTATAAATCAATTCATTTATAATAAATTGGGAAACAAAAATTTAAAATCCAAAAGAGTTTTTTATTGAACAGGATTATTTAAAAATATATACTACAAAGTTTTGAAAAAAAAATGCACTTCATAATTCCCACGTATATTATAGACATATGCTGCGCGATTTATTTCATGTAAATTATGCTGAAGTTCATGATTATAATATTGGAATTTGAATTATTCATTTAAAAATAAATCATTATTAATTTAATATACGCATGAAATAGTTTACGACTATAACTTGTGTACTTTTATATACCATAGAATTTAAATACTTTACGGCTATATTGTTTTGTATTCAGAATTTATTATGTTTGGAAAGATTAAAAATCAATGTAATACAATGAGGTCAAAACGTTATATCTGCAGTATTCCTGAATTACCGAATGACGTCCCGTTTGTTATTCTACATTAGTTTTTTTAGCAGAATCAAAATATGAATTTGTAATGCGATGTAAGTGAAGAAGTAGTTCGTGGCAGAGCGCGGTCTCACAATATTAAATTAGATAAAAACAGCTCTCGATAAATTGAGATATGAAATTGCTCTTAACTTTTTTGATGGTGCATACTCCATGTATAGTATAATCCAAAGTGTGAATTAATCCTAAATTATAATACATTTGTTGATGGCACATAATCCATTGGCTGGTTTGTCACAACACATTTTACACTACTAATTTTTTCTGAAAAAACTAAATTATATTCGTTAGAGGAGACATTTAAGTTGGTGAGTCGAGTGAGGAATTTAAGCATTATATTAAATCTAAATCTTACAGTTACAAACTTTTCTACTCACTACTGATTAACATTAAAAGTTTAGATACATTATTTAATATTATAGTGGAGCATTTATTTGGTCCAGCTTACGCGTTTACCTTCTGCTTACATGTGACGACATTAGAGTTCAATTGATTAAGAGAGTTTTTAGCTCACAGGCTGTCAAAGCCTGAGAGCTAATGTTCCCACCCGCTCTGTATGTATGTATGTACTACGTAACGCGATAACTCTTGATAGAAATAACCGTTTTGCTTCAAATTTTGAATATAGGTTCATTAGTCTGTTCACCGCGTGACGTATCCCCAGGAAGTCCTTGTTTTTCAGGTTTTCTGAAGTTAGTTGTATCAGTCTATTATACACAGATTAGAGAGTTTTTGGGTTATTAAGGAGGTCTTCTAAAATGTTATTTGGTAGCACAACTGTCCTTGATAAATACTTAGTTCTTTTTGATTATGTGTTGATATGAAATGTTCCATTATGTCATTTTTAAGTACTTTCGTTTTTATCCGTAGTGCAAGAGCTGTGTTTTTCCTGTTCCACTGGAAAGGTTCCAATAATTAATTTTCACACCCAAAAAAGAGAATTGATTAAAACTACAAATCATGATTTGTTGAATACATTTTGGTAGTTTTAGCAAAATTCAAGTAAAATTGAACCATTTTACTTGAATTAACAAAACATTTTTTGCTGACGATACAAAATTTGTTTTTTAGAATTGCAAAAAAAAAAAAAAAAAAAAAAAAAATTGTTGATTCAAACAAAATTTTCATTGACCTATATTTAAATAAAAAGTTTCGTTGGGTCAACCAAATTTTTGTTGATTCAACAAAACTTTTTTATGGGTGCACATATGTTGCTATTACATTCTTTGAGCCTATGTGTTTGAAAGTTCCTCTGAAACAGATTATTATTTCCGACAGTTAGTATTAAACATTTTAAAGTTTGTTACAATTTCAATATTTAGAGGGATAAGTTGATACATTTTATTACTAGTCGGTAGTTACCAGTGTTATTTTATATAATGATTTGTAGGAGAGTTTGTATTTGTAGAGTCTATTTTCGATGAGATTAAAACTTAGTTCCAATCTAGATGAAATTAGGTGTTTTGACCAAAAAAATTCAAAGAATCGCCTACAGATTTTATTATTTATTTAAAAATCAAGTGATTAGAAGTATTTCAGGGATTTATCCTATTTACATATTTATGTTTTTAAATTTATCAAGAAAGTAGCTTCTAATACAAACTCCTAATTTTATATAAAATATTTATATTTCAAATTTTTCTGAAATAAAAGAAAAAAAGCAAAGAATTACCATATAATATGTGATATTTTCAATATACTCATGAAAGAATTAATTTAGCTTTGATATATTTTTTAATTTTGTAAAGTAAAAAAGTGGGAAACGCATTTTAATTTATAGTTCTTTCGACCTATAATTTTGTTCATGAGATATTTGATGAACAATCAAAAAGCCAATTAATGACAAATAATGACGTCACAAAATAAAAATTTAACGAAAAATAAATATCACATTATTAAGATTGTATTTCAATGGAATATATATCTTTGTGTTTAAAAATTAGGGGAGTTTTGCTTTTAAAATTTCATGCGGTGCTTATGAAAACAAATTTAATCTATGTTTACGAGATTATAACTGGTTTGACAAGTAACTAAATTTGTAAAAATAACTAGTTTCTGTACTAAATATATATACAGGTGGTTATGAAAATAATGGAAACACCCTAGATTTTGAAGGAATTCTTTATTAATATGGCGTAGGACCGCCTTTGGCATGTAATACAGCTTGGATTCGCCTGGGAATCGAATCATACAAATTCTGAATAGTGTTTAGAGGTATATTGTACCATTCTTCATGGAGATATTGTGAAAGTTCCGTGAGAGATGCCGGTGGAGGATATCGATTCCGGATTGAAAGCTCTAAAATAGACCACAACGGTTTGATTATGTTGAGGTCTGGGGACTGTGCGCGCCAAGGTAGATGTTCCACCTCATCCTCATGTTCATCAAACCGTGATTGGACAACTCTGGCTGCATGAATAGGGGCATTATCATCCTGGAAAATTCCATCTTCTGCAGGAAACAAAATTTGCATCATGGGATGGACCTGGTCAGCTAAAACTTCTCTATACTTCTCCCCAGTGATCCTTCCTTTCAGGGTTACGATTGGACCAGCAGAAAACCATGACACGGCTGCCCATACCATGACCGATCCACCTCCATGCTTGACAGTTGGACGGAGGCAATCAGGATCATACGCTTGTGCAGGTGTTCTCCAGACATGTACCCGTCCTGTTGTGGGGAAAAGTGTGAAAGATGATTCGTCTGACCATATAACAGTCTTCCACTTATCAATCGACCAAGTTTTGTGGTTGTGGCACCACTCTACACGACGTTTGGCATTAGCATCTGTGACAAGTGGCTTGGGAATTGCTGTTCTGCCGTAAATGTTCTCTTTATGAAGGTATCTCCGAACTGTAATTTTTGACACTGGAGAATCCAGATGCTGATTGAGCTCTGCGGTCACTTTGGCTGCAGTTGTTTTCTTTTTAGACATTACAATCCGCTTCAATACCCGTCGGTCTCTTTCACTCAGCTTCTCCTTCCGTCCACTATTTTGCTTTGCTGAGCTTGTCTTTCCGCGCTGTGTGTATGCTGTCATGACTTTAGACACCGTACCTCTAGAAACGCCTATAAGCTGGGATATTTTGGTCACCGTTGCTCCAGCTAGTCGGGCTCCTACAATTTGGCATCTTTGAAAATCTGTGAGGTCTGACATTTTACGCTTCTGACAAAAAAAATCAAAACGTAGACAACTGTTCTAGAGCTCTCTCATACTACCTAATACATGTACTTTTTATATTAAAAAAAATCTGGTAGCTATGATTATATTTTAATGCTTACGAAGGGGATTCTTAAATGTCCCTTTCATTCACAAGTGTTTCCATTATTTTGATAACCACCTGGGTAGTTATCAAAATAATGGAAACACCCTAGATTTTGAAGGAATTCTTTATTAATATGGCGTAGGACCGCCTTTGGCATGTAATACAGCTTGGATTCGCCTTGGAATCGAATCATACAAATTCTGAATAGTGTTTAGAGGAATATTGTACCATTCTTCATGGAGGTATTGTGAAAGTTCCGTGAGAGATGCCGGTGGAGGATATCGATTCCGGATTGAAAGCTCTAAAATAGACCACAACGGTTTGATTATGTTGAGGTCTGGGGACTGTGCGCGCCAAGGTAGATGTTCCACCTCATCCTCATGTTCATCAAACCATGATTGGACAACTCTGGCTGCATGAATAGGGGCATTATCATCCTGGAAAATTCCATCTCCTGCAGGAAACAAAATTTGCATCATGGGATGGACCTGGTCAGCTAAAACTTCTCTATACTTCTCCCCAGTGATCCTTCCTTTCAGGGTTACGATTGGACCAGCAGAAAACCATGACACGGCTGCCCATACCATGACCGATCCACCTCCATGCTTGACAGTTGGACGGAGGCAATCAGGATCATACGCTTGTGCAGGTGTTCTCCAGACATGTACCCGTCCTGTTGTGGGGAAAAGTGTGAAAGATGATTCGTCTAACCATATAACAGTCTTCCACTTATCAATCGACCACGTTTTGTGGTTGTGGCACCACTCTACACGACGTTTGGCATTAGCATCTGTGACAAGTGGCTTGGGAATTGCTGTTCTGCCGTAAATGTTCTCTTTATGAAGGTATCTCCGAACTGTAATTGTTGACACTGGAAAATCCAGATGCTGATTGAGCTCTGCGGTCACTTTGGCTGCAGTTGTTTTCTTTTTAGACTTTACAATCCGCTTCAATACCCGTCGGTCTCTTTCACTCAGCTTCTCCTTCCGTCCACTATTTTACTTTGCTGAGCTTGTCTTTCCGCGCTGTGTGTATGCTGTCATGACTTTAGACACCGTACCTCTAGAAACGCCTATAAGCTGGGATGTTTCGGTCACCGTTGCTCCAGGTAGTCGGGCTCCTACAATTTGGCCTCTTTGAAAATCTGTGAGGTCTGACATTTTACGCTTCTGACAAAAAAAATCAAAACGTAGACAACTGTTCTAGAGATCTCTCATACTACCTAATACATGTACTTTTTATATTAAAAAAAATCTGGTAGCTAAGATTATATTTTACTGCTTACGAAGGGAATTCTTAAATGTCCCTTTCATTCACAAGTGTTTCCATTATTTTGATAACCACCTTACGTAACGCGATAACTATTGATAGAAATAAGCGTTTTGCTTCAAATTTTGAATATAGGTTCATTAGTCTGTTCACCGCGTGACGTATCCCCAAGAAGTCCTTGTTTTTCAGGTTTTCTGAAGTTAGTTGTATCAGTCTATTATACACAGATTAGAGAGTTTTTGGGTTATTAAGGAGGTCTTTTAAAATGTTATTTGGTAGCACAACTGTCCTTGATAAATACTTAGTTCTTTTTGATTATGTGTTGATATGAAATGTTCCATTATGTCATTTTTAAGTACTTTCGTTTTTATCCGTAGTGCAAGAGCTGTGTTTTTCCTGTTCCACTGGAAAGGTTCCAATAATTAATTTTCACACCCAAAAAAAAGAATTGATTAAAACTACAAAACATGTTTTGTTGAATACATTTTGGTTGTTTTAGCAAAATTCAAGTAAAATTGAACCATTTTACTTGAATTAACAAAACATTTTTTGCTGACGATACAAAATTTGTTTTTTAGAATTGCAAAAAAAAAAAAAAAAAAAAAAAAAAAATTGTTGATTCAAACAAAATTTTTATTGACCTATATTTAAATAAAAAGTTTCGTTGGGTCAACCAAATTTTTGTTGATTCAACAAAACTTTTTTATGGGTGCACATATGTTGCTATTACTTTCTTTGAGCCTATGTGTTTGAAAGTTCCTCTGAAACAGATTATTATTTCCGACATTTAGTATTAAACATTTTAAAGTTTGTTACAATTTCAATATTTAGAGGGATAAGTTGATACATTTTATTACTAGTCGGTAGTTACCAGTGTTATTTTATATAATGATTTGTAGGAGAGTTTGTATTTGTAGAGTCTATTTTCGATGAGATTAAAACTTAGTTCCAATCTAGATGAAATTAGGTGTTTTGACCAAAAAAATTCAAAGAATCGCCTACAGATTTTATTATTTATTTAAAAATCAAGTGATTAGAAGTATTTCAGGGATTTATCCTATTTACATATTTATGTTTTTAAATTTATCAAGAAAGTAGCTTCTAATACAAACTCCTAATTTTATATAAAATATTTATATTTCAAATTTTTCTGAAATAAAAGAAAAAAAGCAAAGAATTACCATATAATATGTGATATTTTCAATATACTCATGAAAGAATTAATTTAGCTTTGATATATTTTTTAATTTTGTAAAGTAAAAAAGTGGGAAACGCATTTTAATTTATAGTTCTTTTGACCTATAATTTTGTTCATGAGATATTTGATGAACAATCAAACAGCCAATTAATGACAAATAATGACGTCACAAATTAAAAATTTAACGAAAAATAAATATCACATTATTAAGATTGTATTTCAATGGAATATATATCTTTGTGTTTAAAAATTAGGGGAGTTTTGCTTTTAAATTTTCATGCTGTGTTTATGAAAACAAATTTAATCTATGTTTACGAGATTATAACTGGTTTGACAAGTAACTAAATTTGTAAAAATAACTATTTTCTGTACTAAATATATATATACATCAGATTTATTTAATAAATATATTTCACGTTTGCTAGTAAATACAAGAGATTACTAATTATATCAGTAAAACATTTGCAAATATTTTTAAAATTGATGAAACTTCAGCATATGCCGATACATTTCTATTCATCACGATCTCACATTTTATCCAAAGTGTTAATTAAATACAAATGAAAGAAAGATAAAAATTAATAAAATACCAAAAAGAAAAAAAAAATTGAAAAGACTGTTTCTTTGTGTGTTATATATCATTTCTATTTTCATCCATATTGCTATATTTTTACAATGATAGACGCGACCATATTTTCAAGAATTATGATATATCGCCTCCAAAATAAAAACATTAATTGCTATATGATTTTTTAAAAATAATTGTTCGATTCTGCTGTTAAAACATGTTGTTTAAACGCGACAGAAACAAAAACACGACAATTATTTATGAAACAATAACTCATAGTAGCAAAATTTTTTATTTTAAACTCATCAATTAACTGTAAATAAATTCATTATGGGAGGGGGGTAATGCAACATAATATAAAAAAAATTAAAACTCTGCACAATATTATTTAAGAAGAAAAATTACACTATATTTTTATGTTTTTATTTAATACTTTGTGCCATGTAATCAAACTGTAAGTGAATTTATTTTAGTTCAAAATAGTAAAACATTTCGATTACCTATAATTGAATATGTCTTTTTAGATTATCCTAAATCATTAACCTTATAACCGGCTGGCCGGTGATTTTTCGTTCCCAGAAATCCTATTAAAACGAATGTAGACAAAAATGTTTTAGACAGAATTCTGCTTTGAAAAGTACATTGAGGGAAAGCATATAGTATAGCATCAAACCTCGATTTAAAATATATATATATATATATATATATATATATATATATATATATATATTCTAGAATTTACACGCATTCTTATGAAAGTAAAACAAAAATCCCCAGATGGTCATAGTGTTTTAAACTTATTTTATATACATTTGATTAAGCCTTATGAATTAACATTGGCTGGGCATGCTATTGCAAAACAACAGAACTTTATAACATGGGATGGTATCATGTGTCATATTCTGATACCCTAATGGGTGGCGTCGTAATTGATACTAGATTACAATTTATTGAATAATAAACATTGTTTTTACGATGGACACATGTGAGATTTTGGAAGAATCCATACATAACTCAAAACATTGAAGAGATGCTTAGGTAGAAATATACAATATCTTTAACAGCTTTCATTTTCCTTTATAGTAAATACAGTTACATTATTCAATTAGAAAAACACTTTCAATACTTAAAATTAACTATAATTATTTTTTTATACTTAAAGAGAAATGCCTGCCTTCTCTTTTCGTTTGTTTCTCTAAAGAGTGTGTAATTAATGAAGTTATATACATGTATATATATATATATTCTACCTGTCAAAAAATAAAGTAAAAAAGATAATATATCAAATTTTGAGATATCAAAATCAATTTAAATATTTTGAAGTAAACGTAAATCAGCGTTTTTCGCAGATAATGCTGAGGTTTGAAGTATTTTTTTTTCTTTTTTTTTTAAGTGTGTTATGATTTGGTTAATATGTACAATTACTCTATCGTTATATTTCAAGACTTTTCAAAGTCTTTTATTTCGTTTTATTTTCATGCATATGTTGCTTATAATCACACAATTCAATGTCACATAGTATTTAAAGAAAAAGACAAAGTTTAATTTATAGACACAGAGAGACATAAATACAAAAAGTACATTAAACGTGACAGAAGCGAATAAAACAAAAATAATTAAATACTCATCTTATTAAAAATGTAAAAAAAAATCCGTTTATTATCAACCATGCGAGAATGTTTAAATTTATAATATTATACATCTGTAATTTTATAATTGTTAATATTGTTTTTACTTCGTAACGTATAAAACTTTTATAGTTAAAAAGTTAAAAATTTTGTTTCATTTTTTACTATTTTTTAAACAACCATACTTTTACTTGGCAATAAAGTTTTTCCATTACATTTTAATAGGCGATAAACTTCAACTTCAGCATAACACCATTTTATGGCAATTTTAAAATGACCCTTATTTAAAGTTAATTGAAACTCATTTCATAACCGAATTTCAGAATGAAACTGACGCCCATGTCCAGAAGACTATCATTACGTCAGTTCTGAAATGTTTTGCAACATATTAATTAAGAAACTTTGAGTAAGCTAAATTATGTTGAAAGTTTTCTGCGGAAAACTCAACTATGCGAGAGAAGAATTAATTACACTGCTCACTTAAAACAGTGCTACTCACTTATAATGTATTGCTATTATATTTAGGCGAATTATTTGGACGAATAGAGGAACGTATAAATGAAGAAATTATTATTATTATTATTATTATTATTATTATTATTATTATTATTAGTGTTATTATTATTATTATTATTATTATTATTATTATTAGTAGTAGTAGTAGTAGTAGTAATAGTGTTATTATTATTTTTGTTATTATTATTATTATTAGTAGTAGTAGTAGTAGTGTTATTATTATTATTATTATTATTATTATTATTATTATTATTATTAGTAGTAGTAGTAGTAGTAGTGTTATTATTATTATTATTATTATTATTATTATTATTATTATTATTATTATTATTATTAGTGTTATTATTATTATTAGTAGTAGTTGTAGTAGCAGTAGTAGTAGTAGTAGTAGTAGTAGTAGTAGTGTTATTATTATTATTACATTTATTATTATTATTATTATTATTATTATTATTATTATTATTATTATTATTATTATTATTATTGTTATTATTATTTGTATTATTAGTGTTATTATTATTATTATTATTATTATTATTATTATTATTATTATTATTATTATTATTATTATTATTATTAGTGTTATTATTATTAGTGTTATTATTATTATTATTATTATTATTATTATTATTATTATTATTATTATTATTATAGTATAACTAATATGTTTATTATTATTATTTAAACTTTCAAATCAAGTCAAATCTTCAACGAATTTACCGATTTAGGAAAACACTATTCCGTCTACGTTAAGTGCGAATGTTTAAGCATTTATTTTAATACGTTCTTAAAGATAATATTACATGCATCAAATTAGTCAGTCATCTATACATTTCTTTAAAATGCTTACAAGAAATTAATAAAATGATAACTAAGAATAAATATTGCCCTCCCCTCCAGAAAAAAAAAAAAAAAAAAAAAAAACAGAAAAATGTTTTTTTTTAAAGCAGTTGAATTTAATTTAAATTTTTTATCGAATATAAATTAACAATTTGAAATATTCTCCTTAAATAATTGAGTTTAACGTGACAAAGATTTTGCAAACCACAAACAAAATAAAATGTAGATTTTTGAAATTGTTACACTATTAAAAAAATAAAGACAAATGTTTCGTAATCTTAGAGAAAATAATATAAGCGTAAACGAAAATACCCACATTTCCGAAAACCTTTATTTATCTTTAGAAACCTTTTAAAATAATGTATTTTCGAGATTTAAAAAAGCATTCATAAAAAACAAATTTTTGTTTCGCAGCCACCAGTTTTCAGAAATGTTTAAGAATAGATTTTATAGTGTATTAATCAGTTTTCTCAACAGGGAAAAGTAGTTTTTTGTTTATTTTATCCATTATAAAGTAAACATTTTCATGTTCAAGAAACATATTTTACAGAAGAAAAATATCCATTAACAGCAAGAAGATTAACTATAAAAATAATATTATTGTCTTACTCTTGAATGTATAAATTCAGTTACCTTGCTGAAAATATTTAATTGAGAATTGATAGCACTTTACAAACTGATATTGTGGATTGACAAAAATAATAAACTATAAAAACTACTCAGAAACGTTTACAAAAATCACTGAGAGCAAAAGGATAGTTGTTTTTATAAATGTTCCTTTAAATTTCGGAAGTATGATATGGTTTCTGATATTTATAAAGATAAAAAACGATTTTCGAAATCTTAAATAACCCGGAAGGATTAACCACTTACATTTCGTAAGTGGTTATCTTATTATATTTTAGAAAATTAAGAAACTTTTGTCTTTTTTATAGTGTAAAAGGTAAAAATAACTTACTTAAACATTCTAAGTTTTTGGTGAGCAATATAGTTGTATCTCAGAGTACAGTGAGATCTTGCTATAACGCCATTTGCTTAAAACTTCATCCTTCATCTAGCGTAAGTTTCTTAAAGTCCCGATCCAAGAGAAGGAAACAGTGCTAAGCGTCGTAATAAACCGAAACTCCAAAAATATCGACAAAAATCGAACTCCAAAAAATGTAGTTTAATTGGAAGAGCATTGCCAAATAAATCGAAAGGTTTTGGGTTCGAGCTCCGGCCTATACACTTTTTCATTCATTTGGAAAAATTACTGATGTTATGATATATTCACCAATCAGTTTGATTGTGATAAAATAATAAAAGTATACAGGGTGGTCATAAAAAACTTTGCCGATATATCGAACTCTAGTGGCCGGTCCGTTCAACAGATCAAGATGAGATTTCAGATAAAAGTTATTCACAGGTATGAGCTCGGTATTCTGTGAACGGCAACAAATTGGCGCTCATGGTTACGGTTATAGCTTCAGAAACTCGAAATTTTCAAATGGCAACGCCCATTTCTTTATCGCAAAATGCTCAGCGCATGCGACAACCCTAAAGAGCGTTGGACCGGTACGTTGAGTATCGCAATAAACGGACGCGTTATGCACACACAAAGACAGCTCTGCGAACGGCCAAAACAAAGCACAATCAGGGCGCACGAAAGAAATTTGCATATGACCGAGGCAAAACACCAATCACGGAACGCTGTTCGCTAGATAGTCACTGTAGAAAACGGATAAAAAATGGGGTGAGAATGTTAGTTCTTCAGTCGGGAACACGCACATGCCGAAGAAATTACCCTTCCAGCGACAGTTCGTGGTGAATTGGTAAAACTCTATTATCAAAATAGGATGAATTCTGCGAAAACCTTTAGTGTTTACCGTCGAAACGATCGCCAACTACGTGGCCCATGTAGACCGCAAGCCCTTCGTAATTTAGCAAAGAAATTCGAAGAAACTGGCTGCACCTGTGATAGACCGCGATCCGGATGACCAACTTTTCCTGAGGATACTGTTTTTTAAATGCATCACATAGTGACTACAGGACACATGCAAACTGCAAGAGGTGCATCTCGTGTATTGGATATACCGAAATCAACCGTCCTAAAGCTACTGCGCTCTGTAATCCGCATGTCTCCTTACCGGTAACAGCGCGTCCAGATGGTGGAAGTGGGGGACCATCAACAACACATAGACTTTGCTAATGAATTTCTCATTGGATATGATGGAGATAACGACTGGCCTCTTTGCATATTATGGACGGACGACGCACATTGCACCTTAACTGGCAACGTCTGCACCGAAAATTGTGTGCACTGGGCAGACATGAATCCGCACGCTGTGGCACCAGTACCTTTATACGAGTCAAAGTTACTGTGTGGTGCAGCATTGCAGGCACAATTATTCTCGGACCGTACTTCTTTGAGAAAGCGACACCAACGGGATTTGTAATTTGCTCTGTAACAGGTTCCCGCTATACGGCAATGCTGCAAAATTACATCATACCAGAATTACTGCAGCGAAATGCACTGACTGACTTCGTTTGGATGCAAGAAGGTGCACCTCCACATATAGCGCAGTCTGTTTGCAAGGTCCTGGAACAGCATTTTGGCGACCATGTTATTTCACGCCATTTTCATTTCCGTGGCCTCCGCGATCCCCCGACCGTATTCCTATGGATTTTTGGTTCTGGGGATATCTCAAACCTACAGTGTACATGTGCAATCCTCAAACTTTGCCGGATTTGAAAGATTCTATCAAACGCGAGATTGCAAACATCCCTCATGCGATCTCACGTTTGGCTGTATTGTCCACAGTTGCCCGCATGCAATTAGTAATTGCTGTGATGGCACCCATGTGGAAAATGTATAATCAAAATAAAAGTTTTCTTTTCTCTGATCTAAGTTGTAATCAGTAATTGGTGTATTGACTCTGTGTCATATGTAAATTTCCACCGTGTACCCCGATCGTGTATTTATTTTTATTTTTTGCCGTTCGCAGAGCTGTTTTTGTGCGTGCATAACGAGTCCGTTTCTTGCGATACACGTACGGTTCCAACGCTCTTTAGGGTTTTCGCATGCTTTGAGCATTTTGCGACAAAAAAATGTATGCTTTTCCATTGGAAAATTTCGAGTTTCTGTACCTATAACCGTAACCGTGAGCACTACACTGTTGCCGTTCACAGAATCCCGAGCTCATACCTCTGAATAACTATATCTGAAATCTCGCCTCGGTCGGTTGAACGGACCGGCCGCTAGAGCTCCATATATCGGTAATTTTTTTTATGACCACCTGTATATAAATACCTTTGGATATTTTTACTTTCTTCTATCTATAATAGAAGAAAGTATTGTAATCGAAATTTTTTTCGACTTCCAGTTTTTGACGAATTTACACGTTTTAGGGGTCAGAGATTCCGAAAAACATGTTTTTACAAAATGTCTGTCTGTCCGTCTGTCCGTTTGTCCGTCAGTGTGTCTTCATTGTATCATTGAAAAGTGTATGAAGTTATGCTTCAAATTGAACCTAATTTTTTTCTATGTTTTGGCTATGGCAAGCAGGTTCTATCAGAATTTGGGGATATTTCGACGAAAGGGGGCGCTGTGATCAATATTTTTGTTCCATTTTCACTATTGTACCATCTAAAAGTGTATGAAGTTATGCTTCAAATTCAATCACATTTTTTTCTATGTTTTTGGCTATGGCAAGCAGGTTCTATCAGAATTTGGGGATATTTCGACGAAAGGGGGCGCTGTGATCGATATTTTTGTTCCATTTTCACTAATTTATCATCGAAAAGTGTATGAAGTTATGCTTGAAATTGAACCACATTTTTTTTTCTATCTTTTTGTCTATGGCAAGCAGGTTCTATTAGAATTTGGGGATATTTCGACGAAAGGGGGCGCTGTGATAGCCATTTAAAGATTTCAAATTCAATAAGATGTGCAAATTAAAAAAATTAGAAATCCTAAAACTTTTTTTCGTTAAATGTTCGGCCTTGATCCGGAGAATCCGGAGCAATTTTTGTTTTGCCTCTATCTTAAAAAATGGCTGAGATATACGGTTTGAAATTTTAGGGTGGCTGACATTTTCAAACAAGACAGCAGAATTCATCCATAAACGGGTTTAATTTATGAGTTTTAGTTAACGTGGTTTCGGCAAATTTTCTTTCATTGTTGTAACCATTAATCCTATTATATGCCTATCATTATATATTTATATTCGCCAACGTCAAATTCTCGCCAAACTTGGCGACAGTGGCGCAAAATTTGGCGACCAAAATAAGTTGCCATAATTGAAACCAACTTGGCTGTAGAGGACTAATTTGCCGATATTCTCATTCAAATTCAATGTTGACGAGAACTGGGATTGAATCTTCTTTATTTAGGTTCCACGCATTTTACCTTCCTTTTTTCCAGTAAAATTAGCTAAAATCGTAAAACCAAGGAATAGGGAGGCTATCTGTTCCTGTCGGTTCAGGCCAGAAGGACTTTTCGTAGTTTAGTATACATCGGTTGTTCGCATCCCTGTATCCCGACGATTCGCAAGAAGCTGACGTACAACAGAATGTCGAAAAATATTGATTTTATTGGCGATGTGATAGCGAATTTAAACAACAATTTTAACTCAGTATTAACATGACTGAGATAGAAGAAAGTTTTGGGATTGGCACATCCGACTAGTTTTTAATATTATTGTAACAATCGACATATAAAAGCAAAACACGTGTAGTACACATTTATAATAATGATACACATTTTTCTGAGATTAATTTACAACAGTATTTGGACTTATTGGTAATGGGAAAATTATAAATTCAACATTTTCGTAGAATTTTAAAAATTTTCAGTTCATTAACAATCTCTATTTGTTTTTACTATGAAATATGTTTTTTTATAAATTAATTTGGATGAAATACTTTTATATTTCAAATAGGCATATGATAATGAGGTGATAAACCGCATGCAGATATCACCACTTTTTCCAATTGTAATTTCGTGTTATTTACTGATAGAAATTCTGCTATTAAATAAAACAAAGATTACAATTCAGAAATAGTGGTGACAATTTGACCGCTGCCACGCATGTTTACAACCCTAAAAAAATTACGGAACTTTTGTAAATTGCAAATTTTGATACAGAATATTTGAAAATTGTCACGACTTCATTATTTCCGCTATTAATAACTACGATATCATCATCATTTTATAAGTCTCAAACATGATAACTGATTCGTAATGAAACGGCAGTTTTTAGAATTAAAAAATTAAAAATCACATAATTAAATATAAAAATAAAGTAAAACCTTTCTCGTAAAAATATATCCATCATCCTGGTGTGGGAGAAGGTACGAGGTACTGTTGAAAAATTATGTTTTTTAGAAATTGTGTGTGTGTAAATCGGTAAGTGATAAACGAAGTAAGTATTTTTATTGACATTACGATTTTCACTTTTAACAAAACTTATTTTTAAAGTATTTTTCATTTTCAAATAAACTATATAGTCAACATGTTATTTTAAACTTTAGAAAATCTCAAGATTAAATATATTTTCAAAAAATGACTTTTGAAAGATAATAATTTTTGCATTGTTTAAATGTTTTGTTATTTCTATCAAAATAATTCAATTTGACTGTTAAGAAATCAAAGAAGCATCAAATGAATTTGGAATTTCTCTCTCGGTTAACGAATTAACTTAATAAGTACCTTTAATTAATAATTAAAAAAATCAATTAAGAGATAAAGTGTCCCGGAGAGACATCGTGTTCTTTAATTAATTTATCATATTTTAAAAAAAATTATTCTGCTAAGTGAATATTTTAAGTTAATTTTAAAAGTGACTTTTTTTTTAGTTAACTTTTATTTCATTAGACTTTGTTTTCAGTTTAAAAGTGACAAAAATACATAGATTTATTTAAACAAAGAAAAAAATCAATTGGTAGATAAATATAATTACAATTTTTACAATTTCCTTTACTTTTTGTATTATTCGAGACAATATTTAATGCAATGGCATATGTGCATATGAACTTGCATATTTTGGCTATATTAATTATAAGTGCATATATATGCGTGGAAATTGAGAAATTTTACAAAATTGTAACTTCTCATTACCTTCTTTTAAACATATTGCTCAGTTTATGCTTTAATACTGATATAAAATAGCGTAAATTAGGAAGAACATAGTCAGTAATTTAAATTTCATTGTTATTTTTAAATCGCATTTAATATTGTGTTCATAACGATAAAAATTTACAGCATAAGTGAAAACAATATACAGTCGAAAAGAATTATTATGAGAAGGAAGGTAATGTCATCGTATTATAAATGTCCCCGTGGTGGTCAGATATGAGCCACCTCCCAATTTCTGACTAAATTAGTTTACTTTTATTATTTTAATAGGTATTTTTCATGTATATATATTGTATAACCAGGAATTTCTGTGGACTATTTATTTTATATACTTTTATTTTTTTAATATGTATTTTTTATGTATATATATTGTATAACCAGGAATTTCTGTGGAGTATTTATTTTATTAGTGTACATAGTTTCTTTTTCGTATGGGAAAATAGAAACGACCACCCAGAGTAGTTTTATTACCTTCGGAGACACTGGTCTGCGATCTAACAAGGACATCTTTTACGGAGAAAAAAATTTACGAGCTGAAAAATTTATAGCTGTTTGGAAGTGCATAGCAAATTTACAATTTAGGACCCCATCTAGGTGGTCCTGAATAACATTTAGCGAAAACCAATAAGAGATGAGGGGGGAGACGTCTTTACAAAACCACTGGAGCCAATAGACGGCCGAGTGACGAGGGAAAAGAAAAAAGTGAGCCCCAAGAGAAAATCTGGAAGAGGACCAGAACCTGACGTCCTGTCCGAGGAAGTAACATCTCAAAAAGAAAGAGTAGAGTGCTGATAGTGTGTAAAAACGAAGATAGTTCCAAAAATGGTGTAGTGGCGACAAAAGACAAAAGAATGACCTAACAGATGATCTTTGCCTATCCCGTGGAGGTAGAATATTGCTAACAATGCAGACCAGAGGTACTCTGAAGGTACAGGTATCTGTAGTTTACTATTCCCTCATATTGAATGTGTATAATGATAAATAAATACTGGTAGAGGTACTTTAGTAAATGTAGAGAAATTGTTCCTTCTCTGAAATATAATTAATGCACGTAAGTGCGGTAGTGCGAGTCGGAAAAAGACTCACTAACTCTTTTAATGAGTATTCAATTGTTTCATCTTATTTTTTATACTTAAAATTTAACATTCTGTTAGGGATGTTTTTTTTTTTTTTTTTTTTTTTTTATGTCTTTGTAAATAGATATGTAAATAAATGTTTTTTCGTTTACTTTTAACTCTTTGTATTTAATTTATATGGGTGAACACTCATATGTCATCGAGTAGTGTTTTTCTTCTTTTTCTTTAATTTAATTGTTTATTAATTTTAGTTGGTTTATCAGGAGGACTAGTTTATAATTTATGAGAGGTTAGGGATTTATATACTTTATCTAGTCCGGCTTCATAAGACGTAGGGCGGCGTAAATAATCACAACGTAATAATCTGATCTTTTTTTTTACTAGAGTAGTTAATTTAATTCAATAATATGGGTAACTTTTATGGGATCATTATAAATTTTCACCGACGTCCAGAAGCCACGATCACACCTTTAACCTGATAATCCAACACCCAGCGTTTCCGGAAGAAGCATTAACCCGTGCTTCCTTTAACTAATGTAGGGAGTTTATGTAATTGGGCATTAGTAACCATCTCCAATTAGGAGGCCCAGAACTTACCAGCATTAGCCCCGGGAATTGTATGGTGACGTGACCTTTACCAACTTTAAAGCCTAGGTTATTATTTTCATTAATTTTATGGTTACAATACGGGTTTTTTTTCTATTATTATTATTACTAGTATTATGATTATTATTATTATTATGAATATTCTGAGATTATAATTTTAATACTGTATTTAAAGTAATTTTTTTTTATATGTTTCAAAATTTAACTATTATTTTATCTACTCGATGTCTAAAATTCTTGATTTTAGTTTTTTTTTTAACATAAATAAATAAATTAAATAATTTTTTTTTAAAGGACAATTTCTCTCATTTTCTATGTCAAGTATAGCTGGCACATAGTTCCACAGTCATGACAATATTTATTGAAAATTACTGAGTAGTACAAATGATACTTATATACATATATATATTTTTCATAAATAAAATATGTTAAGTAAATAGATAAGTTTGTGATCGCAGTACTACAAATTGGGGGTAATTATGCTATTTTGGAAAAAAAAAAATAATAATAATAATTTCTGTTTACAAGTGTTTTTACAAATAGGAAATGACAAATAATAAAACAGGTAGTGTAATGTAGTGCTTGGCACACAAAACAAATAATTTAGGTAATATTTCTGTATTTATATATTATTCTAAATAATATTTCTGTAGTACAGATTGCTAGGTGCAAAAGTGAAATTACTACTATGAAAGATTTTTTCGGTATCATAAGTATTTTGTGTATTTGTATTTCTTGAAATTTGTAGAAGCTATTTATATGCGTAAAACCTTGAAATTTGATCAATATAAATTTTGTGTACAAATTTTATGGGTAGCAAATTTAAGAGAAATAAGCGTTCTTCTACGGAGTTTAACAGTTTTTTGTATAAAGCAAGAACACGACTTCAAAATTCTCAAGTTCTAAATACGGATAATAATACCCCTAAAATGGACAATTTACTAAATTGTATCCCCGCTTTTGATGCAAAACGGGAAAATGATATAAATTTCTACGTTACTCAATTTGATGAAGCGGCTGTACAAGCAGCAATTCCTGTGGAAGCCAAATTAATTATCCTAAAATCTAAACTAACCGGCTTAGCTCGCGAGAAACTAATATCAGATGCGGAGCTACATACCGAAACTAATTATGAAAAATTTAAAGAAAAACTTCTGAATGCTTTCGGCTTAAAACTTTCCTTTGGTGAAGCCCACGAGAATTTTTCAAGCTTAAAACAGGGTCCAACGGAGTCGATAAGTGATTTTATTCTTCGTTTTAATATAGAAGCAGCGAAGTTTTTTGAAATTTCTGGATTATCAAATAAGAATGACGCGAAAAAACTTTTCGAACTTATGAAATTGCATAAGTTTATGGATGCAGTCAAAACCGATATTTCTTTTGAAATTCGAAAGCGTGCGGTAAAATCTTTCTCTGAGGCAACGGAAGCAGCGTTAATTATGGAAGCCGCAATTAACTCTACAAATTTTGCATAGATAAACAACGTAAGTAAGGATGGGACCGCGGAGTTGTGTCAAAGCCTAATTAAGCAAAATCAATTGCAAGCCGAGAGTATGGCTAAGTTGCAGTTAGAATTGGAAAGTTTAAAGTTAGCGCAACGAAATAAAGTCGAAAAAAGTACTTTTGTTAAAGACAAGTACTGTGAGATCTGCAAACGCAGCAACCACACGACACAAAATTGTCGATATAAATTTTCTAAGCAATCTGAGTATAAACAGAATTTTCGAACGAATTTTCCTAAGTTCAAACAGGTAGATTTTCCGGGGGCTCACCCTTCAAATTTTACGGATAATTTTCAAGGGTATGGCTTCATGCCAAATTATAATCCTAATTCCACATTTCATTCGCTGCCACCGGCTCCAGGGCCTCAATTTACTACAAATCCTTATCCTTATAATGGTTTCTCACCTCAGAATAATTTTGTTCAACGTACGGGCGCTAATTACCCGAATTTTGGGGGGAATTTTCAAGTTCAGAATACAAATTTCCCTAACACCCAAAATTACGAAAGTCAACAAAACAGAAGAAATGAGGGGAGCAGTAATGCAGGAAATAATTATCGGAAAAATGGAAAATATCAAAAGAAAGGTTTTCACCCGGGAAATGGAAAAGGGGGTCTGTAGATAGCGAGAGAGAGGTCGAAAAAACAGATCCCCGGATACGCGAGTGATTGCTAGCGTAAAGGGCGCAGATAGTAATAACCTTCCTATTATTAAATTTAAAATCGAAGGGGTTAATGTAGAGGGTCTTTTGGACAGCGGCGGAGCGGTGTCTCTAATTTCATGTGATTTATTTGATATTTTAAAAGAAAAACAGGTTAAAATGAAATTTTTACGAAACAGAATTCGTATAAGATCTTTTAATGGAGTAAATATTCCATTTAAACAGTGTATTAAAATATCATTCAAACTAAATAATGTATTTACTTCGGGTACATTTTATGTCACGAGTAACAATTTTAGCGGAAATTACAACATGCTACTCGGTTACGATTTTTTAAAAAATAATAGGATGGTGCTTGATTTAAAACAAAATTGTTTAAGAATAAAAAACACTACAATTACAATAGATGAGGAAGAAGACGAGGAAAAGGGGTGCCAGATAAACGCCTCGAGCACGCAGAAAAACAATAAACAGCAAAAAAATAATATGGACAATGGTAGAAAAAAAACTAAGGAAAATAAGTTGATTGTCGCTAGAGCAACGAGAAGAGTATTTTTACCACCGGGGGGCGAAAAAATTGTCACCTTAACTTTTTCGGAAGAGTTAGAACCAGAAAATGATATCTTATTCGAGCCAGATAGAATAAAAAGGGGATTTACATGCGAAGACTCAATACACCAGGTAACGAAGAGTAAAACAATAAATATAATTTTAAAGAATGTATCAGATAAAAAAGTAGTCATACAGGCAAATGCAAATTTGAGTAGAATTACTACACAATTCGATGCAAAGTCGGGAAAGGAGTTAGACGATGTGGAACAGGGTTCGTTATACCAGGTAAACAACCTGACCATCGAGGAAGTACGCAGTCTTAGAGAGGCAGAACTTAGTAAAGAGGATTTTGATTTAGCTCATTTATCCGAGGAGATAAAATTACAGATGGAAACCGTACTAATAGAACACGCCCAGGCTTTCTCAAAATCGTATAAAACTTTGGGTAGTTCTTCTCTGGTCGTCCCAAAGATAAAATTACATCACGACTACCCTATACAGTGTAAGCCCTATAAGACTCCTCATACGGTGCGAGAATATGCACAAGAGGAAATAAAAAAATTACTGGAAGCGAATATTATCGAAAAAAGTAATTCTCATTATGCTTTCCCGGTATTGTTTGTAAAAAAGAAGTCTTTAGATAAACAGAAACCTAAATATAGGATGGCGGTGGATTATCGTTTGCTAAACGAAATCTTAGAGGCATACCCATATGCTATACCGGATATCAAAGAACTTTTACAAAAAATAAGCGGAAAAAGATTTTACACTGTGTTAGACTTGCATAGTGCTTTTTTTCAAATAAATTTACGCCCGGAAGATAGAGATAAATTGGCTTTCATTACAGAAGACGGAAAATACGCCCCAGTAAGGCTAAATTTCGGATTAAAATTAAGTCCCACAATTTTCGCCGAATTAATGGATAAAGTATTGGGACATTTTACAAAGAAGAAGGAAGTCGGATATTTTATTGACGATGTCATTGTTTCCGCGAATTCCGTTGAACGTATGACTCAGCTATTAAAAGAAGTTTTACAGGCACTCATAGAGAATAATTTAACGATAGAACCCAGCAAAATGCAGGTTTGTAAAGAAGAAATTGAATTCTTGGGGTTTAAGGTTAATCAGAATGGGTACTCCCCATCAACCAAAAATGTGGAGAAAATACAGAAATTAGCTAGACCGAAGAACAAAAAAGGAGTTAAGTCGCTTTTGGGTCTTTCTAATTATTTCAGAACGTTAATTCATCACTACTCTGACATTGTTGACCCCTTGATCGAGCTTACGAAAGACAAAGTTAAGTTTAGATGGACGGACAAAACAGAAGCAGCATTCTGTGCCATTCAGAAAGCAATTATTGACAATCCTACATTAAAACCCCCAAATTTCGAAAAGGAATTTTTTCTTATCACGGACGCTTCAAAAGTCGCCTTGTCTGCGGTCTTAACACAGAAGGAAGGCGAGGAACATATTCCAATAGAGTTTTATGGGAGAAAGCTAAAAGAGTCTGAGAAGAGATACCCTAGCATTAAATATGAACTTTTGGCAATCCACGATGCTGTTCAATATTTTAAAAATATCCTGCTAGGAAGGAAGTTTACAGTACTCACTGATTCAAAAGCTCTCACTCACCCTTTAAAATTGGAACATCAAAGTGACATTGTCGCTAGATGGCTGATGAGGCTTAGTGATTTTGATTACTCAATTGAATTTATTGAGGGTGTGAAAAATCCGGCAGATTACATCTCTCGCAACATAAATAATATTTCGGCTCAAACCAAAATTCATAATAATTTGTTCAAAGTAAATGTTAATCTCTCGGAAGAGAATGTGAAAGTCGAGCAACGTAAAGACGCAAAACTTAGCATAATCATTAAGAAGATAGAAAATAATAAACAAAACAAAATTACTCGAAAATTTGAATTAAATGAGAATAAGGCACTAATTTTAAAACAGAAATATAAGGACAAACAACTCCTCATCGCTCCTAATAGTTTGGTTTTTGAAATTATACAAGAGGCGCATAAAAGTCATTTCGGGTTCCCGAAAACATACGAAACTGTAAAGTCTCGTTTCTTTTGGTATAGGATGTACAAAGATATAAGGAGCTATTGTACAAGTTGTATCCCATGCAACAAAAATAAGCAACACCAAGCTATTAAAGTACCTATTCAAAAGGTTATTAAGGATGCCCCAATAGGGACAGCCCTACATTGTGATATAGTAGGCAAATTGCATACGACATTTAAAAAAAACTCCTTCATTCTAACTATAATTGATTCGACGTCGAGGTACCTAGAGGCCATACCTCTACGTGGAGTAGAAGCGCAGACAATTTTGAATGCTCTAAATAACTATTTTAGCTCTTTCGGGATACCTAAATCAATTACGACGGATAACGGGCCCTATTTTAGGAGTGACGTTTATTGCCAGTATTTAAAAGCACTGAACATAGAGAGACATTTTACAAGCTGTTACAAACCGAATTCAAATGGAAATGTGGAGACGAGTCACAAATTGTTAAAGTCATCTTTAAAAAGTATGTGTGACAAAACGGCAGAGTGGGATATTCGTTTACCGTTTTATAAATTGGCTTACAACACCTCAATAAATCGGGCCACAGGGTACACGCCTGCAATGCTTTTTTTTGCACGGGAGGTATCGAATCATTTTACAGCGCTGAATACTTCCGATGAAAAATGCACCCAAGCTTATGTGAAACAGCGTATCAAACACATGAAAGAGATACAAAAACTGTCCTTGGCCAACCAGGAACGCGTTATGAGTGAATACGTCAACAAAGATTTTGAAAAAGTCAAAACATTACAGCATAGCGATCAGGTTTATCTAAAAAAAGTTATAAAACCGGGGGCTTTGGAATCAACATGGGAAGGGCCTTATGAAGTTGTAAGGATTTTTAGAAACAATAATTATTTGGTTCAACATATGATTGAACCCCATGCTAAGAAAATTAAGCGCCACATAAGCCATTTCTGGCAACCAAAAGTTAAAATTAATTTGCCTCAAACTAGCACAGAGAATACTCAAGAAGAATAATTTATACAAAGAATTAACATTCAGTCGTTGTCTTTCTTTTTTATTCTCTATTAAGTAGGTATTTATAAATTTATATTCTAGAAATTCGGAGTTTTTGTAGACTATTGGTTTTTTCCTCCTCACCTATTTTAACAGTATTGTAAGAAAATAAAAAAATATATGTATATAATAATAATAATAAGTGTATATATAGACAAAATTTTACAAATAGTTGGGGGCCTTTCAAAAAAAAAAAAAAAAAAAAAAAAAAAAAAAAAAAAAAAAAAAATGTAATAATGAATGCACTATTAATAATATATAGGTAAAATATGTTTAGATGACATATATATATATATATATATATATATATATATACAGCATATAAAATAATAATAAAGAAAAATTTCTTGTACATTCTTAGACGTATAGACAGACATCTGCTTCTGAGTGCTGTGAGAAAAAAACTACATTTTATTAGATTAAAAACAATTATCATTTATTATTACGGCGAGGAATGAGTAGGGTTGGCGTTTACAGAACTGTATTTCGGATAGAGCGAGCTCAGTATTCAAAATTGCGATGCAGTTTTGTTTTCGTTTCTCTGGGCTTTGAGAAAAAAAAATCGCACCGGAGAGGCAGGCGAATTTGGGGCCATCATCCTCTTTCTTCCCTCCAGGTTCGCAGAGCAGTAAAAGGAGAGAAAAGTAGTTTGTTTTTTTATGCAAATGCACAGACTGGTTTTCGTGCGCCGTTCTTCTCCGACCTCCATTGTTCGGGGAGAACCCTCTTTTTTTTTGCAAATGTGTTAGCAAGGGTTTGCAGCCAGCGGAGGGGGGGACAGAGATTGAAGAGGGAAGCCAAGAGCGAATCCTCTTTCTGGTTTCCGTGGCTTATAGAACAACTATAACTTATTATTTATGTGGACATATACTTTACATAATGTTTTCTCCAGTGTACAACGATTGTACTTAATAATAATAATAATAGGTAGTTGGATATTGCTTACGCAGGTACTTCGGTTAGTATATAAACAATAGTAAGCATATGTACATATGTAAAATAGTTTTTACTTCTTTTATGGCATAATGAATAAGTGTCAGGTACTTCTTTCGTGTATAGAATATTTACGTAAAAAGAAAGCAATGTTTTTTTCTTGGATTTGCAAAATTGGGTACGATGTGTGAAGATATTGATACATATTATTGTTGACAGGAGGAGATTTTTGGATAGTAATTAGGGACTAAAACATATGAAAAAAAAAATAAATAAAAAGTAGATTTCTTTTGAAAATCGAAATTAAATAAATCAATACGGTACATGATTAGGTACGGAGTAGGTAAACAAACATGATAGTTTATCGATCAACACGAAGAAGAGTTTATTAGCGGAGAGTCTTAAAACTACGGTTACATATTTTTATTTTCAAAATTCCTTCAAAAGTACTACGACGGGATAGAAGGTAATGATTATTGGTATTAAGAAGGGTATTTATGAAAGAGTACAATTTTTTTTGGGGTTTGTAATGTCACTGAATCTAGGTAACAAGAGTAAACATATAATAGTGGTTTGGATGCAAGATTGTAGCGATCAGGATAAACATATAATTTTCTTTTCTCTTTTATAAAGAGATATTATATACATTAGAAAGATAGGTAAATATGGTATTTAAATATCATAGCACAACACCGCGGGTGTAGGTATAATTAATTCTTTTTCTAATTATAGAACAACTTATATCATAAAAACATACTTTTTTTACGGTATAAAATATATTTATTATAAGTATTTTCAAAAAAAAAAAAAAAAATTACATTGTACTTGTAAATTGCATAGTGTTGTACAAATATAATACTGGTATTTTATAAGAAAGTATTGAAATTGACATTGATTTAGTGGTAATACTAGGCTAGTATACGCTCTGCACACTTCTTTAAGTTTCCGAAAGGTATAGTATTCGGAGATTTTTGAAAACAAAAAAAATTTAGATAAATAAATAAATACATATATTTCAGTTTTTTTTTGTTTTTTTTGCTTAAGAGTTTGATTTATTCACTGGTTTTTACTTATTAACTTTCTGTAGTAGTAATTTAAATGCACATTTAAGTAAAAAAAAAAAATATATATATATATATATATATATTTCCTTTTAGTGCACATTTTTATAAATATATACAATAGTAACAATTAAATTTTGGAGTAGAAGATGTCTTACCCCTCTTTTGTAGCAGCGTTGGTGGGGCTCCCTGGGTTTTATTTTTTTTATCCTTCTGACTCCTGGTTGCTGGTCAACCGGGGCCTTTTTTTTAAGCTTGTGGCCACAGGCGACTCGGGTGAGGCTCTGCACAGCTCAGTGTTCTTGGGGGGAGATAAGCATTTTTCGTGTTTCATCTGTCCTTAAAATGATAAAACAAACAAAATAATAGAGGGAATTCACAATAAATGATTTATATAAATTGACATAAAACATATGAAGACACTTAAGTAAAATTGATGTACACAAGTTTTAGCTTATCGAAATTAAACCATTAAAAATAATAATAATAATAATAATAATAATAATTGTTTTTCTTAGGTCGATTTGTTCTTTTCTTTTTTTTTTCTTTTCCTTTTTGTTTCCTACGGTTACAGCAGGTTTCTACAGCCTTTTTCATCCATTTTCTTGCGGGTCAGTATCGAGAGATAATAATATATTTTTTTTCCTTTCTCTTTCTTCTTGGCCATATTTATGGGACCTTTCCGTTTCCAATACTTTTTTTTTTTCCTTGTTCGCAGTAATTCTTCTCTAGGCAGGGGAAGCATACGCTTTAAATTTCGGGAAGGAGTATTTTGGGAATGGCAGCAAAATGCGTTCCGTACATTCAGACAGAAGTATTAAATTTTACAGCTGTAAATAAAATTGTACCATTAGCTATAGTTACCAACAGTCCGACCACGCCAAAATGTGATTTCTTCTTCTTCTGTAACGAGTCAAGGAGATTTCACGGTAGCCGGTGAGTCCCCTGTAACGAAAGAAAGAAATTTGGATAGCATTTCACATAAATTCTATTCGTAAAGTCGGTTATTTTTGCAGTAATTGTCTCAAAATTTAGGTACGGTTAGAGTTAAGTTTAGGGCTCTTTCTAGACAAGAGTTTGGGAAAATTTATTCAAAGGTTTTACGACTAAAGGATAATTTATAAAGGCAAAATGGTAACGTACCTTTTATTTTGCGGCGATCCGACGTCTTTCACAGGATGAGATGACAAAATTTTCAGACGGAAGCTGGCGCCAAGTGGTCATTTCCTCTTCTAGCAAGGGTTGGAGCAACTCATTATCGATGGGATAGAGGGGGTGTTGAGTCGATTAGCGATTTCACACGACCCCCGGTCAAGCGGTTGCTAGGCAAGAAGGGAGGCGCAGAGTCTCGATGTGTTTCTTCTTTTTCCTCGTTAGCGAAGATAGAGCGAGATTTTTTCTCTCTTTTTTCTCCACGGATCCTTCCTCCACTTGGGGAGAGGATGGAGAGCATGACTTCAGGTGGTCGATTTCGTTGTCATGTGTAGACTATTCCCGCTGGATTTTGAAGTCGTTACTCTTGATTGCGGTCATATAATTAAGTGAACTAGAGTTCACATGTATTTCTCTTGTGTTTTTCACTTAGGTGATAATTTAAAAAGAAAATTTTTAAGTAATATTAAAGTGGGAGAGAAGGGAACATTCTCTCGGTAGGACATGTATATATTTCATAAATGTAATTTCTATCATACAATACATTTTTTTTTCTCTAATATATGAACGAAATTTTGTTGTAATGTGTTGTACGTGTTCATATACTTAGCGTTAATGTATTATGTGGATTTTCACTTTTCTTTTAAATGTTACAATGTATAGAAGGTTATGCAGTACAAACTTTTTCTGGGTATCACGTCCTTGTATATATATATAATTTTTAGTGTATTTGGTGTATATTAAGTCATGACTGGTATGATTCCAATGTAAAAGTATGTGCCAGCCGTATATTGTTCTATGTGTTGAGGCTTTTAGACTTTAAAAGTTTAGTTCAAAATTGCGTTTGCTTTGTATGGATTTTGGCTAATTTTTAAAAGTGATTATTTCAAAATTGGTTATACACAGAGGGGAATAGGGTACGTGAATGTGTTCACCTGTCTTCGACTCCACAAGCGACTGTAAATCTGTTCGACAGACAAACCGTTCTGTGGTCCCACCTACAGATTCAAAAAAAAAAAAAAAACTTTTCTGTATGCTCGTCTCTGCTCAGTTTATAGAGACAACTCTTGAAAAACTTTCCTGTGTGCTCGTCTCTGCCCAGTTTATAAGAGACAACTCAAAAAAAACTTTTCTGTGTTCTCGTCTCTGCCCAGTTTATAGAGACAATTCTGGAAAAAAAAACTTTTCTGTGTGCTCGTCTCTGCCCAGTGTTACAGAGACATTTCTTACAAACTTTTTAGGATCTCTTCCGGTCTTTCGGAGGATGGAGATTGTCCTATGGATCTACACAATGGACTGAATTTCATAGTGTGTTCCTGACAGCTGACGTGAGCCGTTCAGCTCTCTGTTTGGGGGGGAGGATGGTGGTCAGATATGAGCCACCTCCCAATTTCTGACTAAATTAGTTTACTTTTATTATTTTAATAGGTATTTTTCATGTATATATATTGTATAACCAGGAATTTCTGTGGACTATTTATTTTATATACTTTTATTTTTTTAATATGTATTTTTTATGTATATATATTGTATAACCAGGAATTTCTGTGGAGTATTTATTTTATTAGTGTACATAGTTTCTTTTTCGTATGGGAAAATAGAAACGACCACCCAGAGTAGTTTTATTACCTTCGGAGACACTGGTCTGCGATCTAACAAGGACATCTTTTACGGAGAAAAAAATTTACGAGCTGAAAAATTTATAGCTGTTTGGAAGTGCATAGCAAATTTACAATTTAGGACCCCATCTAGGTGGTCCTGAGTAACATTTAGCGAAAACCAATAAGAGATGAGGGGGGAGACGTCTTTACAAAACCACTGGAGCCAATAGACGGCCGAGTGACGAGGGAAAAGAAAAAAGTGAGCCCCAAGAGAAAATCTGGAAGAGGACCAGAACCTGACGTCCTGTCCGAGGAAGTAACATCTCAAAAAGAAAGAGTAGAGTGCTGATAGTGTGTAAAAACGAAGATAGTTCCAAAAATGGTGTAGTGGCGACAAAAGACAAAAGAATGACCTAACAGATGATCTTTGCCTATCCCGTGGAGGTAGAATATTGCTAACAATGCAGACCAGAGGTACTCTGAAGGTACAGGTATCTGTAGTTTACTATTCCCTCATATTGAATGTGTATAATGATAAATAAATACTGGTAGAGGTACTTTAGTAAATGTAGAGAAATTGTTCCTTCTCTGAAATATAATTAATGCACGTAAGTGCGGTAGTGCGAGTCGGAAAAAGACTCACTAACTCTTTTAATGAGTATTCAATTGTTTCATCTTATTTTTTATACTTAAAATTTAACATTCTGTTAGGGATGTTTTTTATTTTTATTTTTTATGTCTTTGTAAATAGATATGTAAATAAATGTTTTTTCGTTTACTTTTAACTCTTTGTATTTAATTTATATGGGTGAACACTCATATGTCATCGAGTAGTGTTTTTCTTCTTTTTCTTTAATTTAATTGTTTATTAATTTTAGTTGGTTTATCAGGAGGACTAGTTTATAATTTATGAGAGGTTAGGGATTTATATACTTTATCTAGTCCGGCTTCATAAGACGTAGGGCGGCGTAAATAATCACAACGTAATAATCTGATCTTTTTTTTTACTAGAGTAGTTAATTTAATTCAATAATATGGGTAACTTTTATGGGATCATTATAAATTTTCACCGACGTCCAGAAGCCACGATCACACCTTTAACCTGATAATCCAACACCCAGCGTTTCCGGAAGAAGCATTAACCCGTGCTTCCTTTAACTAATGTAGGGAGTTTATGTAATTGGGCATTAGTAACCATCTCCAATTAGGAGGCCCAGAACTTACCAGCACCCCGTATTAACCTTTGATCGTAATAACCATGAATAGATTATCTCAAACAAAGAAATAAATTAATTTATAGATAAATACAATTACATTATTTACAATTTCGTTTATTTTTTTTAATTATTCGAGACTAGATTTAATGCAATTACAAATGTGCACATGCAATTGTATATTTTGGCTTTATTTACTATATTTGCATATAAATGCATGCAAATTTAGAAATTTTACAAAAGTGTAAATCCCCATTAGCCTCCTTTAAACGTATTGGTCAATTCATGCTTCAATACTGACATTTAATAGGGTAAATTAGGAAGAACATAGTCAGTATTTTAAATTCAATTGTGATTTTTAAGTCTCATTTAAGACTGTGTTCCTAACGATAAAACAATACATGCATTTACAGCATAAATGAAAACAATATACTGTTGAAATCGATTATTATGAGAAGCAAGGTAATGTCATCGTACTAACATTTAATCACAGTTACCGTGATAATAATAATAATTTTAAAACGTACGCGTATTTGCACTAATTTAAGCTATCAATTACTTTATTGATTTGAATTCTAAAATTAAATCAATATAAAAAAGTTTCCAGGAAAAATAATTCTTTTGCATCAAACAGCACTGCAAAATTCACCATGGAGATCTTGCTATGCGAATGATTACCATGGTTTAATTTATTTTATGACTCATAATGAACGATTCACCTGTGTATATTTATTATAATGGATTGAGATATTCGGCTGTTAACCTAATTTCCGCTGAAGTTATCTCAGTATCTATTCATTTTTTAATGTAATTCATCTCTCAAGCAAATAAATCTTTTAAACGATGTTTCAAAAAATGTAACTTCTACGCAATTTTATTTAAAATAAATTTGAATGCCGCCTGGCATATGAAACAAAAAATGATTCGCCGTACTTGGTTTCGTCGGTCACATGACTTGCGGTTTTATTATATAGATTACATACTATAGAATTTAATAGAATAAAGAAAACTTTTATTAATATCATTTTAAGGTTTTGATTAGATTTTCATAAAATTGGAAATGACTTGATAAAATTCTGAAACGATCATATATATTGAATTTCAACCCGTTAGGTTGGGTAGATTTTGCGCTGTTATATGCGGTCGGACGAACAGACAGACGGACGGACGGACCAGATGCCGACTATACGTGCTACATATTTATATAATTACGAACGCACCTAAAAATAAGTCTTGATAACACGTTTAATTGTAAAATGATTTGTTAAATAGCTAAATATTTTTGTTGTTTTTAATTAACTTAAAATCTGTAATTAAAAATTACTGCATTTGACAATAAATAAGCATCGAAATATATACAATGCATATCTGATTTTATGGTATTGACGATCGTGTTTAATTGCAAGTGACACCCATTTAAATAGATTTGGTTTTGGAGGGTACACGTGCGTCATAGATTCGAGTCAATTATGGTAAGTTACATAGGTGCTACGTATTTATATAATTACGAACGCACCTAAAAATAAGTCCTGATAACACGTTTAATTGTAAAATGGTTTGTTAAATAGCTAAATATTTTTGTTGTTTTGAAATAATTTTAAACCTGTAATTAAAAATTACTGCATTTGACACTGAATATACATCGTAATATATACAACGCACGTCTGATTTTATGATATTGGCGATCGTGTTTAATTGCAAGTAACACCCATTTAAATAGATTCGTTTTTATAGGGTACTTGTGCGTCATAGATTTGAGTCAATTACGGTACGTTACATAGGTGCTACGTATTTATATAATTATGAACGCACCTAAAAATAAGTTTATAACACGTTTAATTTTAAAATGGTTTGTTAATAGCAAAATATTTTTGTTGTTTTGAATCAAATTAAACAATGTAATTAAAAATTACTGCATTTGACAATAAATAAGCATTGAGATGTATACAACGCACATCTAATTTTATGGTATTGACGATCGTGTTTAATTGCAAGTGACACCCATTTAAATAAATTTGATTTTGGAGGGGACATGTGCGTCTTAGATTCGAGTCAATTACACTAATTAAGATAGTAACTATTATATTATCAATTTAGTAAATTTATGGCAGACTAATTATAAAACTTAAAGAGATTAGTGGAGAATCTCAAAGTACAAATATCAGGTTTAACGTATTCAAGTTTCCATGAGATATTTCAAGAAAATGCCGTTTCGGAAGAAGTCGACGAGACAATATAGTAAGAGTAAATTTTATTAAATTCTAAATTTGAGATTTTGTATTTCCTTGAATACTTTCTCTAAATTCCTATTTCAGCGACTTTTAAGACAACTTTGAGAATATTTCATAGTCGTTAACAAGTTAAAATGTAAAGTTTTGCTGATTTGAAGTTTTTTGTGTATAATTCATTTGTGACTCGTATAGTTGTAACTCAGGTTCTATAGATTTTATTGTTTGCAGCTTCGTTATTATTTTTTTGTGAGGCACAAATATGCGAACACTAAAGTTATTATTATTATTAATATTAATATTAGTTTTACGATATTAAAACAAATTTAGCTACTTCAAAAGATGTGGATTAATTATCTATATTTTAGTTCCCGCCAGAACTATATTCCTCTGGCTGATTCTTAAAATATTTTCATCTAGAGTTTAAAGAAAATATACGACATATTTTATATCTTTAAGATAATTTAAAATGCAAAAAAAATATTTTTATTAAAAAAGAGAACTTTTTAAATATTTAAGAACTATCCCTTTTAAGTAAAATACGATAACATTTTAAAATAATAGGAAAAACTAAAACAAAATCCTAACTTACTTTTCCATAGTAATTTATTCAAAAAACATTCTCACTCACTTCTCTTTAAATATACTTTTCTGTAATATAAACTATTTAGATTTGCTTGAGAAAGATGTAAAGGCAATTTTTTATTCGCATGTACAGTTTTGAAAAACAAAGTTCTTTTCCTCATTTTCTGAAAGCAAAAAATAAAAAATAAATAAAATAAGGATAAATAATAATAAAAAAAAATTACATTTATTCAAATTCGTCTTTGAAAAGTCATATGAACCAATAAGAAAAAAGACACATGGAGATGAAATGCCTCCTT
This sequence comes from Maratus michaelseni, assembly GCA_963931845.1. Lineage (NCBI taxonomy): Eukaryota > Metazoa > Arthropoda > Arachnida > Araneae > Salticidae > Maratus > Maratus michaelseni. The sequence goes on along the minus strand of OZ007594.1, from coordinate 144,256,075 downwards.
TATGAAAATGTTATATTTTTTTCAAATATGAAGCATATTTTTTTTTTAAATAGTTTTTATAATATAAAAAGTTATTTTGTAAAAAAAGTTCTAAAAAATCCTTTAGATTATTTCCTCTCTTGGAAAAATTAAAGTTTGAAATTGAGAATCATTTAAATTACATAAACAAAAAGTATTCTATATTTATTTACTCATTATAGAAAAATGCTCTTACTTTCAGAAAAATAATTTTAATATACACGGTGACTTAAAATGGAATGGAGGTTTTTCAAATGGAATAAGAAGCAAATGGGTAATCCTGTTATTTTTTCTTAGAGGATATTGATGTTTGATTTCAAACATTTCAATAATGGTCTTTCTTAAATTTAGTACCACATACAACCGAAAGATAGCTATGTGCTGTTTTACATTGTAAGAATGCTGAAACTAACGTTGAATATGGATAAAAGTTCACACAGTTTTACTCTTCATTCTGTTTAACTGTTGAAAAGTGAAGACGAAAATTACGCATTATAGCCTCATTGATACGAGGTGCTTTCCAAAATATAGTTCAATGCCTATAAACCTAATTACATTTACAACTAAAAATTCTCATTACTAAAATGTAACTCACTCAGTCTTTCATGGTACATATTTTACTTCATTTACTAAATAAAATTTTTGGTATGAAATTGGTTTATATGATTCTTAGATTATGTTAAATACATCACGGAAACTTTTGGATTATACCACATATTTTAAGAATTTTTGAAATTTGAGTACTTTTAGCGCCATCTGTCTGTGACTTTTGATACTAAAAATGCATATCTTAAATCTTTGCCTTTACTAATTCAACAATATAGGAAAATGAAAAATATTACATGAAAATTAGCACAAAAAAATTATATTTTTTTTCAAACAGTTAATACGCTTACTTATACTAAACTTAAATAATACTGTATATAAAGTAAGTAAAATAAAAAAATAAGAAAGCTTTTAGAGTTCTAAAAGAGATTTAAAAAAAGAAGTAATCTATAAATGTCCATCAGTCTAAAATTTCTAAAGGATATAACTGCTGAATAGATCTTTTTACCACTTCATTGGCTGTTTTTATTTCATATGAGAGAATATTGTTATCTCTATCTGAAATAGCTCTCCGGATCTTGCCCAATTTCCAGATAAGCTAATTTTTTACGCCACTTTCGATCAAAACAACATCATTCACTTTTAGTGGCGGATGTGAAATGGGATTTTTCAATAAATGGAATGTTTTCAAATCTAGCAAATATAGTTTTTTCCACTTCGACAACAGTGATTTTAATAGTAATGGTTGATACATTTTTCTTTTGAAAAGTGCAGATCTCCTCGAACCATCTTCAATTACATCGAAAAAAATAATAGGAAGTGAAGGTTCTTTTACCAAAATTTAAAAAATACATTGGAATAAGAGGTTGTAGTTCGTCATTGTCGTTATAAAGGATGTTGAGGATAACTTCTACTTCAACCAATAGTATTGACATTTCTTCATAGCTCAAAAGAACTTTTCTAATAATATTTCGTAGACACTCCTTTACCGATTTTACAAGTCTTTCGTAAAAGCTTCCCAACATGCAGCTCTCTCAATGAAGTTTTTCCAAGCGATTCTTTCTTTAGCAAGAAATTTCAAAAGCAAGTTGTTGGAAATGACTTCTTATGGTTTTTCAATCTCTTGTTTAGCTTTCTTGAAGGTCTTGTCGTTATCGGAATAGATAATGTTACAATTATCTCTTAGAGCTAAGATTTGTCTAAAAGCAAGTAGGAAATAATCTGTTGTCATATCTGAAAATGTAAAGCTCTAGTAAATCCACAGGTGTTAAAGACAATATAAGGTTTTTGAATTTCTCCGAGATTTTTCACGGAAATAGGACCCGCAAAATCTAAGCCGCAGATCGAAAATGGTGGAGCATCATTCACTCTACCTTTGGGCAGTGGAGCTATGGTTTGGTCTGCAGGTTTAAAAAGATGTTTTCGACAAATGAGATATTTTTTAAATGCGTTTCACTAACTGTCTTTCTTTTGGAATCCAATAACGGGATAGAATTTTTTTTCAAGATGTGGACAGTTCCGGATTGCATCATTTTTTTATGATATCGACGTATAATTAGCAATGTTAACAAAGAATGCCTAGGCAAAATGTGATTGAATGTTTTTCTTCATTAGAAATATCACCAAATTCTAGTCAAACGTATAATTTCAGTTTCATAAATAAATAGAACACAATTGAATAGGAGTGAATTTTTCTCTAGTGAATTATCACTTTTGGGAGATTCAAATTCGTCTTTATAAAATTGCTTTTGTCCGCTTTGTATTAAATACTTTTCGGCTTCAAGTATTTCTTCAGCAGTTAATAGGCCGCAAATTTCCGTAGATTTTTTCAGCTTAAATATAAATATTTTTACCTAACCAGTTATTCTTATTAGTTTCTCCGAATTACTAAATTTCATTATATGGATTAGATTTTTAAGATCTTCGATTATACACTCATCATTCAATATGTGATTATTCATTCGCAATTCAATACGTGTATTCTAATTTATCTTCAGCAATTTCTTCTTTATCTTCAGGGCCTTAACAACCAAGTTGGGCCATTGATGAGCTTAAAGAATTTTGTTCCGCTTGAGATGAGGTCCGCGGGATTGTCTATTCCAGGACAATGATGCCAATCTGACGTAGAAGATAGCTTACGAATTTCTTCAACACGATTTCTCACAAAAGGTTTAAATTTTTCAGGTGATCCTTTAATCCAAAAATATGTTATTTCAAAATCAGACGAATAAGTGCATGAAATTTCTATATGTTTCCTCAAAAGGCTGCAGCCTAATCTAGCAGAACATGATGCAACCATCAATTCAAATCTCGGTAGAGTAAGGGTTTTTAAAGGAGATACTCTGTTTTTAGAAGCTACTAAGACTGTTCGGATATCTTTCTCAGAGGTAGACACATGTAAATAAACAACTGGGCTAAAGGCCGTTGTACTTGCATCAGAAAATAAGTACAATTGTAAATTGACAAACTTTTCTCCTGTATTTTCAAATACATAATGTCAAGGAACAGAAAATTAAGATAGTTGAGGAATTTTATTACATCAGTCTCTCCAAAACAAAATTAGATATTTTGGTATAACATCGCCCCAGTCTATTCCTAATGGCCATTTTTTTGCACAAACCATTTTATTCTTAATGTGAAGGGATTAATCCTAGGAATCCAATAGGATCAAATAGTCTACCCAAAACTTGCAAAATATATCTCGTCGTATCAATTCTTTTAGAATCGAATGCTGCTAATTCATCGAGTGTCAAAATATAAAAAATCATCTTGATTATTCCATGCTATACCTAAAACTTTGATAGGGAGATTTTCTGTTTCAAACGTTTACAAATTATCACTGGAAATTACATCATTAATTTACCATAATTATTTTCTTGACTTAGAATTAGTTTGCCAATTATGTAAGTGCATACTTTTTTCTTTGAAAATGTCTGTAGACTCTAATGCAGTGGATAAGGCTTGCTCGACAGAGCATCGAATTCAAATAACATCATCTACATAAATATTCTCATTAAAAAAAAACTCTACAGTTTCGGGATACTTTTTTTACATATTTCTTTAAATGGTGTTTTATTGTAGCAGCTAACAGGAATGGACTGCAGTTAACTCCAAATAAAACTCTAGTAAACATATATATTTGAGTGAGGTTAGATTCATCAAAAGTATCGAAAACAAAAATCGAGAGACATCTCTACCTTCTTTATGTACTAAAATCTGTAAAAATGCCTGTTTCATAACGATTACGAAAGCAATTGGATGAAATCAGAATCGTAACAAAATATCCAAAATTTCTGGATAAAAATTAGGACCTGGGTGAAGGTAATTATTGATAGAAAGGGAGTTTAAATCATGAGAGGATGCACCAAAAACATCCAAACCACGCACGGTAAATTACACAAATTTGGTTATAGACTTGATTAAGGAAATACCTTTTTTTATATCTTCAATATCCTTTTTCACCTCTTGTGCGTTGGATTTCTAAAATCACTGAAATACGTGATTAATAATTTTTTCGGTATATTTGATATGCTGCATTCCACGGTCCAACCTAAATTAATGTATTAAAACTGCTGCTGGGATATGGCGAAATTAACTAAAACTTTCGATACCTTACTTTAACCCCCTTAAAAGTACAATAAAAAAATCCCTTTTTAATGGATCCTTAGTTATGTTTTACGAATATATACCCAGGAGATCCATTACACAAATTACATAGTTACAGGGAATTTAAAATTTAATGTACAAAAAAAATACTGTGAAACGTTCGTAGTCGAGATCTCGATAAATAAATAAATAAATATATTTCTGCATAATGCCATATCTTAGAAACAATTTTATTGCAGATCCCTAATCATCAGGTAACTGGTAAATGGTATAATCTATCTCATAATCAACGAAAAATGTAATTTATAACTTAAAATATATTTTCTATTCGAAAAATACCAAATTTAGTTGTTTTGCATGGGTACGATAAAATAATAATAATAATAATAAATTATTGACGATAAACTTGATTTTATTCACTCTTCTAGGCGAAAGACGATCTACCGCAGTTTGAGAACAATAAAAATCCCAATCAATTAAATTCTTTTTGAAGCAGTTCGCCAGTAACTGTGTACCTCAGTCACATGACTTTTTCGTGCATTATTCAAATCATTTCCCTACATAAAACTACTTATTAATATAATAAAGATGCATTATAAAGAACATATATATTTTTTAAAAAGTTCAAAGAGTATAAAAAAAAAAACTTTAATCTATTTAAAGTTATGAATAAAAATTTGGGCCCAGATTCCAATGGAAAGTCCGGTATTTTTAATTGAGTAACTAGTTTTTTTTTATTATTCAAAAACATCCGTTTATAGTTTGCTTTAAGTCCTTTTAAATTTTGTTTATTTAGAACTCCAAGACACTTGTAAATTTTACTTGAAATACAATGTTAATTAAATAAAATTTCTTTGTTCTTAAAAATTTAAATGAAAATTTAACTAGGTAGCTTTTGGTATATGACTTATAACCCTCCCCCCGCCCTCCCTTAAAATTACTTAAATCTTAATAAAAATCTTTTTAAAAAATCAATACTTTCTTTTAACTGATTTATCACAACTGCGAAAGATTCAACAGTTATTGTAAAAAATGTACTTTAGATTGAGGAATTCAGCACTCACTAATTATTTGATACTTAAAATAACTTAGAATGAAATAAAAAGAATTAACTTTGTAAATGTTTTTCCAGAGTCGTAAAAATACTTTATAAGTGTCTGTAAACATGCTGGACAAAAAATTTTATTTACTTTATTTATAAAACAAATCTTTTAGTATCAGATTAACATTTTTATTAAAATCTTATCATGAATTTTGATCACGAATTTTAGTTTATAAACTAAAAGAGTGCGTTTTAATTTTCATTACGATCAAACTTCAAAAGTGCAGATTGGATTTATGTTGGAAAATGTAAAATACTACTTGATTTTACCTTAGTATATACTAATGCTGGTTATTAGGTTCGTAATTATATAAATACGTAGCACCTATTGTCGTCGCTTGTGCCGTCCGTCTGTCTGTCCGTCCGCATATAACAACGTAAAAACTACCCAATCGAATGGTTTGAAATTTAAGATATATAATCTTTGCAGAATTTTGTCGAGACATTTCAAATTTTATTAAAATCGAATCAAAACTTTAGGAGATATTAATAAAAATATTTATTAAGAAATTTGATTTTTTTTTTTTAAATCGGCGCTTTCTTGTTATAGGAGCTTACGAAGTTCAATCGTCAAGCGACCGAGATACTTGTGTTATGACAGAAATTAATCTGCAGACGATATAATTCATTTAACAGAATTTAAAATCACCAAGATCTGAATATTTATATAACTAGCTATGTACGAACACAACTCATTTGTCACGTTTGACGTACAATTTCCAACTTGTTTTTGTATATGCTCGTATAATAGCGTGTTAGCTTAAAAAAATCTGGCAAACATTTTCTTCTTTTTTTAAGTAGCACTGAAACTTTTTCTGTGAAACTTTGGACAAAATTTCATAAGCACTCTTCAAAAAAGAATTTAACAGAAATATTTTTCCACCATGTTGACGAAACGCAGCGGTTGTCCTTAATCCCCTAATGACTAGACATTTAGAGAGGTTGCTTTGAGACCAGCTGCTATAGCTGTTGTCTGGATTGAATCCTAGAATTAGCTGAGAACTAGCTGAGAACTAGCTGAGTACAAAACTTGATGTAAATCGCTTCCTCTTTTAACATAGTATATCTTGTAATTCATTTTTTCATATACATTCTACAATACACAATGTAAGAGCCGCCTTTCTGTTGATTCACAGGCAGAGGCGGCTCGTCGCCCATTGGAATATTTGACGCAAAATCCTGGCTAAAATTAGTTTTCATGTATTTTAAAGTTAAAACCATTGTTGTTGAATTACTATTAGTAAATACACTTAAATAATGTTATATATATGCATAAATATATGCATTTATTTAAATAAATAAAGATCAATACAATGTTTACTTAATTGTTACTTACCCATCACGCGTAGTATAGGGTAAGTCTTGCAATCGTTTTGAAAATAGAAACTTTTTTGGCTGAATTACACGTTTCAGATACTGGAGATTCCGAAAAACATATTTTTAGAAAATAAATTTTCCGTCCGTCTGTCTGTGTGTGCGTCTGTAGCCCTCCATCTCCCGAACAAATTGAGATAGAGACTTGAAATTTGGTATGTAGTTAGTATGTAATAATGAGAAGAAGTTTATTGAATTTCAGTAACCTCGATTATCCAGAACTATTGTTTTCGGACACTCGAAATATTCGTTCTGATAAATGTTATATAGAAATTTTCGAAATTGTTTATTTCAAGGAATAAGTAGAAAAGACAATAACATAACACCAATTTTGCATAAAGAAGGAAGTCGATCGGGTAATTAGTTGCCGAGATATTTGTAATCCTATTTCCACACTCTTCGATTTTTCATGACCCTGTATTTCATTCAAATTTCAATTCAAAGATATATTTTAATTGGAAATGGGACGCTTCATCCGACGCAGAAAACTCTTAGTTAATATGATTACAATCTTTTGAGTTATTAAGCATGTTTCTTTTATGCAATTCAGTAATAGAACATTTAAAGTTTATGACCTCATCAAGCCACGATTTTATTTGAATTGCAATGCATTTTATAAATAGTTTACACATGTTTTATTTTCATATTTTATATTATGCATATCCAAGAAGGGTAAGTATTACGGTGGCCCTCTAACGACTAGTTTATTGTTTATAAGAGGAAATTAATTGTTGATAGGTTTTTTTTTATTTACAAGTAATGTTTAATTAAATGTGGTTAATTTTACTACACATAAATGTTTAATTATTTGTAAAAACCAATGCATATAATATGTATATTACTTGCATTTAGTATTTACCAATTTTGAGACTCAATAGTATAGAGATGCTGGTTTTTGACTGTTTTTAATAGGTTTGTAGTCCTCCCATAAAACATTGATATCTAAAAATTACAACAATATGCAGAATTAAAAAAATTAAAAAATGCCTTCAAAACTATAAACAATAGGATTATAATTCAAAAATGGTCCGATACAGCTTTAAAAATTTTTGAATATGTTAGATAATGTATTTCAATAAATATGTTTCAATAAATTAGATCTAAAAAGGCTTATTATTAACACATTTTTAATTTAAATTATTTTTTAATATATGAAAAGTAAAATTATTTAAATGCACATGACAAAGTAAACATTTAAACACAATAACAAAGCTGAAACATAAAAAAAAGTCTCACAAAGTAATTTTAATAAACTGAGGCTAGGAGCCACTGGATATGACTCATACTCATAAAATACCCATAGATCGATGCACTAGTTAGTCAGCTATTATCAAATATGTATTTTACAATTGTTGAGTAAATTTTAACTTCGGTCGTTTTGGCCAGAAGTTTGCGTTAAATACTCTATTGTGCGTCGTGAGGTTCACAATCACTTTATACCACCAGAATTTTCGTATACTTATATTTTACCTTATATAATCGTGGATTTTCTACGATTAAACAAGGATAAATTTAGTTTATTAAAATACTTGTATCAAAGATATTGTGAACCCCCCTGACGAGCCTCACACAAATACAGCTGGGAATCTAAACTATGTGTGTGCAATTGTATCGCCGGGAATTGATCCCGGCACTGCTACCCTGACAAACGAACGTACAATTGTTCTCAGAAACGGGAAACTTATGTTAATATATAAAGGTTCCACACATATGTCAACAAAGTTCAAAACTAAAAAAACTATTTTGCAAAAATAATAATATTAGTTGATTAAAAAACAACCTTAAGCAGTAATATTTTATAGAAAGGCTTTTTGCCCATTCAACTAGTTTTCTAAACTCTCACTTCTTCAGAAAAATGTCTAGATACGTACACAATAAAGCAATTTTTTTATAAAAAAGTAACATTTTGAAAAAGAAAAGTTGGTATCTTCTGATTCTTTTTTCTTGGTGACAACTGAATTTTTTTGTTTGACTAACACATCAAGACGTTGCTGTTAGTCTCTTGACACAAACTGCAAAATTTGTTATTTCATAAAGTACTAGCTTACCCGCCCGGCGTTGCCCGTGCCAACAACCTTAAATGTACCTGAAATCAGTGTTGAACATTTTTTTTAATTTTAAACAAATCTAATGTTGGGGGCCCCACTACCTTAGACAGCAAACACTGGGCGTGCCATACACACTCGCATATATTACCGTAAGTCGAGTCTAAAGAGCCATACCCCTTCATGATCCAGCCCATAGAACCAGAGATAGAAAAGCACCCCTGATGGTGAAAATCGAAAAGCTCTATCTATGTAGAGTCGAATGAGCCATACCCCGTCGTGATCCAGCCTATAGAACCAGATATAGGAAAGCACCCCTTGTGGTGAAAATCCGAACTAAAATCAGTCAGCTCTATCGATGTCAAGTGGAAAGAGCCATACCCAATTGTGATCCAGCCCATAGAAACAGAGATAGAAAGCACCCCTTGGTGGTGAAATTCAGAACTAAAATAGGTAAGCTCTATTGATGTTGTGTCGAATGAGCCAAATCGTGTCGTGATGTAACCCATAGAACCCGAGTTAGCTGCAAAATCCTTTAGTTACACCTTCCACCGCCATAGAGCACAATATGTTCTATACGAACATAACTGAATTCATTAAGGTTATCGATGTCGAGTCGAATGAGGCATACCCGGTCATGATCCAGCCCATAGAACCAAAGATACGAAAGCGCCCCCTGTGGTGAAAATCCGAACTAAAATCAGTAAGCTCTATTGATGTCGGGTGGAAAGAGCCATACTGTAATGACTTAACGAACTCCAGTGATCCAAGGTGATGATTAACATCCAGCACTTTTTATTAGGCTTCGTTGATACACAAGTTAAAATAAGATGAACAATTAAAAAACATTACGCTCTGCCATCAAAACCCCAGCGTACAGAACCATCATATACTGTTCATGCGTACACATCATTTTCCGCTCACCATCGTCTGTTCAACTCTCTCTGCATCTCTCTTAGCGTAGCTCGGTTCACTTCTTTTTGACCTGCCAACTAACATCTCTTGCAGTCTCTTTGCATATCGAAAACTGTTCTTTCGATTCGATTACACGGCTTACACGGCAGTCAACCTCCGAAGCTAGGCGACAAAACCATGGACAAAAACTGGACAACTCTAGGCCAGCAACTCACGAGTCAGGCTAGGCCATAGATTTCTTCGGTCGTTACACTGCTCTCATTGGCTGGCTGCTTCGTTGCCACGGATGGCGTTGCCGAGGCTATTTCATGGGAGGAGCTTGAAATAGCCTCGAACCCAAAATTCCATATACACGTTTTAATTTTTTTTTAAAAATCTAAATTAAAATTTAAAAATCCGTCCCCGAGGTATACTGTCCGGTGACAACATCTACACATGACAAAAATTTTAGAGTCCTACGTGTTATAATTACGGAGAAATCCGCGGGCAGGCAGGCAGACAGACACTTACTCTTTTATAGAGATAGAGATTGTCAACAGCAATTTATTGTAAAACATCAATTTACGAATTTTACACTTTTCAGTTATTGGTCAGTTTATAAAAATTTTAACGGTAGTTGGGAATTTCGTTTCTAATACTTAGAGATAAGCTAAATAAAAAAAAATAGTAGAAAAAGAGTAGAAAAATTTATGTAATCGTAACGGTGTGTAAAACAGTACATTCAACGATTTTTATACACGCATCATTCACAAATAGTATAGTTTGTACTACTAAACTGATTGGATACGTTTGGGACAACTTAATTTTAGCAAACGGTAAGTTTTTAAAAAATCTTTCTGGATTTTTATTAAAATATTAAAGGAAACACAGATAAAAGAAAAAAAAAAAGCAATTTTACGCCGGATGATAATTTTCAAAACAATCTGAAATCAAAGATGGAATTTAAAAAGATTAGGAAAAGCAGTACAATAATAAGTCCATTTTGCAAAAATACTTGATTTTTTAAAACAAAACCATCCATTATATTACACTAGAGTGCTAAACTTAAGCAACAAACACAAAAAGCTAATTTCTGAACACGTGAGTACTCAAAAGGAAATTCTATAAACAGCAAATGTAGAAAAAAGGTACCACCCTAACAGCACAGACAGTCGATGTGAAGTCTTCTTGACATCACAAATGGTCACAATTGCCACAGTCACTACAATGAGCAAAAATGTGATACCTTTCATTCGTCTAATTTTTACTCTCATTTGGTCACTCCAGTGAACACTTACCATGACTGCTGCTTTTTGACGAGTCACCAAGTGACTTTACAATGAAGTCAGGTTTTGACTCTCATGTGACTGTCATTTTGATACTCCATAGTAACGTCATCATGATAGCTGTACTGTGACGAGTTCCCAAGTGACAGAAAATGAAATCATCTGGTGACTTTTCACAAAGGAGTGCAATGATGACTTCACAATAGAGTGTCGACCACCGGAAAGTCACCATGCGACTTAATTGTGACATTATTTGGAGACTCATCACAATGCAATGCTCACAATGACTTCAAAGTTCAGTCTTCAACTTGAGAATCACAAGGTGACTTCATTGTAATGTCACCTGGTGACCCATCACAAAGCGACAGTGACAGTGATTATACAGTGTTAACAATTATTTGAGAGTAATAATGAGACAGTGAAATATCCCATATTTTGATTCGCCGTAGTGATTATGACACTTCTAACCGAGTGTGACGTCAAGGGGACTTCACATCGACTGGCCGTGCTGTTAGGGTAGTACCTCTTTTCTACACTTGCTCTTTATAGAATTTCCTCTTGAGTACTCATGTGTTCAGAAATTAGCATTTTGGGTTTGTTGCTTAAGTTTTGCACACGAGTGTGATTTTTTCATCCATTTAATTGACAAAAATATCTAAACAATATTCTATAGTTTCATGAATTAACTTGACTAATTTGTGAGGTATTATACATATTTTTACGAAATACTAAAAGGTTACGAAATGTGCATGTTAAGTGCAAAGGTATTGTAAAAACATAACAGACAGTAAAATTTTAAATGGCTATATCTCTAATTATAATTAACACACAAAACGAAGAAACAATTTGTGGAGTAGAAATGTTGGTATAATGAAATTATTCCATCAATTTATTTCAAAATTCAACAAAAGTTTTTTATAACAAAATTCTTTCATATTAATATCATTATGAATTAAAAGAAAATGGCGTTTACATTAACTTTTAAAGACAGATGTATGCACGTGATTTAATGTATTTATATGTATATATATATATATACTATTTTTCTTTGAATGAGACACATTTTACAAAACTTGTCTAAACACCATTTACTTTAGAAAATCTTTTCGAATGAAATACTACGTATATGATACTTTTCAACAGATAAATGATTTTACTTTTTCAGTATTTCTTGGAAAACTTACACCATTAGATATAGTTTCAGAACTTTCAGAGCTTCTTTTTTTCGGAAAATTTTTGTTGTTTTCTGTCAAAGATATTTATTTGTAGCTTTCAAGCTTTATATTATCTTTTTCAGGAAACATAAACAGCTAAGCATTCTCGATATATTTTGCTATTTGCCAAGAACTTGAAACGAATTACGAAACATTCTTTTATACACAGAAATAAAATCTTCGCGAGTAAGCGACTTTAAGCTCCATAATCAATAATTTTACGAATACTACATATAAATATGTTATACATGCGTACTTATAAAATACGCCCACCACATACATTCAGAAACACATGTATATATATATATATTACAAAATTTAAAATTCCGTAGCCTATTAAATTTATTCTATAAAAAATTCCTATATTAATATTACATTTACAACCATACTTTATTAAAATATCCCATTACTGTACATATTTAAAACACTTTTTATCCTAATCTACTTAAATTCAATTTTTATTTCCCTACAAATAAGATGTAAAAAACACATTTCATAAGTATATTTCTTCTTAAAAATCCTATTTTCTTAAATTTTTTATTATATTAAATATTTCCTATTTATTCCCGTATTTAATTAAATATCTTTTACTTCTTTTAATCTGTGTAAATTCACCATCACTGCTTTCCTAATAGTCTAAAAAATTCATTCTTTTAAATTGCTTTGTTATCGAGGAACTTACATTCTCAATACGCAAAAGCCGACATTATTCCATTAGTTTTACCCGCGCTTTTTTTTTCTACGATATTCTAGAAAATTCTCCCCGCCAAAAACCTCTGACAGACGCATCCCTTCAATGTTAATTCATACTTAAAAGATAGTGCGAGACAAAATTGAGCATGTTAAAAATTTGGAACAAATTTGCATCAATTTTTTGGTGCTGCAGCATGCCACCATAAGTTGGTGAAAAGTTTAACCAATATTTGGTGCTAAGTTCAAATTATAAATTGGTGAAACGCTGAACCATACATTTGAGAATTTTTGGGAGGTAAGTGTGTGATTTTTTTAAAAAGATGTTTTCATTGTTTCAATAAACTTTAGAATTGATATTTACTGTTACCTGATTGATCTTTGCTTGAAGATTGCTTGTGTGTGTTATACAGGATCAGAAACGTGGTTTATTTTGCAAATTTTAATGTATTTCAATTTGATTTTACTCCAATATGAAGCACACACAAATTGAAAAGCATTATAATTTGCTGAATAAAACAAATTTCTGATCTTGCATAACACTCGCAAGCTATCTTATAAAAAAATCAGAGAAGCAGTAAACATCAATCCTAGAGTATATTGAAACAATGAAAATATCTTAAAAAATAAAAATCAGCTACCTTATAGCAAGAGGAAGGGGGGGGGGATCAATGATTTTTTATGAGTATGATTAATCATTTTTTATTTAAATATTTTTATAAGTATGTGGATCCATACATCCAATTTTGCTGGCAAATGGATATTATTACGATGAGTATTTATGGAACAACATAAGTCATATTTAATTTTAATCTTCTACGCGTATAGATTATGTATCTTGTGAATACGAGGAATTTAATTCATATTATATGTTTATATGTATTTATATAGAAAAATACTAATCTATTTTTTTTTGTAAGAAGTTCACGAAGTTTTTTCAAATTTATGTAGGACTTATATCTACCAAAATTTACTTTTAATAGTTTTTTTTCATAAAAAATTTTAATAAAAAGTAGAAAAAAGAAAACAAGAAATAAATAAAAACAGAAATGAACAGAATGACTGCATATCTACTATTCTTCACTGTTTGGAAAATATTTTGAATATAACATGAATTCTAAACTAATTAAAGCTTAAATTATCATTGAAAAATATTCTAGTCTTATATTATATAAGTAATCAAAAACATTTAAAATGAATGCTTTAAAATTACTCAATTTTGAAAATATAAAAGAATAAAAAAATATTACAGAAAAATGCATATATACAATAAAAAAAATGCATACATGCAATTTAAAAAATGCCCATACTAATTTTTAAAAAACCTACTGAAATTAAAAATTAGTACTTTTAAATTATGCTATTAAACAACAATAAAACTACAATATATATATGAAGAGGGATTAACTTCGCATTGTCCACTTCTAATTAATTATTCACCGAAAATAACTATTTTCAAAATTTCCACCCTAATGTATTTTAGTTTCTACACTATAAAGGTATCTAGTACCTGTTTTTTTCCCTTTTATTAAAACTCCTTTTCAATTCATTTGTATTTCTTTCTCTGTACGTTGCTCTTATAAAAGAAACGAAACTAAAAGAAATTGTTTTGTTCGTTTAGCAACAGCCAATATTTTCTGACTCGTAGTCTTTCATGTAGCTCAGCTAATCTGAAACCGTATGCCAACGGAAAAACCACATCACAAGATGAATAAAATGTTTCAACGTTTAGATATAATATTGTTTCAACAATCTTACGATATAAATAAGAAAGTCATATTCATTTTGGAAATTTGGTAAACGTTAAACAAATCTAAAACATTGAGTATGACAATTTAGGATTTAAATAATAATTTAAAATATAAATAATATAAAAATACATCTTGATAAAGTTTCTTAGATTAAATACTGTAATATGTAAAAAAAATCACAGTATAATACTAAGCATATGAACGAGATAAATTGTTTTCTATAAAACATAAAAAACTATTAAGTTCACAAGATACAAAATCTACAATAATAAAAGATTAAAATTAGAAATAACCTACCGTGTCATTCAATAAATAATCCTAGAAATACCCTTGTCAACAATGGCGGAGTTGAAAATTTTGTTTCTTTTCTCGTCTGCTTATCACATAAAGACGCAGTAGAGATGCGCAGAAATCAGCGTTTCTGATTCGCTGTCAGGTGGAACCATTTCGTGTTGCAATTAGAGCAATTTTGGAGGTTCCACCTTTTCGTGGTGCTTTTAAAAATTAAGAAATACCAATTTTTGGTGCTTTTCATTATTTTACTCTATGGATTGGTGCAACTATGAACGGAAAATTTTAACAGTGTAGATCACGTGTTACGGAATTCATCATCCACGCTAAGGTCTTAAAATGAGCTGAAGGAGGCAGACTGTGAGTTTTTTCCGTCGGATTGAGAAATCAGATACCTTGTGGAAGTTCTAATGTGGTGTAACATGGAGATTTTCTAATATCATCGTTTTGGATAGAGCACTCCCAAAAAATTTAAATGATGGAGTTTGAATAAATGGATTACAGAGCAACTGTGTTCTTTTTTCGTCTATTTACACCTCGGCTACTACTATTTAAACATCATGACACGACTGCATTAAATTATGGAATGCTTGGCATATTTCTTTCATTGACCGCTGGATGGATCTAAAATATAGCAGAATATAACATATATATATATATATATATATAGTAACATATATATAGTAACATATATATATATATATAGGGTGTCCCACAAGGTACGCAGCATCGAATATGTGCAGATTCGGATAGAGCACGTCAATATGCGTATTTTGAATGGTAACATGTGGGGTCCTTGAATATATCCAAAATTTCTCAATAAACATTGATTTTCACTTGTTTTATTCCTCATTTCTTGTGTTTTTCATATGACCAGCTTCACATCTTACTTACACTATCACGCTATATTCGGGGACCACACATGTTACCACTCAAAATACTCATATTGACGTGCTCTATCTGAATCTGTACATATTAGACGCTGCGTACCTTGTGGGACACCCTGTATGTAATGCATATAACATATATATATATATATATATATATATATATACACACACACGCACATATATATGTGTGTATGTGTGTGCATCAGGGGCTGACTCTACTCTTTTTTTCTAGCATGGCCTTTCACACCAGTAGTTTCTACTATTTTTCATCTAAAAACCTTTCTAGAAAAGTTATTAAGATTAATTCAATGGAAAAGAGCATGCCCTGGTTAAATAGCAAATTTCCCACGTGTGTGTTTGTGAATAAAAAACTATATTTACACTTCTTTCAAAATAATAGGAAACAATAATTTTCGTCTGTCTGCTATGGCCTTACCACATCATCCAGTGCTAAATTTTCCGAATTCTTGGGTAAAACTCATATTGCTTTCCGCGTTACGAAATCTGTCCTGAAAATACTCTAAAAACGGAATGCTGATGATGGTGCTAAATTGCTATGTATAAATATTTTATGAAAGCTAGATCTCACGAGGTACATGTGGGTGAAATTTTATCTACCTTAATGGAATATTTAAGTAGTTTCGTGCATTTATTGAGTAATATAATCAAACAGTATAACTGCTTTATTTGTAAGTAATACACTTAAAAGCAATTTTTAGTATTATTGTTGTAAAGATAATATTAGAAATTTTTGAAGCATTCATTATATCTACGGAATATGATTACATTTTATATGATTAATTATTTTTAAAATTTTTACGGAATAAGGGTTAATTTAAATTGAACATTTTCATACTTTGACGGCATATCGTATAATTTTTACATATTAACAAGAAAAATAGAAACACGTATATAAATTTCCTAAGGCAAACTGTATGTTGTTTATATTTAAATATCTATCCTTCCTTCCTGTGTTACTTTTCTTCTTTCTTTCTTTTTTTTATATTTTTTATTTAGAACTTTTTATGTTATTTTGTTAATTGAATTACTGATAATTTGAATTTATATATTTTATCTCTTTTGTACCATTTACGTACCATTTACGTTTATTACAGTTCAATTGCTTCGTTGATGGGAATATTTTAAGCTAAGTCCACTGCAGAATTGGACATTTTCTTCAGTAGTATAGTTTTCTAGGTTACTTTGAACACTCGATTACTATTCTTTAATCTGTAAGATACAAGGTTTAGACTTTAAGTTACAATATGTTAATTTTAAGTTTCACTGAATTTTTTACTAATTGTGTTCATATATATATATATATATATATATATATATACTCATATCTATACCCTATCTATCATTCATATCTATACCATAAAATGTATAGATATGAAGATGACGTCTTGACATGTGGCAGACACCACAAAAGTAATAGCGTAAGTATTTTGAGAATATTAATCGAAAGTTACAGGAAAGCTGACGTTCAACATAATCTTGTCCAAAAGTTTCATGTATAAATCTTGGTGTCATGCTGATTATTCCGTATGTTGATTAAGTCAAGCATATAGACTATGACAGCATGATATTATCTTTTAGCTTTTTTTAAAATACATTTTTACCATTTAATAGTTTAATAATAATTAGATTATGATTATAATTTGAGAAAACAATTTTGAAATACAAATAAGATAGTTGAAACCAAGACTCTGTTTTAACTATAACATAATAATATGATAAGGGGCCTTATATAATATTATAGGGGGTCTAATACTATAAGAGGTCTTATATAATATTGTAAGAAGTCTTATATAATATTATAAGAGGTCTTATATAATTATATTTTTCTATCTTTCCTGTTGCCATATCATATTTTAAAAAAAATCAGGCACAGGTAGATTTCCTACAGGCACAGGTAGATTTCGAAGACGCAGACCGTGGGGCGCCTGTTTGTTGGAAATTGCAGAAGAAATGACCATTTTGCCATGATGCGGCAGTTGGAACCGCCTACTTCGAAACCTAACTTGTTTGCAGGTGGAGCCAGCAGGGATTTTTTTAATTTTTTTTTTTACTATAAGAGTGGGTCCTATAAAAAACTTGTCAATATAAAGGTTTTAGATAATATTAAGAGGATTTATAATAAATTTAAACGGATTTGAAATCTTGTGATTTGACAAAGTTATGATTTTTTTCTTCTCCCCCCCCCCTCTTGGAACCATTTTTAATTATATAAAAAATCTGCCATATATAAATTTTTGGCCCTTCTCCTAGAAGTAATAATAACTACAAACGGATTCAATACGTATCACAATTAAGAAATTATGGGTGGTTTTCTGTTTTCACAAAAAGCGCCCCCCCATTCCCCCCCCCCTTGGTTCGATTTTGCCCATAGGAAACTTGACCGAGATTTTATGCTCCTTGATTTTATGTATCAGTTACGAAGAGATTTGTGCAGAATTATTGCAGTTATCGTGTCCATAAAAGAGTGACATAGATAGATAGATATAGATAGATAGATAAAGTTTTGAACTGGGGGTGGTTTTGGGTTCTGGGAGTCATGATCGGCGTAGATCTGCAAAAATGTTTCAAAAATTCCAACTTAGGTGAGAATGTAATAGGTAGTATTTCTTACGAAATCTACCTAAAAAGAGCAAACGTTATATATGTTTTAATAAATTCTATTATTTGTACTCTGTATCAAGTGTAAATCAAAGCGGTGAATTTTAGATAATCTGCGTCCACGTCTAAATTAACGTATTTTAACGGAACAATTTTCAAACAGCATGAACTGCAATCTTGAAAGTAGGAGTCAGTATTAAGATAAACATTGAATGCTTATAAAATAATGTTTTATTTTTTCAACATTGTTTTTTACTTTTATTCATTACTCGCATATGAAATTTAAATAGTTCCCTATAAGTGTATTAAAATTACGAAGTACTGTTATTTAAATGTATTTCCTGTTTAAACATATACTAAAATACAGACATTTCAATTCCAAGTAAATAGTCGGGTAAATAAAATAAAAGATTAAAAATACTTTCATAAATATGACGTTGCTTTCTTTCTAGCTGATTCTAAACAAACGGTCGTATAGTTTATTCCCTGTTTCGTTTGTATACTACAGCTAAATTTTATAGCTACAACTCATAGCAAAGTGTTCGAATACTTTAGATACAGTGGTAACATTTTCTACAATTTATATTAAATAGGAAGCAAAATATACCAAAACTTTTTAAAGAGTTCTTCTTTCTCTTTTCAAACAAAACTTCCTGACTAATGTCAGAATTAAAAGAATCTGGAAAATGACGTCAGTTTCATGCATTCATTGTAGATTTAATATTTAGGAAATAAAATGTAAATTTTTATTTAAAATAATCTTTTTTCATAATTGCAGAACACATTCCATTCTGAAATTAACTCCTCTTA
Source organism: Maratus michaelseni (assembly GCA_963931845.1). Lineage (NCBI taxonomy): Eukaryota > Metazoa > Arthropoda > Arachnida > Araneae > Salticidae > Maratus > Maratus michaelseni. The sequence goes on along the minus strand of OZ007594.1, from coordinate 144,236,939 downwards.
TATATAAAGCATTTGCATTATTTCCCAGTCATATCAAATAGAATTTCACATGATGACACTGCATTTGGTTGCAGTTTTTGCATTTCTTTTCATAGTTTAGATTTTTAGATTTACATATAGTGAAATAAGACGATTTGTATTTATTAAATTTTATGGAAGTGAACACAAAATTAGTAATCACAGCTTTGAAGATCTTCCTATTTTTTAAGATTCTTCTATAGTGAAGTATCTGGATGCAATGACGATTTTTTTGCTTTCTTTGCTTAAATGAACTTTGGTCCCAGTGAGTTTTTTTGTTTCGTTTGCATGGGAATTTAGAAGCGCTCATACATTGGATAGTGACTGCGGCTTTAACGAATTTTATGCATTTTTTAAAATCGCTACACAACAGGATTAAAGCATCCAGTGATATTTTGTTTTGTTTTATTGCACGAAAAGTGCTCATACATGTGTTAGTGATCGCAGTTTTAACGAGCTTCTTGTATTCATGAAATTTCTATACAACTGTTTTGCTGCATCCAGTGATTTGTTTTTGGGCGTTCATGGGCGTGAAGCTCTCACACATTCAGTATCATTCACGGCTTTAACGAAGATTATATTTTTAAAGTTATTCAGCCATCTTTTCTTTTCTTCTTCTTTATTTCTATTTTCATGTGCACGAAGCGGTTATATGTCAGTTTTAGTGATCGCGGCATTACCAATTCCATATTTTTCGAGATTTCTAACTATTGAGTTATTTAATAGCACTGCGATTTGTTAAATGTAATGAATTTATTACAAAGTATAAAGTTTCAAGGACTGGATTTGTAAAACAGTATTTTTTCTATACTTATTAAAGAAGAATTATATTATTCAAAAATCATCAGTGTTTGTTTATAGATATTGAAAGAAATATTTGAAAAAGCATTATATATATAATAGCGCTTAGTGTATTGCATTTCCGGAGGGAACTCATCCGTATCCCGATAATCTTTCGTTGAAATCAGCCATTTAATTTTAATTTTCAGAGATTTAATTTTTTTCAATAAAGCTGCATAAGGCATTTAAAAAATCTGTAACCTCCAATTTCTTATAAATAATAATAATAAAAAGAATGCTTGAAAAAATGGGCTGTTTTTATAACTATTATATCCCCACATGATCTTATTAGTCAAATAAGATAAAATTTATTACTTCATGATTCTTGCCAACTGTTGAGTAAAGTATAACCATAATATACCGCAGCTACGTTATTGATATTAATTTTTTTTCAGTCCTCTGCGCACATGCATTTAAAAAATGTGTAACCTTCAATTTCTTATTCATAAAAAAAGAATTCTTTAAAAAATGGGATTTTTTAAATGGGATTTTTTACTCTAGCGGAGCGCAGGGGGTGCCATGTGGCGCCCTCTGTTGCCTGTAAAGTGTATTCATAATATACCGCAGTTACGCTATCGAAATTAAATATTTTTTTACATTCTTCTGCGCACAGGCATTTAAAAAATGTGTAGCCTTCAATTTCTTATTCATAAAAAAAGAATGCTTGAAAAAATGGGATTTTTTACTATTTTACTCCAGCGAAGCGCAGGTGGTGCCATCTGGCGCCCTGTGTTGCCTGTAAAGTGTAATCATAATATACCACAGTTACGCTATCGAAATTAAATATATTTTCTTTTACATTCTTCTGCCCACAGGTATTTAAAAAATCTATAACCTTCAATTTCTTATAATTAGAAAAAGAAAGCTTGAAAGAGTGGACGGTTGTCATAACTATTTTACCACACATGATCCTATTAATCAGATAAGATAAAATTTATTACTTCATAATTCTTTTTATAATGCAATGATATATCATTCTTTTAAAAATTCAAACACGTCATTCTGACGGGCTATCTTCTAATTTAGTAATAAAAAGAAATTAAAAAAAAATGGAAAATACCTAAAATCAATATAAAAATGTTGAAATATACGCACTCTTATTTTTAAAATTATTTTTTCAAATAATTTTTAATATTTACTTCTTAACTTTTTAAATATATGTTAAAATTAACACACTACAAATCCAACAATTAATGAATAAAAAGTCTCCGTTAGTAATAGCAAATTTAAATGCACCGCCAATTTAACACTCATTTCTCATCGCTACCATTTGTGAATTCAGATCCGAGGAGCATGGGTTAGACGATATAGTTCTGTTAAATATTCATGGTAAGGGTTATTTAATGTTTTGTATGGATACAGAAGCCTTCTTATTATTAAAAACTTAAAGGAAAACAAAATGTTCTTTTTCTTAAAACTATACAGAACATCGATAAATCGTTTAGTAGATTAAAATATTTTTCCCTATAATACAATTTTTTGATAATATTGATTTTTCTTTTCTGCTATTTTTAATTTACATTTTATACATCACGTTTTGCGATTTTTTTTTTTTTAAATTGCATTTTCTAAATTTGGATAATGTAAAGAAATATTTAGTTTTCCGTAAACATTGTGCCTTTTTAGGTGCGTTCGTAATTATATAAATACGTAGCACCTATTGTCGTCGTCTGGTCCGTCCGTCCGCATATAACAATGCAAAAACTACCCAACCGAATGGTTTGAAATTTAAGATATATTATCTTTGCAGAATTTTGTCGAGACATTTCATTTTTTTTTAAAAATCGAATCAAAACTTTAGAAAATATTAATAAAAACATTTATTAAGAAATTTGATTTTTTTTATTTTTTAAATCGGTGCTTTCTTTTTGTAGGAGCTTTCGAAGTTTAATCGTCAAGCGACCGAGATGCTTATTTTATGACAGAAATTAATCTGCAGACGATATAATTCATTTCACAGAATTAAAAATCATCAAGATCTGAATATTTATATAAATAGCTATAGTACGAACGCACCTCGTTTGTAAGGTTTGACGTACAATTTCCAACTTGTTATTTTTTATTTTAGAATCGAAGTGCAACAGTCATTTGGAAACCAAACTATACACTTTTATTTATTTTTTTTCGTACTGTTTTCTAAAGAATTTGAAGCTGAATGACAAAAAGAAAAAATATATATTACGAAGGCTGGTTTACGTTTCGAGGCTGTCGAGCAACGGCACATTTTTTCCCCATTAGTTCGAAAAAGTGATTGAACTTCAAAATTCAAGTGACATGCAACAGACGTTATGCATGTGATAGAATTTAAAATTTCACCATGTTTTGTGACTGTTCAAAACTTAATTGTTTCAAAATAAAACACTTTGATCATTTTAAGTCCCAACAATTTATTTTAAAGTTGTTTTAATTTTCAGAATTCACCTATCAGATATTGCACATCTGAAGGTAATTTATAGTTGAAAATGTACCACTAATAGAAATAAATTTTAATGAAGAAGGAATTTAAAAACATAAATTTATAATCAAAAAGAAAGGGAGGGCTGAATACCTTAATTCAGTCAGGTTTGTTTAGCAACCGTGTTTATGAATAATTTAATATAAAGAAAAGAAATAATTTGAGATTTTAGTCGATATATTGACAAATTAGACGAAATTTACAGGTAAATTTCGACTTGAACTTTACTATCGGAGGTAAAACTATAATTTTCAGAAATGCAGAGTTTTAATTGATATTGAAACTAGATTTAACAGAATAATGCATGCTTGGTAAGACATTGATTTATTGCTGCAAAAGGGAAGAGTTCAAACACCCCTAACCAAAATTATAAGGTTGCTAAGCATGTAAAGAATCACACACTTGTACAATTCTAAATATTAATAAAGTGTAAATTAATGTATTTCTAAACCAAACTTTCTTGCAAAATTTTATAAAAATTAATATAATGTATATATATTTAAAATATTAAATATTAATTTTTTTATTGTCAAAATTATAAGGACATTATTTATAAATTCGAATATATACAATATTAACAAGAAATGTAATCACCTTTATTTTGGAGACACACAACCGTACGAGTGAACATGCATATGCATTGCACATACACACCCGTTGTCATATTTTGATAATTATGATGTGGCTATAGTTGCAAAGCAATTCTAAATAGTTCTCAATGTCTCTAATGCGAGACAATTGCATACCATTTTATATAAAAAAGGCTTGCAACGAAGACTTGCAAACGAAGTGACCAATTGGATAATGGGGTATTGATATAACTGAACCAATGTTTTGTTAATTTTATGGCATGTAATGATTAATTTACCTTGTTTGAAAATGCCTTTTTCTTCTCCTAAAAACCACCATTTGCCAAAAAGCTTGTGCTCCTAAAATACGGATGTACAAATTTAAGTTCATTATTTGGATACAATACGTTTATTAGTCTTATTTTGAGCTGTCACAACACTCCAAATCAGTTTTTGATCCTAGCGGCTCAATTTGAGCGGCACATTTTGTCATATGGTTGCTTAAAGTAGATGGAAAATTCCTTTTCCAACAAGAAAATGCATTGTGCAATGCCACAAAATGTAAGTAAAAAAAGTTCAATTATAACAATATACTATTATTTGATTGGCCACTTGCATTTCACGACAGAAACCTGTTAAAAAATTTAAGTGACTGCAACGGTGAACTTTTTTGTGAAAATAACAACAGATATTCATGCATTCAGATCTTGAGGAATACATTTACAATCGGTGGCAGTTATGTCGATATCATAGTTATCAAAACATGTTCCGAACATATAGAATCGTAAGGCTGAGTGCCCCAGAAATAAAGGTGTTTACATTTCTTTATAAAGTTGTACATATGCGAAATTATAATATTTGTCCTCATAATTATAACCAATAAAAACTGTATTTTTAATTATTTTTTTCAAATTAATTAATATATATTAATTAATTAATTAATATATATATATATATACAGAGAGAGACAGATTTATAATATATACATAATATTAAAATTATTGAAGATATTTAACATTGGATTTTAAATACATATTCTGTAATTTTTATAAATTACTTAGATTTGTACAAATTTATATGATACTTAGCATTTTTAGTGTTCTTATAATTTTGGCTAGGGGAGAAGTGTACATATGTCTAGAAACCGAAGAAGGTATATGTCAAAAACGTGTGCTCGTAAAACTTTTTTGTCATTTTTTGTTTAAAATGAAAATATCTTAAAATCCATTCAAGCAGATTTTGAAATGTTATATATTTACAAACATCTTATTGTTTTTTTGGAATTTCTTGTTCATTATTTAAATTCTAAATAGAACTACTGTCAAAATGCATAATCATTATGTCACTCCAGCTCTTTTCTGGTTACCTTAAGCCCACCGATTTCCTTTTTAACACTTTCCAACCTAGTTGAAAAGTGTTTATGATTTCTGTTAGTCAGGCCGTATGGCCGTCTGCCGCCTGTTCGTACTCTAACTCCCGTAAATATGCTCGGATTGCCTTGTACTTTTTATATGTTATTGTCGTTATCTATAGCACGTTCCTTATTTCAACTGAAGTGTGTAGCCCTTAAAGTTTTTTTACAGCGACACTCAAAAGAATTCCGTTACATTACGGTCTATGGGGAAAAATCGTTTGCGGTTTATTTTAATAATGTTACACAATTGCAATCACATTATAATTGATATATATCACTAAGGTGTATTACAAGAAGCTGAATATGGAATAGGGTGTGCATAGCACTTATAGTTAATTTACAGGGACAGTCAAAAGAATTCCGTTACATTACGTCTATGGAGAAAAATCGTCTGCGGTTTATTTAAATAATGTTTCACTATTTTAAACGCATTGAAATTTATATATGTCACTAACGTGCATTACAAGAAGCTTACTACAGAATATTGTGTGTATAGCAGTCATCGTTCATTTACAGGGACACACAAAAGAATTCTGTACTGTCTGTTAACAATAATTCCTGGAAGTGCGTTTTAAGTTACTGAACGCGATTTTAAATTTATCTCACTTTTTGTTTATTACGTGGTGTGTATAAATTCTGTAGATCCTTTACGGGGAAGCACAAAAGTTCACGAACACAATTCCGTTTATTGACAGAAACTCCAGAAGAAGAATTTTAAACTGTACTGCGCGTTTCTTAACTGAACTAAAATTTAGCATCCTATGTAGTATATATACAAATATATAGATCATATACAGGGCTGAATAAAAGTATTCGGATATTTTTCCGAATATTGTATACGTTGGAAATTCCTGAAATTATGTTTTTAAATGTGTTATGCGATTTCCAAATTATTTACTTAGATGTTATCTTTCAGCTTATTAAACGGCAATGATTTGTAAAATTAATTTGGAAGCGTTGGAAAGTGTTACATAATCTATGCTTGACGCATGATTTTTCGTTCTTGTTTGATCTGCAACTGACTTTATTCAACTGACTTAACGAAATTAATGGGTTGTCTTATATCTCAAATGAGCAAATTAGTGTCAGAGATAAAGTTATTTTTTTCATGAAAGAGGTGTGTTAAGCGATGTTAAAACAAGATTTAACAGAATAATTCTCAGTATGTAATAGGGGGGAGTTAAAAAATAAAGTTTGCAATTTCAAAATATAGTAGTGATTGAAATTTGCCTTTTCACTTACTATTTAACAGAAAAAAAGTTTCAGGTCAATAGATTAATGTCTTGAGTTCTCTACCATGACCAGAAATTACAAAAACTGACAGCAAATTACGGCGTTTCATGTGAAAATAAAGTTCATAATTTCGAAATACTATAGTATTCCAAATTTACTTTTTACTTACCCATCATACGTAGTATAGGGTAAATCTTGTAATCGTTTTGAAAATCGACAAAAAAAAAGGACGGATTTACACGTTTCAGACACTGGATATACCGAAAAATATATTTAAAAAAAAATGCCGTCCGTCTGTTTGTGGGTGTGTCTGTAAACGCTCCCAAACAAATTGAGATAGAGACTTGAAATTTGGTATGTATTTTATATGTAATAATTGGAAGAAGTTTATTGAATTTCAGTAACCTCGATTATCCGGAACTATTTTTTTGGATTCTCGAAATATGATAAAAGGTATATAACATTTTTCGAAATTGTTTATTTTAAGGAGTGAGTATAAAACACAATAAAAAAACATAAATTTTGCATAAAGAATGAATTTAATAGGATATTTAGTTGCCGAGGTATTTGTAATTATATTTCCACACTCTTCAATTTTTCATGACGCTGTATTTCATTCAAATTTCAATTCAAAGATCTATTTTAATTTGAAATGAGACGCTTAATCCGACGCAGTAAACCGTTAGTTAATATGATTATGAATTTTCAATGTATAAGGATGTTTCTTTTACGCAATTCAGTAATAGAGCATTTAAAGTTTATGACGTCATTAAGCTACGTTTTTATTCGAATTACAATGCGTATTACAATGCGTAAATATTACTGTGGCCGCCAACGACTAGTTTATTTCTTATTTAATGGAAAAAATATCATGTCAATCTATTGATGTCTTCAGCCTTCTACTAAGCTCTGAATTTGCAAAAAACACGACTTATCATGTAAAAACCAAATATACAATTTCGAAATTTTCGTCAAAATTTCACATTTTTGTTATCGTATGTTCAGGGTCTGGCAGAGGGCCCAAGACATTAATAGATTGCCTTGAATTTTTTTCCTTTGAATAGGAAGTAAAAAAACAAATTTTTATGAGCATTGTATTTCGAAATTATGTACTTTATTTTTACATGGTACTGCACAATTTACTGTGAGTTTTCGTACTTACAGTTCGTCGTGGAGAGAAGAAGACATTAATCGATTGATCTTAAATTTTTTACCGTTAAATTGCAAGTGAAATGTCAAATTTTAATCACTTTCGTATTTCAAAATTGTAAATTTTATTTTTTGTATATATTAATTTATTTCATGAAAAGGGAGTAACAGTTATATATACAGATAGATAGATAGATAGTTATAGAAACTGAGTAGAGGTTATGTCTGGAACTTTTCATCATAGATATTTTTGTCTTTTTACATTTAAAAATATAATATCTTAAAAACCATTCATGTACATTACTGAATTTAAATGTTCAGCGCATTTCAGAATGTACTATTTATCCAGACATTTCTTTATGATTTTTAAGATTCTTGTTCATTATTTAAATTCTAAATTTTTTTATTGCATTATTACATAATTATAATGTCACTTAGGGTCTTTCCTGGTTATCTTAAATCAAGAGATTTTACTTAATTTAATTGCAACTGGCTTAAAATTAATGGATTTAATACTATTTGCATGAGATTGCAAAAGACGGGAACTTTACAAAATGGCATGTGTCAAAGTTCAAGCCATGACTTTCAGGAAGGAGGAGTTTTAATCGATGTCGAGACTAGATTTAACAGAGTAATGCATGCTTAGTACAGACATTGATTTATTGTTCGAAAAGATAGGAGCTCATACATATGTTTAGAAATCGAAAATTGGATATGTCAGAAGCGATTTTCTTTAGTAAAAAGTTGCAAACATTTTATAAATGAACATAACCTGAAAATAGTACATGCACTTTTTGTAATGTATTATTATTCACATTTATGAACGTAGTATTTAGTTGGATACTATTTTTTCATTAGGGAAATTGGTATTAATAATTAAAGTCTAAATATTATTATTGTATATATCGATGTCTTAAGAGGTCACGTCAAAATGTATATAACTAAAAATTTGAATTGAAATTTTACATTTAAAAGATAAGGTAGAATGTCAAATGTTCTCGTCTCCAACAGAGAGTTAAATATTTACGGTAAGGATCGAACTAAGAACCTTTTGCCTAACGTGTCAACGGTTATACACCAGAACAATCCTGGACGATTCTGTCCGACACAATTCAATCTCTGGTTTGGGTTATTTACTCATTCTGAAATTCGCATCTATATCTATGAAATGTGTTTATATATAACTTCATTTCAATATGCTAGATTTGGAATTTCTCGAATCTACAGCCTATAATTAATACGGTTAAAATATAAGGAAAATGCGTTTAATTTTTGTTTGCTAAAAGGAAGAAAATCTGATATTTTGAATTTTTTTGTCGCAATATAATAATTAAAGAAAGAAGTACCATTATGTTAGAACTTCATACAAATAATGCTGAAGTATTATTTACGTACTATTGTTTTCCAAGAGATATCCAATGAACATACCAGATTAAAAACATGAAAACATTAAAAATGAATCACAATTTTTTTTATTAAAATAGGTGTAAAATGAAATATAGGTTCTAAAACATTAAAACCATGCTAAGATGTTAAAACATTCGTTGCAGTCCCGAGCGCTTTCGACCAGAACTCTGCCATCTTCAGAGGGCGAAAATGAGAAAAAATTCGGAGAATTATTGATAATTTTTACTCATTTTCGCTTTCTGATGATGGTCAGGTTCTGGTCGAAAGCGCTCGGGACTCCGATGAATGTTTTAACATCTTAACCTGATTTTAATGGTTTATAACCTATATTTCATTTTACACTTATTTTAGTAAAAAATAAATTGTGATTAATTTTTAATGTTTTCATGTTTTTAATTGGTTTAATAAGGTGAATTTATGTTCCAATATTAGAATTTTTCTATATATTTAAGGAATATACCAGAGTTTTAATATTGAAAGCAGAATCCAATACGAAAAGCATGCAATCTCAACAGAGTTACCTTACATGATTCTGTCCAAAACATGAAATCATTTCTTGACTTTATCATTTCATTCAGTATTCCCTAGCTTTATCGACAGTATATCTTCAATTCATAAAATTCAATGTTTTAATACTCTGTTGTATTTGGAAATTCTATCTGTAACCTCACAGCTAGTGTCTGTAATTCATATATTTATATATTTATGTGATTTATGTATATATATATTGGATATTTATTATGATATATATAGATATAAAGAAGTTACGCTTAATTTTTCTGTGTTAAAAATGACGAATATTAAGAAAATATCTTTAAAATATTTGATTTTTGACTTATAAAATATTTTTGTAACGTAAAAATATAATAGTTCTTTATGGAAATTATCAAGTTGTACAAATTAATTACTCCTAATGTACAAGTGAGTGTGGTTAAATTTTTACGTTAAGAATGGTTCGTTGTTTAAACTGAATTATGATTTTAGCGCTTTTTACGAGCTAAAAATACAGGATCACGACTAATACGATAAAAAACAACTGTACATTTCAATGGGATTTTTCGTACAGAGTATGGTAGACTTAATAAATCCCTTTCTTGTCGAAATATCAGTTATAATATTTCTATATTTCTACGCTATAGCTGCCTGTAAAAATGCAGTAATTTATCAGTTTCAACTGACAGTATTTCAACATTCAAATGGATCTACCTCACCTAAGAACATTCAAAGGAATGTCCTGAAGTCTTGAAAAAATGAATGAAAGAAGAGAGAGATAAGGACATTTCAAATATAATCCCTTTGTAAGGTTTATAGCTGAGTTATGGAAAGGGAGGATCGTAGAAGAACACCTTTCTTTGTTTCTTTCTTTAAATCTTGACTCTGTGTCACATAAAGTATTCTTTTTATATCTTTTATAAATTAGTTAAAATGAAAAAAAAAAATATTTCAAATAACTAGCTTGAAAAGCGCAGTAATTCTTACCTTGTTAGCTGAGATTTTTTCGTAAAAAATAAATATTAATTGCTTTACTGTATGTTCATGTCCTTTGGAATTACTAATTTGGCTTTGGTTTCAAGATTGTGATTTTGCCTAAAGAATAGACTCATCTAAAAATGACACTCACAAAGGTACGATTGAATATTTTATGGTAAATTTATGATACGAAGTTAATTTTACTATTGAGATAATTAGAGCAATTAGTAGTAGTACAGCGCCTAGAATATATAGTGTGTAAAAGGCTACAAAATAGTACTAAAAAGTTGAATCTAGTAAATGTAGAACGATGCTGAAAAGCTAACGGGTCGATCGCAGCGGCATCTTCTAGCAGTAGCGTAGACAGGGTGGAGATCCAGATGGTTTAGGTACCACTAATTTTATAAAAATATATTTGCGTTATCTAATCGGAGAATTTTCTGTGATATTGAAGGCGAAGAAAACTTTATAATATTACTTTATAATATTCCAGAGCATTTGGACCCCCGTCTCTGGCTACTCCACTGTTTTCAAAGCAAACATTGTATAAGAATCGAACTGAGAAAACGTGTTTCAGCTGGTGGTAAATATTTTAAATAATTAAATTATACCCTATTTCTTTTTACTTGGATAGTGATTTTCATAAGCTTTAAAAATATGATTGATAGTGATCATGGCCAAAAACGTGATACGCATTCTTTTGCGCCGGGTTGCAGTACTCGAAGCAAGACAGCAAACTAGAAACTATCTCTATTTAGCATACCAATGGATGAATCTCTGCTAGAAGAGTGGAAAAGGTTAATTTCCTAATATGATAAAAAACTAACTTCAAAATCAGTAACATCAGAAATATACACTTAAAGAAAATTTTATTAACAGAAATTATGTTCATGTTGTCAATCGTAAAACGGTTACTTTTGCTAGAGGTAAATCTATTTTTAAAGCAGATGTCACTGCGATCGCCCTATTATTGTACCGAATCGTTGCACGTTTATCGGCTACAATATTTTAGCACTTTTTAGGCATTACCTGTTTGGCTTTTTTTTTTATTCTGAAACTTCGCATTCATACCAGAAATTCCCTATAATGTTCTTTTAGTTACTTAATGGCAGATACTTCGTTGCTTCATAAAGTAAAAATTCTTGTTTCAGAATTTCCGGTTTGAATTCCAAAATTTTGAATTAAAAAATTGTAAAACCCTTTTCCACACTATGTATTCTAGGCGCTCGCTGTAGCAGTACTAATTAGCCTTATTATGTGTGTGTTTTTATAAGAAGTTTATTATCTTCACGAGTATTACGAGTAAAGGTTCATACAAAAACGTTTATAATTCCCTTGCTTCTTTTATTAACCAAGTTTGGCTGCGTATATAATTTTTTTTAATTTTACTCATTTTGAAATATTTTCTTGCATTATAATAACAGGTAGTGATGCGGTCACTTTTCTATTACTATTTCCAGAAATTAATCTACGTATTGGATTTCTACAAAATTTTCAAGAGAAATCTGTAACAAAGAATGCTGTTCAGAAGTTCTGGTAGTCAAACAGTGTCAACGCGGAGTCCTGTAACAGCTCTGAGTATCTAATGTTAGTCTCAATGGTGAAAGCACATGCAGTTATATTTTTATCATTATGTATTTTATTTCACTTTATAAATGCGTTAATATTTTAACTTCACCTTTATGAAATCATCTGTGAAAAATGGCAGTAAAACTGTAAGAAAAATAGAGATACATATGTCTAGGAGTCGGAGAAAATACTTTTTTATATGAGAGCGCTACAACTATATCTACGTTATTGAGAAAGTAGGTAACAACAAAATTCATTCGGATAACCTCTCTAAACGCTTAAAGCCAGTAAAATAGCAATCACTGTTAATGCGTAAGAAGATGATTGGAGAGTGAAAACAAAATTTAGACTCGATTTTTGAAGACATTTGCATAAGTAACAAATGGAGAAAGTAGATTTGAGCTATTGTATTGTTTGTAATATCTTGATGAAAAGAAACAGTACTAACACTTAGGGAGATTCCGTTAATATCGGCCTGTTAAGCTATTTTAAAGTTTTCAAAGACGCTATTGTTAAATATCAATATTTTCTACTCTAATGAAAAATTTAAAATGTTATTTCAATATTTTAAAAAGCTCATTTCCCTTAGAATCATCTTTATTCGGTTTTCTTTAATTTTTATAAAAATTACATTTTGACCTTGTTTTTCTGGAGGGTTGTATTAGTATGGTGTTGTGCTGAAAAAACGTCAATTTTGGATTTAGAAATAATTTATTATTGCTACATGTATTTATTGTTATGCAAAAAATTTAAACAAAATTACATAGACATATCAGATGTAGAAAGAAGGTAAGGCATTTTAGTATTTAAATATTGACACTTACCCTTTTTTATAAAAACAAGTACCATACTCATAATAAAGGCTTTTAAGCTCAATATATGCACAGTTTTCATGGGCCCAGACTTTGAAAATATTGCACTGGATCCGGTCTTCTTGAAAAATTTCCTTGCAAATGATACAATAAATCAGTTCATCCTATTCCCACACTTCTTAGCGAAAGCCCAAAAACGTTCTAGCTTTCTTCGAGAGAGGTTTTCACTCAATGTTAAGGCTAGGCCTAACACTCTTCTGTTCCATATTTGTTGTGGACTTTACTTTTGAACTTTTCACTTTAACTTCTTATTCGAATTTCAGTTTTATATTCGAACATTTCTTAGTGCGATTCTTCCTTCATCTGTCTCTTTGTTTCTACGATTTGTTCATTCTCTTGTTTGTCTCTTTTCATCTTCTCAAGTTGAGTTTTATATAGCAGTGTGGTTAAACATTAACTTTTTTTTTCTTCACGACTTTGTTATGTTATGAATTTGAAGTGCTTGGAAGAGGTGAAATCTACTATAAATTCAGTTTCGATGATGTTATCTTGTGAGAAGTTTCAGGGCTAATTAGGCTTACCACTGAGACGTTTTCTACTTGCTATTTCTCTGATTGTTATATGTTGCTGATGTTGAAGACTCATTCATAGGATAAGAGACTTTAGGGGATGGGATAAGAGGTTTTCATGGGATAAGAGGTTTTTATAAACCCGGACTGGGCTCATGTGATATTTAGCTCTTGTTCAAGGAATGGAGATAAACTAACTCACTGAATACATTGATCTCAAATAGAAAAGTTCAAGTACATTTGAATCTTGACTCAGCTAGTTCCAAGTGATATATTCTTCAAAATGCGATATTTACCAAGACAACAATGTCATTGAGGGCTACCTTGATATTCGGATATTTCCGCATCCAGACAGATCTCATGCCTCATTGTATGCATTTTTGAACGGTTTCATTACTGTTCTATACCGAGGAAGCAATTTAAGGGATGTATGAGGTGGTTAGCGCAACACGTGGATATGATTTCTTTTAGCATATGTAATCACATTTAGACCTTTGTGCCTTGAGTGACCATCAACAATTAATAGGGCTGGAAATTTTTCTGTTGGACTGACCCGTTCTTCAAAAACTTCCAGCCACTTTAGTGTCCATTGTCACCATTAACCATTGTGTTAAACCATTGTCAAAATCATTGTCTGTCTTAAGAAACGAAGACAGGAAGAATAAGGAGATACTCTGAGGCATTTATTGATAGAAGAAGTGTGACATTTCTGCTTCATTCGGTTGAAGTAAATTTACCCACTTCTTTTACGATTTTGACAGACATTACTTTATTTTGTTAGTGAGAATACACGTCACGCCAGTTTCATTGACATTAAAAGTTTTGAAAGACAAAACCTAAAATTTTCCATTAATTCATTTAGCTTGGAAAAAATTGATCAACCTGTTCCTTATTGAAACCTGCTGCTTTCTGGAGGCTTGTGGTTTCAGCACTTTGTAACCGTAACTCAACATAATATAATACAAAAGTACGACTGCTTTCAAAGTTGTTTTGTTGAACCTACGTTTGATTTTTAAAGGGCATTAGCATAAAGGGTATTAGCATTTATAGTTCGTGTACAGGGACATTCAAAAGAATTCCGTTACATTATGGGGAAAATCGTTTGCATTGTATTTAAATAATATTATACTTAAAATATAATGAAAATTAATGCATCCCTCACGTGGAATACAACCTGTTTCTTGTCAAGTGTAGAGTAAGTAGTATATACTCGTATAATTCGTTTACAGGGATACATAAAAGAATTTCATTGTATTATGATATATTTTGAAAAATAGTTTGCGCTTCATTTTAATGATATTCCGATACTTCAAACATAATGAAATTTATATTCACCACTGAAGTGCACTACAAGATACTTTCTATAGATTATGAGATGCATAATATTTATCATTTATTTACACTGATAGACTAGGGTTAAATAGTCATCTTTACTTAAAGGCAATTGCTCGCAATCTAATTCCCAAACATGGTTGTACAATATGTTTTTGTTCATCGTTAAATGTTCTCGGAAAGGCCTTTACATTCACTAAACATGGCTTAATTTCGAATTTGTTTCCTGCCACAAAAGTTTTGAGTCTACCACCTAAGGTACTTTAAGGTTCACATTAACTTTCACTAGCTTTCCTGATTGTCATTTCATGAAGTTGGACTTTTTTATAGATTCATTTACTCCATATGATTTTCATCCGATTTATGACATATTTTCTTCAGCCTAGAATAAAACTGCGAAAACCGAAAGAATTTAACTTTTTAAATCTGTAAACGTCCGTCCGATACATCACTCTAAACGTTTTTTTGTTCGATACAACCTGAACGCCATACTCCGACGCTATGACTACCTATCACATGCATTTTGTCATGTCTAGACATATTTATAGCCTAGAGTATAAAGCGTACTAACCCATACATCTAACAAATCACTAAAAATATTGTTGTATTTATTTTCGCACAAGCTATTTAGCTTCAAAGTTATCTTCGTGCACTAGAAAACTCGCAACAAACAAAACCAATCTAACCAGTATGCAGAGAGTGTCAGGAGTGAATTATGTGCACCTTAACCCTTAGAAGGGCGTTTGGATATTTCTTATATTACTTACTTTATTCAATATTTGTACCAGAATATTTAACAAAATTTTAGTTTTATAATTACAAAAACACATGATACAAAAACACATGGTAAAACACAATTACTAATCCATCATTGTATTATCAGCATTTACGCTCAGAAATACACTTGCTTTTCTCATATTTAGCTTTAGAAGTAGTAAAAAGTAGTATAGAGTGTTTTTTTTTTGTCATTTTACAAAAAAAAAAAAAAAAAAAAAAAAAATGTCGTAAAAAATATCACATCTCAAAATAAGCATTGGTTTGGAAACTGAATTTGTATGTTAGTGAAGAATAAGCCACTTCAATAATCCATCTGATATTATTGAAATCTTCCTGTTATAAATAAATATAAAATGGTTTACACGATTACTAATTTTAAGGAAAGATTAATACGTAAATTGTATATTTTGTACTAAAATTTTCTATAAATGATCAAGTCTAAATTCACATTATTATAATAGGATTATAAAATTTGAAAGAATTTCGAAATTTTGTAGCTGTAATGTTTTTACATAAAATGGAAAAAATTTACAATTCTCAGGACAATAGCATGTTTTCAAGATTTCTAAAACTATTTGTCTTTTCATTCTTGACTTTGACAATAATTAATGAGATTTATTATGGGAGAAACTGCAATTAATTTTTCCAAACAACATGCTGTTTAAGATAATGATTAATGAATGCGGTAAAGGAAAACCCACAAACGATCAATCAAAATAATAATTATTATAGTATTAATTGCCGTAAAGTAATTCCTCAGTATATTGTCTAAAGCAGTGTTTTTCAACATTTTTTATCTCACGGTACACTGAAAAGTATGGTTATATTTCCTCGTGGCACTCACGTAACGAT
The DNA here is from genome assembly GCA_963931845.1 of Maratus michaelseni. Classification (NCBI taxonomy): domain Eukaryota; kingdom Metazoa; phylum Arthropoda; class Arachnida; order Araneae; family Salticidae; genus Maratus; species Maratus michaelseni. Next base: position 144,220,473 of record OZ007594.1, on the reverse strand, counting down.
TTTTAAAAAAGTATAACAATAATTTACACCATTTACTTTATTTATGAACTCAAACAAATAATTTTATCGTAACCACTAAAAGAAACAAATCAGTAATATTTATTTTACTATATATATGTATTTGTTTTTGTAAGAGCCCTAAATCTGGTAAGTCCTAACATTTACCAAAGAGAGTTGTTAAAAGCCAGAAATATGCTCCCTAACACTACGATTTCTGGCTTTTAACCACGGCATTAGGTATCGCTCTTATTTTGTTAAATGCTAGGATTTACAGAATATTTTTGGTAAGAGTCTGCCCATTTATCTGCGCTTGCAACCGCCCTCGTGAATATCATCTGTTTGCGCCAGTTATAGCCTATGTTTGGACAATTTTTAATAATATTGTAAATAGTAAAATATCGGAAAATTGTGATATTTGGCCAAAACTGCCTGTGTCAACGCTATGAGATACCTTAATAAAATAAGAAAACACTGTAAAACAGCATATACTAGTTTTCGCATTTCGTAAAGAGAAAGAAAGCATTTGTATAAAGCCTAAATGTTAGTATATTAATTCTACTAATATAGAAAAAAGAATAAAATATGGCAAAAACCCTTAACACATAATTAATTTTTCATAATTGTATAAAGAAATATAAAATTTAACCGAGGTATCAATCTAATAACTTAAAAATAATTAAAAGTGATTTCCATGGAACTTTAAAGGTTAAAAATATTAACTTTTAGTTTCTTATGATACTCTATTGTATTTTGTTCATATGTTACGGCAAATGCCTAAAATCCCGAATTGGCCCTTCTAATCAAAAAATGCCTAATTTTGCTGAAAAAAAGACTGGTTTGATCTATTTCTTGATTCTGGTTTTGATCGGTTAGTTTTTGGCGATTAGTCAAAGTCAAAAAAAAAAAAAAAAAAAAAAAACGAATAACGGGAATTATTAATTCTATATTAATGTCATTTTATATTCCAATTAAAAAGAAAAAATAATATTTGAAATTTATTTTTTTTTAAATTTAAGACCATCAAGGAATCAAGGGCCTTAAAAGTGAAGTAACATGATTTAACAAAGAAAAAATGCATTTTGAAACATGAATCTATAAAATTGTTGCATTTCAAAACAATTATGTTTTTAACAATTTTTCTTCATCTCGTATTCTGTTTGAGGCCTTAGGGTCTTACAATTTACTGTCACAATGAAGAAATAATGAAAAATCTCGTCATTTTGCTGCTATTATATTTACTCTTTTTTTCTGTTTTATGAATGAAAATGCATATTTGTAATATCTCTTTTACATCAGTAAAAGGGTTCTGCATTTAATTATTTTTGTCTGGGATTGGGCGAAAATTCTTCAACGTATAGAAATAGTTAGACTAATTAACAATAAGCGAATATTTGCATTAATAAAACTGAAATATTTCACAACGAATTCTTCGAAATGATGTACAGTTCTGGAATTTTTACCGTGCTGGTATAGAGATTAGGACGTGAAAGTCAAGTTATCCAAGTCAGTTCGCATGAAAATGTCTTGCTGGTAAACATAAAATAAATTAATGAGCTATGGGCGTGAAGTACACTATTCTAGTGATTTCGTATTAATGATTTAGGGGACACAAAGCGCACAAAACTGTCAGTTTTCTGACGTTAATGAAACGCATCTCTAATGCAAAGTATTGTTTAATTGACTTTATTTTACATATCTGCGTATTATTATCTACGTACTTGAGTTATAAACACGTTTTCTCATCTAGAAGATTAAAGTGAATGAAAGGCAATTTCAAAGACGGATTATTGTGTCCACGAATGAGGTTAGGAAGGTACTTGCCTAGAAGTTAGGGCTTAAAAGCGAAAGATAATCCGTCAGGAGGAACTGCCCAGGCCATGGGTTCAACGCGAGGAGGTTACCCGTGAAAATAAAAAGAAGAACACCCCAGATTCGAATATAAAGAGAGGGGGAGGCGTATACGGTGAAAATTGTATGGGAACTCGGAGGCTTCAGTTGGGTGGAGACAAACGTCTTTCAGAAGAAGGGGAAGTGTGTGCCAAGAGTACAGAGTGATTTGTGCGGGCATAATGCAGGGTCATTCATAATTCCCTCCGGGGTTTCGAAACGTTATAGTAAAAAAACGAAGACGAATATGAAAAAAAGAAACATATGAAATTATTCCGAAACTATTCAAGTTTTACTTACATACATTACAGGTGTTCTATGTGTGAACCCTTGGTCACACGGCATACATCCATGCGATAGTCCAGTTCCTGCCATACTCCGTTTCTTTAAATTTCCGGTACCACACATGAATTGTTTTGTCAGTTGGTCCCTGTTTTCGATATTTATTACGAAAGGCCCGTTGAACTGACACCACTGATTCAGATTTAAAGAAACGGAGTATGGCAGGAACTGGACTATCGCATGGATGTATGATGTGTGACCAAGGGTTCACACATAGAACACCTGTAATGTATGTAAATAAAACTTGAATAGTTTCGGAATAATTTCATATGTTTCTTTTTTTCATATTCGTCTTCGTTTTTTTACTATAACGTTTCGAAACCCCGGAGGGAATTATGAATGACCCTCTATTAATACGCACTGCTGTGTGTGCGGCCAAGTGATACAGGGATTGTATATGTTAGTATTATATCCCAGTGCGTAGAAAACACCCCAAAGTATTAATTTAATATCCTTCTCTTTAAACCGATGTATTTTGTGTTTTATATGTGTCGTTAATAAATGTTAAAATTAATATTTATTTGAAGTGTACTAGTGAAACGATTGATACATTTACATGTTGTCCGGTATCACGTTTCTCTATACTGGTAGTTGGTGCATGTAAATCAACAATCGAAAAAACATATTTGTCTTCATGAGCGGTAGATTGAAACGTGGAATAAAATATATCACGAATTCGTTATAGTAAATGACGTAGAAACAGTTCATAGGAGAGAAGCACATAAAGATTCTTATAGTGAGGGCTCCCTTTATAATGATCGAAGTATTAACTCTTAATTAGTGCGAAGTGGATAGACCCCTATTTTTTTAGTATCACCGTTAGGTTAATTGTCATATTAAAAAGCACACTTTTTTTTTTATCATGATCCAAATATTATAAGTACAAAATGAGCGCTACAATTGTTATATGACTCTGAAAACCAGTGTAAGTAAATCCTAAACTCAGTAAATTAAGGCTTTTTTAAGGCTTTATAATAAAAACACTCTCTTTATTTCAAAATGAATAAAAAGTGACTGTGATGAAGAGTGCGAGGAACAAGCATGCTCTAAATTTATTGTTATCGTGCTTTTCTTTATGTAGGATTTTATAAGTCATCTATTCACCATATAACTATTTCTACATATACAAAGTACTCTACATATGTGTTTTGTCGAACATTTAAATGCATGATATATACTATAAATATGTTTTTATTATGTAAAAAACCTTTAATTAATGTTCTTATTTGTGTCTGTTTTAAGGTTTGCTAGGATTTTGTTGTAATTATTTATTTTTAGGCAGGCCAAAAAAAAAAAAGATAAAACAAAAGAGAGAAAAAAAACTAATTTTTTTTTTTTTTTTTTTTTTTTACTTGTTCAGAAACATTCATATAAAATGTTCAATATAAATCAATTCTGCGTGTGATCTACGTTTTAAAATTTGAATTAACCTTAAGAACATTTTACTAGATAAACTAAAGTGAAGCATAAATAAAGTTAATAGCAGCTCATGCAATTTTAGAATGTAATTCACACGCTCATGTCCAGAAGATTGTTATTATATAAGCACTGAAATGTTTTGTAACATATTAATTAAGAAACTTCATTGAGTTAGAATATGTTTTAAATTTTCTGTAGCGAAATAAACTATGCGAGAAAAGGTTTAATTACAGTGGGTATTTTAAACGCATAGTTATTATCTCCAAACGAGGAATGTGAAAGAAAACAAATAAGTAAGAGGTTTTATAAATAATGTAAGGATTCTAACAATTCCAGTTGTCAACAAAAGTCCATCCATTACACACATGCATACACACATGCATACACACACACTCACTCATACACACGCATATATATTCGCATATATACACGCATATATATATATATATATATATATATATATATATATATATATATATATATACAGTGGGAATTTGACTTTATCTGGCAAACGAAATTGCAATAGAAAAGCGTATACGGGACATAACACACCAATAACACATTCAATAAGCTGACACTAATTCTATTAGATTAACTGGATGTAACGTTGTGCTAAAACATTGTCTAAGTGCAAAATCAAATTGTTGCCAAAATCTGAAACCGGCAGTATCTCAAACGTCCTTCTGAGCTACAAGCTTTCAAATTTACCACAAGTTTATCTATTTAAAAAAATACCACATGTAAGTATTCTAAATCATATGGAATTTAGTTTTTTGTTTGAAGCGCATTACTGAAATCACTTGGATGGCATGTTAAATTTATATAATTGCAATCAATGAATTTAACAAAATCCATTTATAACGCTAAACGCATTCTTCCAGATGTGATTCATCTTAAAATTTCCGTTTGAGGTTGATAGGTGCACAGCGTGTCGAGGGTCATTTGGCAAGAAATACATATCTCGACTTCATTGAATATAATCCCGACAATCCGGTGTCAAATATGATCCCCAGCCCGCAGAAATTATTTTCAAACACGACTGAGCCCTTGCACATTCTTTAAATACTTATCAGGACATAGTGACTGAACAGTATCTGTGATTGATTGGTCTATCTACGTAATTCTTTCGTCGCCTAGAACGACTAATATATTGGAACACATATTAACCAAATAAGTGATCACCAACCACCTTAAAAAAATATATGAGAATAACGTCTGAAATAATGCGTTTCACATTACAAGTGGGTTTTGTTGAGCATAATGATGCCAATTATCTAAAATTAACGTGTCATCCTGACTGATTTCGATGATGCCCTGAAACCAATAGGTTATATTTATCCTTATCTATAGAAAACAGATATGGTTTATAGTAAGATATTTCAAAGTATGGAACGGAAATGTTTTCGGTAAATTTGACCATTTGTAGCGAGAAGGGTGTTTGCGATTTACCTGTTGTAGAATTTGGTAGCATTTCAATTTTAAACCCCGTCTTTGTTACAGCACTTATAGCTCGCTGATAAAGCCATATATCCTGATAGAATTCTCCTAATAGAAATGTTATTTTATTTCCAAATATGTGCTTATTGTGCGTGTAGCTTATTCAGAAATCTTTCTTTAGGTTTATTTGATGCATTTTCATTTTATACAACATAAATCGAAAACGGTTACAGACAGGGCAGGATTGCTATGGTGTATTATAGCAACGTATATTAAAATTTTCTTTAGTAAGCTATCTGGATTCACTTTAAATCAGTCTAAGATTTATTAAAATCAAATCAGTTTTTTATCGGTTTTATGCAGTTATAATATACCACTTGTAATCAAAGATTAAAGCATCTAATGCTAACTATTTTTTCTGCTGAATAAATTTTAACTTCCAAAGTCCATTAATGCTTTTATTTGAATAAAATCAAGTATCATATATAAAATAAAATTCTTTTTGCTCAATGAAATATTAAGGAAAGAGTCGAGAGAGCTTACCGACAGTTCTAGTAATAATTGCTATATATTGAAACATATTCACAAATATACATATACTTTTAACAGCTAAACATGAACATAAACATACGTATCTATTGGTTTTCAGTTATATTTAGCTATCGCACTGATAATTTGTAAAGCTGATTTTATTATATAATATTTTCTATAAAAAAAATTTTTCTTTTTAGAAAATTTGGAAAATTTGTATATTTTATTTTAAAATATGCTGTATGCATGAATAACATGCTTCTTTGATGTGAGTCATAATTTATTGAGCTATCAATATTAAGTGAAAAAACAAAATACTAAATTTGAAAGTCGGGAAGTTTCTGACCATCGTATGTTTGACTTTGATCTCCTACATATATTCCCTGTACTCATATATTTAATATCGAGGATTCGTTATACGTTGTCGTCGAAAAATGGATGGAAAGCACAAAATAATTTTTTACTGGCACAAAGACTATCCACATATACACAGGAAAGGCCCATCTTTCTGGTAATCTAAACCACGATTCCTATGTTCAGGATAAGCAGAGAATATTAATTAATTATGTGATCAATTGTCATATCCAGTATATGCTTTTAACTTTGCTCACTGCGATAATCGTTTACTTTGTCCTGATAGATAGAACTAGTTTCATGAAAAAAAAATTAAAAATGTTTATAGTTTTATACAATTTCATAGCTGTAACATTCTGTTTTTTCAAGTCATATAAATATCTAATTGTAACCGGAAAAATTTTTGATGAAGTATTTATTAATTTTAAGATTAATGATATACATAACTTGTTAAAATATTATGGTTTAACTTCTCAAAAACTGAAAGTTTGGGAGATATATGCATTTTGTTCATTTTTTCAGGGAATATTAAAAAAAATAAGAACTTGGAACTATGTTGTCGTTTAAAATAAAGCAGACAGTTAGAGACAAATTGATAAAAAAATTGAAAAACAATGTTACTGAGTTATTTCTTAAACACTTTCTTCATTTTCGCTAAAAAAACACACAAATACTTAGTTGCAAACAAAATATATTTTCTCTGAAAAATAATATAAGAATTTGTAGAATATTTTTACTAAATAAAAATAAAAATTTTACACATAAAATGTGGAAACTTCTAATTAAATTTGTCGAATAAGTAACATTGACAGTATAGGAAATTATTTTAAAATATATGACTATTAACAAGCTAAATATAGATCCAAATATATACTTTCCTGTGTTCATTAAGCTAAATATATTATGAAATATTAACAAGCTAATCTGTATTTTCTGTACTAAAATGATATTAGGAGATAATGTGCTATAGATGCCATAGCATGGCTAGTTTTTGGATATGTAAATCGTAATATGAAACATTAATTTAAACATGATGCATTACTTTAATTAGATTATTACAATTAAAACATTGTGATTTTCTAAGTATCATTCTAAACATCATTTTATTTTTAAACCAGTCTATACCTTTTAATAATACAGGGTATTTCTAAACGAATATCGGGGTTTTAACGCTTGGTAGTATTTATTACATACAATTTAGAATTATAATTAATACATAAAAAGAAAGAGCATCTCAAACAGTTTTACCTACAAGCTTACACGTGTTCAATGTGAACACCTTTCGTCACACAGCACACATGAAGTCGATAGCCCAGTTCTTCCCAAACGTTAATTAGTGTTTGTGGGGTAATTGTTGCAACGGCTGCCTCAATCCTGTTTCTTAGGTTGGGTAGGTTAAGACTCCTTTAATAGGAGTTCTAGGGTATGTCAGTTGGTAGTGGAGGCACATACCACTCGATTCTTTATGAACCCCAACAGGTAGAAATCACATGGCGTCAGATCGGGTGAGCGCAGAGTGGCGTTCGGGAAGAACTGAGCTATCGACTTGATGTGTGCCGTATGACGAAAGGTGTTCACACTGAACACTTGTAAGCTTGTAGGTAAAACTGTTTGAGTTGCGCTTTCATTTTATGTGTTAAGTATAATTTTAAGTTTTTTATAATAGATACTACAAAGCGTTAAAACCCCGATATTCATTTAGAAACACACTGTATATCGGGGTCGGAAGACGTATTACTGCCTTCTATACTGACAAGAAGAAACAATTGACATCCTGAAAATGCTATACTTACGTTTTTTGAATGATTTGCAGTTTGTGATGTCTTGGATACGATTTTTGAACTAATAATAATTTAGACGATATCTATTGGTGACAGTCTCTCTGGCATGTTCGTCTGTGCGAAAAAAAAATTGTGGTACTTAAACTCAAAAACTAATGCACGAAATTTTATAATAATTCATATTTATTTAAATTGTGATATAAATTAGTATGATAAAGTTTTCCTGTAATTCGCTCAATATATGGTCTCCAGTGTGATGTTTTGATGGTATGCGTATAAGTTATATATTAACATATATAGGATGGCATTGCACTAAATTCAATGATAGATACCTATTATACTGATTATGGTGACAGAGTTTTGGTTTTGAGTAATATTTCAGGTGCTGAGGAGATAAATTGGCATGGCAATATAGCTGCCTAATGGATAGAAATTTAATGGGTAGAAATCCATCAAATATTATATTTAAGATTATAAAACTAATATATTTGTTGATCCACTTTTATCTTTGAATACTCATATATTGTACTGTTTTAGGTAGCTTTCAATATAAAAAAGTATAAAGCTACCTATTGCAGCCGTTCGGAGGAAAGCAATTCCGGAAAATTTTGATATATTTTCACCGATCATGATCCCCAGACCCCAAAACCATCCTCCGTTTAAATGTTGATTTATTGATTTATATATATATATATATATATATATATCTGATCTATGTCATACGATAACGCTCCTATCGATTTTGATGAAACTAATTGTGTGTATTAAGGTCACTAATGTCTCGACCGAGTTTGTTGGCCAGCTTGGTCCGCCATTTTGTTTCAAGATGGCGGCCATTTAAAAATTTAAAACTAAAATAAATATACAAAAAAGTTAAAAATTCAAATTTATTTTTTAATTAAGTGTTAGGCCTTGATACGAGGATTCCAGAGCATTTTTTGGTTTACCTCTATCTTAAAAAATGGCTGAGATAGAGCAGTTTGAAATTTTAGGGTGGCTGACATTTTGAAACAAAACAGCACATTAACGCGATTACTTTCAAATTATTTTCTTTCATTGCTGTAATCATTTTCACAATCATACGCATAAAACTATATATTCATATCCGTTAGCGCCACATTCTCGCCAAAATTGGCGATATTTTGCGAAATATCGCCAAATTTGGCGATCAAAATAAGTCTTCATAAATGAAGCCAATTTGGCTATTGCTCAATAATTTGGCGAATTTCTTATTCAAATTCAGTATTAACGAATCTTTTGTAAACATTTCTTTGCATTTTAACTTGCTGTTTTCGTGTAACATTAGCAAAAATTTTAAAACGAAGATATAGGAAAGCTACCTTTTCCTCCCCGTACAGGCCGGAAGGACCTTTTTTTATTACTTTTATTTTAAGTGATTGTTGTAATTCTGTGTAGAATTCAAAGTAACGTACCACAGTTGATATTATAATCTTCATGCTGAAATTCACTATTGAAATTAATATATTCCAGAGGTACAGAGGTAAATCCTGAGATGACAAACATGTGCTGTTTAATGTGTCATTCTCGGGTTTTAATGTGCGTATTTATGTAAGCTTATCTATTTTGAGAAAATAACACTAGTTTACATGACTTTTGTTCATGAAATGAAAGATATACGTTTACGTTACTTTGGGTATCTACATCTAGGAAAAAATATTTTAAAAAATCCAGCACGTCAGATTTTTGAAATATTTATTAAGAAGATTTTTACAAAAAATTACATCCAAATAAACAATAGGCACCAACAATATTTTAATAAACTTTTGTTTCTATAATGAAAGCGTAAAATAATGAGCACTTATTTACTAAAAAAGTCGTTTGTAAATTCCGGTGTCAGTCAGTAATTTCTCATCTTACGAACAGAATTTGTCTGTGCCGGAAAGGGTTAAGCAATTGCGGGTAGATATAAAACAAAGACCTTCATATCTCAGAATTGTGACGTGCTACAAAAAATAAAAATATATTCTTTTAACTACCGTCCATAGCCTACCTATATAATATATGTTTCATTTCATGAACAAAAAAAATTTTTTTTTTGTAAACTAGTGTAAGTAATTGTTTTTATAATAGTTGTGTAATGTGACGAGATTTTACTTTTTATCATTCCTACAAAATATGTTTTCATCAAATGCAAAACTTATATCTTTTAAATATATTATATAACCTAATAATAAAACGTAAGTTTAAAGAGAAAATTAAATAACATGCATACAACAGTATGTTACAATATTTTTGAGTATATCTATTTTTATTTCACAATATTATGTAAAATATACATGTGCTTTATGCCTTTATATATATTTATTATAACAGATTAAATATTTTCAGAAATATAGTTCTTCCAATTTTATTCAAAGCAGTTGTTAAATGATAAACAAATAAACCGTTATAAATGTTTCATAACATTCTGCATATTAAAGTTTTATTTTACAGTAGTTATAGTTGCAATAAAAATCGCACGTGAAATCTATTTAATCATTGTGACATAGTAACTATATACTACATAAATATAAATTTTAAAACTGAACATACAGCTTTTAAAACTATACATCAAAAAATTCTTTCGTTGAAAAACTTTTGGCACATTCCAGTAATTTTAGAAACTGTCATTCCGTATAAAAACAGACAAAAAAGCAACTTTTTTATATAAAACTGACATTTTCAATAAGAAAAGTTTATAACTGCCGATTCATCATTCTTGGTGACAACTGAGATTTTTGTTTGACTAAAACATCCAAAAGTTGCTTACAGACCCGTGACATAAACTCGGTAAATTGTTATTTTATAGAAGAACGTCAAAATCAATTTGTTGAAAAATGTCATTTTATAAATTTTTAAACTTTCAATAGTTGGTCAGTTGATAAAAATAGTAAAAAGAATTGAAAAATATATTTCTGATATTTGAGATACTTTGAAAGAAAGTATCGTAAGTGTATACCGTATAAATTCATTCCTACTTAGATTTTTTTTAAAACTCATTGTTAGTTTAAATGTAAAAATTACGAAAACAATTATGTAACTTTAAATGTGAGAAGAAATTCGAAAAATATTAGTTTTTAGTACTATCGTTATATTTTTTTATCATAAATATTTAAGAGTATAAGCCATGAAAAGACGAGCGTGAAAAGCTTGTTGATTTAAATTCAACACGTATATCAATTCACTACTTTGTGAAATAAAATTTTTGGATAGAATTGAAAGATGTGGTAGTAAAAGTTTGCTGTGAAAAAAAAAATCATAATTTAGATCTTATTTTTCTGAAGGTCTAATATAACATAGCTTTTTTGAGCTACCCGTGATTGCAAAAAGCGTTTTTTTATCTTCTGAAGTCTCTGAAACCGAATGATATCCGAGATTTAAAGAAACATTTCTAAAACAAATGTTGCGAATGCTTCTCGTGATTTTCGAAAACGTTTCCGTCTAGTTTTGCCAGTATATTAATGAGATTTCTGTACATGGAATCGGTTTTTCAGATTCTTTCATTTCTCAAGTAAATATTTTCAAGTTTCTTAATCGAATTTATACATGCAAGAGTGAAAATATAATGTTAATTGTAATGTTAATATTTATGCAATTTATTTTAAGACGAATGTTAATGATGTTAATTATCCTGCCTGTTGAGAACTGATAGTATCCTACACACCGATATTTTAAATTCTGAAAAATATAATTAATACACTATAAATGTGCTTGGAAACGTTGCTGAAAATTATCGGCAGCAAGAGAAAATTTTCTCTCAGAAATGCTTTTTTTTTAAATTTCGGGAATATGTTTGTCTCTGGGGATTTTAAAAATAAAGTAATACATTTTTGAAATTCTGCAGAGCGTCGATTATTCATATTTCAATTAACCGAATTGTCGTATTATCTGATCACATCCTTTTCTGGTCCGATTTTTTTTCCGGACGGCCCTTGAAATAGAAAATGTTTTCCAGATTGGTGGATCAAGAAAAATGAAAATGATACAGTGTATTCCGATCTAGTCACATTACACCATCATATAATGAAGCCTTTGAATATTTGTAAACATCTATGAAAGTGTTGGAACGACAGGAGCATGCTGATCATATTCAACTTATGTATTTAACTAGAATTCGTGATATGGCAGCACTAAAAAGAATATAAAGCAAAAAACAATACAAAGCTTTTTTGTTTATATTTCAAATTTTTCTGCTCATAAAATTATAAAAAAGACAAAGAAACACAAATAAAGATAATAAAAATCGCAGCCTCCGAAAACACACACAAACACACACAATTTTTAAACATGCCAGCACTAGCAGCTGCCAGTCCTGATCCTGGTTAATATTGTGTACACACAAAAGAATATTTCCCATCCACCTATCCACTACAATATATTTTTAAAACATACATTTCATTCATTGGAAAAAATTGTTACACGTAAAAAATCCATTTTAACCATTTTGACATAGTTAGGGATATTCTAAAATTGCCTGTCCAATTATGGGAACTAGCGTCGGTTCCGAAAAGTTAAGGCAATTGGCATTCTACTGCAGTTGGTAGTATGGGATAGGTTATACTAGCTTTTTGTAAACCTTAAATAATGTAAGATCCAGACTAAAAAATATTTGCTTTTCTGAAAGTGTATGAAGGGTCGGGGGGAAAAAGTCCCACACTAGTTATTTATCTTCTTTCCCATACGCAAAAATTCCACTCTACAGTACACACTTTCATCTTCCTTCCCCTTTCTTACACTTATATTCAATTGCGTTTTTGAAAGAAGAAATGTTAGCCTCTATTAAAAATTACCAAACGGTAGTAATTCTATGAAGCGAATAAATGTCACTTATTTTCTTTCTCATATGCGCAAATTCAATTCTACTCTTTCATTTCCCTTTCCCTTTCAATTGTGTTTTGCAAAGTAGAAATTTTTGAATCTATTAAAAATTACCAAACGATAGTAAGCTTCTGAAGCTAATAGATGTCACTTATCTTTTTTTTTCTCATATGCACAAATTCCATTGCACACTTTCATCTTCCTTCCTCTTTCTTACACATATATTCAATTGTGTTTTTGAAAGTAGAAATATTTGAATCTATTAAAAATTACCAAACGATAGTACTCCTCTGAAGCTAATAGATGTCACTGTCACCTAAAATCTATAAGAAAGTCATATAATATTTATTCATCGTTCTTTCCTTTCAACACCTGGAACCTGCTTTTCTTCAACAACCTGCTTTTCTCCTTTATACCTAAATTCAACTTTGTTTATCAAAAGTCCATATTTCATTTTGCCTCGATCGAAGGCAGGGATGGCGAATCTTTTTATTTAATCGCGCTAAAAATCTTCAAACAATATTTATCAACACTGAAAAGTGGCAAAAGTTTACATAAGAAATTATCCAGTACATGCTGCTTACAGGAAACATTGGTTAAAAAGAGTCAATCTTTTTCAAATTGGGTCAACATGCCATGTTATTGCAATGACTGTCTTAAGAAATTCATTTCAAGCAAAAAAGCTCTTTCATTGCATAAAGAAAGGCCAAATAATTGCATGTGGCAAATGTTTTGCATAGCATCACGGAAAAATAAAAACAATCGCCATGTTTTAAATAATGCAAAAGTAATTGCGTTGTACATATAGTGTTTATATATAGATAGTCTGTACATGCTAAGCTAATGTTTATTTTATTACAACAAAAATGAAAAATAATTTTATTTAATATAATGATTTCTAACTTAAATTCCTTCGCGTACTACAGACATTCCTGTACGCGTTATCTCATGCATGCAGTCCTGTCAGTTTTGCTAGACCTGACTAAGATTTTTAAATTATAGAACGCCCCTCTAGCCAACTAGTGTTCCTCTATATCAGAGTGGAAATATATGCACAGGACGAATGTTCCGACAGTTCCCAAACAGAACTTGTTATTTACACTATGGCAAACCTACATTCAAGAACTTGACAATACTTAAGTGGACAAATACAATTAGACGAGTGAGTTAACAAATATTATTTTGACGGTAATGGCAGTCTCGTCAAGTTGCTAGTCGATTCACCTTTTTGTCCAATATAGTCTCAACCAAATAGTATAAATAGTATAATAAAATCACTTGTTAACTTTAAATTAAAGTCTAATTACTGCTTAAAGAAAAAAAATCCATAACACGAAATGTTTTAAAATACCTTTTAAAACAGATTACATATGTTTCATTCGCTCTACCGGTGACATCTTCAGATCTAAATGATGAATAAAATATTCTCGAATAGTTTTTTTAAAGTGGTAAACATAAACCACGAGATCACATGTCTAAGACTCAACCAGTCAATTTTTTTTATCCCATATGTCACAACTCGAGTAACACCCTAAAACAACAAATGGCACTCTCACACAAAACTCACAAAAAGTGGACTACCATTCTGGCCCTTCGTACATATCAAACAGGAAATTCACAATTAATTTGCAATTAGCAATTAAAATTAACATAAGACGTTCCTTTCTTCTAACTGTATGTTCGAAACTCACAAATGCACGAAATATCGTGTATCCATGCCGAATATTTATATGTATATATTAGGCGAGCAAATTTTATTAAAGTTTTGTGATTAAACTTATTTAAACCTTTCCCAACTTTAAAACTTGTAATTGTTTCAGCTTTATATAATGGGTATTACGCAGCGAGTTTTTCAGCTACTTAAAATGTAATGAGTGTTTTAAATCAAACACTACGGTGCGTGAATTTCATGAACACAAGTCCCTTCGATTGAGGACGTTCTCGAATTTCAAAGACGTTTGGTCAACTTAGGTAGATTAAAGACACTGCATAGACATTAAATAATTAATTTTCGGTTTTTTTTTCTAAATCACCAGAAAAATGTGTTTAGTTTACAAGATATATTTTACGGGAAAAAATTGCTTTTATATTTCGAATTTTAGGTGTGTTTTATAAATTAACCAAATTTTTATGTATATTTTCAGTTATCAACATTTCAGTTGTTTTCATTAAATGTTTGTTTTACAATCAGATGCTTCGGAACATTTTTAGACGACAAAAATATTCTTTTATTATCGGGATTTCACCCGGGCTTTCCTTATTACAGATTGTATGTGAAACCCATTTTTCATTTAACGTAAACTTTAATAGTTTATATATATATACAGAGGTGCCAACCTCTCATTAATATTCCGTAATATGTGTGTTAATTTGACCCAGGTTTAACACGCTTCGCACCAGAAAGTCTTTTAAGAAATGAAATTAACCGAGAATAAACTAGAAAATGAGCCTATTATACTTTGAAGAAAATAATTTTTATCACTAAAAAGAATGAAAAAAGAATAATTACACACGGAAAATAAAACGTCTTAATTTGTAAACTTAATTACATAAACTTCAGTTTAAAAAATAATCTAAAAATTTAAAACACAGTTATTAAATATACGCTACAGCATGAAACAAACACTTTATACATACATGGAAAATAAATTATGGAAAACTTATATTTATTCAAAGATCTTATGCTAAAATTTATAGAATACGAAAATTTAATAATTATATCTATATATATTTTAAATAAAATATAAATATAACAATAGAATTTAATAGATAAGTTTATTAATTTATTAAAATTTATTAAATACGTTAATAATTACATATTAAATGGACACAATGACATAACTGATATACGGACGTTTATTTTGTTGAATCTTCATTTGTATGCAATAAAGATATTGAGAGCATTCTAATATTATCTTACATTTTACATTTTTCTAAATAATTGATCAATTCAGAGACACTCTAGTAAGCATAAGAGGATCTAATTACCTTTCTTCTAGCTTATTTTTATTTTGTTATCTGGAAACTTGTCGTAATTACTGCAAAGTCCACATGCGCATAATCAATATGGAAATAATCATCAATCGAAATGAGGTTTCCGTTAATTAAGTTTTGTTTTATAAGAATTCAAACATATTTTTAAGGAAAATAATTTATTCATAGGAAATATTTTCGCAATTTGGTATTCATTATTTTTTTTAATTATTTAATTAATAAAAAAAATATGACAGTGTTATTACACTAGGAAAACACTTCAATGCCCGTTCATATTTCATTAATGCATTTAATAAATCTTTTGTTAAAATTTATTAAATACATTTATAATTGCATATTAAATGCACTCAATGACATAGCTGATATACGGACGTTTATTCTGTTGAAACTTCATTTCTATGTAATAAAGATAATGACAGCATTCTAATATTATCTCACATTTTACTTTTTTAGAAATAATTGATCAATTCAGAGACTCTCTAGAAAGCGTAAGAGGATCTAATTATCTCTCTTCTAACTTACTTTTATTTTGTTATCTGGAATCTTGTCGTAATTACTGCAAGGCCCACATGCGCATATGCAATATGGAAATAATCATCAATCGAAATGAGGTTTCAGTTAATTAAGTTTTGTTTTGAAAATAATTCAAACACATTTTTTAAGGGAAATAATTTATTCATAGGAAATATTTTCGGAATTTGGTATTTATTAAAATTTTTAATTATTTAATTAATATAAAAAAATATGACAGTGTTATTACACTAGGAAAACACCTCAATTCCCGTTCATATTTCATTAATATATTTAATAAACCTTTTGTTAAAATTTATTAAATACATTTATAATTACATATTAAAGGCACACAATGACATAGCTGATATGCGGACGTTTATTCTGTTGAAACTTCATTTGTATTTAATAAAGACAGTGAGAGCATTCTAATATAATCTTACATTTTACTTTTTCTAAATAACTGACCAATTCAAAGACGCTTTAAAAAGCGTAAGAGGACCTAATTATATCTCTTCTAACTTACTTTTATTGTGTTATCTGGAGTCTTGTATTAATTACTGCCAGTCTCCCATGCATACATAAAATGGGAATAATTATCAATCGAATTGAGTTTCAGTTAAGTTTTGTTATTGAAAATAATTCAAACAAATATTTTTAAGAGGAGTAATTTATTCATAGAAAAATATTTATGCAATTATTTAATTAATACAGAAAAAAGTATGTTAGTGTTATAACACTATGGTATACAGGTTGTCTCTAATGTTCTTTCACACCCTGATAAATTAAAATATTTGAGACAACATGAAACAACAACTTTATACATGCATGGGAAAGAATTTGTGGAAAAACTTATATTTATTCAAATGTGCTTTGTTAAAATTTATTAAATACGTTAATAATTACATATTAAATACGCACAATGACATAACTGATATACGTACGTTTATTCTGTTGAAACTTTATTTGTATGTAATAAAGATAATGAGATCATTCTAATATAATCTTACATTTTACTTTTTCTAAATAATTGATCGATTCAGAGACTATCTAGAAAGCACAAGAGGATCTAATTATCTCTCTTCTAACTTATTTTTATTTTGTCATCTGGAATCTTGTCGTAATTACTGGAGTGCCCACATGCATATATGAAATGGATATAATCATCAATCAAAATGCGTTTCAGTTAATTAAGTTTGTTTTGAAAATAATTCAAGAATATTTTCTAAGAGAAATAATTTATTAATAGGAAATATTTTCTTAATTTGGCATTTATTGAAATTTTTAATTATTTAATTAATACAGAAAACAGTATGATAGTGTTATTATACTAGGGCATACAGGTGTTTCCAATGTTCATTTACACCCTGATAAATTAAAATATATGGGACAACATGAAACAATAACTTTATACATGCATTTTTTCAACAAAGGTTTTGTGAAAAACTTATATTTATACAAAGATGTTTTGCTAAAATTTATTAAATACGTTAATAATTACATATTAAATACGCACAATGACATAACTGATATACGGACGTTTATTCTGTTGAAACTTTATTTCTATGTAATAAAGATAATGAGATCATTCTAATATAATCTTACATTTTACTTTTTCTAAATAATTGATCGATTCAGAGACTATCTAGAAAGCATAAGAGGATCTAATTATCTCTCTTCTAACTTATTTTTATTTTATTATCAGGAATCTTGTCGTAATTACTGGAGTGCCCACATGCATATATAAAATGGATATAATCATCAATCGAAATGCGTTTCAGTTAATTAAGTTTTGTTTTGAAAATAATGCAAACATATTTTTTTAAAAGAAATAATTTATTCATATGATATATTTTCGCAATTTGACATTTATAAACATTTTTAATTATTTAATTAATATAGAAAAAAATATGATAGTGTTATTACACTATGATATACAGGATGCCCCCAATGTCCGTTCACATTGCAAAAACGTATAAAAAGTTAACGAATTTTTGTATCAGAGGTTGATTTGCATCATAATACATTAAGTGTCGGAATTTTTTTCGACAAAACAAAAGTTTCTAATTTTATTAAACTACTTTTGGATACAAAACATAAAGTCTTATTAAGATAATTTATTTTATTTAGAATATATGTATATTTACAATAAGGAAGTATATAGATTTAGGATTGGTGTATCAGAGGTCGTTTTGCTTCATAAGACTTTAATTGTCGGAATATTTTCTACAAAAGAAAAATGTTCTAATTTTATTAACTATTTTTTTATACAAGAAATAAAGTCTTATTAAGATGTTATATTTTATTTAGAATTGATGTATTTTGAAATACGGAAGTATATTAGATTTTAATTTTCAATCTCAATTAAAAAAATACTCGAGAATTTTTATCTTTTATGTATATTAATTCCTCAGTATATATGAGTATATATAACTGAGGGGCTTAGTCAAGACTAGCTTTAACTAAGCAAAACTGGGATTCTCTTACATGTTTCAGTTCAAACTAATTATAACAGTTCTAAAACTATAAATAGATATAAAACTAATTACAGATATGAAACTAATTATAACAGTTAAGCAGTTAACACAGTTAACGGTTTTATCGTTATTAATATTTTAACTGTTATTAATTCAGTTAAAACGAATTAAAAGTGAATGACGAGAGGTTTAGTTTAATAGTTCGCTGACATTTTCAGTTAAAAATAGTATTAACTAATTATAATAGAATATTTTGAATTATTAGCCGTTTTTAGCAGTTAAAATTCGTTATATTTCAAAAGTATGTTTTATCATGCTTTTAAACGTAAACACTTTGAATTGGCAGGCTATTAAACCAATTTTGGATCGAATAACGTTTCACATTTTCAATAAACAATTTACATCCGGAGTTATAAGTAAATGATTGGTATTAGAAAAACATGCAATTTCCATTTATGTCGTCTGTGAAAAAAAAAAAAATATATTTAAAAAAAATTCCAATTTTAGTGACTAGGAGTAGTTATGTAATATAAAATGTTACTTATTAGCTGAATCATTTTTAGTTTCCTAAACTCTGATGGATAATGTAATTAACCAGTGTGCAGAGAGAAGTGAATTTGACATCCCAGGTCCATAGAGTATGCAAGGTTTCTTTTTTACACATCTACGTTTTGGCGGATGACGATGGCTTGTATCCAGAAGACTGAGTTCCCTGCAGTAAAAACTGATAATTGTATGAAAATAAAACAAAAGAGTATGGTATAAAAGTAACATGCGCCGCAGGCGCCCAGAGGGAGCGCACCGCGCACAATCGACCACGGAACCCAAGTCCTGAAAGACTTTTGTTGCGCCAGCAGCTTTATCTCGATACGGCGATTCGGCCGGTGAGAGAGCCGCTCCCGAACTGCGGACCCTCTAGCCTTTAACCCACGTAAGGCGACGTAGGTCGTTGCGACACGCGGTGAAACCATGGGAAGTCACCGCGAGACACTTGGAGACGGGCCGGCGTCCCCCAACAGCTTCGGAACTGGAATCCCAGAAGGGAAACAAGGCCCTAGGCTTAAGTCAGGATGTTCCAACCCGTACTTGCTTTACCACGACTCGAGGGGTGTGAAAACCTACAGAGGTAGTCACGTTCCCTCTCGTAGTGGACAAAAAGAGTATGGTATACCAACTCTGTTCCACTTTGTATTGATAAAATACTAAATTCATATTCCAGAGTAAATTAAATTAAATAATAAAAACTTGTTAAATATCAACCACAATATTAGTGTATAATAAGCGTTATCCCTTCATGTGCTTTTCATCCGGTCAGAGAAGCCACAGTATCATAAAAATGTACGTTTATGTACATCCGACAATGACCTAAATTTTATATAAAACAATTTTAGCATAACTAGAAATTTGAAACATGAATTGCAACTCTATAGCTGTCGCTAAAGTTTTTAAATGAATTGTACCAAACAATGATAGAAAGAAATCTACCATTTAAAAAAATCATGATCGCCGTACACCCGTAAATCAGAAGTTAACTTATACGACTCTCTCGGATAAAATGACGCCACTTGCATATTTTATCATCCGATATTTAAAAAATATATCAAATGAGTTTCTATACATTCCAAAATTTAAAAGAAAATATATGATTTAGTAAAGCATAATGAAATATGCAAAGATTTAAAAAAGTCAAATCCAAACATTTTTAATTCCAAAACAACTGAGTCGAAATTATATGATAGTGAGGAGATAAAATACTCCGCACATCATGTAGATACAGCATATATACTATCAAAATGCACTAAGGAGTTAGAAGAACAAAAATAAGTAGATGAAATCACTAGGCATATCAAAAATAACCTTAGTATCGGAATATAAGCATCCGATGTAATCTAAGTAATAAGAAAAAACATTATGTATAAATTGTTAAATTTCAAATTAGAAATTTTTAAAAACGTGTAAAAGAAGCCGTAAATGCATAAGAAATACCATAAAAAATATTTTCCATTTTTTACAAAGGTTTTTAATATTAAAATCGAAATTGAAACATTTGCATATTAAATACAACTTCACAAAATTTTAACTGGTAATTATACATTTTTATTTCGCTTATATTATTGCGTTTTCAATTATTTTACATTTTTCGTTATGTATTGCATCTCCTCCAATGAAATTGAAGCAGCCTTTTTGAAAAATTTTATACTAGTTTAATTTGTTATTTTTTATTAATTTTATCAAACTATCTTTCTGAGAGGAGGTAACTGAAATGCTTAATTTTATTTGCCAATTATCCAAAATTTAAAAAATGATTTGGAGTATGCAATATTACATTTTTTTGTGTACAAATTTCACAGATTTTAAATTTTGAGAAAAAGGAAACCATAGGTAATAGTCGCGTTGTGGTTCAATAGACTAATTTACATACATAATCTGTTCCTGAAAAACAGATAACGTTTTCGAAATTCTGCCTGAGATATAGTTAAACGTAATCTCATAGTTAAACTTTAACCTCATCATTTTAGTTTTAATGGGGGCAAGCAAGTAGTGTAGGTTGTGTTTTGATCGTCTGGAGCAGTTTAAAATATTCCGTTCCCTCTTTGGTGCATATTATGATATTTTATATTATAATTTATATTATAATTTATATGCAACATTTTTTTGGTGACCTTAAAAATTTAGTAGATAAGACCATTGCTCCCACCCTATAACGCCCTATGATACACTACTAGGAAGAGTTACAGTGATATAAGTAAAATCAGTCGAAACATGACCAATAGGGGGTCACGCCTGATATAATAACATGATTAGATATTCAGGCCACCATGTTATTTTAAAAGAAAGATAGAACTCTCTATCGCAAAGGAATATAAAAATAGATAAACGGACGATAATAAGACAGACAAGTCCTTCAAAAAAGATAAATCTTTTGAGTACAAATGTTTATATCATCCCTTTTAAAGTTACTCAAATATGAAAACCTAAACATATTTTTAGAAATTATTGTATAATGAAAAATTAATTTCATGAAACCATATTCACATAATAATACCCTATTCGGTAAATACAATTATATATCGTGTTTGTCCCTTTTACATATTTCACGTTAAGAGAGGAGTAATTTAATAATATGCATGAACGATTCGGAAATATTTTGTCCCAATAGATTGACGAATAAAAGTGGCTAACAATGAATTACATCTTATGGAATATATCTCGAATTCACCTGTTGTAATATGTGTTTTTTTACTAACATTTTGTGTGGTGCAGTGATAAACAATGATGGCAGCATTCGTAAACGAAAGTTGCACATGTGCGAAGTTATATAAAGTCAATGTACGCAGAAATTTTAAGAGTACACTAATAAATTATATACTTATAATAGGCAACTTACTTTGCAAATGAAAATAAATGGCTTCTATTTTAAGCCTGCAAACAGCTAAATTGACACGTGGTTGGTTGAAACCTGTCATTTTATAAGTTGTCACTTTCTTTGCGTATGTTAGAATTCATAAATTGTGATATAAAATCTTGCTCTTCATTTATTAAAAATGTCGCCATATTATGGGTATAGTCTTAAAAACAAACTCTTTTCAAACGACCAATTTGGTCTAGCGTCTCTTTAATATTCTTACATACTCTCCTCCTTAAGCTTATTTTGTAACATAAATTAAAATAATACATTATTCTCCTGCAAATATATTTTTTCGTTTTGGTTTCCGGTATCCAAAGTATCAGAAACGTTACAAAACATCCAAGCAGACATTGACGAGAAGAAAAATAAAATAAAAAAAGCAGGAAATGGTGTAACAATCTATAAAGTAGAAGAAGAGAAAGATAAACTAATTCAAAGACTGACAAAATATAAACAATTCAGCGAAATAGCACCTGTATTGGACGAAGACATCACCACCAAAAAAACTAATAACATTCAACTGTTTATACGCATTCAAAGTTGAAAAACTATAAGTGTTTATCAACAGTACCTTACAAGAGAAAACATAAACTGAAACATTACAAGTAGAGGGGACTCTATGTACAATATGCTAAAAGCAATGTATAATGAGAAATAAAGATATAAAAACATTTAAAAAAGGTGTTAAAATTTCAAAAAAAAATTTAAAATAATATGTTAAAAAAATTTTAAAAACGCCGATATTTAAAACTCCCTCGTCTTCTTTTATACGATTTTATATCTTCATTTTCCATTATACACTGTTTTTAGCATATTGTACGTATTCAAGAGTCTTTACCCTCTGCTTATAAATTATTCACAGTGGAAAGTTCACTGTCAAGATTTTGAAAGAAATACTACGTAAAACACCACCTAAATCCAAATGATTAAACCACCTTGTCATTGAATTTACAGAGTATGTGGCAAAATGACTTGAAACAAATTGGCAAAACGCGTTTGAGATTATTCAGATGCCCAAACCGAAAATATAAGGAATTACAACAACTTCGTAAATATAAGCATGTTGGATACCTAACTTATACATGTAAAAAGGAAATACACTGTAGCTACTCTGCTAAACACCACCCATCTAAAGAAAGTACATTGACGAATTAACTGCAAAAATATAGTTGCATAAATTGTATCACATCAAATTAAAGGCTGAAAGGAGAAAAACTGTATAGTACCAAATTATACCTAGACTGAGTCACATGGTTTAACAAATGAAAAACAATTTTCTATGTCACACTTACAACAAACTAATGTGGCAGATGATTGGTTTGACTTTTTCATTATATTACCTGCCACATTCGTTGCTTATGTATGTGATATACAAGGATGTTCTTTTATAGTTTTTTTTATTTTTATTTGTGACTAGTATTCCAGAGGCACATGAGCCATTACCGGTACAATAAACGTACTCGATAATGTGCGTATGTATGTTTAAAAAATGGAGTTTTAACCATTAACTGGAAATAGAAGTCCATGAGACTATTGCATTGGCATGACTACCCGTTACGTTACAATGTTTAACGTTTATAAAACATATGTTTCGGCTGAAACATAAAAAAAGTTTGTCCTATTACATGTATACGAAAAGTTTATGGCAAGTTATTGCGAAATTTTCTCCTTTACTGATATTTCATCTTTTCACTTAATGGTTAATTTTTTGGAGATAATATAAGCGTAGAATACACTAGATAAAGAGTGCAATTTGCTTATTTTGAAGCAAATATTCTTTTATGGCGGAAAAAAAGCGAACAAAAATGGTACTTACATTCGAAAAAATAATGCGATGAAAAATGAACTT
The DNA here is from genome assembly GCA_963931845.1 of Maratus michaelseni. Classification (NCBI taxonomy): domain Eukaryota; kingdom Metazoa; phylum Arthropoda; class Arachnida; order Araneae; family Salticidae; genus Maratus; species Maratus michaelseni. Next base: position 144,196,665 of record OZ007594.1, on the reverse strand, counting down.
TTTTAAAGAAATTAAAGTTTAGTTAAAAATAAACCCTAAAAACGTTAAAATTTAAACATAAAAAGAGATTTTATTAAACTATATACTCTAAAAAACGACAAATGTTTCTTAATCTAGAACAATATAATACAAAGGTAAATTATTAAGTAAGTCACAAAAATTAATTAATTAAAAACTTACAATGATATTCACTTCAAAACAATTTTTATTTCTCAACATATTCTTCACCAAGTTGAACACAGGAGATAACTCAAAAGTTTCGTTGGCAACTTCTTCAACATCCACCATACAGCTTCGACTTAGCTGCAAGCGATTTTCATCTGTTTAGTTCACTAAAAATCCATCTTGGAAGCAAGATGATGTTCAGAGATGATGAAAAGGTTAACTTGAAGTCCTAATGGGGCGTAGAGAGCAACCCAAACAATGTTATAAAGCTGGTGTTGGGGTTATTATTTAATTATCTTTTGTGACTTACTTAATGACTTACCCTCGTATAACCATGAACGAAAATATACAATAACCTCTTTTGAGTTACCGACGAACTTGAAAAGTGTTCTTCATATTCAGAAATATCAGAAACCAATATATTTTTGAAATTAAAAAAAACATGTATCTTTCTTTTAGCTGCCACTGATTTTCAGAAACATTCGGGAGTTTTAATTCTAGTGCATTACTCAGATTATCGGATCCTATCATTTCTTAAAAAACATTTTCGTCTTCAACAAACATTTTTTACAGACAAACATGTTAAATTAATAGCATTTACATTAATATTAAATTTAATGTTACTTTGTTACTCTTGCATGTATAAATTCAATTACACTGCTGAAAGTGTTTAATTGAGAATTTATAGCATCCAAAAAATCGATATTGTGGCTTGACAAAATTAATACACTATACAAATCACTAGGAAACATTTACGAAAATCACTGGCACCAAGAGGATAGTTGATTTTATAAATGTTTATTTAAATCAATCATTTCATAAAAAAACATTTTCATGTTCAACAAACATGTTTTACAGACAAACATGATTAATTAACAGCATTTACATTAATATTAAATGTAATATAACTTTGTTACTCTTGCATGTATAAATTCAATTACACTGCTGAAAATGTTTAATTGAGAATTTATATCATCCTAAAAACCGATATTTGGTTTTATGGCTTGTTATATTGTGGCTTGACAAAATTAATACACTATAAAAATCACTGGGAAACGTTCACGAAAATCACTGGCACCAAGAGGATAGTTGATTTTATAAATGTTTATTTAAATCAATCATTTCATAAAAAAACATTTTCATGTTCAACAAACATGTTTTACAGACGAACATGATTAACTAACAGCATTTACATTAATATTAAATGTAATGTAACTTTGTTACTCTTGCATGTATAAATTCAATTACACTGCTGAAAATGTTTAATTGAGAATTTATATCATCCTAAACACCGATATTTGGTTTTATGGCTTGGTATAGTGTGGCTTGACAAAATTAATACACTATAAAAATCACTGGGAAACGTTCACGAAAATCACTGGCACCAAGAGGATAGTTGATTTTATAAATGTTTATTTAAATCTACCACTTCATGAAAAAAACATTTTCTTGTTCAACAAACATGTTTTACAGACAAACATGATTAACTAACAGCATTTACATTAATATTAAATGTAATGTAACTTTGTTACTCTTGCATGTATAAATTCAATTACACTGCTGAAAGTGTTTAATTGAGAATTTATATCATCCTAAAAACCGATATTGTGACTTGAAAAAATTAAAACACTAGGAAAACTACTAGGAAATGTTTACAAAATCATTGGCAGCAAAAAGATAGTTGATTTTATAAATGTTCTTTTAAATCTATGATTTCCAGTGATGGAACAGTGGGGCAGCATTTGACAGATTCTCACCACTAAACTTTAATAGTACTGTTCGTCTTTAAATGTCTCAGAAATTCTGACCTTGAATAAGACGAAGAATACTATTTAAATTTAGCGGTGTCAGTTGCTTAACTGTTGCGCCACTGTTCCATCACTGTTTCTTAATAAACATATTCGTGTTCAACAAACATGTTTTACAGACAAACATGATAAATTAACAGAATTTACATTAATATTAAATTTAATGTTACTTTGTTACTCTTGCATGTATAAATTAAATTACACTGCTGAAATTGTTTAATTAAGAATTTATAGCATCCTAAAAAACGATATTGTGGCTTGACAAAATTAATACACTGGGAAAACTACTACGAAACGTTTACGAAAATCACTGGCATCTCGGAAATAAACTGGTTTCTGATATTTCTAAAGATAAAAAGCCTTTTTCGGTATCATGGATAACTCGAAGAAGGTCATTATATATTTTCGTTCAAGGTAATAGTACATTGTTAAAAATTTGCAGCAAACTGTCCAGTCATTTGACTGTTTTGCCAGTAAACAGTTCATAACAGTAATTTAAATATATTCTGACCATAACATGGGCAATAATATGGTTGGTTGGTTGATTTATGATGGCCAATTATCTACTCGAGGGGTATAGGCCCTAGAGAGGAGTGCCCTCCGTGGGGGTCTTTCTAAGGGATCCTAACCTGTATTTACGCAAGGTTTGAAGAAAACACCGGAAAACTCCGATACAGTGTTACGTCGACGAGCGCGACAGGGGTTTGAACCCAGCACCTCCCGTCTACCAGCTTCGAGAGGGGCAATAATATGGTCAGAATATAGTAAAATTACAGTTATGTAACCGTTTTCTATAAAAACGGTCAAATGACTGGGCAGTTTGCTGCAAATTTTTAACTGTCTAAATTTTCGTAGATTAAGAAGTATATGCTTTTTTTTTTACATTGCATATAACAACATGAAACAACTAATTTATACCTGCATGAAAAAGATTTTATTGTAAAACTCACATTCTTCAAAATATCTTTAGATAAAAGTAATTAAATATCTTAATAACTACATATTAAATGCACACAATTGGATAACCAATACTTATGTTTATCCCGGTGAAACTTCATTTGTATGCAATAAATATTCTGAAGGCATTTTAATATTATCTTCCATTTTACTTGTTTCTAAATTAATTAATCAATTCAGAGATTCACTAAAAAGAGAAAAAAAGATCTAATTATCTCGCTCCTAACTTCTTTTTATTTTGTTATCCCGAATCTTGCCGTAATTACTTCAATGTACACTTATGTACATAAAATGAAAAGAACCATCAATTGAAATGAGTTTTTGTTAATTTAGTTTTATTTTTGTTAGTTTTTTGGTAATAACGTTCAGTAATGAAGTGAACCTGTTGAAAATAATTAAAACATATTGTTTTAAGAGAAATAAATTAATTCGTAACAAATATTTTCGCAATTAGGCTTTCATTAAAATTTAATTATTCAAAGACAATTATTACATTTACTAATTTAGATTACAGAGACCAAAAAAAATATTTTATTTCGTTTGGATATACAGCGTGTTCACATTTTAAAAATTCGTGAAACATTAACCAATTATCGTATGGAAGTGCGGTTTCTTACATAATACTTGTGAAAATGTCGGCATTTATGTAAAGTAACAAACAAATAGTTTCATTTTTTAAAAACTAGCCTTTGCTATAAAAAATCTGACTATTTGCCATGTCTTATGGTATAAACAGCTAAAACGAAAATTTGTTTCGTATTAGCTTCTGAAATGTGAACGGGCTTACGACTTCTAAAATTATTTTGTGTGCTTTTGCCATGACAAATTTAACTTCACTGGAAAGTCTTAAGGTGTAAAGAGCACTCCGATATCATAATTTATTAAACGTGAATATTTGAAGCATAAACATATTTATGGGTTTCTTTAAATTATTTTTTTTTCTTTTGCTACCAAAATATGATCTTTTGCCAAGTCTTATGTGCACTTTTTGCCACTGTGTTTTTTTTTAATAAATTTTGACATACGTCCACACGATAAATAGTAGAAACCGTATGTGATTATATTCTGTGAAAATATTCTTATATTTATGTGGCTATTAATTTAATTCTTTTAAACCAACTTTTCCATTTTAATTGATTAAAAAAACACGAAGGTTAGCCGTTATGCTTTTGCAGACGCTCGAGTGATTATTTTTTGTCTGTATCTGAATTAGTGATGGGCATAACGATTACTTTGATTTTTCGAATGAATCATTCGGGCATTCTCAAAAGCATATCTGTTAAAATTATTTTTTTTTTTTATTAAATTTCTACCAGAAAATTTTTTTAAATAAAGGAAGTTTCTAATTCAATTCTTCCATGTTAAAAATAAAAAAATGTGTTTCGCTTTACAAAATTGCTGGGGGGAATCGCTTAAAAGGGATACGAATTTTCGTAACTAAGCTTTTACATCGTTTTTGTTTACAAAATGTCTGGTAGTGATTAATTTTTAAAAAAAGTACGAAGGTTAGCAACTATGCTTTTGCGCATGCCCGAATGATGCAATCATTCATTATGCCCATCACTAGAATACATACCTGCCAATAGTGCTAGGCATAATAATTGATTTTTTCATTCGAATGCATCATTCGGGGATGCTCAAAAGCATATTTTTTAAATTAATCACTACCAGAGATTTTGTAAACAAAAAGAAAGTAAAATTATAGTTGCCAAAATTCGTATTCCTTTTAATCGATTTCTTCCATCAATTTTGTAAAGCAAAATACATTTTTCATTTTTAACATATAATTCTAATTAAAAGTAAAAACTTCTTTATTTTTTCAAAATTTCTGGTAGTAATTGAATAACATTTTTTTAAGTTTGACAGGCATGCTTCTGCGCATGCCCGAATGATTCATTCGAATAATCAAAATAATCGTTATGCCCATTACTAATCGGAATGTTAGCTTATCTGACATTTGCGCCTATTTGATATATTTCAGGAGCTTGTTCTTGATTTGTGGAAAATCCTTCACTAGACCTCTATAAGAATGGTTTTCTCTGATTTAGTTATTTAAAGCGTTTAATCCTCGTTTTGTGAAAATCGTTCGTTATTCATGTATCTGAATGATTTTCCGTTTCACGGCGATTATTATTGGTGCGAGTGAATGACTCGACTCTGGTACAAAGGCATGAATTATTATGACCGCTTCGTTTTCCATATGCGATACGGCCATTTTTACTCAAAATCATTTTTTTAAATAAAACTTCCTGAAAGTTAAAATTTTAGGAAGATCTTTCAAAACAAACCAATGTTTGAGAGATAATTTGCATTCAAATATGTATGTATTCTGAGATAAATTTAGTCGAAATTAGGTTGATAGCCCAATGTCACATTCCATTAAAGTAAACAAACACAAGTGATTAGTTCATCGTGATCGATGAAGGTATTAAATCCTTTTCAAAACAAGTTCTCCTTCGATGAATTTTGCAGCGCTGTTTGGTATCAAAAGAATAATTCACACTTGTAGGCCAATCAAAATTTCGCATAATTCTTTTAGTTGAATTGTTATACAACTCAACTCTCTTCATGATCTTTTCTTTACGAATTTAAATATACATAAATCCAATCCATGAAATAAAATTTAGTGAATCAAATTTGTAAACGAATCGTTAATTAATTTGGTACTTCCGTATTACCGCGCCAAGAAGGTAAAGCAACGAAAATCATTTTAATAGACTATCATATATACCATTGTCGATGGCAATGAGTAATTTAATAAACATTTATTAAATACATAACATCATTAAAAATGATAAATAATAAAGAAACAAGCTAAAATAATACAAAATAATAATTTACTATACATTAATTAAAAAAAGAAAGTCAGAATGATGGCTTTTAGCTAAGATATTTTTTCGACGGTAGCTTTTTTTTTTTTTTTTTTTTTTTTTTGGATGTATGTTATATCCGACTGAATCATTATTTGATGTATATTCTAAATACATAGTATATCTATGAATGTAACATACATATCTATAGCTATATTATATTTTATATTTCTTATATAGTTACATATAAATGCTTCTGCAATTTCTTTAAATTTTTCAACTATATTACATTAACTACAGTTACAATATAGAAAGAAAAAAGGGGTACTGTAATTAGTATTATAGACGACAAATTTGGCGCGGTGTATTTACCTATCACGGATCTTAAAAGTCAGTAGACATTATTAATAATAAATGCCGAGGTCAGGAGTTGCACAGTTATGGAAACCCCTGAACTGCATCATATATAATGAAAGGAGAGCAAAGAGAACCAAAAACGCAGAAAATTACACACCAAGGATCAATAATGGGCGATATTTATAGCAAATATGGAGTATAGGGAATGTTATTATCATAAGTAGGTTCCAAAAGTTCTATGTTTCACCAAACCATACTCGCTAATATAGGTCAAATAGTATGAAGCCTGATTATGAAACATTTTCTAAGACGATTAGAGGAAAATAATGATAGATTTTCTAATCTGCTGAGCCGACAGATAAGGTTAGCGTGCAATAAAAAAATATATTAGGAACAATATGGTTTAATGTAAATGTAGATATCTTTAAAGGCTTTTCACAAAAAAAAAACACTTGATTTCACCAAACCGTTTTACCGAAAATACGCTAATTGGCAATGGGACAAATTAAAGCAGATTACTTAGTATGTTTAAAACTCCATTAGCGATATATTGCAACTAACAAGCAAATGGACATGAAGCATAAATGTGTAAGTGAGTTAAGTGGCTTTTGTCACAAAAGATAAAATACGTAACATCAAGAAATATACAAAATGCTGCCATCGCAAACAAAATGTTGATTTCTCTATCAGAATCTCCTGATTCGGCAAAGGATCAAGCAAGTAAATTAAATTATCAATAAACGTAACATTTTGAAATGCTTACCATACATTTAAAGGAGACCAAACTGGTCGCCAGAAGCGGCTAGTGTTTAAATAAATACGAACATATTTTGAAGAATTTATCAAGTATATGGGTACGTACCCCTCTGAGTGGTCCCGAATCAATCAACATATGCGCGGGAAAATGTCCGGCAGTTCAGACGAGGATGCCATGGTGGTCCCTTCTACTTTAAGACTAAACCGTGGACTCAGACGGGGGAAAATATCATTGAACCACCACCTCCGGCCACACCTCTACGTCGTGGGGGCAAGTGTACCTGGGGATTCCAATCCATCGGTGAAAACATGTGATTCAACCATCCACTCAGTGACGGCATAGACACCCTTTGGTACTGCTCTGGATCTGATGTAGTGTGGAAGAAGCAGGTGTTCGTAGATGGAGATGATGAGCGACCGACGGACAAAGAGCACCAAGGTCCAGCTGTACCAGTATTTGCTTTATTTTACCGTCTCCACTCGTAAACCCCACACGTAGCACTAGTCAGCATGCTGTGTGGCAGATTTGGAGATAATTTCCCTAACTCTTTGTGTATATCTTTAATTTACTGACATATCCACTGGCAAGGGGCAAGTTGTAACTTTTGTAGAAGTACCACGTCCCGAATAGTTGGTAGAGTACATCAGAGTAGATGGGACATTGCAATATTATATAGGAAGGAATACTCGAATGTTTAAAATAACAATAACAGAGCATATAGCAGATATCAAATATGCCAGAAGAACTACAGCTTTGGCAAGACGTCATAGGACCGAGACTTTAAAAACTGATTTTAACAATAGTAAAATAATTTATCCATTCAGATTTTACTTTCCACCTATTATCCCTGAATTAATGAAAATCTATATGTGTAACGAGAAAATATGCAATGAATTAGACTCTTTTGGATTACATAAAATTGGGCACGTGGAGTTTTTTAATTTTAAAAAAGCAATAAGAAAATATTAATTTTCAATTTTACAGTTGCCAATGTTTTAGCACTAGCTTTTGTTACACATAGGATTTCGTAGAATTATGTTTTTCAATCTTTTTTCAAACATTTTTGAGAGAATAGTTTGTTTATCCTGAATATCGTGATAATGGCGCCGTTTGTGCGTTCGAAACATGTCAATCATTATATTAAAAGGTTTTTATAAGCGCTTTTGTGTTCTGTTTTTATCACTTAAGCATTTATATCTAAATTTTATTGGATAGCATGTTACAATATTTCGAAATAATCTGTCGAAATCTACCCTTTTTAGCAGTGAAAAGGCGTTTTAGTTTAAATTATACGGATTTACATGACAACAACTTATGGAATAGCAAAAAAAAAAAAAAAAAACTAATAACCAAGAAAGATACTGCTTTTATGTAAATTGGTCTTTTTGAGCAAATCTTAAATCAGAAGTATTTCGTTTCCTCGATAATTGTTGTCTAGAACAAATAAATCATCGTTATTAACATATTTGTTTCGCATTATGATATTTCTTATAGTTATGTTACTTTTTTATGCAGATAATAATCCATTCAAATACTTACTTAAACATTTCCATAGCTATAATACATATATAAATATATGTGTGTGTTCAAGGATAAATATATAGGAGTTGTTTTACATGATTCACAGCATAATTTATCATCTAGATATATGAATACTAGTAATTAACTACAATGAAACTACGAACATATTTTATGATTGATGACATACAAGATGCAGTATATTATATTTCTTTCAGGGAAATAAGGTCTTTGTTTAGGATTATACTTCTCAAAGATAAACATTTAATTAAGTCATACATAAAGAATAAATGTTTTTTCACCCTTTTCAATAAAAACACTTTAATACACCTTTCAAAAAAGTTTGTTGTTTTGCATGATGTAGATATACAAATAAAGTTAATATTTTCTTAAAGTTCAATTTTGTCTTTTAATTAAACTTTTCAAAAGAAAAAATAAAGTTATATTATTTGTTTTTATACCACAATACTTTATTTTATGCTAACTTTATAAATTAATTTAAAACCTGCTAATATGCAATTGCAGGTAAATATCCCATTTTAAACATGTTTCTGTTTATTAGTTTTAAAAATTGTATTTAAAAATGCATAAGCTTTTCTCCATGATAATTTTTCCACTTAGGACTGGAGGACTTCATTAAACACAGGTTCCACTTTAATAAATTTTACTGTAATTTTGTATGAAATTTTTTTAAAAAAATCTATTGCAAAATCTTTTGCAAAATTTTTTGACAAAAGAGACTCTGGTATTACATTTTACAAAAGTTTGTCCCAAAAAGCTTTAAACTAACTTTATTGTTTCACCTGTTGGATACATTTAGGCACTATGTAAATTGCAATTAGTTATAAAAATTGTAATTAAAAATCATAATCTTTTCACCATGATTATTTTTCCATTTAAGACTGGACTTCAGGTGAAACACAGGTTCCATCTTGGTCAATTTTACTGTAATTTTATATGAAAAAAACAGATCTATTTCGAAATGTTTTACAAAAGAGATTCGGTTAATAGAATTTTACAAAATGTATCCCAAACAGCTTTGAACTCACTTTATTGTATTACCTGTTGGATATATTTAGACACAATGTAATATGAAAAAGGGTTCAACATAAAGTAGGAATTTAAATTTTGTTTATGAAATGGTTCTCTAAACTTTTCAAAAAGTTTAGCTATTTAAATTTTTATACGTTCTATAAGTAATATTATTAAAAAAGACATTCAGCATGCTTTGAGAAGTACAACGATAAAAATACCATTATTTTATGACCAAAACTAACCAGGTTATGATACTTTAAAGTAAATGAAATGTCGGAGCCTTCTGTCTAAAAAAATGTCAGTTGTTATGTTCATAACAAAATACTTTCTTACGCAAAATAATACTTCAGTTGGACAAAAGGGATATCTTCTGTAGTAATCTACTTGGTAATACCATAAGATAGAGTTGTACACACGCAAAAAAAGGTTTGATAACGAAGTTTCGTATGATGGGTTATGACGATAGCCCATTATCATCAGTCATTGTCATCAGTGCAGATTTATTCATTAGGCAAAAGATTATTATTTGATATTGATTTATTTAATATTTATTTATTTATCAATTTGATATATCATATAATGACAAATGTCACCATAATGACATTTTGTCATTATGATGACAGAAAAACTACTGCCTTAGCTAGACAACATAGAGTAGAGCCGTTGCAGATTGATATCAAGAATAGTAAAATAAGTTTTCAATCAAGAGTTTATTTTCCATCCATTATCCGTGAATCAATAGAAATATATTTGCGCAACGGTAGCATTTGCAACGAATCGGCTTCTTTTGAATTACCTAAAATTTGGCACACGATTCTTTACAGATTGAAAAAGCATATACACATATACCTATACGAGCAGGGAAGACCGAGCCATGTTCGGTCAAAATTAAATTTGAGTTCAAATATCATGACCCATGACAAAAATGACCCACTAATTGAGTTTTCTCGAACATGTGACTTAGCCCAAAAGTCTGCTCGTGCCGGAAAACCATAGGATGCAAAATTTAGTGTAAATTGAGCCGCTTTTTAGATATTGACCCACAATGACCCAGAAATGACCCATTAATCGAATTGCTCGAACATGTGACCTAGTCTAATGATTTTCGCGTGCCCGAAACTCGTAAAATACAAAATTTAATCAAAATCGTTAGGGCCGTTTTTAGATAAAATTAATTTGACCCGCTTTGACCCAAAAATGACCCCCTAATCGAAAGTTCTCGAACATGTGACCCAGCCCAATAGTCTTCTCGTGCCCGAAAATAGTCGGATACAAAATTTCGTCAAAATCGTTTGGACCGTTTTTTAGATACAATTAGCTTGACCATGACCCAAAATGACCCAAAATGACCCACTAATTGAATTTTCTCGAACATGTGACCTAGCCCAACAGTCCTCTCGTGCCCGGAAACCATTGGATGCAAAATTTAGTGTAAATTGAGCCGATTTTTAGATCTTGACCCACAATGACCCAGAAATGACCCACTAATCGAATTTTCTCGGACATGCGACCTAGCCCAATGCTTTTATCGTGCTCGAAACTCGTAGGACACAAAATTTAATCAAAATCGTTAGAGCCGTTCTTTAGATAAAATTAATTTGACCCGCGTTGACCCAAAAATAACCCACTAATCGAAAGTTCTCGAACATGTGACACAGCTCAATTGACTTCTCATGCCCGAAAATGGTCGGATACAAAATTTCGTCAAAATCGCTGGAACCGTTTTTTAGATACAATTAGCTTGACCATGACCCAAAATGACCCAAAATGACCCACTAATTGAATTTTCTCGAACATGTGACCTAGCCCAACAGTCTTTTCGTGCCCGAAAACCATTGGATGCAAAATTTAGTGCAAATTGAGCCGCTTTTTAGATCTTCACCCACAATGACACAGAAATGACCCACTAATCGAATTTTCTCGGACATGCGACCTAGCCCAATGCTTTTATCGTGCTCGAAACTCGTAGGACACAAAATTTAATCAAAATCGTTAGAGCCGTTTTTTAGATAAAATTAATTTGACCCGCGTTGACCCAAAAATGACCCACTAATCGAAAGTTCTCGAACATGTGACCCAGCCCAATTGACTTCTCATGCCCGAAAATGGTCGGATACAAAATTTCGTCAAAATCGTTTGAACCGTTTTTTAGATACAATTAGCTAGACCATGACCCAAAATGACCCAAAATGACCCACTAATCGAATTTTCTCGAGTATGTGACCTAGCCCAATGGTTTTCTGGTTCCCCAAAACGGCAGGATACGAAATTTCGTCAAAATCGTTAGAGCCGTTTTTAAGATAATTTTTGCATATATATATATATATATATATATATATATACATATATATAGCCACCCACAAGATTTGCTCGTATTAGAATGTATGATATACTATATCTATATATATATATATATATATATATATATATATATATATATATATATATATATATATATTATGCATACCTACATATACCTATTATACATATATCCATATACATATATTATTTCCTAACTAAAAACCATTAACTGAACTGGAAGAAAGAAGAAGTAAAATATATGTAACCATTGCTTACAACAAATGAAAATTGAGTCAAAGTCAGATATGAAATACTTGTGCACATTGAAATAGTGTAAAACTGTGCAGTGTTGCACGTTTGTTTATTCTACAATGAATAACAAGCATTATATGCTACCTAAATATATTTTGAAGTCCGTGAGACATGGCCATCTATAAATAGGATCCACGTTTCTCACCATTCAATCCCATAGCAACTATAAATTCTAGCTACTTTATTTATTTTTTTAAACGTTACAACGTCCTATAATGCTGATTTTGATTCATGGATTCTTCGATATCTTCGTACGACATTCTCCGATATATCAGTTTAGTGATTAATTGAAAATCGCCAAACCTCTTCTAACCAAAAGTAATCGCCGTACATTAAAATCCTCACACATTATAAACTAAAAGTAAAATGAATGTTGTTATAAAATACTATCTTTTTAACCCTTTCCAACATAGTTGAAAAATGTTTATGAATCTGGTTTGTCTGCCTGTCTTTCCGTGCTCTAACTCACGTAAATATACTCGTATTGTCAGGCAATGAAGTGTGTAGCACGTATGGTGCCTTTACAGGGATGCTAAAAAAATTTCGTTTCATTACGGTCTATGGAGAGGGGGGGAATCATTTGTATTTTATTTGAATAATGTTTCAGTATTTAAAGCATATAGAAATTGATATATATATATCCCTGAGGTCCACCACAACATGCTTACTATAGAATATGGTGTACATAAAACTTACAGCTCCTTTACAGGGACACTCAAAATAATTACATTACATTACGGTATATGGGGAGAAATTGTCTGCCGTTTATTTTAATAATGTTTCAGTATTTTAAATATATTGAAATTGATAGATATCACTGAGGTGCATTACAAGAGGCTTACTATAGAATACTGTGTGTCTAAGCTTTCAAAGTTCATTTACAGGGACATACAAAAATATTCGGTTAGTGTACTATCGGTTAACAATAATTGCTGGAAGTGCATTTTTAGTTGCGGAACCCGTTTTTAAAATTAAAGAATTTTTTGGCTTTGACTCGGTGTGTATATATTCTATCGATCATATACAGGGCTGCACAAAATACCTCGAGTAAATTTCCGTTTATTGACGGAAATTCTAGAAGAGGGATTTTAGAATGTGCTATGCGTTTCCTAACAAAAATAAATAATAGCATTCTATGTAGTATATATGGAAATGCACTACTAATGTAGTATATATGGAAATGTAATGCGCGTGTGGTTGCCATGGATTCTGCGAAAACGTCATATTCAAAATGGTGACTGGACAGCAGAAAGCAACTGGAACACGATATCAATGGTTTCATTTACCAACAGGATGGAGCTCCGCCACACTGGCACAAAGAGGTTCGTAGTTACCTTAATCGACAACTCCCACAACGATGGATTGGTCGATGTAGCCGAGATGACAAGACACTGTTTTCATGGCCGCCCAGGTCGCCCGACCTTTCGCCGTGTGACTTCTTCGTTAGGGGATATATTCAAGACTTTTTTACGTACCACCGTTACCTACCATTTTGGCTGAGTTGCGGAACCGCATCACGACTGCATTCGCGACCATCGACGCGACAATGCTGAGTAATGTGTGGAGCGAACTGAAGTATCGCCTTGACATCTGCCGTATCTCTCAAGGAGCACATATTGAACATCTGTAGTATGGACGTCAATCTTGTATACTTTCGGTTTATTTTCATGTATAACCCATTGTTGTAACCTATTGTAGTAATTATCTTCCAAAATAAGCGCTTCGGAAACACGATGATTCTTTTCTAATAACCCTGTAGAGCTAAAAATATTAAATGGTTCACCTTTTCTCAAAAGTATCGTATACAAATTATATTAAGATATGTTACTACAGTCGACCTAAGTAAGCTTCCTATTATAAAATAGAATTGTAGCATTTACAGTTTGTTTACAGGGTTATTCGAAACATCTTTTGGTAGGTCTACAGAACTGTGTAAATAGTGTAACATTTAGAAATTTAGAAAGTACATACATTGAAAATTCAGAAAATCTGATAAATGGTAGAGCTTATTAAAATATTTATAAAGAAAAAAAATATATAGGTTGTAATGAGATAATCAGCGTCTCAGCCTCGCTTATAGCAGAGACGTTGGATTCCCAGAAAGAAAATAAAAACTCATTTTATTTAAAAATTGCTCAAAAACTTCTCATTATTCAGTCTGTTTTTTTTAAGTACGTACATATTTTGTATAAATTGATATAAATTTTGAAAATGTAATGACATTGGTCCAAAAGTAATCAGTATGAAATCGTTGCTGAGTTAATGAATCACCCTATAGCTTATACAAAAACAACAAAAATATTGCTGTTTTGTTCTTCACATTTTATCATTTCTAAAAAGTAAATGGATTCTTCTGAATGTGAGATGTGTAAGAATCGATAAAATGGTTTTGAATGATTTCTAATAATCCAATATTATGTCTTATAAGACATATTACACATTTTAAAATTTTATAGCGCAATTGTTAATTTTTTTTTTTTACCTCTGTCACATTCATTTTTTCTTTTAATTTCTGAATTAAAATGGAATATAAATATTGAAAGTGAAAATGTCTTACAAAAAGACGTGATATCTCATCAAAAACAACTCCTTGTGAATGATCCCGCCAAGAAAAAAAATCTAAAATGTCAGTTATAACATAAAGCGATATCACATAGAAAGAAGCGATATAGAAGGGCATACTCCGAGTGTCGGGTAAAAATCTAACACTACTCATAATGTTTTCAAAAGACACGGGTTGAGGTACTGTATGTGGAATGTGCTTAGCGACCTGCAGGGGTATACAATATATTCAGTATATCAATTGTGTAAATTTCTAAAAATCATAAAAATAAATTTTAAATTTCCGTTATATCTCTTTTACAAATATTTGTACCAGTTGCAGTTTTGCAACTGGTTGGTACTGGCTTTATGTTGTTTGCAGTTTTCATATCTGTAATAAACCAGAAAGAGTTGAAAGACAAGCTGGAAACGGTATGCAAGTATGGTAATCATATATTATACTTTCAAATATTTCTTAAAGTCATCTTTAATTACATAATAACATTTAATACACTGTTTCAAAATTAAAGTGAAAATTTGTAAAATGGAACCGGTTTATGACGGAATTATTTCTTAAACGGAAAATGGTCACTTTTGTAAGATAAGGAATATTTTATAAACTATACCATTAAGAGCTTACGCTAGTCATCCGAAGAAACTCGAACGCTAATGTTAAATCCATGAGAAGGTTCTTGACAGATTTCTCGCTCGCATTTGAATATTTTTAAATTATTATTTTGCATATGATAGCTGAGGTCGATCCCTAATGTTATTAGCTTCTACTTTTTCGATTTTGGTTCCAGATTTTTTATATAAAAGCCTACTTTCACTTTTAGAACCGGTTCCATCCAGCTCTGAAATTGAAAATGTCCGCTTACAAAAAAAAAAAAAAACAGTAACTAAAATTAAAAAAAAGTAAAAACTAACGGACTCAGCTATTCAATGGAAAAAAATCATTTAAAAAATATTAAAACGCGAGGGAGAAATCTGTCAAGAAAATTCCCATATACTTACCCCCCCCCCCAATAATACCATTATTCCCATATATCTTTAGCGTTTCTTCGTGTGACTAGCGTAGGCTTTTAAAACATAAGCCTAGCTAGAACGGATTTTCCCCCAGCCACGTGCGATTCCTTTTACACATGCTTTACTGCAATATATTTCAGTTTATTTAATATCTATTATTACGTGCATTATTTTTTAATATGCATATGCTCAACATATATATATTTTTTACAAACTCAAAATGTTTACACGTCTATTTAGAAAATCCTTCTCGTAAAGGCGGTTTTTCTCGTTCAAATAATTGTAAATAAAATCAACAAATTTATTCTACGAGCTCATAAATAAGAATAGACATGCAAACACAGAAACGTCAACTTTTTACAATTTCATGGAAGCGGTTTTACAAAAAGAAAATTGTTAAACATATATTTAGTCATTTGTAAGTGCAGGATACACATACATTGTAAAAGCCTGCAGGTTGCCAAGCAGTTTTAACATACTGTACCTCACTCCGAACACTTTGGAATCATTATGAGTAGTGGTAGATTTTTACACGGCACTCGTGGAGAATATATGCCCTTGTATGTCGCTTCTTTTTATGTGATATCGCTTCTTTTTGTGACTGACGTTTTACATTTGGTACTTGGCGGCAGGGTGGTGTGCAAAATTTTAATTAGATTAACTATTGAAAACTAACGATTAAAAGTTTAATCATGACTAAAGATTGACGATTGAACTTTATCGTCAATCTTTAGTCATGATTAAACTTGTAATCGTTAGTTTTCAATAGTTAATCTAATTAAAACTTTGCTCCATCCTGCTTGGCAGGATCATTTACAACGAGTTGTTTTTGATGAGATATAATTAACACATATTGCCAAGGATTATGAGAAATTGAAAAATCTTTATGAGTTAACAAAATACTTAAATTGTATCAAACTAGCACTGATGCGTACAATTACAAATATTATGGTAGTAATATATATATATATATATATATATATATATATATATATATATATATATATATATATATTGAAACAGGGGTTCCTGTTGTTGGGTGACCAAACACAATTTATTAAATAATTTCGTATTTAGTTACTAAACACTGTCAAAGACAATTTAACCTTCTCACTGACACGAGCTATGCCAACAGTAAAAGTAGGGGTAAAAATCTAGAATGATTCGACTCGATTTCAACAATAACAGCAAACAACAAACTCGATTTCAATATAAAAATAAATAACAATATTGATATCAATTTTACAAATTTGAAATAATTACACTGGTGAAAATGTCCTCATGTTCTAAAGAAAACGTGAACTTCTTTTATAAAGCTGAAGCATTGTTTCTAAAATTAAGACGTCATTTTCAAAGAATCTTCAGTACGCCTGTGTTTAAATTACTGCCTGGAAATTAAAATACATATTAAAAAAAAATAAAAATAGAAAATATAACAATTTCAAATTAAAAAAGATGTACAAAATAATTTGAAATACAAAAGATTTTTTACTTTAAGAATTCGACCTTGTTACATGTATTCCGAATCATTTTTTGTTTTGCTTCTATCTAAAAAATTTAGGTTGAGATATAGCATATTGAAATTCTAGGATGACTGACTTTTTGACATTAATGTGATTATTGCCATGCTATGGCACTTGCATTTATGAACCGATTGGAATGTCACTGAGCATGTGTACAGGACTTACCGAGATCTGAAACGAGTTCGTTAGCCAGCTTCATCCGCCATCTTGTTTGAAAATAGATGTCTGAAGAAGAAAATTTCTAATTCAAAAATATGTAAAAATAATTCAAAATTCAAAATATTTTCCTGTAAGTATTCGGCCTTGATAGAAGGTTCGGGAAAATTTTCTGTTGCGCCTCTGTCGAAAACAAATGGCTGAGATATAGCAATTTAAAATTCATTGGTTGCTGACGTTTTGAAACAATCTGTTTTTTTGTCATAATGTAGCACTCATATATATGAAACAATTTAGTTAAGACAGAGTATGTGCACAGGAATTACCAAGTCTCGACCGAGTTTCTTGGCCAGTTTTATCTGCCAACTTGTTTAAAAATGGCGGTCAAATTAAAAATTCAAATTAATATATATATATATATATATATATATAAAGTCTGAAAGTTTTTTCCCTTAAGTATACGGACATGATACAAGGATTACGGAGCAAATGTTGTTAGCATCTATCTTTAAAAAATGGCCCATATATAGTAGTTTTAAAACAAAAATATGTTGCCATAAATGAAGCCAACTTGGCGATACCTGAATAAACTTTTGAAGTTCCCATACAATTTTAATATTGACGAAAAATGCGAGTTTTTATAATTGGGTTATCTGCATTTTAGTTTCGTGTGTTTGAGTAAAATTAGCTGCATTCTTACTCTTTGAGCGTCTGAGGGTTTTCTTGCATTTTCAGAAAAATGCTTGTAAACCGAAAGTTTAAATTCTGTTTCACGTTTGTTTATAAAAAACACTTCATATCCCTTTATCTTCTATATGTTAAAATAAAATTCTGTTAAAAATATTAGTGTCTACGCCGAATTAATTTTGTTTTGAGAAACAGAAAAATAGAGAAAAGCGCTTAGATGGTTTTAAAGACAAAGAATAGAGAAGCTATTTTATCCTCCCGGTGCAGGCCTGAATGACTTTTTTGCTTCCTCATGAGATATGTAGCATGGAAATACGAGGATCGATCCAGAAATAACGTTCCCATCAAATTTTCAAACAGACAACATTGTTTATTCTCATAGAAATTTACATCTTTGGCAAGAAGAAAGTTTGTCCTATTTCTCTACATAATCGCCATCTTTTTCTACGCATTTTTGAAAACGGTGTTCCAATTTCTGTATCCCGATGTCGCAGAACTCCGCCGCCAACCCGTTGAAGAAGCGTTTCACATCTTCTTTGACGTCATCGTCGCTCCCGAAGCGTTGGACACCCAAGTGTTACTGTATTTTGGGGGACAGCCGTCACCGGCTGTCAGTCGTCTTCGCAGGCGGTTTTGGACAGCTCACCTGACTTTTCTTGCGTGTTACACAATAACTCGCGTCTGGCGCGATCAAGAATGGGAACCTACATCTCGGACGCCTGTTGAGCCAAGAATAAGCGGCGCAGAGAAGCGCGGCTGGGGAGAATCGCGAGTGCGGGAACATCTGCGCAATGTGCTGTTGCCGTATTTCGCCTCCCATCTTCCCGTGCTGCTGGAACTCTTTGGGAACCTTATTTCTGGATCGACCCTCGTACAATAGAGAACATTAGAAAGCATAAGTAGTACAAACATAATGAAAATAAACTTCTGGAAGTAAATGACTGCTATGCTACTTCCAAGCCTATTTGATTGAATCCCCACAAAAGCGTTTACAATCGTGCTCTCGTTCAATCGAATAATCACGTCTTCTTATGTTTGTCATTCTATAATAATCTCAATTATTATACATAATATTTAAGTTTTCATTTTTATACTGGGCGTTTAACGCACACCTGCAAAATTTCATCTTTTTTATTGTTTCAAAAGTGCGCGTTATGCATCGCAATTTAACACACTTGCTCTTTAGATTTTTTTAATTTTTTTTAAGTATGTGATAAATGTGACAATGATGCCCTTTATAAATATAGAAAAATATAATGCTATAATAAAAATCGCTTAAGCTATTCAGGAGTACTTAAACATTATTTTATTACACTAAGTTTAAGTTTAATTATTGATATGTGTTGCATGCACATTAACCAAATTATCTTTTTCTTTAGCTTTAGCATTTTTTAAAGTATAGAACAAATGTCAAAATGGTGCGCTTGATACATATATATATAAATAATGTTTTAATATTCATTGCGCAAGCTATTCAGAGTTACTGGTTATCATAATGAGGAAAATTGAAAAAAATATATATATAAATGAGAACACCACAGAAGAAAAATGGAATAAAGCTGAAAAATAAAGAAAAAGAAATTGTCAAAAGGGAAACAAAACTCACATAACTATAATGTTAAAAATTAATGATAGACAACAGTGAAAGTAAAATAACAGCATCAGAGAGAATATAAATGTCAATGTGTATAGAAATACTTCATATATCACAAAATATTTTTTCTTATATTACTGGAACTAATACTACCGATACTTAACGAAACGAATATAAAAGAAATAAGTTTTATATAGAAAATACCTCAAATTCACCTTTTTAAAAAAATCAAAATATTCTTAAATATATATATATATATATATATATATACTGCATGTATCAAAATTTACATTTAAAAAAACATTCAAGTTTTAAATATAGTTTCTTCGGTTACATTTATGTGTGCCTAACCTGAATATTATAACGTGAATATTTTTAACATAGCAAATAAAAACGATAAAAAAATTCCATGTGTTTTTAGTAAGTAACTGAATGCATGCATTGTTTTTGTTTAAGAGAAAAAAAGTAGGTACAATATTTATCTTTATTTCGGTAATTTCGGAAACTGTCACTTTTTTTCCCATTGAAAAAAAAGAGAAAGTAAACAGAGACTCAACTTTTAAAATGGCATTTTCGATGGAAAAAGTTTAAAACTGACGATTCATCATTCCGATTTGCAGATGAGATATTTCTTCGTAAAAATATCTAATACCACTTAAATGTTTGAAGAAAATATTTTTGCAATATCTTATATGAAAAAAAAAAAAAACAGTATAAATAACAGTTACTTGTAAAATGTAGGGTTATAAATTGCATGCTTTTAAATTGTTTGTCTGTTTAACATAATGTATATATATATACGTAGAGAGAAAGAGATTATAAACTGTTTTTGGGGATACATGAACCCCTATGTAAGACTTTAGTTGAAGTATTAAAAAAAGTTGATGTAAGATTCCGTATAGCGATGTAAGGTAATATGATAATCTGTATGGTTAACAAAGTAAAATGAAAAATGAGGAACATACACAATAAAGTGCAGTGAAAAAAATAAAGTTTACAATTTTGAAATACAATAATGATTAAAATTTGCCTTTTTACTTACTATTACACAAAAAAATAAAAAATAAATAAAAATCTGGTCAATCGATTAATGGCTTGAGCTCTCAATCAAGTCCTGAAATTACGAAAATTGACAGCAAATTATGACGTAATTGTGAAAAGATAAAGTTCATAATTTTGAAAGTCAATAGTCACCAAAATTTCCTTTTTTAAATCCTATTTAAAGTGAAAAAAAAAATGCAGATCAATCGATTAATGTCTTGGTCT
Source organism: Maratus michaelseni (assembly GCA_963931845.1). Classification (NCBI taxonomy): domain Eukaryota; kingdom Metazoa; phylum Arthropoda; class Arachnida; order Araneae; family Salticidae; genus Maratus; species Maratus michaelseni. The sequence continues at coordinate 144,175,852 of OZ007594.1, read as the reverse complement.
TGAAATTACAAAAACTGAGACGTATCATGTAAAAATAAATTGCACAATTTCGAAATACAATAGTCATCGTAATATATCGTAATGCTAAATACATTAAAATCTGAAAAAAATCCTATTAAATAGGAAGTAAAATAGCAAATTTTGATGACTGTTGTATTTCGAAATTATGAATTTCATTTTTATATAATACATCACAATCTGCTGTCAATTTTCATAATTTCAGCGACTGGTAGAGTGTTTTCAAAACATTAATCAATTTACCTAAAAATGTTTTCTGTTAAATTGTACGTGAAAAGGCAAATTTTAATCATTATTTTATTTCGAAATTGTAAACATTATTTTTGTTCAGTGCATCCTAATATGCAACCACTAGGAAAAACGATAAAATGATTTTGACACCTTAACTGCTGATTTGGGACTTCTGTGAGGCCAAAAAGAACGTTCTTTACTATTAAGAAACGTTAAATACAATAGTAGAAGAAAGAGACAATGCTTGAATTCACATGTTCATATGCAGGAAAAAACTATCGATGTATCGCCAACAACAAATTAAAAATTAATAAATCATTTTATAAAGGCACCGCACCCTATATTTCTAAATCCAAATACAATTACGTATAAATTCATAATTTAGGAATTTCATATTAGGCATGGAAATCGCTTCTAGGAATCAGATTGTAATGAAACATGGATTAAAAAATTTCAAACTTTAAAGGGGCAAATCGAATGAAAAATAATGAAAAGCACGTCGAAAAGTAGAAATTTATCACGATTGTAGAGACATACGCAGACGACTTGAAACTTAAATATCCGTATGTACATTATTTCTAAAATCTACTTGTTTACTCTATATGAATTTCAAAGGGATAAGAAGGAAAAAGTGGAAAAAAATTACAATTTATAAAAGTCACGTTTAGCAAATGTATATGTAAATGTAATAACTACGGACAATTATTTAAAACTAGGTATCAAATTGCCCCATAGTGTTTTTTTCTGGATGCTCTCTGTTTTGAAAATTTTCAATATGTAATATTTCATGTTTAAAAAATGTTTGGAGTACTTTCATGGTTATTCTGTGATTTATCTCCCATTCTGTCACTTCTTATCATAGAAAATTGCTATTGTTAAACAGCGGAATATAGTGGGAAACATATGCTGTAATACAGGGTGTCCCAAAAGTCTCCATACAACTTCAAAATTTTATTACCAAAAAAAATAATAGGCCTACAGCAAAAATAATTACAACAGTGCATAGAGTACCTTAAAAAGTTTTTTTCTACAGCCTTAGTAAACTTCAACATGAGATATTTTCGTAGCACGAAGAATATCAAGAATTTCAATTCAAAAACGTATTTCTGTCTGCAGATAAATTGCAACTTAAAATTTAGTACTGTTATAAGTATATGCATCTTAATACATAGAATCAATATAATGCATAGTACATGTAAAATCAAAGATGAGTGAAAATGACGTTATGTTTGTCTCAATTGTCAATAAAGATTTTGTATGATTGATGAAAACTCACAAGTTCGGCTTAACGCAGATTCACTTTCACTACGGAAGTCTTCTGTCTCTTTCAGATTAGGACTGCAAATTAATATTTCAAAACATTTCTAGTTGATGATGGGAAGATACATGTTTATAAATTGAATACATATTAAACATTCTAATCATTTAAATTTTCATAATGTTACTAAAAATGTAATTTCTAATACAGATTTCGATTTGTAATGAATGTAACGCAATGATTTCGCTAGAAAATTGCAGAGCGATTGGTCGAAAAAACAACAATTTAATTTACATATTACAGTAAAAGTTATAAAAAAAACCGTCATATTCACACAATGAGTAAAATACTTTAAATGGACGTACGAAAATGCCTTGTATCCCTTGTATAATTTGTATCCCTTTGAAGGGCAGCTGCTGATTTTCGGATCACTTAATTTGAATCCCTAAATGCCACTTTAGCACCAGAAATTTTCCTTTATGTACGTGAATAAAAGTGTTCCGGGGTTATGTAGAAAGCCACAAGCCCCTCGGTAAAATATATTTATATATTTTCAAATAAGTTTGTTCGGAAATTCTGGTGTCATTTAATCATCTCAACGTTATACGAATAGAAGTACTTTTCCCCTGAAATAATTAAATTACTCAGTTCCAATAAAAGATTGTTTGCCATTTATCCCCATTAAATATTTCACTTCTTTGTTTAACTCCAGAAATTAAGTCAATTTACAGTTGCAATGAGGCACTTTAAATTTAGTCTAAGCGGAAAATAAAAGTGCAAATTGATTTATTTTTAAAAAATCACTGTAATGTGCTTCGTTATTACTGATGAAATTGAAGATATATTGTTACAGATGCAATATTCATCGATAGAAGCGTTGCATCTTTCTATGTTTATGATTGATAAGCATTTGTTTTTTTTAATCTCTCAGTATGAAGAATTTGTATACTGCTAGTTCCCAATTTTACTAACAAGTATGTTTTAACTATCATGCTTTTATGACAAACTGTTTGTAATATCAAATACGACAGAAAATTTAAACAGAAAGTAATTTAAAACTTGACAATGAAACGGTTAAATACAGGGTGATTATAATTAAAGCTGAAGTTTCAAACGACTGTAAAAAAGATCCACTGGTCAGAATGACCTGATATTTGTATACGTAAAGCAATGCAAATTCGTTTTGCAAAAGAAAGTAAGTTTAAAAGTGGACCGATAGCTGGTGCTGTACTCGTCATAAGATGCAAATTAAAAGACGTGACATGCGCACCGCACATTACACTTGTAATAAAAACGGCGGGGAACATATAGTTCATGTTATTCTGCGTCTGAGAAGGTAGTCATGACTCTATCATTGAAGGATCGGGCTCTGCTTGTGAGGTTTTTTCAATTAACGGTGACTGTGGGACAATTAATTGAAAAAATTCCGCTCATTAATGGGTTTAAGAAGTTGCTCTGGCCCGATGACTGCATTCGGTCTGAATAAGATGATTGGTAAATTCGAAGAGACGGGTTCATTTGACGTGAAATCTGGCAGAAGAAGGACAGTAATTGCTTCGACGGAAGCGTCAAGCAGTGCTTTGAGAACGTGTAGTGCATGGGAAATTTTCCAAAATTTAGACATGCCTGGCAGCACGGTCCGTAAAATTTTACTAAACATCCTGCAAAGCTATCCATACAAAATTACGCATCTTCACCAGTTTCTTCCTGCTGACCTGCCAAAACAAGAAGCTTTCGTCCTGCAATTTCTTTCTCGAATGGAAGTAGACAATGCATGGCCAAGGAACATTTTGTGGACAAACGAAACCCATTTTCATTTCCCATAGGTTCTGTCAAAACTCAAAAATTCAGAATATAGGTAAGTGATAATCCGCTTTAAATGCTACCATTGAATTTTTAATCTGAAAAAGTCGCTGTATGGTGCAGATTTACAGCAGCATTTATCTTTGGCACTTTCTTTATCGAGGAGATTGGTCCTTCGGTTCCTGTCAACTGTAGAGTCAATGGAACACGTTATGAATCTGTTTTGCGAAACCAGCTAATTCCAGCACTGCAACGGCGCGGATGTGTGGCTAGTCAATGTTATGCAAGATTATGCAATTTTTATGCAAGACCTCTGCACATTGCAATACCAGTGAAGCAGCTGTTGAATCTGCATTTTGGAAATGACAGAATTATCAATCGCCACTTCTCAACAGCCTGGCCACCACGATCACCTGATTTGAACCCTTGCAACTTCTGGCTGTGGGTTTACCTTAAACATGTTGTGTACGAGGGTGCAATTGCGAACTTAGGTGAATTGAAAACACACATTACGCCACACATTCACAATATCACCCCTGAAACACTCCGATCTGTTCTGGAACATGCTGTTTTGTGTTTCCAGCTCGTAAGAGAAAACGTATGGACAGCATATTAAACATTTCTTTAGCAAATCGTAGCCGCCTTCCGTTTCTTGATGGTTTCATCAGTTTTTGTTTTTTCTACGGTTTTAGACCTAGGAACAATTCAAAATCTATTTTTTCATATCCGCTGTGGCACCACCTTGTCGTGGTGGATAGGCTTTCAACAGAGAGTGCCACAACAGCACAACAGTATTTAAATTAATCTTATGACGAGTACATCGCCATCTATCGGTCAGCTCTTGAACTTTTTTTCCGCAAAACAAATTCCCATTGCTTCACGCATACGCAAATAAAATATCGGGTCATGCTAACCAGTGTTTCTTTTTTTATATACTTTTGAAAGTGCAACTTTATAATCAGTCTGTATATTGTTTAACTCATGCTTTGGTACTGATATAAAAATTACCTAGAAAAAAAGGGACGGGTTTCGAAAAGGTAACTTTAAAATGCCTAATATAACACACAACTAACGATGCTTAATTCAAATATGAAATTAAAAACACCATTGTAGTTTGTCATTAATTGTAAAACATGTATTTTGAAATTCCTGCTTTTGTGGAATAAATATTCTTGTTTAAAAAATGAAATATCAGGCAGAACTTCTTAAAAGAATTTCCAAAATTTTCGTCCATGAGTAGACATATAGCAAAAAATTAAAAAAAAATGAATTTTTATCAGCTTATTGTTTTTTAAATGTACCAAACACTGACAGATAAAGAAATGAATTAACTTTGAGAAGAACAGTGAATTTGATATGTTTAGGTTTTAGAAGTATGCAAGGTATACGTTTCTGCTCAAAATTAACATATTAAGCTGTCTGTTTAGATTACTGAGTTGTTTCCGTGCAGGAGACAATGTACTATCAAATATGCAAATCATATAGCTACATTATTGTACTAAAAATATACTGAAACGTACCAGAAAAAGTAGATATTTCTGTGAGTTTCGTCTTAATTGAACTATTTAACTGCACTTTTGAGTGCACTAGAGATTCGAAAATATTATAGAAACATGTACATTTCCAGAATGTAATTAATAAATAGCGGTAGAAATATTGCTTTAGTAATTGGCAACTTTTCAAAAATTAGTACATTCAAGCCGATTGAAGAAAAATATAGTAACGGACGTAAAACCAGACAACCAAAGTGTATTTGTTTGCATAAACTGAGTACAAAAAGTATTTGTAATGCAATAACATTTTCGAACTAAATTATACGTTAAAATTTGAATAAATGAAATACGTTAAATTGAAATCACTGATTTAAATTGTCATTAACACAGTTTACGCTTTAATTTTTTTTTCTTTTACAAACATACCACTTGAAAGCACGATCATAATCCGACAATGAATTTATGAATGTAAATAAAACCAAGCCACATAACCAACTTATCTATACTTAGAATCCATGTTTGTATATAAAAACATTTTTCTTCTAAACAACCAAATACGGTTTAATGTTATTTTGGAGCACTCTAACAGTATATGATGTTACGTAATGAAACGAAAAGTACAAACTTTTATGTACGTTCTCTGTCCTACGTAACTCTGTCTACTACATTATGAGATATTTATATTATTTTATTAAACGGTGTTGGTCCTGGTACTGAAAATATCTAAAATTCTTAAAATACACATATTAGGCACGTGTTAGTCAATATGTACGTGTTCCAATATTCGAACAATATTCCATAAAAATTTTGAAATATTAACAAATTTATAGACAATGAAAATTACTTGCCGAAAATTGTTTAGTTATGATGTACTCATTTAGAAAAATAGCCTAATACATTGTTTTAGTACGGAATTTTTCTGATTATCTAATCTCAAATTTTGAGTCATTAAATAACTCAGAATTACTACATGAGAAAAACTGGTGTCCAAAAATTAAAAGAAATGTAAAAACAGTCTGGCGTAAACGGGTTAAAGAGTATTTGTCATAAAACCGTATTTTATAAAATTTTATTCCGTCGATAAATCACGAAATTTTCATAATTTTTTTACGGACGTTATATAGAGGTTCCACAGATAAATTTTTTATAGACTTATATATCCTCATGAGAAGAACATTCTGTATTTTTTTCAAAATTTTCTTAGTATGCGCTTATTAAGACCTACCTTGTCAGACACAGGAATTATCCTTTCTTTATTCTGAGTTCTAATTGATGATTAATAAATTTATATTTCCGAACTGATGAATCAACATCCAGTGTTACCAGATGACTAAGAATAAAGTTTAACGTAAAAATGTGAAATAATTAAAATATTCCCAAATTTGTTTCCTCAAAATGTCGCTAGTCTCCCACATATTTTCCCAAAGGTTCCAAATTCACCAAAATGGGGACAAAATCCCCAATCGGGCAACACCCTGATGTTGTAACCTTTTAAACTTAATAATAATACTTAGGTATATACTTTATGAACTTAGGTATATACTATAAACATAAAATAAAAGAAATATTTAGCGGTATATTATAAATTCTAAGCAAACTAAAAATATATCAAAATTTTCTAAACACTTCCACTTCTTAATGTTTAAGAACATTCAAACTAACATGTAAAACTGCATAAAAGTTATATTTATTATTTAAATATTGAACCAAAAAATAAATAAACATGTGAATTTTAATATTATTAACTAAATTCACATGTTTATTATTCAATAATTTCAGGCGAACTTCACTGCTGAAAATTAATTGAAAAATTAATTAAAACTACAAAAAAAAGTTTTGTAATTTAAACTTATCAAGTTAATAAGAGATTGTTTACAATAAAGCAATTTATTCGCAAACATAATCCAATATATTTAAAAATTACAATAAAAAATTTATTGACTAACTAATAAGCATGTCACGTATTCCGCATTTATAGTAGTTATATTGCATTTATAATTAAGGATCAGCTTAAAAGTAATGAGAACTTTACGGAAGGCTCTATATGTATGTTCATAATTAAATGTATATGTAATTATACGGTGATGTTTTACAAAATCAATTTATGCAATAAATTATGTAACAGAATGTATTAATATGTAAGAGAATTGTGCGAAAGATAGTTTTCTTAGAAATATAAAATCTTATATGAATTTATTTCCAGTTTTTAATAAATTAAATATTTGATAAAAAATAACGGGCATTGCTGTTATCAACTAAATTAGTATGCTGGCCTCCACAAAATTCAAATAGCGCTCTTACACATCATTAGTAAGTATAGTGCATTTCTTTGAAGTTGGGTTTTCAAATCTAAAATCACCAACAAATTCATCCTTAATTAGTAACTTTTAATATTTGGCGCATTTGTAACATTCATAGATTTTTTTGTTACATTCATAGATTTTTTGTAACGTTCATAGAAAAAATAGCATAGCAGAGATTCTTTGATCGTTGATCGAAGCCAGAATTAAAACAAGATCTTAGATAATAAATTTAAGGACAGATTTAGCCATCATGAAATCTGTGAAAACAAACCACAACCCGTATAAAAGAACCATATGTTAAGTAATATACTCTAATACATAAACATCGATTCATGTACAGATGATAATAAAATATGATATGATAATAAAATCTAAATGTGCAGTTTGGTGAAATTTCACTCCTCCGATGCCGAAATATAGCTGGCACGGATATCGTTGAAAACTCAGCTTAGCAGCGCCTTCTGTTGGTGTAGATCCACCAAACTCTAATTATCTCCTATATGTCTCAAGGTCGCACCAAAAATGGCATATGATAAAAATCCATCCCATACATTTCCAGATATATCTGTCGTGGAAATCCTGAAAAATGGAGCACAACAGTGCCACTTCTTAGTTTATAAACAGCAAATCTTGGTAGTACAAATTTATTTCTTGGTTTATCTGAATGTACAATTTGATAAAATTATGTACATTAAATCTTGGATTAGATCGGGAAAAATTGTGTCACATACAGACAGATATTCGGAGCGACAAACGGACATTTCCCCCCAAAAAAAATAATCGAATAGTGTTAGGACATCCCAAAATCAATCAATAAAAAATTAAATAGAAGAAATGTTTTGCGGTATGTTATAAATACACTAAAAATAATTCACAATAAAACACTAAAAATAATTAAAAAAATTGTCAACAGGTGACACTTCCACGTCTCAATGATAAAGAATGTTAAATAAAACCCTGTAAAACTGCATCAGAGTTATGTTGGTACTTTTTTGTATGCGTTATTTAAATATTGAACCAAAACAAAGCATATATTTTTACCTTTTCGAGTAAATGAGAGATTGTTTAAAATAAAGGAATGCGCTAGACAACTAAACCATTTGTTCGCAAACACAGCAAAAGTTTAAATCGAAAATGTCTTGCTTCTTATACATGACGAAGAAAGTTAAAATACATAAAAATAGTGTTACGAATTTACTTTTTATTTTTCATGTGACTGAATCGCAATAAAAATAAAAATATGTATGCTAAAAGTGCTTACAGTAAATATACAGGCTTAAAAGCATTTTGATAATCAGTTCTACTAGTTTCGTACACACTATTTTCGGTCACAATCTTAAGATCAGTAATGAAATTTTTCGCCAAGACAAATTTAAAACATATACTTGGTAAACAAACATTACGCGATGTCAGGGACAAAATTGCGTTTGCGTGTTCGAAACTAGCAGGTATGTTTATTATACATTTTTTAGGCTTTTATGTTTAGTATAGGGGCTATCTTTAGTATAGGAGCGAGTGGTTAACACACGATTCCACTAATCTCTTGAGAGCGTAAGAGTCAGGTCGACGGGTTCGAGTCCCGCCAGCTCCATTGCACAAACTTTGTGGAACTACCGGATGTAACTCTCGAGTATTGTAAATTTTCATTGTGGCTATCTCGTCCCTGTATATTGACGATGACTTATAAGCGGGCACTTGATGTAAAGCACACAAGTCAGATGCATGTTTTCGCCAAACAAACATGTTCAGTGTAATCAAATTTAGTATAATATATTTTTATTTTAATGATGATAAGTGATTTCTTTTTCTTATATAATTCTATAAAACACAGTTCCTTGAAAATTTCTAAACTCTAAATAAGACCTTAACTATGAGTAATCAATAAAATCATGATCCTAATAAAATTTGCTCACGATATTTCAGATTGATTTTTCAAGAGTGCGTTTAGAATTTAAACTTCATCTTAACGTCAAATCCAAACACTTAAAAGCAATTTAAGTCACTTCTTTAAACTTTTGAGTAGAATTTTCGTGGTTTAATTAGGTAGAAAAGTTTGAAGTTTATTTTTCTTCGCTCGTGTAAGGCATTTAATTATACCTCACATTAAGGGGAAAGAGCAATTAGAAAGCAATCATGCTGGCTTCACGATGCTAGAAACGAAAATATGGGTGATCTTTCCTCTTATTAATGGAAGTTTTCCTAACACATGTGAGTATCTTTAAAGTCATATTATAATAATTTTCCAAAATTTACATAATCTTGATAAAGTGATTATACAAATTTTTGAATTGATTGTCGATTGAGATAATATTGGACGAAAGTGTAAAGTTATTATGCAATATTTATTCCTTCTTTAAACCAGTAATTCAATATTTTTAATTGCGTTCACTCATTTCAGTTTTGAATAAATCTGCCACCACTATTGAATATAACTAAATTTCATAATAAAACATTATTGTGCAATAAAACATTATCGTGCACAAAATCTTATCTTAGAGCAAAAAAATATATGTTGAAACAATTTATCCATGCGCTTTGTTTCAAGAGTTTATTAACAAATTTATTTCAGGCTAATTAACTAAAGCTTTTATTTATTTATTTATTTATTTGTTTATATTTTTTTGTTAAAATAAAAGACTAAAGAAACGGAAGTTTTAGTCACGCCATGATGTTTTTGAACAGCCGATATTAAACAGAGGGGAAATTAAAAAATCTCTTAAAAACAATATTTTACTGGTATACATATTTATCTACAAAAATGTTTGAATGTAGTAACATATACAGGGTAGTAATGTTTGAATGTAATAACATATACACATACAGTGCCGTAACTAGGCAGGTGCAACGGGTGCAGTTGCACAGGGCCCATCTGAAAGGGGGGGATGTTACTTATGTTACTACGCTTATGTGTTTACCAAATGCCGGTTTTTTTCCGTTTTATTTTAATTTCTTTTAACCAAACCATTTGAAATATGGAAGATACAGTCTTAAAATTAGTACCTTTACCGCAGGTCACTTTTTACAGCGTCTCGGCAGACTGGATTTACAGCTACTACAAAAATTTTGAAACATTCGGGCGAGCACAAATATTTAAAAAAAAAATTAATAAAATCTAAGAAAAAATCGACGAAAAAAGTGGGATATTTTGCTGGATTTGGCTTACACTTTCACTATTAAATATGCATATTGTTTCATAAAATGGTTAAGGGAACATCATATTTTTAATTCCTAAAAATTTCGAAAAAATTGAAGGATAACCACTGAAGAAAAAAAAAATCTAAATTACAGGACACCAATTACATGGACCAAACCATTTGAAATATGGAAGATACAGTCTTAAAATTAGTACCTTTACGTCTCAAATTCTGCAATTAGTCCGAAAAAATATCGCTGTTAGCCCTTTGAAAAATGTTTGCAAAAAAGAGTCGTTTTCGCAGTAAACATTTCCCATAATATGCCAACGTTCCACCCCCCCCCCCCCTCCTCCCAGGTCGCAATTTTAGGGGCACCGATAAGCAAAAAATATGCCTTAATGCCGATACTTTCTTTTAATCGTCAGTGCAATCGGTTTTCAGAAATAGGAAAATTTTAACTCTTTTAAAAAATTCACGACCGCAGGTCACTTTACCTCTCGGAAGCGATATTTTTTCTACATTAAAAGTAAATAAACGTCCTATTTCGACACAATCTTTTTACAGCGTCCCGGCAGACTGGATTTACAGCTACTACAAAAATTTTGAAACATTCGGGCGAGCACAAATATTTTTTAAAAAAATTAATAAAATCTAAGAAAAAATCGACGAAAAAAGTAGGATATTTTGCTGGATTTGGCTTACACTTTCACTATTAAATATGCATATTGTTTCATAAAATGGTTAAAGGAACATCATATTTTTAATTCCTAAAAATTTCGAAAAAATTGAAGGATAACCACTGAAGAAAAAAAAAATCTAAATTACAGGACAGCCCCCCCCCCTTTCCCTTCTTCTATCGGCAGACTGCAGAATTAAGCATTGATTCCGAAAATCAAAATACGCAAAAAAAAAAAAAAAAAAAAAAAAAAAATCCTAAGCAACATGTACGCTGAATTCGTTTTCCAACACTGTAAACCATTTCAATAAATATCATCATTAACCTTATGAAAGAAAATTCATTTCCGAAAGCCAGTTTTGTCAAATTTTGAGGACAAGTAATTCGTGGGAAAATAAATGTTCGGGAACAATAAATTTTTTCGAAAGAAAACTTGGGTATTTTCTTTTCCTTATTTCACGTAAAGTTTACTTTTAGTCATTTGGCAACATTGAACCTGTCTCGAATTCTATTCTGTTTTTGCTTCCACCGAGCTCTATGTTTTTATGCGGAAAGCGAAAATAAGTACGGAAATCGATTTTATTAAGTGGTCGTGCTTTATAATGGTACAGTTTACTCTTTTATCTAATTCTAATGTCTCTTGATATTTTTAATTTGTATTTCTTATTTATTTCTTATTCAAAGAAAAAGAAGTACCAAGAAATTTAAGGCTAGATTTTAAAGGTAAGTGAAATCATTGAAAATATTTATGTATATAATCTTGGAAAAACTTTTGTAGAAGAATTATTATTTTAATTATCATTATTATAATTATTATTATTATTTTAAATCTTATTAAAGGTAAACATATATCGAATTTGAAGGGTCCATGCAGGTTTTTTTTTCTTTCTTGTCTCTCAATTTATAAAACAAGAAAATGTTATTTTTATGTAATTTATTATATTATTAAATTTTGTGAAGGGGCTTGTTTTATTAAAAGAAATTATTAAATATTTTATTTTATTGAATATATTATATTTTATATATTATATATATTATTTTATTAAGTGTTAAAGGAATAATTAAAAGGGCCCATTTTTGTTAGAGTTTCGTGGAGGGATTCTAAAAAATGTTAAAATGCCCTGTTTCTGTCTGGATCAACCAACTGATTTAATTTAAAAATTCTAAAATTACTCGCTTATTTTTAAATCTGTGAATGAAATTGTTGTCTGGAGACTTTTATCTGCTATTTCAACATCGTTAATTAAACGTTTCCTATATTTTGCTTGATAGACTTCATCCCATCTTCTAATCAATCTGCATAGCAGACAAATGGTCGCGACTTTAGAATTGTCTACTGGCGGTAGAAAAAATATATTTCTTCTATTTTTTTTTCATCGCTTTAAACGAGAGGATTTATTGTTTAAATGTTTGAAACCTTTTACGATTCCTTTTACATTTGAGTTTTATGGCGACGTTTTAATAATTAATTTCATGTGTAACAAATTTTTAGATTTGTAATATTTTCTGAGAAATGTTTGATTGGAAAAAACATCGAAATATGGCAAATAAAAGGCATCCAAGCAAGTGATATTTCGTCACACGCTTGCATTCGTTCTACAAAAAGTAGTTTATGTACGTTGTAACAGTTTTATACTTGTACAGGCAACATGCTAACAATAATATTTTGTTTTCTAGCTTAAAAATGTCTAAGCATTTGTCAGGTGCACAAAAGAGAAATATAAAGAAACGAAAATTGGAAGAATGCAAGTCAATGTCGCAACAGTTTGGTAAATGGCTGAAAAACAAAAACTCAGAGAATAGAGGAAGTGTGGAAGAGGTCAAATCCAGCACTACTTCACAAGGTGATAAAAAACACTACATTTGGCATCTACCCCTTCAATTAACGACAATTCTCCGAGTAACAAAAACGATCCATTGCAAGAAAAGCAATCTGCTACTTCTCAAGATATTCTATTACAATACCCTCATTATAATTCAAAAGAGGATGAGCCTGCACAAAGTACTGTCTCACAAACTGATAATACCGAACATTCTGCTGCTTCACTGGGTATTTTACTACAATTGCCCCATAATAGTTCAAAAGAGGATCAGCCTGTATAAAGTACTGTCTCACAAACTGATATTACCGAATATTCTGCTGTTTCACAAGGTATTTCACTAAATTTGCCCCATAATAATTCAAAAGAGGACGAGTCTGCACAAAAAGTACTGTTTCACAAACTGATAATACCGAACAAAATATGTTCTGTACTGTTCCAGAAGAAATACTGTTTAATTACAACGATCCCCATTCCTGGCCTGCCGTTACTGGTAAATTAATACATTATCTTGTCTCACATGGTGCAGATCAAGGCGACAACATTAACTTTAATACGTTAAAAGTAGACGATTCAGGTCGAAAATTTACAAAGGACTGGTTTTATGTTAAACAAATTAACGGAGAAACTGTTAAAAGAAAATGGATTTTATATTCCGTTAATCAAAATGCAGTGTTTTGCTTTCCTTGCATGCTTTTTGGGCAAAAATCGCATAATCTTTCAGACCCACAAAAAGGTTTTTATGATTGAAGGCATCTTCATCCGGTTATTCCCCGACACGAAAAGTCTTCGGAACATCGAATTTCGTATGTGAAATGGAAAGTAATGGAAAATAATATAAAATCAGGAAATGCAATTGATGATTATGTAATTAATTCCATTAACAAGGAAAAAGTGATATGGCGTGAAATATTGAAAATAATATTGGATGCTATTCTATTCTGTGCCAAATATAATCTTGCTCTTAGAGGTTCAAATGAAATTATTGGAGATCCACATTGTGGCATTCTTTTAAATTTGATTGAATTTGCTAGCCATTATAATACTACTTTAAAGGAACATATTGAAAAACATAAAAAGTGTTCAGTGTCTTATATCTCACCCACTATTCAAAATGAAATAATAAAATTAGTTGGGGACAAAACTAGAAATGAAATCATCTGCAGAATTAAGAAGGCAAAGTACTACACAATTTTATTCGACTGCACTCCTGATGTTTCAAGAAAAGAGCAAATGAGTCAGATTATAAGATATGTCCATGTTGACTGTAAAGCGAAGGTAATAATTGAAGAAAGCTGCATAAACTTTATTCAATCTCATGAAAAAACGGGAGAAGGTTTATTATCTGAAATTTTGAATAAACTAAATGTTGATAAATTAGACATTCACGATTGCAGAGGGCAAGGATTTGACAACGGTGCCAATATGGCTGGCAAGTATAAGGGAGTAAGTGCACGTATTTTGGAAATTAATGATTTAGCAATATTTGTACCTTGTGCAGCTCATAATCTAAATTTAGCCGGTGCCCACGGCGCATCTACAACTCCAGAAATGATTGCTTTTTTTGGTACTGTGCAGAGGTTGTTTAATTTTTTCTCGTCCTCAACAATTCGTTGGGAAACTTTAATGAAGTGCTTAAAAATATCACTTAAAAGTTTTTCTGATACAAGATGGTCATCAAAGGCCAGAACAATAAAAGCGCTGTATTTACAATTACCTGCAGTAATGGAAGGACTTCAAATGATTACAAACGATTTTTCGAATACGGAAGCTGTATCGAATGCACAAAGTTTGATTCTGCAAATTAATTATAGGTTTATCTGTACACTTTCTATATGGAATAAAATTCTACAATGCATCGATCGAACAAATAAAGCATTACAACAGAAAGATTTGTTAATAGATATTGGAACAAAACTAATTGCTGGTTTACGTAGTACATTACAAGGGCTTCGAGATACAGGTTTTGAACAAAATATCCAAGAAGCACAAAGTTTGGCTGAAAAAATGGATTTAGAGAAGGGATTTCTTAGTAAAAGGAAAAGAAGAGTGAAGAAAATGGAAATAGATGAAACACCAGATGAAGGAAGTAAATTTACAGCTGAAGAGTTATTTAAAATACAAATGTACAGTGTTCTTGACACTCTGTTGTCTCAGATAGATTTGCGTTAGGAAAAAATGAGAACCATCTGTGATTATTTCTGTTTTCTGTATGGCTCGTCTTTAGAACATATGAGTGCCGCTGACTTAAAAAAATCGACTGCAGATCTCCCTATTAAGTACAGCAAAGATTTTAAAAAGTACGACTTCACATGTGAAATTGAAAGTTTTAAGTTTGAAATACAAAACATACAAACTGCATCTCCGCTTGATATTCTACAGACTCTTCATGATTTTGGTTTAATTGAATCTTACCCAAATATCAGTGTCGCCCTTCGAATATTTTTAACTCTTCCCATTTCTATTGCTTCGTGCGAGCGAAATTTTAACAAGCTGAAATTAATAAAAAAATTATTTACGATCAACTATCGGACAAGAACGTTTATCCAATCTATCTATTATTTCAATAGAATACAATATAGTTAAAATTATTAATTATGATGATGTTATTAATGAATTTGCCGAAATGAAAGCCAGAAAAGTGCAATTAAAATAAAACTTAATAAAATTTTTTATTGTGACGTATTTTTTTTTTCATTTTTCCAAACCTAATTAATTAAGGGGCCCAAATGCGAATTCTTGCACAGGGCCCAGGAATGGCTAGTTACGGCTCTGTACACATATGTAGTAACATATACAGTAACATAGTTTAAAAAAATCTATTTAGATATATCAAAGTTGCCACCCAACCCTGCCCCCTTTGGAAAAAGGGAACAACTTTGAAATCGTAAATAAGAACCCCGCTCATTTTTTTTATTGCAGATTCTGATTCTACAGGGAAAAAATAGATAAATTTGTATTAACATTTTCTTCGGAAAATCGTAGATGGCGCTGTAATCGAGTAAAATGCAGTGAGAATAGTTTCCATTGAAAAGTCGGGAAACGGTCGAAGTACTCGAGAAATATACACCGGATTGAAAAATGGAAGATATGTGTTCAAATGTTTTCATAAATCTATTTAGGGATATCAAAGTGGACCCCCTCCACCCAACTCTGTCCTGGTGGGAAAGGGAACAACTTTGAAATCTTAAATGATAACCCAACTTTTCTATTGCAAATTCGGATTCTATGAGAAAAAATACGTAACTTTTAACTTTAACATTTTCTTCGGAAAATAGTAGATTCTGCTGTAATCGAGAAAAATGCAGTGAAAATCGTTTCCATTGCAAAGTCTGGAAACAGTCGAATAACTCGAGACGATTCTTATTGCATTTTACTCGATTAGAGCGCCATCTACGCTTTTCCGAAGAAAATGTTAAATACAAAAGTTACATATTTTTTTCCCCCGTAAAATCCAAATCAGCAATAAAATAAAAATACCTGACGGCTCGGCTTACAGGCACATGTAGATTTCGAAGACGCAGACCATGAAGCCCCTGTTTGTTGGGAATTGCGGAAGAAATTACCTTTTTGCCATGATGCGGCATTTGAAAACGCCCAATTTGAAACCTAACTTGTTTGCAGGCGTAGGCGGCAGGGATTTGTTTGGTTTTTATTTTTATTTTTTAAATTAATTTATTTATTCTTTTGCTATAACGGTTGGTCCTAAAAACAACTTGTCAATATAAGTTTTAGATAATATTAAGAGGATATATAATGAATCTAAGCGCATTTGATATCTTCTGAATTGACGAAGTTATGATTTTTTTTCTTCTAAAAACCCCCCTTCCCCCCTTGGGGCTATTTTTAATTATATCAAAAATCTGTCATACATACATTTTCGGCCGTTTTCCTGGAAATAATAATAACTTTAGACGGATTCGATACGCAACATAATTAAGAAATTATGTGGGTTTTCTGTTTTCACAAAAAAGTCCCCCATTTTTTCCCCTGCTTAGTTCGATTTTGCCCATTAACAAACTTGACCGAGATTTTATACCCTTTGATTTTATGTATCAGTTTGGAAGAGATTTGTGGAGAATTATGCGAGTTATCGTGTCCATAAAAAAGTGACATAGATATACAGATAGATAGATAGATAGATAGATAAAGTTTTGAACTGGGGGTGCTTTTGAATTCTGGGAGTCATAATCGGCGTAGATCTGCAAAATTTTTTTAAAATTTCCAACTTAGGTGAGAATGTAATAGGTAGTATTTCTTACGAAATCTACCTAAAAAGGGGGGATCATCATTTAAGATTTCAAAGTTGTCCCCGCCCTTTCCCCCCAGGGGTCACAGTTGGGGGGCAACTTTGATATATTTAAATATATTTTTCAAAAATATTGAACACACATTTTCCGTTTTTTAATCCGATGTATATTTCTCGAGTTATTCGACCGTTTCCAGACTTTTCGGACACTCTGTATACAGTTTAGACGCGCATACAATGGCGCTTGCGATATTGTATCCAATCTCTGTGATAATAAATCATGGTGATAGGATCGCTAAATTTGAAACAGAAAATAAGTTGTCACAAACAAGATTCCCAATCAATCCCGATGATAATCAAAATGGTGATTTATCATAACTTAAGCGCCGAACTTTAATTTTATTTATTTATTTATTTATTTTTGGCGCAAAAACAACTGCATTTTAATATCGAAAGTTGAATTTTGGTGATATTTTGTCGGTGGCAATACACAAACACAACATAACTTCATACTATTATGTAAAATATACATGTGCATTATGCCTTTATATATATTTATTATAACATATTAAATATGTTCAGAAATATAGTTAATCCAATTTTATTCAAAGTAGTTGTTAAATGATAAACGAATGAAACGTAATAAATGTTTCATAACATTCTGCATATTAAAGTTTTCTTTTACAATAGTTATAGTTACAATAAAAATCGCACGTGAAATATATCTATTTCATCATTGTGAAATAGTAACTATATACTACATAAATATAAATTTTAAAACTGAACATACAGCTTTTAAAACTATATATCAAAAAATTCTTTCGTTGAAAAACTTTTGGCTCATTCCAGTAATTGTAGAAACTGTCATTCCGTATAAAAACAGACAAAAAAGCAACCTTTTTATATAAAACTGACATTTTCAATAAGAAAAGTTTATAACTGCTGATTCATCATTCATGGTGACAACTGAGATTTTTGTTTGACTAAAACATCCAAAAGTTGCTTACAGACCCGTGACATAAACTCGGTAAATTGTTATTTTATAGAAGAACGTCAAAATCAATTTGTTGAAAGATGTCATTTTATAAATTTTGAAGCTTTCAATAGTTGGTCAGTTGATAAAAATAGTAAAAAAGAATTGAAAAATATATTTCTGATATTTGAGATACTTTGAAAGAAAGTATCGTAAGTGTATACCGTATAAATTCATTCCTACTTAGAATTTAATTAAAAAAATCATTGTTAGTTTAAATGTAAAAATTACGAAAACAATTATGTAACTTTAAATGTGAGAAGAAATTCGAAAAATATTAGCTTTTAGTACTATCGTTATATTTTTTATCATAAATATTTAAGATTATAAGCCATGAAAAGACGAGTGTGAAAAGCTTGTTGATTTAAATTCAACACCTATATCAATTCACTACTTTGTGAAATAAAATATTTGGATAGAATTGAAAGAGGTGGCAGTAAAAGTTTGCTGTGAAAAAACAAAATCTTAATATAGATCTTATTTTTCTGAAGGTCTAATATAACATAACTTTTTTGAGCTATCCGCGATTGCAAAAAGCGTTCTTTTATCTTCAGACTTCTCTGAAAACAAATGATTTCCGAGATTTAAAGAAACATTTCTAAAACTAAAGTTGCGTATGCTTCTCGTGATTTTCGAAAACGTGTCCGTGTAGTTTTGCCACTATATTAATGAGTTTTGTGTACATGGAATCGGTTTTTCGGATTCTGTCATTTCTCAAGTAAATATTTTCGGGGTTCTTAATCGAATTTATACATGCAAGAGTGAAAATAGAATGTTAATTGTAATGTTAATATTTATGCTATTTATTTTAAGGCGAATGTTAAAGATGTTAATTTATCCTGCCTGTTAAGAACTGAGAGTATCCTAAACACAGATATTTTAAATTCTGAAAAATAATTAATACACTATAAATCTGCTCGGAAACGTTGCTGAAAATTATGGACACCAAGAGAATTTTTTCTTTCAGAAATGCTTTTTTTTCATTTCGGGAATATTTTTGTTTCTGGGGATTTTAAAAATAAAGTAATACTTTTTTGAAATTCTGCAGAGCGTCGATTATTCGAATTTCAATGAACCGAACTGTCCAATTTTCTGTTCACATCCTTTTTTGGTTCGATTTTTTTTCCGGACGGCCCTTGAAATAGAAAATGTTTTCCAGATTAGTGGATCAAGGAAAATGAAAATGATACAGTGTATTCCGATCTAGTCACATTACACTATCATATAATGAAGCCTTTGAATGTTTATAACATCTTTGAAAGGGTTGGAACGACAGGAGAATTCTGTTCATATTCAACTTATGTATTTAACAATAATTCGTGATATGGCAGCATTGAAAAGAATATAAAGCAAAAAACAATCCAAAGATTTTTTGTTTACATTTCGAATATTTCTGTTCAGAAAATTATAAAAAAGACAAAGAAAAAAATTTTAAAGATAGAAAAAAATTGCAGCCACCGTCCACACACACACACAATTTTTAAACATGCCAGCACTAGCAGCTGCCAGTCCTGATCCTGGTTAATATTGTGTACACACAAAATAATATTTTCCATCCATCTATCCACTACAATATATTTTTTAAAACACACATTTCATTCATTGGAAAAAACTGTTACAAGTAAAAAATCCATTTTAACCATTTTAACATAGTCAGGAATATTCTAAAATTGCCTGTCAAATTATGGAGACTAGCGTCGGTCCCGAAATGTTAAGACAATTGGTATTCTACTGCAGTTGGTAGTATGGAATAGGTTATGCTAGCTTTTTGTAAACCTTAAGTAAGGTAAGTTCCAGATTAAAAAATATTTGCTTTTCTAAAGTGTATGAAGGTTTGCCGGGGGAAAGTCCCAAACTAGTTATTTAACTTCTTTCCCATACGCAAAAATTCCACTGTACGCTTTCATCTTCCTCCGCCTTTCTTACACTTATATTCAATTGCGTTTTTGAAAGAAGAAATGTTTGACTCTATTATAAATTACCAAATGGTAGTAATACTATGAAGCGAATAAATGTCACTTATTTTCTTTCTCATAAGTGCAATTTCCATTCTACTCTTTCATTTTTCTTCCCCTTTCAATTGTGTTTTTTCGAAGTAGAAATTTTTGAATCTATTAAAATTTACCAAACGATAGTAAGCTTCTGAAGCTAATAGATGTCACTTATCTTTTTTTCCAATTGGCACAAATTCATTGTACACTTTCATCTTCCTTCCTCTTTCTTACACATATATTCAATTGTGTTTTTGAAAGTAGAAATATTTGAATCTATTAAAAATTACCAAACGAAAGTACTCCTCTGAAGCTAATAGATGTTACTGTCACCTAAAATTTTAAAGAAAGTCATATATTATTTATTCATCATTCTTTCCTTTCAACACCTGGACATTCATAGCTTTTCTTCTTTATACCTAAATTCAACTTTGTTTATCAAAAGTCCACATTTCATTTTGCCTCGATCGCAGGCAGGGATGGCGAATCTTTTTATTTAACCGCGCATTTGGAGATTTAAAATCTCCAAACAATATTTATCAACACTGTAATGTGGCAAAAGTTTACATAAGAAATTATCCAATACGTGCTGCTTGCAGGAAACATTGGTTAAAAAGAATCAATATTTTTCCAATTGGGTCTACATGTCATGTTATTGCAATGAGTGTCTTAAGAAATTCATTTCAAGCAATAATATCTTTCAATGCATAAAGAAAAGCCAAATAAATGTGTAAAAGGTTTTGCATAGCATGACGTAAAAAGTAAAAAGAATTTCTATGTTTTAAGTAATGCAAAAGTAATTGCGTTGTACATATAGTGTGTATATATAGATAGTCTGTACATGCTAAGCAAATGTTTCTTCTATTACAACAAAAATAAGAAAATAATTTTACTTAATATAATGATTACTAACTTTATTTCCTTAGCGTACCACAGACATTCCTGTACGTGTTATCTCATGCACGCAGTCCTGTCAGTTTTGCTAGACCTGACTAAGATTTACAAATTATAGAACGCACCTCTAGCCAACTAGTGTGCCTCTATATGAGAGTGGAAATATATACACAGGACGCATGTTCTGACAGTGCCCAAACAGAACATTTTTATTTACACTATGGAAAACCTACATTCCAGAACTTGAGAATAATTGACTGGACTAATACAATTAGACGAGTGAGACAAGTGAGTTAACAAATATTATTTTGACGGTAATGACAGTCTCGTCAAGTTGCTAGTCGATTCACATTTTGTCCAATATAGTCTCAACCAAACAGCATAAATAGATCACTTGTTAACTTTAAATTAAAGTTTAATTATTGCTTAAAGTGATAACAACCTAAGACGAAATGTTTAAAAGTACCTTTTAATACAGATTACATATGTTTCATTCGCTCTACCGGCGACATCTTCAGATCTCAATGAGGAATAAAATATTCTCGCATAGTTTTTTGAAAGGTGTAAACATAAACCACGAGATCGCATGTCCAAGACTCAACCAGTCAATTTTTTTATCCCATATGTCACCACTCGAGTAACAGCCTAAAACTGCAAATGGCACTGTCACACAAAACTCACAAAAAGTGGACTACCATTCTGGCAATGCCTACATCTCAAACAGGAAATTCGAAATTAATTTGCAATTAGCAATTAAAATTAACTTAAAACGTTCCTTTCGTCTAACTGTATGTTCGAAACTCACAAATGTACGAAATATCGTGTATCCATGTCGAATATTTATATGTATATATTAGGCGACAAAATTTTATTAAAATTTTGTAATATAACTTTTTAAAACCTTTCCCAACTTTAAAACTTGTAATTTTTTAAGCTTTATATAATGGGTATTACGTAGCGAGTTTTTCAGCTACTTAAAATGTAATGAGTGTTTTAACTCAAAAACTACCGTGCGTGAATTTCATGAACACAAGTCCCTTCGATTGAGGACGTTCTCGAATTTCAAAGACGTTTGGTCAACTTAGATAGGTTAAAGACACTGTATCGACATCAAATAATTAATTTTCGTTTATTTTTTGTTTTTTTCTAAATCACCAGAAAAATGTGTTTAGTTTACAAGATATATTTTACGGAAAAAAATTACTTTTATATTTCGAATTTTAGGTGTGTTTCAACTTTATATTTTCAGTATCAACTGTATATTTTCACTTATCAACCTTTCAGTTGTTTTCATTAAATATTTGTTTTACAATCAGATGCTTCGGAAAATTTTTAGACGACAAAAATATTATTTTATTATCACAAGGGGATTTCACCCGGGCTTCCCTTATTACAGATTGCATGTGAAACCCATTTTTTTCATTTAACGTAAACTTTAATAGTTTATATATATATACAGAGGTGCCAAACTCTCATTAATATTCCGTAATATGTGTGTTAACTTGACCCAGGTTTTGCACCAGAAAATCTTTTAAGAAAAGAAATTAACCGTGAATAAACTAGAAAATGAGCCTATTATACTTTGAAGAAAATAATTTTTATCATTAAAAAGAATGAAAAAAGAATAATTACACACGAATAATAAAAGCGTCTTAATTTGTAAATTTAATTAATAAACTTCAATTTAAAAAATAATCTAAAAAATTGGAAACAAAGTTATTAAAATATACGGGACAGCATGAAACACACACTTTGCCAAACAAATCTATGAGCAGGAATCCATGTATGCAAATTTTCCATCTTATTATATATATATATATATATATATATATATATAATATAAATATAATATAAATATAATAATTGAATTTAATAATTAAATATATTAATTTATTAAAATTTATTAAATACGTTAATAATTACATATTAAATGGACACAATGACATAACTGATATACCGACGTTTATTTTGTTGAATCTTCATTTGTATGTAATAAAGATATTGAGAGCATTCTAATATAATCTTACATTTTACTTTTTTCTAAATAATTGATCAATTCAGAGACACTCTAGGAAGCATATGAGAATCTAATTATCTCTTTTCTAGCTTATTTTTATTTTATCTGGAAACTTGTAATTACTGCAAGGTCCACATGCACATATGCAATATGGAAATAATCATCAATCGAAATGAGGTTTCAGTTAATTAAGTTTTGTTTTGAAAATAATTCAAACATATTTTTTAAGGGAAATAATTTATTCATAGGAAATCATTTTGGAATTTGGTATTTATTGAAATTTTTAATTATTTAATTAATATAAAAAATATGACATTGTTATTACACTAGAAAATAAAGGGTATCATTAATGTATTTAATAAATCTTTTGTTACAATTTATTAAATACATTTATAATTACATATTAAATGCACACAATGACATAGCTGATATACGGACGTTTATTCTGTTGAAACTTCATTTGTATGTAATAAAGACAATGAGAGCATTCTAATATAATCTTACATTTTACTTTTTCTAAATAATTGACCAATTCAAAGACGCTCTAAAAAGCGTAAGAGGACCTAATTATATCTCTTCTAACTTACTTCTATTGCGTTATTAATTCTATTGCGCTATTATTTTTAATTATTTAATTAATACAGAAAAAAGTATGATAGTGTTATAACACTATGGTATACAGAGTGTCTCCAGTGTTCTTTAACACCCTGATAAATTAAAATATATGGGACAACATGAAATAACGACTTTATACATGCATGGGAAATAATTTGTGGAAAAACTTATATTCATTCAAAGATGTTTTGTTAAAACTTATTAAATACGTTAATAATTACATATTAAATACTCACAAAGTGAGAACTGATATATGGACGTTTATTCTGTTAAAACTTTATTCGTATGTAATAAAGATAATGGGAGAATTCTAATATAATCTTAAATTTTGCTTTTTCAAAACAATTGATCAAAACAGAGAGTATCTAGAAAGCATAACATGATCTAATTATATATCTTCTAACTTATTTTTATTTTGTTATCTGGAATCTTGACGTAATTACTGGAGTGCCCACATGCGTATATAAAATGGAAATAATCATTAATCGAAATGAGTTTCAGTTAATTAAGTTTGTTTTGAAAATAATTCAAGCATATTTTTTTAAGAGAAATAATTTATTAATAGGAAATGTTTTCTTAATTGGCATTTATTAAAATTTTTAATTATTTAATTAATACAGAAAACAGTATGATGGTGTCATTACACTAGGGCATACAGGTGTTCCCAATGTTCGTTTACACCCTGAAAAATTAAAATATATGGGACAGCATGAAGCAATAACTTTATACATGCATTCAAAAGATTTTGTGAAAAACTTATATTTATACAAAGATGTTTTGCTAAAATTTATTAAATACATTAATAATTACATATTAAATACGCACAATGACATAACTGTTATACGGACATTTATTCTGTTGAAACTTTATTTGTGTGTAATAAAGATAATGAGAGAATTCTAATATAATCTTACATTTTACTTTTTCTAAATAATTGATCAATTCAGAGACACAAGCGTAAGAGGATCTAATTATCTCTCTTCTTACTTATTTTATTTTGTTATCTGGAATTTTGTCGTAATTACTGGAGTGCCCACATGCATATATAAAATGAATATAATAAATCGAAATGAGTTTCAGTTAAGATTTGTTTTGAAAATAATGCAAACATATTTTTTAAGAGAAATAATTTATTCATATGATATATTTTCGCATATTGGCATTTATTAAAAATTTTAATTATTTAATTAATATATAAAAAAATATGATAGTGTTATTACACTAGGATATACAGGATGCCCCTAATGTCCGTTCACATTACAAAAACATATAAAAAGTTAACGAATTTTTGCATCAGAGGTTGCTTTACATCATAATACATTACGTGTCGGAATATTTTCGACAAAACAAAAGTTTCTAATTTTATTAAACTACTTTTGGATACAAAACATAAAGTCTTATTAAGATAATTTATTTTATTTAGAATATATGTATATTTACAATAAGGAAGTATATAGATTTAGGATTGGTGTATCAGAGGTCGTTTTGCTCCATAAGACTTTAATTGTCGGAATATTTTCTACAAAAGAAAAATGTTCTAATTTTATTAACTATTTTTTATACAAAAAATAAAGTCTTAATAAGATGTTATATTTTATTTAGAATTGATGTATTTTGAAATACGGAAGTATATTAGATTTTAATTTTCAATCTCAATTAAAAAAATACTCGAGAATTTTTATCTTTTATGTATATTAATTCCTCAGTATATATGAGTATATATAACTGAGGGGCTTAGTCAAAAACTAGCTTTAACTAAGAAAAACTGGGATTCTCTTACATGTTTCAGTTCAAAGTAATTATAACAGTTCTAAAACTATAAACAGATATAAAACTAATTACAGATATGAAACTAATTATAACAGTTAAGCAGCTAACACAGTTAACGGTTTTATCGTTATTAATATTTTAACTGTTATTAATTCAGTTAAAACGAATTAAAAGTGAATGACGAGAGGTTTAGTTTAATAGTTCTCTGACATTTTCAGTTAAAAACAGTATTAACTAATTATAATAGAATATTTTGAATTATTAGCCGTTTTTAGCAGTTAAAATTCGTTATATTTCAAAAGTATGTTCTATCATGCTTTTAAACGTAAACACTTTGAATTGGCAGGCTATTAAACCATTTTGGAATCGAATAACGTTTCACATTTTCAATAAACAATTTACATCCTGAGTTATAAGTAAATGATTTGTGTTAGAAAAACATGCAATTTTCATTTATGTCGTCTGTGGAAAAGAAAATTGTTTTATATTTTTAAAAAATTTCCAATTTTAGTGACTAGGAGTAGTTATGTAATATAAAATGTTACTTATTAGCTGAATCATTTTTAGTTTCCTAAACTCTGATGGATAATGTAATTAACCGGTGCGCAGAGAGCAGTGAATTTGACATCCCAGGTCCATAGAGTATGCAAGGTTTCTTTTTTATACATCTACGTTTTGGCGGATGGCGATGGCTTGTATCCAGAAGACTGAGTTCCCTGCAGTAAAAACTGATAATTGTATGAAAATAAAACAAAAGAGTATGGTATAAAAGTAACATGCGCCGCAAGGCGCCCAGAGGGAGCGCACCGCGCACAATCGACCACCGAACCCAAGTCTTGAAAGACCTTTTTGCGCCAGCAGCTTTATCTCGATACGGCGATTCGGCCAGTTAGAGAGCCGCTCCCGAACTGCGGACCATCTAGCCTTGAACCCACGAAAGACAACGTAGGTCGTTGCGATACGCGGTGAAACCATGGGAAGTCACCGCGAGACACTTGGAGACGGGCCGGCGTCCCCCAACAGCTTCGGAACTGGAATCCCAGAAGGGAAACAAGGCCCTAGGCCTTAAGTCAGGATGTTCCAACCTGTACTTGCTTTACCACGACTCGAGGGGTGTGAAAACCTACAGAGGTAGTCACGTTCCCTCTCGTAGTGGACAAAAAGAGTATGGTATACCAACTCTGTTCCACTTTGTATTGATAAAATACTAAATTCATATTCCAGAGTAAATTAAATTAAATAATAAAAACTTGTTAAATATCAACCACAATATTAGTGTATAATAAGCGTTAGCCCTTCATATGCTTTTCATCCGGTCAGAGAAGTCACAATATCATAAAAATGTACGTTTATGTACGTCCGACAATGACCTAAATTTTATACAAGACAATTTTAGCATAACTAGAAATTTGAAACATGAATTGTAACCCTATAGCTGTCGCTAAAGTTTTTAAATGAATTGTACCAAACAATGATAGAAAGAAATCTGCCATTTAAAAAAATCATGATCGCCGTACACCCGTAAATCAGAAGTTAACGTATACGACTCTCTCGGCTAAAATGACGCCAATGGCATATTTTATCATCCGATATTTAAAAAATATATCAAATGAGTTTATATACATTCCAAAATTTAAAAGAAAATATATGATTTAGTAAAGCATAATCAAATATGCAAAGATTTAATAAAGTCAAATCCAAACATTTTTAATTCCAAAACAACTGAGTAGAAATTATATGATAGTGAGGAGATAAAATACTCCGCACATCATGTAGATACAGCATATATACTATCAAAATGCACTAAGGAGTTAGAAGAACAAAAATAAGTATATGAAATCACTAGGCATATCAAAAATAACCTTAGTATCGGAATATAAGCATCCGATGTAATCTAAGTAATAAGAAAAAAACATTATGTATAAATTGTTAAATTTTAAATTAGAAATTTTTAAAAACGTGTATAAGAAGCCGTAAATGCATAAGATATACCATAAAAATATTTTCCATTTTTTACAAAGGTTTTTAATATTAAAATCGAAATTGAAACATTTGCATATTAAATACAACTTCACAAAATTT
The DNA here is from genome assembly GCA_963931845.1 of Maratus michaelseni. Taxonomy (NCBI): domain Eukaryota; kingdom Metazoa; phylum Arthropoda; class Arachnida; order Araneae; family Salticidae; genus Maratus; species Maratus michaelseni. Next base: position 144,148,465 of record OZ007594.1, on the reverse strand, counting down.
TAACTGGTAATTATACATTTTTATTTCGCTTATATTATTGCGTTTTCAATTATTTTACATTTTTCGTTATGTATTGCATCTCCTCCAATGAAAATGAAGCAGCCTTTTTGAAATATTTTACAATAGTTTAATTTGTTATTTTTTATTAATTTTATCAAACTATCTTTCTGAGAGGAGGTAACTGAAATGCTTAATTTTATTTGCCAATTATCCAAAATTTAAAAAATGATTTGGAGTATGCAATATTACATTTTTTTGAGTACAAATTTTACAGATTTTAAATTTTGAGAAAAAGGAAACCATAGGTAGTAGTCGCGTTGTGGTTCAATAGACTAATTTACATACGCTATCTGTTCCTGAAAAACAGACCACTTTTTTCGAAATTCTGCCTGAGATATAGTTAGACGTAATCTCATAGTTAAACTTTAACCTCATCATTTTAGTTTTAATGGGGGCAAGCATGTAGTGTATGTTGTGTATTGATCGTCTGGGGCAGTTTAAAATATTGCGTTCCCTCTTTGGTGCATATTATGATATTTTATATTATAATTTATACGCAACATTTTTTTGGTGACCTGAAAAATTTAGTATATAAGACCATTGCTCCCTCCCTATAACGCCCTATGATACACTAATAGGAATAGTTACAGTGATATAAGTAAAAACAGTCGGAACATGACCAATAGGCGGTCACGTCTGATATAATAAAATAATTATATATATTCAGGCCACCACGTTATTTTAAAAGAAAGATAGAACTCGCAATTGCAAAGGAATATAAAGGTAGTTAAACCAACAGAACGATAATAAGACAGACAAGTCTTTCAAAAAAGATAAATCCTTTGAGTACATATGTTTATGTCATCACTTTTAAAATTACTCAAATATGAAAACATAAACATATTTTTAGAAACAATTGTATAATGAAAAATTAATTTCATGAAACCATATTCACATAATAATACCCTATTCGGTAAATACAATTATATATCGTGTTTGTCCCTTTTATATATTTCACGTTCAGAGAGGCGTAATTTAATAATATGCATGCACGATTCGGAAATATTTTGTCCCAATAGATTAACGAATAAAAGAGGCTAACAATGAATTCCATCTTATGGCATATATCTCGAAATCACCTGTGAAAATATGTGTTTTTTTACTAACATTTTGTGTGGTGCAGTGATAAACAATCATGGCAGCATTCGTAAACGAAAGTTGCACATGTGCGAAGTTATATAAAGTCAATGTACGCATAAATTTTAAGAGTACACTAATAAATTATATACTTATAATAGGCAACTTACTTTGCAAATGAAAATAAATGGCTTCTATTTTAAGCCTGCAAACAGCTAAATTGACACGTGGTTGGTTGAAACCAATCATTTTATAAGTTGTCACTTTCTTTGCGTATGTTAGAATTCATAAATTGTGATATAAAACCTTGCTCTTCTTTTATTAAAAATGTCGCCATATTATGGGTGTAGTCTTAAAAACAAACTCTTTTCAAACGACCAATTTGGTCTAGCGTCTCTTTAATATTCTTACATACTCTCCTCCTTAAGCTTATTTTGTAACATAAATTAAAATAATACATTATTCTCCTGCAAATATAATTTTTCGTTTTGGTTTCCGGTATCCAAAGTATCAGAAACGTTACAAAACATCCAAGCAGACATTGACGAGAAGAAAAATAAAATAAAAAAAGCAGGAAATGGTGTAACAATCTATAAAGTAGAAGAAGAGAAAGATAAACCAATTCAAAGACTGACAAAATATAAACAATTCAGCGAAATAGCACCTTTATTGGACGAAGACATCACCACCAAAAAAACTAATAACATTCAACTGTTCATACGCATTCAAAGTTGAAAAACTATAAGTGTTTATCAGTAGTATCTTACAAGAGAAAACATAAACTGAAACATTACAAGTAGAGGGGACTCTATGTACAATATGCTAAAAGCAGTGTATAATGAGAAATAAAGATATAAAAACATTTAAAAAAGGTGTTAAAATTTCAAAAATAAAATTTAAAATAATATGTTAAAAAAATTTTAAAAACACCGATATTTAAAACTCCCTCGTCTTCTTTTATACGATTTTATATCTTCATTTTCCATTATACACTGTTTTTAGCATATTGTACGTATTTAAGAGTCTTAACCCTCTGCTTATAAATTATTCACAGTGGAAAGTTCACTGTCAAGATTTTGAAAGAAATACTACGTAAAACACCACCTAAATCCCATAAACTTTTGATTGAAAACTTATTTTACTATTCTTGAAATCAATCTGCAACTGCTCTACTCTATGTTGTCTAGCTAAGGCAGTAGTTTTTCTGTCATCATAATGACAAAATGTCATTATGGTGACGTTTGTCATTATATGATATATCAAATTGATAAATAAATAAATATTAAATAAATCAATATCAAATAATAATCTTCTGCCTAATGAATAAATCTGCACTGATGATAATGACTGATGATAATGGGCTATCGTCATAACCCATCATACGAAACTTCGTTATCAAACCTTTTTTTGCTTGTGTACAACTCTATCCTATGCTATAACCAAATAGATTATTACAGAATATATCCATTTTGTTTAACTGAAGTATTATTTTGCGTAAGAAAATATTTTGTTATGAACAGAACAACTGACATTTTTTTAGACAGAAGACACGGAAAAACAAATGATTGCATTTCCAGTGTCGGAAAGCTCCGACATTTCATTTACTTTAAAGTATCATAACCTGTTTAGTTTTGGTCATAAAATAATGGTATTTTTATTGTTGTACTTCTCAAAGCATGCTGAATGTTTTTTAAATAATATTACTTATAGAACGTATAAAAATTTAAATAACTAAACTTTTTGAAAAGTTTAGAGAACCATTTCATAAACAAAATTTTAATACCTACTTATGTTGAACCATTTTGCGATTTACATTGTGTCTAAATATATCCAACAGGTAATACAATAAATTTAGTTCAAAGCTTTTTGGGATACATTTTGTAAAATTGCATTAACCGAATCTCTTTTGTAAAACATTTCGAAACAGATCTGTTTTTTTTTTCATATAAAATTACAGTAAAATTGACCAAGATGGAACCTGTGTTTCACCTGAAGTCCAGTCTTAAATGGAAAAATAAACATGGTGAAAAGATTATGATTTTTAATTACAATTTCTATAACTAATTGCAATTTACATAGTGCCTAAGTGTATCCAACAGGTGAAACAATAAAGTTAGTTTAAAGCTTTTTGGGACAAACTTTTGTAAAATGTAATACCCGAGTCTCTTTTGTCAAAAAATTTTGCAAAAGATTTTGCAATAGATTTTTTTTTAAATTTTCATACAAAATTACAGTAAAATTTATTAAGTGGAACCTGTGTTTAATGAAGTCCTCCAGTCCTAAGTGGAAAAATTATCATGGAGAAAAGCTTATGCATTTTTTAATACAATTTTTAAAACTAATAAACAGAAACATGTTTAAAATGGGATATTTACCTGCAATTGCATATTAGCAGGTTTTAAATTAATTTATAAAGTTAGCATAAAATAAAGTATTGTGGTATAAAAACAAATAATATAACTTTATTATTTCTTTTGAAAAGTTTAATTAAAAAACAAAATTGAACTTTAAGAAAATTTTACTTTATTTGTATATCTACATCGTGCAAAACAACAAACTTTTTTTTGAAGGTGTATAAAAAAAAAATTATTGAAAAGGGTGAACAAACATTTATTCTTTATGTATGACATAATTAAATGTTTATCTTTGAGAAGAATAATCCTAAACAAAGACCCTATTTCCCAGAAAGAAATATAATACACTGCATCTTGTATGTCATCAATCATAAAATATGTTCTTAGTTTCATTGTAGTTAATTACTATTATTCATATATCTAGATGATAAATTATGCTGTGAATCATGTAAAACAACTCCTATATATTTATCCTTGAACACACACATATATTTATATATGTATTATAGCAACGGAAATGTTTAAGTTAGTATTTGAATGGACTATTATCTGCATAAAAAGTAACATAACTATAAGAAATATCATAATGCGAAACAAATATGTTAATAACGATGATTTATTTGTTCTAGACAACAATTATCGAGGAAACTAAATACTTCTGATTTAAGATTTGCTCAAAAAGACCAATTTACATAAAGGCAGTATCTTTCTTGGTTATTAGTTTTTTTTTTTTTTTTTTTTTTTTTTTTTTTTTTTTTTTTTTTTGCTATTCCATAAATTGTTGTCATGTAAATCCGTATAATTTAAACTAAAAAGCCTTTTCACTGCTAAAAAGGGTAGATTTCGACAGATTATTTTCGAAATATTGTAACATGCTATCCAATAAAATTTAGATATAAATGCTTAAGTGATAAAAACAGAACACAAAAGCGCTTATAAAAACCTTTTAATATAATGATTGACATGTTTCGAACGCACAATCGGCGCCATTATCACGATATTCAGGATAAACAAACTATTCTCTCAAAAATGTTTGAAAAAAAAATTGAAAAATATTATCCACGCAGGGCTCCCAAATGGTCCGCTTTTTTAATACCGGTATTTTCTTAGAAAAATTTTAATTTTAGATTTTTTTTGCAAATTACGCAGAAACCACCTTCGGCTGTAACGTTTTACGGAAATGTTGTAGAAACCTACCATGAAATTTCCTGTTAAAAAATATTGGTATTCAGATGGCGGACCATTTGAGAGTCCTGTCCACGAGATCCTATGTGTAACAAAAGCTGGCGCTTAAACATTGGCAACTGTAAAATTGAAAATTAATATTTTCTTATTGCTTTTTAAAAATTTAAAAATTCCACGTGACCAATTTTAGGTAATCCAAAGAAGACTAATTTATTGCATATTTTCTCGTTACATATATAGATTTCTATTGATTCAGGGATAATAGATGGAGAGTAAAGTGTGAATGGATAAATTATTTTACTATTCTTAAAATCAGTTTTTAAAGTCTCAGTCCTATGACGTCTTGCCAAAGCTCTCGTTCTTCTGGCATATTTGATATCTGCCATATGCTCTCTTATTGTTATTTTAAACATTCGAGTAGTCATTCCTATATAATATTGCAATGTCCCATCTACTTTGATGTACTCTACCACATATTCGGGACGTGGTACTTCTACAAAGGTTACAACTTGCCCCTTGCCAGTGGATATGTCAGTAAATTAAAGATATACACAAAGAGTAAGGGAAAGTATCCCCAAACCTGGCACACAGCATGCTGACTAGTCCTACGTGTGGGGTTTACGAGTGGAGACGGTAAAATAAAGCAAATACTGGTCCGGCTGGACGTTGGTGCTCTTTGCCCGTCGGTCGCTCATCATCTCCATCTACGAACACTTGCTTCTTCCACACTACATGAGATTCAGAGCAGTACAAAGGGTGTCTATGCCGCTACTGAGTGGATAGTTGTATCACATTATTTCGCCGAATGGATTGGAATCCCCAGGTACACTTGACCCACGACGTAGAGGTGGACCGGAGGTGGTGGTTGTGACGCTGTAATTTGTTGAGGCGAAGAGAGTCTTTTAAATTATAGAAATATTTTCCAGGTTCCGTAATTTCAATTAAAAAAACTCCATAAATACAAATTCAATGCTTTTTATTAATTTTTTCATGATCATATAGTATAATATAGGAGCGGTGTCTCTTAGCAGGAGCCAGCAGAAGAAGCAACTCACACAGTGAGTATTTAAGCAGAGAGTGAGTGGTCACATAACATTATTGACAGAGATTTACATTACTTGGCGAGCAAAATTAGTGCCAAAACACATTACTCAATACATTATTTTGGCGTTAGAATTCGAAAAGACAAGATAATTTTGGCTGGGTGTGGAATTTCCAGTAAATTAAAATAATTATTTGCCTCAGAGCCAGAAACGTTACCATATTTGGACATGTTGATCTAAATTTAGCAATTGATATCATCACCCATTATTTTGATTGGAAGATGCTACTGAGAATAAAGCAAGAACAACCGTTATTTTTCTGAGTAAGCAACCATTAAAAAAAAGCATATATTAAGGATAATCTATTTGACAGATTGAAAAGGAAAACGTTATTTTAAATGAGATGAAGGTATATTTATTGGATATAATTTATTGCTATAATTTGAACTGTCAACATTTGCAAGATTAATGACTCTGAAATAGAAGTTAAATTATTTTTGGAATATTTATGAGAGATCAAAAGAATAATTATTATTATGTTTATTTTAGAAGCTATAAATAGGCATATTTATTTTATATACATATTGCTATAATTTGATTACATTCAGAGATGCAATTCAAGGTTAAATGAATAAAGAGTGAAAAAGAATTACACAATAAGGATAATTATAAAAAATAGATTTAAAAGTAATAAAGTTCTTAATTTCTTTTTTGCAATAAATCTTGATATATAACTGTGATGTAGAAAACTACTATTTACCTTTTATTTATTCAATTATTGTAACGGAAAAAAGGAATACTTAAATGAAAAGAATTATTTATTGAACTAGAAATGAATTCGTATAACTTAACATTTAGATTACTGCTGAGATTTTATGAAAATAAAACAGAGAGAAAAAGGATTATTAATATACAGGGGAACGGAAGAATATGGAAAGATTTTAAAATTAAGAGGGGTTTGATTTAAATAAATAAAATGTAAGAAAGCATTTATATATATAACAGATTGCTGTCATAGTGGTTCATTGATATTTCCCCACGTCTGGGTCCCCGGTTTAGTCTTAAAGTAGTCTTAAAGTAGAAGGGACCGCCACGGCATCCTAGTCTGAACTGCCGGACATTTTCCATCGCATAAGCCGATTGATTCGGGACCACTCAGAAGGGCACGTACCCATATACTTGATAAATTCTTCAAAATATGCTCGTATTTATTTAATCACTAGCCGCTTCTGGCGACCAGTTTGATCGCCTTTAAATGTATGGTAAGCATTTCAAAATGTTACGTTTATTCATAATTTAATTTACTTGCTTGATCCTTTGCCGAATCCGGAGATTCTGATAGAGAAATCAACATTTTGTTTGCGATGGCAGCATTTCGTATATTTCTTGATGTTACGTATTTTATCTTTTGTGACAAAAGCCACTTAACTCACTTACACATTCATGCTTCATGTCCATTTGCTTGTTAGTTGCAATATGTCACTAATGGAGTTTTAAACATATTAAGTAATCTGCTTTCATTAGTCCCACTGCCAATTAGCGTATTTTCGTTAAAACAGTTTGGTGAAATCAAGTCGGGGTTTTTTTGTGAAAAGCCTTTAATGATATCTACATTTACATTAAACCATATTGTTCCTAATATATTTTTTTATTGCACGCTAACCTTATCTGTCGACTCAGCAGATTAGAAAATCTATCATTATTATCCTCTAATCGTCTTGGATAATGTTTCATAATCAGGCTTCATGCTATTTGACCTATATTAGCGAGTATGGTTTGGTGAAACATAGAACTTTTGGAAGCTACCTATGATAATCTCATTCCCTATACTCCATATTTGCAATAAATATCGCCCATTATTGATCCTTGGCGTGTAATCTTCTGCGATTTTGTTTCTCTTTGCTCTCCTTTCATGAAACATGATGCAGTTCAGGGGTTTCTATAACTGTGCAACTCACTGACCTCGGCATTTATTATTAATGTCTACTGACTTTTAAGATCCGTGATAGGTAAATACACCGCGCTAAAATTGCCGTCTATAATACTAATTACAGTACCCCATTTTTCTTTCTATATTGTAACTGTAGTTAATATAATGTAGTTAGCAGAAGCATTTATATGTAACTATATAATTATATAAAATATAATATAGCTATAGATATGTATGTTATATTAATAGATGTAGTATGTAATTAGAATATACATCTCATAATGATTCAGTCGGATATAACATACATCCAAAAAAAAAAGCTACCATCGAAAAAATATCTAAGCTAAAAGCCATCATTCGGACGTTCTTTTTTTAATAAATGTATAGTAAATTATTGTTTTGTATTATTTAAGTTTGTTTCTTTATTATTTATCATTTTTAATGATGTTATGTATTTAATAAATGTTTATTAAATTACTGTTTGCCATCGACAATGGTATATATGATAGTCTATTAAAATGATTTTCGTTGCTTTACCTTCTGGCCGCGGATAATACGGAAGTACCAAATTAATTAACGATTCATTTTCAAATTTGATTCACTAAATTTTATTTCATGGATTGGGTTTATGCATATTTAAATTCGTCAAGAAAATATCATGAAGAGAGTTGTGTTGTATAGCAATTCAACTAAAAGAATTATGCGAAATTTTGATTGGCCTACAAGTGTGAATTGTTCTTTTGATACCAAACAGCGCTGCATTGCGCTATCAACCTAATTTCGACTAAATTTATCTCAGAATACATACATATTTGAATGCAAATTATCTCTCAAACATTGGTTTGTTTTGAAAGATCTTCCTAAAAATTTAACTTTCAGGTAGTTTTATTAAAAAAAAATGATTTTGAGAGAAAATGGCGGTATCGCATATGAAAAACGAAGCGGTCATCCCATTACTGTTTATGACATTTACATAACTTGTGCTGTTATACAGATATATATTACATATAATAATAATTCATGCCTTTGTACCAGAGTCGAGTTATTCACTCGTACCAATAATAATCGCCGTGAAACGGAAAATCATTCAGATACATGAAAAACGAACGATTTCACAAAACGAGGATAACGCTTTAAATAACTAATCAGAAAACTGTTCTTATAGAGGTCTAGTGAAGGATTTTCCACAAATCAGGACTCTCCTGAAATATATCAGATAAGCGCAAATGTCAGATAAGCTAACATTCCGATTAGTAATGGGCATAACGATTATTTTGATTATTCGAATGAATCATTCGGGCATGCGCAGAAGCATATCTGTCAAACTTAAAAAAATTCTATTCCCTTACTACCAGAACTTTTGAAAAAATAAAGAAGTTTCTAATGTTAATTAGAATTAAATGTTAAAAATGGAAAATGTACTTTGCTTTACAAAATTGATGGAGGAAATCGATTAAAAGGAATACGAAATTTTGGCAACTATAATTTTCCTTCGTTTTTGTTTACAAAATCTCTGGTAGTGATTAATTTAAAAAATATGCTTTTGAGCACGCGCGAATGATGCATTCGAATGAAAAAATCAATTATTATGCCCAACACTATTGGCAGGTATGTATTCTAGTGATGGACATAGTGAATGATTGCATCATTCGGGCATGCGCAAAAGCATAGTTGCTAGCCTTCGTACTATTTTTAAAAATTAATCACTACCAGAGATTTTGTATGAAAAAACGATGGAAAAGCTTAGTTGCGAAAATTTGTATTCCTTTTAATCGATTTCCCCCTGCAATTTTGTAAAGCGAAACACATTTTTCATTTTTAACATGGAACAATTGAATTAGAAACTCCTTTTTTTGTAATTTCTGGCAGAAATTTAATAAAAAAAAATAATTTTGACAGATATGATTTTGCGCATGCCCGAATGATTCATTCGAAAAATCAAAGTAATCGCTATGCCCATCACTAATTCAGATACAGACAAAAAGTAATCACTCGAGCGTCCGCAAAAGCATAACGGATAACCTTCGTGTTTTTTTAATCAATTAAAATGAGAAAGTTGGTTTAAAAGAAGAATTAAATTAATAGCCACATAAATATAAGAATATTTTCACAGAATATAATCACATACGGTTTCTACTATTTATCGTGTGCACATATGTCAAAATTCATAAAAAAAAGCACAGTGGCAAAAAGTGCACATAAGGCTTTGCAAAAGATCATATTTTGGTAGCAAAAGAAAAAATATAATTTAAAGAGACCCATAAATATGTTTATGTTTCCAATATTCACGTTTAATAAATTATGATATCGGAGTGCTGTTTACACCTTAAGACTTTCCAGTGAAGTTAAATTTGTCATGGCAAAAGCATACAAAATAATTTTAGAAGTCGTGAGCCCGTTCACATTTCAGAAGCTAATACGAAACAAATTTTCGTTTTAGCGGTTTATACCGTAAGACATGGCAAATAGTCAGATTTTTTTACAGCAAAGGCTAGTTTTTAAAAAATGAAACTATTTGTTTGTTACTTTACATAAATGCCGATATTTTCACAAGTATTATGTAAGAAACCACACTTCCATACGATAATTGGTTAATTTTTCACGAATTTTTAAAATGTGAACACGCTGTATATCCAAACGAAATAAAATATTTTTTTTGGTCTCGGTAATCTAAATTAGTAAATGTAATAATTGTCTTTGAATAATTAAATTTTAATGAAAGCCTAATTGCGAAAATATTTGTTACGAATTAATTTATTTCTCTTAAAACAATATGTTTTAATTATTTTCAACAGGTTCACTTCATTACTGAACGTTATTACCAAAAAACTAACAAAAATAAAACCAAATTAACAAAAACTCATTTCAATTGACGGTTCTTTTCATTTTATGTACATAAGTGTACATTGAAGTAATTACGGCAAGATTCGGGATAACAAAATAAAAAGAAGTTAGGAGCGAGATAATTAGATCCTTTTTTCTCTTTCTAGTGAATCTCTGAATTGATTAATTAATTTAGGAACAAGTAAAATGTAAGATAATATTAAAATGCCTTCAGAATATTTATTGCATACAAATGAAGTTTCACCGGGATAAACATAAGTATGTGTTATCCAATTGTGTGCATTAATATGTAGTTATTAAGATATTTAATTACTTTTATCTAAAGATATTTGGAAGAATGTGAGTTTTACAATAAAATCTTTTTCATGCAGGTATAAATTAGTTGTTTCATGTTGTTATATGCAATGTAAAAAAAAAAGCATATACTTCTTAATCTACGAAAATTTAGACAGTTAAAAATTTGCAGCAAACTGCCCAGTCATTTGACCGTTTTTATAGAAAACGGTTACATAACTGTAATTTTACTATATTCTGACCATATTATTGCCCCTCTCGAAGCTGGTAGACGGGAGGTGCTGGGTTCAAACTGTCGCGCTCGTCGACGTAACACTTCGTCTTATGCAAGGTCAGAATTTCTGAGAAATTTTAACACAAACAGTACCATTAAAGTTTAGTGGTGACAATCTGTCAAATACTGCCCCACTGTTCCATCACTGAAGAAATCATAGATTTAAAAGAACATTTATAAAATCAACTATCTTTTTGCTGCCAATTATTTTGTAAACATTTCCTAGTAGTTTTCCTAGTGTTTTATTTTTTTCAAGTCACAATATCGGTTTTTAGGATGATATAAATTCTCAATTAAACATTTTCAGCAGTGTAATTTAATTGATACATGCAAGAGTAACAAAGTTACATTACATTTAATATTAATGTAAATGCTGTTAGTTAATCATGTTTGTCTGTAAAACATGTTTGTTGAACATGAAAATTTTTTTTTCATGAAATGATAGATTTAAATAAACATTTATAAAATCAACTATCCTCTTGGTGCGAGTGATTTTCGTGAACGTTTCCCAGTGATTTTTATAGTGTATTAATTTTGTCAAGCCACAATATACCAAGCCATAAAACCAAATATCTGTTTTTAGGATGATATAAATTCTCAATTAAACATTTTCAGCAGTGTAATTGAATTTATACATGCAAGAGTAACAAAGTTATATTACATTTAATATTAATGTAAATGCTGTTAATTAATCATGTTTGTCTGTAAAACATGTTTGTTGAACATGAAAATGTTTTTTTTTTATGAAATGATAGATTTAAATAAACATTTATAAAATCAACTATCCTCTTGGTGCCAGTGATTTTCGTAAACGTTTCTTAGTGATTTTTATAGTGTATTAATTTTGTCAAGCCACAATATCGATTTTTTGGATGCTATAAATTCTCAAATAAACACTTTCAGCAGTGTAATTGAATTTATACATGCAAGAGTAACAAAGTAACATTAAAATTAATATTAATGTAAATGCTATTAATTTGACATGTTTGTCTGTAAAAAATGTTTGTTGAAGACGAAAATGTTTTTTTAAGAAATGATAGGATCCGATAATCTGAGTAATGCACTAGAATTAAAACTCCCGAATGTTTCTGAAAATCAGTGGCAGCTAACAGAAAGATACATGTTTTTTTTAATTTCAAAAATATATTGGTTTCTGAAATTTCTGAATATGAAGAACACTTTTCAAATTCGTCGGTAACTCAAAAGAGGTTATTGTATATTTTCGTTCCTGGTTATACGAGGGTAAGTCATTAAGTAAGTCACAAAATATAATTAAATAATAACCCCAACGCCAGCTTCATAACATTCTTTGGGTTGCTGTCTAAGCCCCATTAGGACTTCAAGTTAACCTTTTCATCATCTCTGAACATCATCTTGCTTCCAAGATGGATTTTTAGTGAACTAAACAGATGAAAATCGCTTGCAGCTAATTCGAAGCTGTATGGTGGATGTTGAAGAAGTTGCCAACGAAACTTTTGAATTATCTCCTGTGTTCAACTTGGTGAAGAATATGTTGAGAAATAAAAATTGTTTTGAAGTGAATATCATTGTAAGTTTTTAATTAATTAATTTTTGTGACTTACTTAATAATTTACCTTTGTATTATATTGTTCTAGATTAAGAAACATTTGTCGTTTTTTAGAGTATGTAGTTTAATAAAATCTCTTTTTATGTTTAAATTTTAACGTTTTTAGGTTTTATTTTTAACTAAACTTTAATTTCTTTAAAAAGTTCATTTTTCATCGCATTATTTTTTCGAATGTAAGTACCATTTTTGTTCGCTTTTTTTTCGCCATAAAAGAATATTTGCTTCAAAATAAGCAAATTGTACTCTTTATCTAGTGTATTCTACGCTTATATTCTCTCCAAAAAATTAACCATTAAGTGAAAAGATGAAATATCAGTAAAGGACAAAATTTCGAAATAACTTGCCATAAACTTTTCGTATACATGTAATAGGACAAATTTTTTTATGTTTCAGCCGAAACATATGTTTTATAAACGTTAAACATTGTAACGTAACGGGTAGTCATGTCAACGCAATAGTCTCATGGACTTCTATTTCCAGTTAATGGTTAAAACTCCATTTTTTAAACATACATACGCACATTATCGAGTACGTTTATTGCACCGGTAATGGCTCATGTGCCTCTGGAATACTAGTCACAAATAAAAATAAAAAAAACTATAAAAGAACATCCTTGTATATCACATACATAAGCAACGGATGTGGCAGGATAATATAATGAAAAAGTCAAACCAATCATCTGCCACATTAGTTTGTTGTAAGTGTGACATAGAAAATTGTTTTTCATTTGTTAAACCATGTGACTCAGTCTAGGTACAATTATATTGGTACTATACAGTTTTTCTCCTTTCAGCCTTTAATTTGATGTGATACAATTTATGCAACTATATTTTTGCAGTTAATTCGTCAATGTACTTTCTTTAGATGGGTGGTGTTTAGCAGAGTAGCTACAGTGTATTTTCTTTTTACAAGTATAAGTTAGGTATCCAACATGCTTATATTTACGAAGTTGTTGTAATTCCTTATATTTTCGGTTTGGGCATCTGAATAATCTCAAACACGTTTTGCCAATTTGTGTAAAGTCATTTTGCCACATACTCTGTAAATTCACTGACATCCATTATCCGTGAATCAATAGAAATATATTTGCGAAACGGTAGCATTTGCAACGAATCGGCTTCTTTTGAATTACCTAAAATTTGGCACACGATCCTTTACAGATTGAAATAGCATATACACATATACTTATATATACTATACCTATATATATATATATATATATATATATATATTATGCATACCTACATATACCTATTATACATTTATCCATATACATATATTATTTCCTAACTAAAAACCATAACTGAACTGGAAGAAAGAAGAAGAAAAATATATGTAACCATTGCTTACAACAAATGAAAATTGAATCAAAGTTAGATATGAAATACTTGTGCACATTGAAATAGTGTAAAACTGTGCAGTCTTGCCCGTTTGTTTATTCTATAATGAATAACAAGCATTATATGCTACTTAAATATATTTTTAAGTCCGTGAGACATGGCCATCTATAAATAGCATACACGTTTCTCACCATCCAATCCCATAGCAACTATAAATTCTCGCTACTTTATTTATTTTTTTAAACGTTACAACGTCCTATAATGCTGCGTTTGATTCATGGATTCCCCGATATCTTCGTACGACATTCTCCGATATATCGGTTTAGTGATTAATTGAAAATCGCCAATCCTCTTCTACCCAAAAGTAATCGCCGTACATTAAAATCCTCACACATTATAAACTAAAAGTAAAATGAATGTACCCGTAAGGCGTGGTGACATCACGGCGACGTCACTATGAAGTCACACTGTGACTTTGTGACAGTCGTCGTGACGTCAAGTGACGTCGATGTGAAGTCACTGTGACGTAAATGCGAGGTCGTTATGGCCGTTTTCAAGGTTTTCTGTGACCTAACAATGTGACTACTTTGTGAAGTCACCGTGCGACTTCAATGTGAAAAATGTGACGAATCTGCATCGGATAGGGTGACCAGATTTTACCCGAATCCTTTACGGATTGTTCGGATCAAAATTTTTGTATGGTTCAAGTTTGTGACGACACTGCACCGGGTCGGGTGACCAGATTTTACCAGAATACAATCCAGAAACTTCGGATCGATCTTTTTGGATTTGTTTGGCTACAGAATAGATTTGGATTAGTTGTCGTGTGACCTGATTTTCGTGAACCCGATCTGACCCGAATCGGGTATAATGTTTTTACTGTTAGTCTTGTTCAGAATAGAATCTTGCATACGACCAAGTTACCAGATTTTATCAGAAATTGTGTTACGATACAATTTCTGATGTCGGCTCGGATCTAGAGTCATGCACGAATCCGGTTATATACTTCTTGAACATGATTGAATGTCTACTTGAACATGAATGATGGTTGACTGAAACTATATTTACATTCAACCCGTAATCTTACCCTAACCCAACAACAACAACAACAAAAATTCTGTAGGCCCACAACCCGACCGAACCTGATAAATGATTTCGCATAGATTCGGATAACAAGATTTCACCAAATACGGATAAGATCGACGATAAGGATTGGATCGGCAATCAGTTTTTTATGCAACTCGTTTTCAAATTAAAACTTTGCATCTGATTGGGAAACCGGCTAATGTAGCCGTTAAACAAGAAAAGTATAAATGTAAAAAACGCATACTAATGTAAAAATAATAGATGAATCCATTAAAAATTATAATAAAATTAAATATTTTAATAATATGAAATTCTATTGTGCAAATAACCACTTTTAAAAATAACTTCGACTTCCATTTGTTTTATGTAACCACCAAAAATATTGACAATAATTATAACCACGGAGGAAGATAGATGGAGGGGAAAGTAACGTTGAAATTTTACAATACAGTTTTTCTCCTTATAGATGGCGCCACGGTAAACTGAAGGCTATCCTAACCTGCTTCTGCAATGCTTTTCAATGCGAAAAGCATTCATTTTTTAAATGTTTTTGATTGAAAATTTGAACTTTAAAAAAGTCAAACAAGTAAAAATTTCATTAAAAAAAGTTTTCTTCACACCATGCATATATTTTAATAGATATTTGGCGTTTCGATTGCTTTTTATAACTCTTTAAATAAGAGTTCATCCTGACAGAAGCATCTGAATAGTAGTCATTTAAAAATAAATATCACGGATATTGTACTGCGAAGAAATACGGAATGGACGTGTAATTTTTAGAGATTAAAAGTATTATTCAAATAAAAACAGCTTCAGATTACAGCCAAACAAATAGCACTCTATATGACAATTTAAATGGCCATGTCAATTAGCTACAGACATTAGCATTCATTAAGTATAACATTTTAAAAACATATACACTAAGATCGATATACTAGAATAAAAATTTCTTAGTTTAAAAATGATTACATGCATATAACTTTAAATTAAAGTATAATAAAAAGCACTCATCTTTGGAGCTCTAAACATACTTAAAAAAAAATTCTTCGATTTTTCTTTTGTTTATCTCATCATCACAGCCCGATCTACATCCCGGAATAAAACATTTATATCCCATCTTATATTTATGACATATAATTGCTATAATTAAAAATAATCGAGTAAAATACTTTCGGAATTTAACATAGAAGGCAGCCGCCAAATTTTACAGCGCCCTCTTTCGTTAAAAAAATATGACTTGCATTTTCGATATCCTCGCCTATTCTAGTTTCCCCTCCAGGTTCTTTCTCCGTGATTAAAACTATGCTATTTTGCTTTTAAGTATTGAAGTTTTTAAATGTGTATACTTTGCCATATTTCCCCTCGTTCAGTATCACGAAACTTTCTAACACATTTATGAACAAATTTTTAAACGCTTGGCACTTGCATGCCTGATTATTAAAGCGATTTGGAATGAATAGCGTTTTCCATTTTTAGATAAATGAAATGCTTAAGAGCAATTTTGGTCACGTTTTTTTCGTTTCTGACGCTGCGCGTCGGAAATTCGGTTCAAAACACCGACTTTGATAGTGTTTTCTGAAACATCTTTTGTCAAAAATGGAAAATGGCATTCTGTTACATATATTCTGAATAAGAACACCTGCCAATTTCATGTGTTTCTGAATAAAAATGAATTCAGAAAGTAGTTATTTTGGATTTGATTACAAATTTAATGAAAATAAAAGTATAGATTTTTAAATAAGCATTGTGAAAAATTTATATTAGGAATCCATTTAATAATAAATCTACCTATTGTGCGATATTATTAAATAATAAACATTGTATCAAGCAATAAAACATTTTTCGAAGCAAATGAAATTTAAAAATTAGGATTATAAACGCAAAGAAAAAAAAATATTTTTTTTCTTTACAAATTATTTTATTTATAGTTTTTGATAGAATACTAAATGCAGAGCTTAAATATCAATTTTTACTATAGAAAAAATTCGATAACATAACTGAAAAAATTACCTTAACTGAATAGCTGTTTTATTGTTTCATCAATATTCATTATTTTTGTGCACCTAATATTGACATATCTTGACAACTAAATTTGTAATGAGTTAAATTGTCGCAATTATTTCAAATATACCAGAAAATTATTTCTCAAAACCTCCACTAGTTAAGAAATTTTCAAATTGTAAATCAAATATTAATAGTTTTAAAAATTGCAATGTTTTTAATTACAATGAATAACTATGAAAATTGAACTGAGAAACGCAAAATATAAATACATTCCTCGTTATAAATAACACTTTACATTTAGAATATATATTGTTAGTAAATACTTTAAGTTTTTTTCCAAACTCTCTATTTAAAACGATTTAAAACTTTAAAGATAAAATTTTATACAAGTGATTAAAAAAAAAAGATTTAAACATCTTAACATTTAAATAATGCACTATTAATGTACCATTACTAAATATGCACTATTAACAAAACTGCGAAGACATTAAAAGTTACCTGCTAATCTATAAGTAAAACCACCAGTTCTAGGGATTAAGTTTTAATGGTCGTTGACTGCTTCCTTTTCATTGAAAAATGAGACTCAAATCCACTGCTTTAATTTTCAAAGTGTCCAGCTTAGGTGTGTTCATAGATCTGAGATATCAAATATCACGCAGACCTTAATAACGCACCCAGCTAGACATAAGGATAGGTTAAAATGGATGATTCACTTTAAAACGTTAATTTACTTTCACGGTATAAATTCCACAATATAGTTCGACAAAATTAAAAGAATACCACATACTCTAATCCGCCGATGAAAATAATCGTCTGCCCTCAACATCTGCGATCATGATCTGCGCAGTAATGTTTACCACAAAGTAACATCTAGCAGGTGTTTCCAGAAAAAGAATAGAAAGAAAACAGTTAAATAAAGACATTTCAAATGCTTTATAGTTTATATGGCTGACAAATAACTTCTAATAAAACCATAATATTCTGTTTTTATATGCGAGAGTTTAATATTCTTAGAAATAAGCTGTGAAAATTTAAATTTTTATATATTTTTTAATGAGTTGCATTTGTTTTAGGCGTCCAAAGTAAACATAAATTTTAAATAAAAATGGATTTAATAGTCTTTATAAAATAATTACGACATAAATATAAATACTATTCTGCAATCAGATTTCCTAAATACGATTTTTTCATTTTTTACACTCTATTGAAAAGAGCAATATATTTAACAGAGGTGATATCTTATTAAGCACTGACCAGTTTTGGAATAAATTGCTATAGGAATGACATATACTTTATGACATATTTTTAATTCGTTTTTGTTCGGAAACGCATGAAATTGGCTTTTGTTTTTATTCAGAAACTCTGTAATTGAAAGACGTTTTCCACTTTTTAGTAAAATCAGAAGATCTTTCAGAAAAGAATGTCAAAGTCAGCGTTTTGAACCA
Source organism: Maratus michaelseni (assembly GCA_963931845.1). Lineage (NCBI taxonomy): Eukaryota > Metazoa > Arthropoda > Arachnida > Araneae > Salticidae > Maratus > Maratus michaelseni. Next base: position 144,129,941 of record OZ007594.1, on the reverse strand, counting down.
AATACCCGATGTAACAGGGAAAGAAAAGAGAAAAACCAGTGTCACGTGACACGAATTGCTTATAACTTGATAAGTAATTTATTTATCAAAAAATGGAAAACTCATTTCGATTCCAAACTGCTTCAATAGTCAGTCCTGCCCATTTTATGACTTTGCGTTTAAAAATGAGTCAGAAATTATGTCAGAAAGCTTCGCGTTGTGGAGCAGATCAGTTGAGAACCACCTTAAATATTCAGTACAAGAAAAATGTTGAACGCGTTCGACGGTCACCCCGAGCACCCCCGATGTCGAACTCGCAAAAATGGTGTCCTAACTTTTTAAACAGAAAGCTGATGATTGGGTTGAGTGGCCCCTTAAACTAATAAGAGATTGGAGATTTTTAAAATATTTTTAGTATCACAAAATTAGCAAATGAGTTCTATGCGGTGGTAGGAAAAAAAATTAAATGTTTGTATTTAAAATGCTAACAAATCTCTAAATCGCTAACAGTTTTATTAGAATGGGAGATCTATTTCTGAATTACTTTCCGCCAAAACTTTCCTGCGTTACTAAATTTCTATTTAAGGATTTTTACCTGTGTATTATATAGTATAATTTGTTAAATTTCAAGAAAATGGCAATGAAAATTGTAAAAAAATATCTGCCTCATATATGTAGACAAATATTTATTTATTATTTTATTTTGGAAATACAATATATTTAAATAATGTGTGACAATGTTTTTTTTAATGATTTAGGTACATGACATAATTCAATTCTATATTTTATGAGTTTTTTTCCAAATTCTCTCTCCGATCACACCGTGAAGTCACAGAGTGTTGGCATTTTGGTCATAAGTTTTACGTGACTTATGCGACTTGCAGTGACGTCATTGCAACGTCACAAAAATTTTTAAATCTGTCAAAAAGTAATTTTCTTCATGCCATAAGATGTTCTAAAGTTTATTTTAAGTTTTCTTTAGATCTTCAAGACGTTCACATTTTGATCACAGTGTGACGTTACAAAGTGGTGTCATTTTGGTCACAGATGTGACGTGACGTACGTGACTAACAGTGACGTCACTGTAATAACTGTAACTGTAGTTATATCATCCTTATATTAATCGTAATCGTTTGTATCGTACTTGTTCGTTGTTTATGTCAATAAATGTCGTCTTCCGTGTTCTAAGCTTCGGCTATTATTAATTACAATATACAAGTTACCACATGGTGTCAGAAGTGGGATTCGAACCCACGCCCACATTCGTCGACCAGTCACAATGACCACAGTCACAATGACGTCACTGTGACTGTGCATGCTATGCGGGTTGTTATAAATTACTATCTTTTCAACCCTTTCCAACATAGTTGAAAAATGTTTATCAATCTGGTTTGTCTGCCTGTCTGTCCGTGCTCTAACTCTCGTAATTATACTCGTATTGTCAGGCAATGAAGTTTGCAGCACGTATGGTGCCTTTACAGGGATGCTAAAAAAATTTCGTTACATTACGGTCTATGAGGAGGTGGGAATCATTTGTATTTTATTTGAATAATGTTTCAGTATTTAAAGCATATTGAAATTGATATATATATATATATATATATATCCCTGAGGTCCACCACAACATGCTTACTATGTAGCGGCCATATTAAAATGTCCGCTGGTGTGGTAGAGCACGAAGAAAGAAGTACAACTGTTTTAAAACCAAAAACTGGTTTATTAACACAATTAGCAGGGTGTTTGAGCGAGCTCCACGAAATTTTCCTAAAAGTTTAAATTATCTAAAGAGTTCGTGCTAACAATTTGTAGCTTTAACAAAACTGAAACAATATAATTGAACCTTAACCTTTAAAATATATAAGCACGATCTAACACTCTTATCCTTCAAATTAAATAAGCACTGATGCAGGTTCAAATCAGCTTTACAACTGCATAAAACTCCAGTATAAAATACTAAGATCGATTATCCATCCTGAGACTCGATGCGAGGTCTCAAGGCTAAATCTAAATCTCAATCTAAGTCGCAATATTCAACTTCCCAGGCCAAGTATACTCTAGCTCCCCTGAGCTCTGAACTCAAGTCAAAATTCGCTGCTTATATACTTCAGTGTCGATCGACCAGCTCCAGAAAATTTGCATAATTGAAATTACACGGCGACTCACAATTTCAGGGATTCAGCTGTCCATCGAAAGTAAAAGAAAGATAGAGAGCCTTTATAACTTGTACGCACATAGTCGGTTAATGGACAAAACGATCTCATTCACACATTGCCTACTCACGGAGTAGTCAATACCTTACAACCCCTCCCGGAAATTGTGAAAGAAAAAGCGGTGGTTGAATGCAGACCATCGTCTTTTTCTTTTAAAAAGTTCGAGTCAAAAAATGAACACAAAATGTGACGAGTAAATTTAAATTTTGAATCCAAATGTAAATTTTGTACTTTTAACCCATCACGCAAAAACTGGTCAGATCGACGACACTTTCATCATAACCTCCTGTAAATGTGCAGAATCATGCAAAAGAATCTCATAAAATTTTTCTCACAAAATTCACAGCTTGCCAAAAAAAAAATAAATACGCAACTTTACCTTCAAAATTCCATGAAGTGCCGAAACAAATTGTAAAGTAGAACGTCACTACAAAACTATCTGTCAAAGAAATAAAGTAGCGTTCCTAAAAATTCCCAAATTGCCAAAAACTCACATCACCGAAATTCAATGTAGATGACTCGCTCAATTACAATGGTCACAAACTAACAGCTAACAGAGCTGTGAAAGTGAAACAATTTTCTTTTATAAAATATAAAGGTATAAATATACATTACAAATTTCTTCAAAACACAATTCTTCTTGAGAGCTAAAATATAAAAAAAACTTTTATAAATAGATTATCTGCTTCAAGATGGTTTACTTCCTGGAACAATCTTCATTATCTACATACATACAATTTTACGTCAGAACTATGAAATACACTAACAATATTCATAATTAACAACAACAGAACTAATAAGTAACTTCATAACTAATGTATAACGAACAACACTTAAAACTTCAGAACTAGTGCATAACCAACAACACTTTTAAAACTACATAACTTGCGAAAACCCAACATGCAACACTAAAGCGATAACGACCACGAACACGGCCGAAGGGAGAAAGTTAGATTTGGTAACAATGTTAGTAAAGTGAAATAGAACACGCGTGTCAAGGGCAACTCTTGACCGTAAAACACGTGCACGCCTATCCGCGGCGCGTGTAAAAACCCCATAATACTAAATACATATTTCAAATTCAACATATAGAACAATCATACACATAATATACACATAATTTATACATAGAATATTCACAGAACACTTATAGAAAAATTATACAAGCAATTTAACAATCTCTTGAACATGAAAGCAGTGAATCTCAAAAGATGTTCTCTGACATCATAACTTAAATTTTGAAAAAAATTTTGAACAGAAGTTAAAATGCACAACTTGTGAAGCCGAGATACAAAAATCCAGACAATGGTCAAAAGGTAACTATAAACAGTTCAGCTGCTTTGCACCGTCCAAAGAACTTGTTGACATTAATAAAGGTACTTTATACTGAGAGTAATAAAAATGGAACGTCGTCACCTGATTTTATAGTGAAAATGAACTGGAAGCTTGTAGGCTCATAGAAGAACTCTGGCGGCGTCCCCAAAATCCTTGGACGAAACTCCGTTCTGGTTCAGACTGGTAAGGAGAGGCCACTGTCGCTTGTCGTGCCTGCAGCCGGGTGTTGTAACCATGGCGACGTCCATGGGAGGAGCTCGTGTAGTGTCCACTCGACGACTGCTCGCAGATTCCACTCGACGATTTCTAGGCGGGCTTACTGATTTGTCCATCTGATGATTGCTAGGCGGGCTTATTGAAGTGTCGACTCGACGATTTCTAGGCGGGTCTCGACGATGGTGCCGCTGGGCAAGATTGTCTCTAGGGTTGAAGAATGTAGTATCGAAAGGCGTTCGTTTCCGTGAGGCTCCCGACATCGATGTGGAGGGCAAGATCCGCTTTCTGCCGATTCTCCTGCGCCGTTTGGTTGTAGAGGGGAGATAGTCCATGCCACGTTTTCGTGCGTCACTTTGGCACTGTCGATGTGATGACTTCTGAGATGGTTGACTATCGGTAGATTCGTCGAGATCTGTTGATGGATTACCGTTCCGTCCTCTCTTGGCAGGAATGTCTGCCGATGACTTTGACAACCGTCTCTTGTGTTGTGGTCGATGTGACGTAGAAGGGTTCTGCATGAACTTCTTGTCTGGAGGCTTAGAACTACTTGTCGAGATCGAATGCGCGTGCTTTCTTTTCCCATATTTATGAACCACTTTAGGTAATGTCTGTTCAGCTGGCTGGTTAACCCTGTCTCGGTTAACTTGAGGAAATTTACGCTTCATCTCCGTGCGTATGTTATCACTATTATTATTAGAAGAATTATTTGCATAAGAAGATTGACTGACGTAAGGAGAAGGAGAGGTCTTTGACTGAGGCATAGAGGATTCACCGTCTGACGTTTGAGAACCATTTGAGCTAGTGTCCCTAAACTTATAAACTCTGACCTGATCCAAGTTTATCGTGATATGACAACCGTCAACATCAATAATTAAATTGTTACCTTTAACTTCCAACACTTTATACGGTCACTCAAACTTAGGTCCAAACTTAGCAACTCGTTTTTGCCGACTAGAACTTAACCAATGCTTTTCCAACAAAACAAAATCACCAACTCTAATCTCCAACTCTCTCCGACGCATATTATAATACAACGCTGTTTTTTCTGAGCCTTTCCCATTTTTACCTGTGCTTCCTTAACCAACTTATCGATGTCCTGAATCATATATTCATTTTCATTACCTGAGATTCTAATTAACTGTTGAAATGGAGTTATAATCTTACGACCCAAAAACAATTCTGCAGGGGTTTTTCCAGTGGATTCGTGAACTGCCGTACGCAAAGCATAGGCAAAATGCTGCAAGAATTGGTCCCAGTTTGAATGATGAGTGCCAATAAAGGAAGAAATCATTTGAATGAGGGTTCTATTGACCCTCTCAGCCATATTGGACTATGGCCGGTATGGAACTGTAAAAGAATGAGATATCTCCAGCTGTGTGCACAATTCTTTATAAATTTCGGATATACAACAGGGACCGTGATCACTAATTACCTGGGATGGTGCACCATATCAAGGCAACACTAGATACCGGGCTTGCTCATTCACTCTCAAAACGTCACAAATGGTGGCTGAGCGCGACCAGCGATTGGTCCAAAGCAACGCGCCCATCGTTTTGTGCCAATCGCTGTATGTCTTTCCTCCTAGTCAGCCACCTTTTGTGACGTCATCATAATGAATGAGCAAGCCCGGTATGTAGTGTAGCCCTGACCATATTTCAAAATAAAACAGTTAAATAAAGTGTTAGCTACAATTTTTCCTGAAGCTTTTCTGTGGGGGACAAACTCAACCCATTTACTAAAATAATCTACAATTACTAATACAAATCTATATCTATTTCCGGTTAAGGGATAAGGACCAATTAAATCAACTCCGATACATTCTAGGGGAAAGGACTTTTTAATTGAAATTAGTTTGCCAGCTGGTCTTATATTTTTGTAATTATATTTTTGGCATGTGTCGCAGCTGGAGACATAACCGCGCACTGCTTCCCGCATTTTAGTGAAGTAGCAGGAGTCACATAATCTGGCATACGTTTTCCTGACACCTAGGTGACCTGCTAATGGATTATCGTGAAACTCGTGCAAGATGGCCTTACGAAGAGAGGATGGAATATAAACTCTTAGCTCACCACGAGAATTTACCGTTTTGGAATAAAATAAAAGACCATCGATAATTTTGAAATTCCGGGACCAATTTTGGAACATACGCGCGTCCGCGCTTTGTACCATGTCAGCATCCTGTAAATATTTATATAACTGACCAAATTCCTCATCCATTTTCTGTTCCTCTATGAGTTGCTCTTTCGACTTCAAAACCAATGATGACAAAACACAAACCTTAACATCCTCAGCTATTTCAACACCCTCCTGGGGATTCCTCGATAAAGCATCTGCTACTGCGTTTTCCTTTCCTGCCCTATGCTCAATTTCAATATTAAACTCAGCTAACTTTAGACACCATCGCACCATTCTCGAAGATAAACCTTTTCCGTGCGTTAACTTTGTTAAAGCAGAGTGATCCGTAAACACTTTGACCGGGATCATACAGAAGAAACATCTAAATTTGTGTAGAGCCCAAATTACAGCAAGGCATTCGCGTTCGGTAATGGAATAGTTCCGTTCCGCTGCATTCAAAATTCGGGACGCAAAAGCTATCGGGCGACTTTTCTGAGCTAACATCGCACCAATTCCGACTGCGCTAGCGTCACAGTATAATTCAAATTGTGAAGCGTAATCGGGATGAGCTAAAATTGGTGAAGAAATTAAAGAATTCTTTAAATGTTCAAAAGCATTTTGAGCCGCTTTCGACCAAACAAATTTAACCCTCTTTCGTTTTAAAGCATATAGAGGTTCGCAAATCTCTGAAAAATGTGGTATAAATTTTTGAATCCAAGCCACCATACCCAAAAATGTTGCTACTTGTTTCGCATTCTTTGGAGGTGTCATTGCCGCAATTGCATCTGTTTTTTGCTTGTCTGTTTGTATGCCCTCTTGTGTGATTCGAACGCCAAGATATTTTAACTCTTTACGAATAAATTTACATTTTTCTAATTTGACAGTGAGACCCGCGTTTCTGAGTAATGTGAATACTTTACGTAACAAATTTATGTGTTCTTCGAATGTTTCAGACATAACGATAATGTCATCCAGGTATACCAGAACTCCTAAACCAAGAAAGGGTTTCAGAATGGTATCCATTGCCTTCTGGAACGTGGCTGGAGCCCCTGATAATCCAAAACTCATGCGTTTAAATTCGAAACACCCATTATGCGTTATAAATGCTGTTTTAAGTATGTCTTCCGGTTTCATGCCGATTTGAAAATAACCGGAGGTTAAGTCGAGTGTGGACATGAATTTAATACTTTGAATATTGCCTAGTATGTCATCTATTACAGGAATTAGATACTGTGGATATTGGGTTATTGAATTGAGTTTTCGATAATCTATAGCGAATCTCCAAGCCTCAGGATCCTCAATGCTTTTTCCATTGTTTTTCCGACATAATACTACTGGTGATGCGTATGGAGATTCAATGGGCATAATAATGTCGTCGCGGAGCATTTTGTGAATGTGATAATTAATGATTTTCTGTTTGACTTTATCGGAACGGTATGGTTTGCTTGCTACTAGCGCACGTGAACCGGTATTAATTTCATGCCAGGAAACGTGTGTCAACCCCGGTTTGTCTGAAAACACTTTCCTGAAGTCATGTAAAAACTTATTAAATTTGCTTATCTCCCCCTTTGTTAAACCAGATTCACTTAAATCAATTGAGAGTGATGAGGACTCGTTTGTACAAGTATTCTCATCATTATTAACCTCCAGTGTACGTGAAAAGAAATCTAGGCTCATCCCTCTATCTTTCATGAAATCAACTCCAACAATACAATGGGCTTTTAATCCATCTAATACTAGAAATTGCCACTTAGCTTTAACTGGCCTTATTTCCACATCTAAATCCACCAGACCTTTTATACTACATTGTATCCCTTGAGCCGACTGAACCACTAAATTAACATGCCGCAACCTTTTATACGAAAAATATTTCTTATACACTTCAAACGATATAAAACTTTTGTCCGCACCCGTATCCAGAACACTTTTTACCACTATACCACTCAAAACTATTAGTAACTCAGGTAATTCCACTGGGTTAACTACTACCGTATTTAAATTTATCACAGAAGGCTTTGAAGAGTTAACCTGTGACTGCTGACCTTCCGTGCAACAGCCACCTACCAGTTTAACCCCTGCTGACGATTTTTAATACCACAAGATTTTCCCTCTGTCCGCTTAACGACATTTTCATCAACCACTAACTGTCTAACCCTGGACGAGCTAGTCTGCCTTGGGTTAACCTCGTTCCTTCTATCCAAACCATTTCTATTGCGACTGCTCACCCCCTCATTTCTTCTGAAACCATTATTATAAGCTTGATCTTAATTCCTTAAACCACCACTAGCTCTTTGAAAATTTTGCCTATCCCCATAATTAACTGGACCACGAACATTACGACCATTATATTCATTATCATAATTCCTGGACCTATTAATAAACCTATCCCCGTCGTTGAATTCTCGTGTGGTTCTCTGTTTATGGTGATCCGCCTCATGTCGCGCTTCATACTTTATTAATAATTGATAGAGTTCAGCTGTATTCGCTAGGGCACGCAGTTCAATAAAGTCCTGGATTGATACTGAGAAAAGAGGAAGCAGAATATCAATCAGCTCCTGATGAGTAACGTCAAGTGCCAACTTGTTTTTCAATTCGAGCTTTCTTAGAAAAAATCCGGACGCTTTTTCATAAATAGTCTGGCGTTTACAATAAAATTCACGTCTTAATTCCGCTGCATTACGCTCATTAGGAAAGGCTTTAGTTAAAACCGAGCATGTTTGTTCAAATCTTTTCGCGTCATCAGTCACCAAGAAACGTCCAATGTTCTCAAGCCAAAGCAAGGCTTCATCCTTTAGAGAGCATTTCAATACTAAATATTTGTTTTTATCTGGAATATCGTTAAAGGCAATATAATCGTTCAATTTATTTAAAAATTCTGTGACATTAGAATTTCCGGCAAAGTAAACTCTGTGGACTATCTCTCGTGGATGTGGGCCATCGTACAACCCGTGAAGTTGGGCGCCATTTGTAGCGGCCATATTAAAATGTCCGCTGGTGTGGTAGAGCACGAAGAAAGAAGTACAACTGTTTTAAAACCAAAAACTGGTTTATTAACACAATTAGCAGGGTGTTTGAGCGAGCTCCACGAAATTTTCCTAAAAGTTTAAATTAACTAAAGAGTTCGTGCTAACAATTTGTAGCTTTAACAAAACTAAAACAATATAATTGAACCTTAACCTTTAAAATATATAAGCACGATCCAACACTCTTATCCTTCAAATTAAATAAGCACTGATGCAGGTTCAAATCAGCTTTACAACTGCATAAAACTCCAGTATAAAATACTAAGATCGATTATCCATCCTGAGACTCGATGCGAGGTCTTAAGGCTAAATCTAAATCTCAATCTAAGTCGCAATATTCAACTTAACAGGCCAAGTATACTCTAGCTCCCCTGAGCTCTGAACTCAAGTCAAAATTCGCTGCTTATATACTTCAGTGTCGATCGACCAGCTCCAGAAAATTTGCATAATTGAAATTACACGGCGACTCACAATTTCAGGGATTCAGCTGTCCATCGAAAGTAAAAGAAAGATAGAGAGCCTTTATAACTTGTACGCACATAGTCGGTTAATGGACAAAACGATCTCATTCACACTTTGCCTACTCACGGAGTAGTCAATACCTTACAACTATAGAATTTGGTGTACATAAAACCTACAGTTCCTTTACAGGGAAACTCAAAATAATTACATTACATTACGGTATATGGGGAGAAATTGTCTGCGGTTTATTTTAATAATGTTTCAGTATTTTAAATATATTGACATTTATAGATATCACTGAGGTGCATTACAAGTGGCTTACTATAGAATACTGTGTGTCTAAGCTTTCAACGTTCATTTACAGGGACATACAAAAATATTCGGTTAGTGTACTATCGGTTAACAATAATTGCTGCAAGTGCATTTTTAGTTGCGGAACGCGTTTTTAAAATTAAAGAATTTTTTGGCTTTGACTCGGTGTGTATATATTCTATCGATCATATACAGGGCTGCACAAAATACCTCGAGTAAATTTCCGTTTATTGACGGAAATTCTAGAAGAGGGATTTTAAAATGTGCTATGCGTTTCCTAACAAAAATAAATAATAGCATTCTATGTAGTATATATAGAAATATGTAGATCATATACAGGGCTGTACAAATGAATTCGGATATTTTTGCGAATGTTATTGGTATTTGCTGAAATTTGGTTCTCAAATGAGTCACGCGTTTACGAAATTGTTTACTTAGACATAATCGTTCACAATATTAAATGGTTAATATTTGTAAAAGTATTCCGGAAGTGTTGGAAAGTGTTACATAATCTATGTTTGACGCATGTTTTTCCGTTCTTGTTAAAAATGGTCTTAGTGCGTATCGTAATAATTAAGGGAAAGAAAATGTTTTTCTATTGTGAAAAATATATTTTATAACATTTTAGTTTTAGCTTCTTTGAAAAAAAATTATTTGTTAACTATAAACATTATGTGTATAATAATATTCATACTAAGGCTTTTAAAAAGTTTTCACGCAACGGGTGAATAAAAAGAGAGGGACGCATTTCATGCATATAAGAAAATGTAATTATCGTAAGTACATTCTCTCATTCGACTAATTGAATTCTCATAAGGATACTTTGAAAAGTAAAATCAAGCTACTTTTACTTTACTGTAGTTATAAAAAATATTTTTGTATGTTTAGTAAAGCTTTATATTAACGAAACAATTTGTTTTATAACAACGTTCTCATAATTCCTATTATGTTTTTATGTCTGTGCAAAATAACGGAAAAATTAATTTGTTTGCTGAAAAATTTATCTTTACACTGCATTTTCTTACTGAATTTTTAATCGCATTAAGTGTGTAACTGCAATCTTAGAGCCAAATGTAATTGCATTTCACTGTTATGTCTATATTAAGGATTTTTGCAATGTTAAAAAATTGTCTTAATCTAAGAAAATATAATATAACCACAGACGAAAATATGCAATAACATCTTCCGGATTACCCACGAATCCGAGAAGCGTTCTTATCTTTAGTTATCTCTAGAAACCTCAAAAACAAATATATTTTAGAGACTGAAAGAAGCACTTATGAAGACACAAAGTTTCTTTAACTGCCACTGATTTTCAGAAACGCTTACGAGTAATTTTTATAGTGTATCAATCAATTTTCTCAATCTTTGAATATAGGTTTTTTGGATGCTTTCAATTTTCAAGTAAATAGTTTCATGTTCAACAAACATCTGGTTCTTTTCTTTGGAACTTTCTCTGGTCAGTATCTCAATTTTAATTCCGAATCTCCTAAATCCCATAAGTTCGCAGTTATCACGACCTTACTGACTAGAGCTTTACGCTACTGTAGCACTGAGGAGCTTTTTAATATTGAAAAAATGATAATTTTATCGAATCTGAAATTGAATGGCTGCCCTACAAGATTTTGTAAACGTGTAATCTCGGAACAAATACAAGCACACATGAATGCCCCTCCCCATTTCCAAGTACTAAGATGAGCCAGTTTGCAGCTATTCCATATTACAAATATATTTCAGAAAATATTTCGCATCTCTTGAAACCACTCCGTATCCATACAGTTTTCATCTCACAGAAACCTTTAAATATTTTTTAAAGCAATTTCAAACATAAAAATCCCAGTTCTCAGTTTAAAGATGTAGTTTATGGTATTCCATGCCAACAATGCAATGCGATCTATATAGGGGAGACAGGTCGAACACTTGAGATAAGAATAAAGGAGCACAGATGTGCATTTCAAAATAAAAATTTAAATTCCAAAATAGTGGATCATGCAATAAAAACCGATCATTTTTCAGATTTTGCTAAATCTTTTGTAATCAGATCGAGGTGCAGCGACTACAGATTTCGTACTTTCTTAGAAGCATGACATACGAAAATTACAGATTTACCTCCTAATTAATCAGGTGCAATCCCGAATGAATACTCCGTGTTATTATAACTGTAACTTTGGCCTCGACATGTTTGTTACGTTGCATTTTCTATGTGTTGATATTTTTGAACTGTGACTTACGTTAAGAAAAATGTTTGTTGATGAAGGATTTTCATGTAAATCCGAAACGTCCAATTTTAATATGTTTTTAATGTTTTATGTAATTGTAATGTAATGTCTGTAATTTTAATGATTTTAATATAAATATAAATATGCTCAGACGTAATAATTTTGTTTACTTCAAATTCCACAAACATGTTTTAGAGACAAACATGATACATTAACAGCTAAAATATTCAAATTAAAATTAATGGTAATTTATTGCTTTTGCATGTATAAATTCTATTATGCATCTGAAAATGTTTATTTAAGTATTGATATCTTTGTAACAACCGATAATTTGCATTGAAATACTCTCATTAATATACTACAAAACAACACTGAGCCATATCTGAAAATGAGTGTAAGCAAAAAAAGAAATCTTTAAATAATGCTTCTTTAAATTTCGAAACTATCTCTTTTTCTGAGGTTTTTAAATATTCTCTATTCTAAATTAACTCGGAAGGGATTATGGTATGTTTTCTTTCGTACTTTATTATATTTTCGCAGATAAATACACATTTGCCTTTTTTAGAGTGTAGAGCCAAATATGATTGCATTTTACTACTATGTCTACATTAACGCTTTCCACTGTTATGTTTTTTAACTGCTCTAAACAATTTTCGAGATGCGGGTGCTTAAAAGGAGATTCCCTATGCTCTTCCATCTCAGAAAATGTAATTACCTTCAAACAGAATGAAAACATTTCTTATAATTTTTTTTTCCTGAAGAAATCTTAAAACAGCTAAATGCGACAATTGTTATTAGATTTATTTTATTACTCGTAGTAATATTTAAAAATCAATTTTGTTTAATCCGTAAAGAACAGTGAGACGAAGAAAATGTTGGTATTATTTGTTTGTTTTATAATTTTCGAATGTTGATATTTTTGACACTATATAAATATATAAATTAGGCAGTTTTAAAACATAATGTTGAAATTATGTTATTTTTAAATTTTAATCATGAATTAATCAATAAATAATAATTAAAATATATAAATATGCTTAGTTTTGTAGTAATTACACTGCTTGACAAATGTTAAAGAAAAACATATTTCTTCAAAACTGTGTTTAATTAAGCCGCTAAATAACTGAAAAAAAGAACGCTAGAGGACGTAGTATAGCAAAGTCTCTTGTCTGAATTTAAAGTCAATAAATACACGTGGTTTCCTTCTGTGAAACTGGCACATTTGGGAGGAAGTTACACTGCTGGTTTCTGAAGATGGTGCTGTAAATTTTCTTTTTGTACGATAGGTATTAACTGTTAAATGTCGGTAAGACATCATTTGATTGCGTACGAGCATGGTGTAGTGATTGGATGTCTCAAACAAAGGCAATGTGTCACTCAACTTACCAAAGTAAGAGACGTGTCTCCTTTTCTGGTTTAAAAAGATCTTTAGATGTCGAAGTGCATGCTGGAGGTCATGGTCATGGTCACATCTGAATATAATCTGTATGTCTGCGTAGTTTCCAAGAGAAAAATAAATGATACTCCAGATCAGATAAACTCAGACCTTGCCAACGCTACCGGTACTTGATTATCTGCGAGAACCATTAATATAAGGATATAATAAGAATATCACAACCAGTTTTTATATATTTTTAAACACAAACATTTATGTAAGTAGACAAAATTACACTGTATTATTATACTGTTTAGTGGTAACTATCTTGTTTTGTTTTACGATACTTCTTTGAAAAAGTAATATAAAATACGCCTGCTTTTTGGTGTTACAAAGGGGGAATTTCCCTTAAAATTCATAGCTCATAGTAGACAACAGTTTTTGAAATGCCGCACTGCTGCATATGGGTTGTAGAACTGACACGTAGAACTGTAATTGTAGAGCTGTAACTTAAAATGGTGCATTTCAGGTTATTATCTCATATTTTATGGAATCTTACGCCATATGCCTATCTAATATTTGTTTCTGCTCATTTTACTGGTATAGTAATTAAAAATAGTATATAATATTATAGTAACTGATGCGTATTTCACTATGCTATAGTAACTGAACAAAAGAACGCTTCGCTTGATTGATGAGCATTTTATGAAATCTTGATTACTTTTCTCCATCTAAACTTTATAAAATGGTTTAAAAAATCCGAATATCTTTTCTAAATACATTCTGAATGATATAAATTGTATATATACACTGTTAAAGACTTGAAGCAAACTGTCCGGCTATTTAACCATTTTTATAAAAAACGGTTACATAACCGTAATTTAACACTATTTTGACAATATTATTCACCATATTATGGTCAGAATAGAGTTAAATTACGGTCATGTTACCGTTTCTCTAAAAACACTCGAATGACTGGACAAATTGTTGCATAATTTTAACAGTGTACATCGAATATTTTAGCTTTTGGTCAAATGAAATTTTTACAATATGATCTAAACTGATCCACCTATATTATGACCACACTATCAGACTACGCCTACTGCGCTGGTCGGTTTCTCCAAAAGAACCTTGAATCAAACGAAATATATCGGTGAATTTAACCATATATTTTAAAGTAATCTGTACCTTTACCTGGAATATCCTAAAATAAAAAACGGATACTTATTTCACTAAGTTGTGTTTTTTAATACGGTTTACTGTTACGTTTACAATTTATTACTTACTGTTTTCCATTGATTTATATGTTTTATAGCTATATTTTTTAATTACGTGAATTAACCTATATTATTCACAACTAAAAAAAATGGCGCTTCTAGTATTTGTCGAACAATTAAATAAAATCATGCACTCATGACATCATAATTCACTTTTATATTTTAACAGAATAATACGGCTACTATAATTTGTGACTCGTGCTGACTCATTGCTGTTATTATTATTTTTTACGCGTGAAGTTTTCGCTATAGTACTCGATTGTGAAATTTAGTAATTTTTTTAATTCAATATTTGAAAAAGTGCATAATCAGTGGATTTGAAATTTATATCAAGAAAAATACAATTTTTATCTTTCTAACGCAGTTTCTCTAACAATTTTGTGACAAATACTTTTCAAGCTATTAATTTTTTTGGTTACTTCAAATATTTCATTTTCCGAGATCAATCTGTGGCAACGATTATCGAAAATCCCAGTCGTTAGCAACACATACCTTTTTATTAAAGAGGATTATATTTTAACTTGGATCTATCTCTTTACAAATATTCAAATTATATGAATTTAGTCTCGCACGCAGATATCAGATTTAAATATTTTCCTTGTAAACAACTATCTTTATTTATTATGATTTCTGCGGTACCAGAATGTTATGTAATTTTATTCCATATCGCTTTTCATTTCAAACTTAAAATTAAATGTTATGAATTTTTTAAATATTACTTACGAAAATCCAAAAATGTACTGGCCGTGAGGAACTAGAAACGAAATTTAAAATTGCAGAAAAAAGTCTCAACGATGTAGAAGAAAAACAATATGTAGGTAAAATATTATGTCTTTGCAATACTCAAGGAAGAACTAAAGTAAAAGAAGAAAAAAAAAAGATTTAAAAAAAAACTCCGGGTTCAAACATGAAAAATAGAAAGATGGGGAAAACTTCAAATGTGTTCCAGAATTGTTATTCAACAATAAAAAACACCAGTATGGAATGTACTTCCGTTTTCCGAATTTGCCTGATTCTGCAATTTATGTTACTTTAAGATTAATGTCAAGATTAATAGTTAGACATAACACAAGCAATGCGCATAAAAAAAAATGAATTTGGACAATAATTTCAGTTATAGCAAGAAAAACTCTTAAACAAGAAAAAATACCATTTTTTATACCAAGATCATTTTTCTTCAATTTAAATCATTTATTTTTCATAAGAGGCTGCTTACATATTAAAAATTAGTAAAACTGTGGCACCACAAAACATTCTTCTCAGCCATCATATTATATTAATTTAAATTTGTATAAGATATTATGATTATAAAGCATACTACATTCTTCGAAATTAACACACAGTTACAGTGAAAAGTTAATTAAAAGAAGAGCACAACAACAGAACCGCCTGCTGAGTAATAAAATTTTAAATTAGATTAACAAGGAGAGTGCCAAGCCTGGTAATCACAGATTTTGATTATTTTTATATATGTTGTAGGGTTGAAGCCCCTTAGTCTCAGGTTCAATTGATTTTATACAACGCTCCTTTGTTCTCGAGAAATGGGGGGTCTAATGTTTTAACACAACTTAAATACTTACTTTGTAACAAAATAGCTGCGTTGGTCATAGCTCAGTTGGTATGGCGTCTGCTCGTTGCTCCGAGGACCCGGGTTCAATGCCGGAATGCGCTACGTTTGTTTTTCTCTTTTTTTTTATATAAATATACTTGTAATTATAATTTAATGATCTCAATAAAAAATTTTGTTAACATAATTAAATTTTAATTTAGCATTTTTGATTTTTAAACCATTATTAAACATTTATCATCATTTAAAGAGCTTTAAAAAAATTGGATCTATTATTGACTAGTAAAAATTCAAAAATCGTTACAAAATCAGCATATTTACTATCGAATTATAGAATTCCTCTCCCATCGCAATAGAAAACGAAGATATTTCAGATGCTGGATTATTTGTTAAAAATCCATTGTTTTGCAATAAAATTTTACAGTACTTCAACGCATTTGTGACATCACTTTTCTGATTGTCATCTAACTTGCTTCTTCCATTTTTATACGATTATAAGCTGTTATAGAATGACGATAAAGATTGGGCGTGTTCAGCTTACACGACCACATCAACCATGGTCGAAGGAGAAAATATACATTGAGTGAGTCAACTTAGAAGCATGGAAATAAGCCATAATTCAATTATATGCTGTTTCTGTGCCATATAATAAGTGAAGCCAGCGACTATAAGCCCTTATCCTTCCAAAAAAGTGGCTCTTGTAATAAGAATATCATAATAGGAATCATGAACACAAAACATCACGTGACACAACAAAGCATCACGTGATCTGATTTAGCCCGATGCGCCTGCGCAAACTTCGCTCTCTTGACCCAAAAAATTTTGTGGTCGATTTGATCACGTGATTGGGCGTTTCGTTTGGAAGGTTGATTGAACACCTTTAACAGTTTGATCGGAAATCTAACAATTTTCAACTTTATAACTGATTTTTTAAACTTTCGTATTTCTTAACGAAACAGTATATAAAATATAACAATAGCGGAGTATGATTAATATATCAGTTTTAGTGACATATAAGTTGATGACAGGTCAGATGTTCGATCACCGATTTGTGTCAGCTTTTGGCCTAACCACTGAGCTCTAATATAATTCTATATAACTCAGTGGGTCTGCTGTAGCATAATTTATAGTCTTTATACGGTCATCATATTATATGTAGCTCGTTGTATTATATTTATCTAATTCATAATTTTATGTAATTTTGCTTTTCAAATTTGGCAGCACTCTAAAGTTTTAGTTTTTGTTTGGAAGTTTGGAACTTTAAAAAGTTTGTTCTATGCAAATAATTTATCTGAAAAGTTAAAACTGATTTAGAGATCTCAGTCGTTTTTATTTGGAAATACACATATTAAAATAATTAAGGATCGTATATGAAAGTCGTCTCCCAACAGGTCTAACACAAAAAGCCTTAAAATAATTAGACAGAAGCACTCAAAAATAAAAAATATTACATACACTTACGATGTTTTGTCGTATTAAACAAATGAACCTGGATCATAAGCCTCTTCTTTTATTTTAGATTTTTCTTTTCAATTTTTATTAATATATAAAAGGGCTTCATCAGTTGCTTTATATTTTCATTAAAATGGAATACTGTTAATATAACAAAACTGTGATATCAACATGTTATGACTTTCATTTGTATTAGTAAATTAAAATATTTGTTAAAATTTGATAAAAAGAGTTTCTAATATTCTTATTAAAACATTTATTTCAGTAACAAATTGTTTGAAACTTAAATATTTAATTATCAAAATTCATTTTTTAATTTGATTTTTAAAAAAAATAACGTTATACGTATAATTTTATTTTTATAGTATTTTACACATTGAATTTTATATTGTAAAATATGCTTTGCATTTTAGTTTTAGTAATAATAAACCAATAAGGTACTCCATAAAAAACACACACCCATCGTATGCGCACAGATATTTTTGCACAATTCTTATTTGCTAAAAAAATATTAACGAATTGGAATAAAAATTTAAATATTATAAAGCGCTGTAAAAGAAAATTTTAATCGGGAGATTGCCCATTTATCGTATTTAAATGAGTATTTTATAATAACAATAGAAATAAATCTGTAATTGTTATTAATATCAAAATTTACTTTTATTAAAAATATTCCATTTATCATGAAAAACATAAAGTAACCAATAAACACTTAAAAAAAAAAAAAATCTGAAATACAATATTTAAATAAGTATTTTATTTTAATTAATTTAATTTATTTTAATATTAATCTGGAACTGTTATTAATGTCAAAATTTACCATTTAGCATGAAAAATAAATAGCAACTGACAAAACATTTTTAAATAAAAAAGCAGAAAAAAAAAAACTTGAAGAAAGCGTGGGATTCGAACTCACACTATCTAGATAGAAAGTCAATGCTTTAACCATTCACCCACCAAGTACACAACTAACATGCAACAAAATATTAATATAAGTAGGCAAATGCGTGATTTGAACATTTGATTCTCAAGTTCACTGTAACTGTATGTTTAAAGACAACTCCATTTTCCAGTCTCCTTCGACCATGGTCGTTGTGGTCGTGTAAGCTGAACACGGTCATTGAAAACAAAAACCACTTAACTGCACCAAACTAAAAAAAAGAGTAATACCAATGTCTGATGTGGCGCTCTCTAGTTACAATAATATAAAACATAAATATGTTATAATGTAATTCTTACGCTAAATTTAAATATAATTGTGCTTTTTACTTTAAAAACAGTAGAATTATCATCGCATTGACTTTCCTTGTTAAGGCAATTTCTAAATTATGTTTCTTTACAATCACGAATTGACACAAATGTTCAATATCGTTGCAATGATAAAACACATATGGAGTACATTTTAAAAGTGATTTAAAAAAATCAAAAAAGCTAAATTAAAATTTAATTATGTGAACAAAATTTTTTATTGAGATTATTAAATTATAATTACAAGTGTATTTTATAAATAATTGAGAAAAACAAACGTAGCGCATTCCGGCATCGAACTCGAGCCCTCGGATCAACAAGCAGACGCCATGCCAACTGAGCTACGACCAACGCAAACATTTCGTTACAAAGTAAGTATTTAAGTTGTGTTATAATATTAGACCCCCCATTTCTCGAGAACTAAGGAGCGTTGTATAAAATCCATTGAACCTGACACTAAGGGGCTTCTACCCTACAACATATATAAAAATAATCAAAATCTGTGATTACCAAGCTTGGCACTCTCCTTGTAAGATATACAATTCTAATCGTTCTACTTAACAATAAGATTTTTGTGCAATTCTACATGATAGAAAATTAGATACAGAATGTTCATCGCAAAAAGCATAGGGTTAATATTCCATAATCAGATCCACAGCCAAGAGTTGGCGTAAAAAACGCAGAATTTTGAGATAATGCGGTAAAAAGTGTAAGAGAACAATAATGGCGTTATTAATACTTCAAACCATACTCGCTAAATTGGGTTGTAGATCCGATAAGGATACAGCTATCGCGGCAATCCTGATACACACAGCATATAGCAGCATTTGTTGAGCAGTATACACTCAAACCCAATCTTCATCTATTTACGTCAAGGTTTGATATAATAAGCAGTTTGATGAAATTCTGAGCATTAGTTATTGAGATATAGCTTTCATGCAAATCTTGAGAAATTCAGCATAGAAGCACCACTTGTTATGGGTGGTATACAACACCCAAGCCTACTCAACACCAATTTACATGAAGGTTTAACAGAATAACCAATTTGCAGAAATTACGTGCATTAGTTGTTGAGATATATCTATCGCGAGAATCTAGAAGAACACAGAGTAGTAGCGTCACCTTTTGGTTGATATACACCAAAACCTGATCAGAACAATTTATGTCAAGGTCTAACTGAATTTAAAGTTTAATTAAATTCGGGCAATTATCCTAAAGATAGAGCTGCCACAAAATTTGTGTCACACTCTGGCTAACAAAAAGACAGACATACATTTTCTAAAAACTGTCAAACCGTATTCAGGGCAACCAAAAAAATGCAACCTCATCAAAAAACGGAAGTCAAAAATTTTCGCGTTTTCAATAGTTTGGACTTATGTTTATATAGAAGAAAGTAATAAAATTTAAATTTGAATATGATCAAATAGCAATGCAATAGATTTATTGTGTGCTATTGGAAATTACCATGCTTCGCTGGTCCGTTTTCCTTATGAAACCTCAAATCAAACGAATGTCCTGCCAAATGAACTGAGGGTCGGGTGCCCCCACTACCTTCGACAGCGTGGACAGTGGCGGATTTTATAAGCTCCGGTTTCAAACGAATCTTGAATAAATGTGTGTTTTTTCAGATGAAAATATTTGTAAACAAACTGGATTCATTTTACTATTATGGAAAATTACTGTTGGACACAAAAAAGCGTATAAAAAATAAAATCTTATAAAAAATAAAAATAAAAACCTAAATATTCATCGGAATGCTTTTACGAATGTCAAATAACCGTATTCGAACGCGTAAAAATGCTAAAAAATTAATAAACAATGAATTAAAGTTAAAAATAAGATTACTTTTAACGCTGACACTTTTTTAAATTAACATAGATATATATAAAAAAAACATTAAAAAATGGCATACCTGCCAACATTGCACTAAACTTCTGTACAATGTAGGTTAATTTATCCAAGGTTAAAGGGCGTTTAAAACTAGAATTTTATTTTAGAAATTGTTCAAACATATTCCACGTAAGAACATGAAACTAAATATATATATATTTTTAGACATACTAGGGGGCTCTGCAACCTGCTCGCTACGCCCCCAACCCCCGTTCTGATTTCACAGCCTCTTAGAACCTGGTAATGTATCCTGTTTTAAAAAGATGATAATGATGATATCACAAACGGCGACTATCTTCTGTAATCAGGTTATAATGCTTTTTCACTTTACTGGTTATAATGCTTTTTCATTTAATTCATCTTTTTTTATTTTTAACCCTATCACTATGACCTGGGGTCCATGCGGACCCAAAGCACTTTCAACAAGTTGTAAAAAAATCTATCACTCACTGACCAGTTTTAGTCGGTGACATCTCATATCATAATATTTGTAACACACGGTAAAAATTAAACTGTACAAATATAAGTAGTGCTTGTTTTTTTTTAAAAAATTAGATAGCATATTTGTCCTGGACAACAACAGGGCATGTTTTGATAGGACATAGCGATAGGGTTAATATTCATGTTTAAACACAATTTTTATGACGTAATTTTCTTTATTTCCTGCTTTCAACACGTGATCATTTAATTATTATTTAAACTTTAATTATTGTTTTAATAGTATCGCGCAAATACATTTTTTATTTGAGATAAAACATAATCCTTTGCGCTTATTTAGAAATTGGCAACAATATAAAGAAATTACTTTTTCAATAAAAGATTTTTTACTCGATTTTTAAGGATTTTTTGAGTTTTTATTGTCCGACCGTGATAATTTTTTGAATTTCTGAAAGCTTGTTATATTTCGCGTCCGGTGGTATGATTTTTGAATCCGTAGGATGGCTAGAAAAAAAGTAATAGCTCCTCAAAAAAGTCCCTAGTAAAAAAGCGATGAGAATTACCCCGGTTATCTATGCAGAATTTGATTGGTCCATTTCTAAATCGTTTTTGGCTCAGTTCCAGATTACTTTTTTTTAATATAGAAGGATTTTCCCGTTGGAAACGTCTTTAACCTGGATCAAATTAACTCACATTGTACAAAAGTTTAGTTGAAATTTGGCAGGTATGCAATTGTAAACGTTCCACCCCTCTTCAATACGATTTGCACACACTCACTAAAGATGTCAAAAACCAACTTACTTGTGTTAAATAAGCATCAAAACAACTATTACAGTAATTATAATATATATATATTATAATTACAACTATTATAATTATCAGACGTAACGTTTGTACATTTTAATGAATTAAAGTGTTTGCTAAAAATTTAAAAGTTGTTTTCCAATTTCCAAGTTGAGTTGAATTGTACAAAGACAGAAATTTTCTTGCATTTTCCGGAATCGTAACAATTATTTGATTAAAAACGTGTCCCACGATAAAGCAAAATAAATACAATTCTGCTTTTGTCTATTTTCATCATAAAGGCATGCTGTATGTATCTCACCACTTATTTAAAAAACTTCTGTTTCCTGTATAGTGGTTTTATCCCCCCTATCTAAAAATCGATGAACAACTTCACTCAACTCAAACCATTTTTGCTTTTTTCTATCTACAATAGATGAAAGTTTTGTAATAAAATTGTTTTTCGACTTTCTGTTTTCGACGAATTTACAGGTTTTAGGAATTAGTGATTCCGAAAAACAAGTTTTTATAAATTGTCTGCTTGTCCGTCCGTTCGTCTGTCTGTCCTCATTGTGTCATCAATAAGTGTATGACGTTATGCTTCAAATTGAACCAATTTCTTTTTCTAATTTTGGCTATGGCCAGCAGGTCCCACTAAATTTTGGGGATATTTCGACGAAAGAGGACGCTGTGATCGCGGATTTTGTTCCATTTTCATCATTGTATCATCGAAAAGTGTATGGAGTTATGCAGATAATTAAACCCAATTTTTTTGTATGGGTTTTTAACTATGGCCTGCAGGTCCTAGTTACATTTGGGGATATTGCGCCTGGTGGAGGGGGATGTGATGCCATTTAAAGATTTCAAATTCAAACAGATGTACAAAAAAATTTTAAATCTTGAAAAAAAAAATCCGCTAAGAGTTCAACCTTGATCCAAGGATTTCAGAACATTTTTTGTTTTTCCTCTATCGTAGAAAGTGGCTGAGATATAGCATTTTTAAATTATAGGGGGCTGATATTTTGAAACAATACAGCAGGATTCCTCCAGAAACGAGTTTTAGTGAACATGGTTTCTTCATGGTTTCCTCATGGTTTAGCTCATGGTTTTGTTAAAATGGTTTTGCTTCTTTCATTGCAGTAACCATGGTTTCATCACTTACATGCTTAACACTATATATTTATATTTACTAATGTCAAATTCTCGCCAAGATTCACGACAATTGGAGAAACATCGCTAAATTTTGCAACAAAAATACGGTGCCATATATGGAGCTAACTTGGCTATGTCTGTAAAATTTGGCGATTTTCTCATTCGAATTCAATAATGAAAAGAACTGTCAATGAATCTTTTGTAATCGGTTTCCGCGCATTTTAGCTTCGTGTATTTTCAGTTGAATTAGCTAAACTCTCAAAAACAAGCAATAGGGAGTCTATCTTTTCCTGCCGGTACAGGGCAGAAGGAACTTTCGTAGTTTAGTGTAATACGTCGGCTGCTCGCATCCAGGTAACCCGATGATTCGCAAGCAACTAACGTATATCAGAATGACGAAAAATAATGATTTTTTGGCGGTGTGATAGCGAATTTTGAAGCATTAATATGTATAGAAGAAAATTTTGGGATTGGCATATCCGACTATTTTTTTTATTTTTAAAGCTTTGTTTCGTTAACTTTGGAATAGTTTATTTCTGAATTTACATAATGTACAGGTAAGCTGTAAGTGAAAAACAAAAGATAAATTTCAAAGCTTTATTTGATTTTGTAAGTTTTAATTTTCTTCTAATAAAACTAGCAGTTAGAAAAGAAAAAATACTGTTGATTCATCTTCAATCATTTTGTGAATTTGCATGTTTTGCCATCTATCATCATAAACTGAAAACACCAAATTACGTTTGGTTTACCAAGTTTTTATTACCAAGTCACGTTTGAAATAATTATTTAATTGAAAATACCAATTAATAAATAAAAAAACTCCTTTCGATGTGAAATACAGACATTTTTGTACCTCCCTGCGAAATATGGTGTAGCTCTGTGCCCAGCGATCTCTTCAGAATACTGTCCACAGTTACATATACACACAAACGCGCATACGAAAAGCTATCCATCCAAATTATTTTAATTTTAAGTTCCGACTCTTTTGAAAAATTTAAAGTTTTATAAAAAAAAAAATATATTTTTTAAGAAAAGAATGATTGAAAATTAATGATAAAGTGAAACACTGGTTTCTGAGGCATAAATATTAGAATATTTTATCTCTCCAATATTATGTGAATTTTATCATTTTTAAAGGGAAGACACTGGTTTTAAACCTACTTACATATTTTAACTTCGTTTTGTTCGAAATACATTGGCATCATAAATTTAGCAAATTTCAACCTATAAAGAAAAAATAAAATACTATTGTTCTTCATTCGGGGACAATATTTCATTGGTCAATTTAAAAGTTACATGCATTTTTTTTTCTGATATAGTTAAATGTTTCATGTTCTGTTTTATATCTATTTATTTATTGATTTCCATTTTAAATTCAGAATAAAATGAACACATTTTCAAGAAAAAATATTCTTTACAATGCATATATATGTATGTATAAAATATCAATACTGCTACGAACGGGCTAAAATTTAACTGGGTTCTTTCATATTTTATATCTTTATTTCAATGTTTTGTATTGATTATTGCAATTAAAGTTTACTTATACATATTATTAATTTTTCATTCTGAGTTTCATAAATTTAAAATTTTCCTTGAACATTTTATACTGTATTGTATAACATAAAGCCTTACCTTTCCTAAAGGAAAAGTATTTGCAAATTTTATACACCATTGCAACTCTAGGTTATTGTATGCATAAAGTTTAATGCATTAGATAGAGTATACTAAATAGCACAATGCTTATCAAATTTAAGACTTTTTTTTGTCTTCTCAACAAAGGAAAAATTATCGAGATGAATATTACAAATATGTATATGTGAATATAAGAAGAAAGTGTATTGTGTGTTAAAAGAAATAATGAGCAGAGTGTAGTGAGTTTAATTATTGCATTACAGTCAATTACCTCCTGATACTGATATGTTTATTCAAGCTTCGCATATGAACTTCACACAACAACCTTCACTATGAGATATTATCATAGTAGTAAAAATGCACGGAGAACTTTGGAGAGATAAATAAAGTAGAAAACTTAGTTGAGATCACATTTAAAAATTAAAAATAAGCGTAACAGCGCAGTTTTGGATCTAGAAAGCTGATCCTTCATCAGGTGTAAGGTCAACAGGGGGTTAAAAATCTAGCGCATAAGACGTTGGGAGTCTTTTAAATAAGATAAAGCAAAATAAATTAATAAATAGGCATTTGTTTTTAAAAAAACAGTCCTCACACGGTAGAAAGTAGAAAATAATATTCTATCATTTAAGCGTACGTAAAAGATGTTCACCGTCACTATCTGCGGCACATGATAATATCATTCTGTTTTAGTATATCTCATATATGTGATTAGGGAGCCCGATTAGATGTAATATACAATGATGACATATACGTTTGAATTTTAATTTTTTAAATATAATATTTTTTAATATTTTTTCCGGTATCTTAAAGTAACCTTATTCATTTTCCGTATTATTCTGGTAAACTTATTCCTTTTCGTTTTAATGTAATGTTTCAAATGTAGATTCGATTTCATTCAAGTTTCAAATTATCTACAAGAACTTCAAAACAATCCTTCCGCCTTTTTTTTTTCTTTTTAATTTTTTTTCTGTTAAATGATTAATTATAAATGAATTCCAAGAAACCATTCGAAGAGCACTCACGCTTTAAAATCCATATCGTAAAAACATGACAGTATTTCTCGCCCAGAAAAGAAAAAAACAATGCAATGAATCGTGAAATGACAGGAATTTCCGCCAATTGATGCCATACGATTTTACAATTTATTTAGGACTATGTCTAGATTATATATTCTGGACTGACCAAAATGGGATTTCAACACATCTATATTTTGCGTTCTATTTATCAAAGAAACAAAATTTGTTTCTATAGAATCGGGGCGTGCTAAGTGACTAAGAAAATAAAAGTAAATCTGTATCCGATGAATAGGTGTTTAGTAAATGCGACTTTAAAAGTGCTGTTTTTTACATTGACATCTCATACAATTTATATAAGATGTTAAGGGTTTTTTACCATTTTTGAATTCTTGTTTAGAACCAAATCTGTTGAAAGGGCTAGAGGGATGTGTAATTATCGGACTTTTATGCGGTTTAGTGCATTTGAATCGATTATATGACTAATTCAAACCTTTAAAGTTTCATGCAAAAAGTATTAATTAGTTTTTGATTTGTGACAGTTTAAAGTAATTTATTTCTATCCTTAAAATACAGGGTTATTACAAATGAATCATGGGGTTTTGATACTTTACTACGTGCAAACTAGGAAAAGTATATGTTTCCATGACAACTCAAACGAGAGGGCGTTAACTACAGTTTCGCGCTGCGTATGTGTAATGCGCGTGTGGTTGCCATGGATGCTGCGAAAACGTCATATTCAAAATGGCGACTGGACAGCAGAAGGCAACTGGAACATGATATCAATGGTTTCATTTACCAACAGGATGGAGCTCCGCCACACTGGCACAAAGAGGTTCATGACTACCTTAATCGACAACTCCCACAACAATGAATTGGTCGATGTGGGCGGGATGACAAGACACTGTTTTCATGGCCGTGCAGGTCGCCCGACCATTCGCCGTGTGACTTCTTCGTTTGGGGATATGTTAAAGACTTTGTTTACGCACCACCGTTACCTTCCACTTTGGCTGAGTTGCGGAACCACATCACGACTGCATTCGCTACGATCGACGCGACAATGCTGAGTAATGTGTGGAGCGAACTGAACTATCGCCTTGACATCTGCCGTATCACTCAAGGAGCACATATTGAACATCTGTAGTGTGGACGTCAATCTTGTATACTTTCGGTTTATTTTCATGTGTAACCCATTGTTGTAACCCAATTATGTTCCGAAATAAACGCTTCGGAAACCCGATGATACTTTTCTAATAACCCTGTAGAGCTAAAAATATTAAATGGTTCATCTTTTCTCAAAAGTATCGTATAACAAATTATATTAAGATATGTTACTACAGTCGACCTAAGTAAGCTTCCTATTATAAAATAGAATTGTAGCATTTACAATTTGTTTACAGGGTTATTCGAAACATCTTTTGGTAGGTCTACAGAAGTGTGTAAATAGTGTAACATTTAGAAATTTAGAAAGTACATACATTGAAAATTAAGAAAATCTGATAAATGGTAGAGCTTGTTAAAATATTTATAAAGAAAAAAAAATTAGGTTGTAATGAGATAATCAGCGTCTCAGCCTCGCTTATAGCAGAGACGTTGGATTCCCAGAAAGAAAATAAAAACTCATTTTATTTAAAAATTGCTCAAAAACTTCTCATTATTCAGTTTTTTTTTAAGTACGTACATATTTTGTATAAATTGATATAAATTTTGAAAATGTAATGCCATTGGTCCAAAAGTTATCAGTATGAAATCGTTGCTGAGTTAATGAATCACCCTATAGCTTATACAAAAACAACAAAAATATTGCTGTTTTGTTCGTCACATTTTATCATTTCTAAAAAATAAATGGATTCTTCTGAATGAGAGATGTGTAAGAATCGATAAAATGGTTTTGAATGATTTCTAATAATCCAATATTATGTCTTATAAGACATATTACACATTTTAAAATTTTATAGCGCAATTGTTAATTTTTTTTTTACCTCTGTCACATTCATTTTTTCTTTTAATTTCTGAATTAAAATGGAATATAAATATTGAAAGTAAAAATGTCTTACAAAAAGACGTGATATCTCATCAAAAACAACTCCTTGTGAATGATCCCGCCAAGAAAAAAAAATCTAAAATGTCAGTTATAACATAAAGCGATATCACATAGAAAGAAGCGATATAGAAGGGCATACTCCGAGTGTCGGGTAAAAATCTAACACTACTCATAATGTTTCCAAAAGACACGGGTTGAGGTACTGTATGTGGAATGTGCTTAGCGACCTGCAGGGGTATACAATATATTCAGTATATCAATTGTGTAAATTTCTAAAAATCATAAAAATAAATTTTAAATTTTCCGTTATATCTCTTTTACAAATATTTGTACCAGTTGCAGTTTTGCAACTGGTTGGTACTGGCTTTATGTTGTTTGCAGTTTTCATATCTGTAATAAACCAGAAAGAGTTGTAAGACAAGCTGGAAACGGTACGCAAGTATGGTAATCATCTATTATACTTTCCAATATTTCTTAACGTCATCTTTAATTACATAATAACATTTAATACACTGTTTCAAAATTAAAGTGAAAATTTGTAAAATGGAACTTGTTTATGACGGAATTATTTCTTAAACGGAAAATGGTCACTTTTGTAAGATAAGGAATATTTTATAAACTATACCATTAAGAGCTTACGCTAGTCATCCGAAGAAACTCGAACGCTAATGTTAAGTCCATGAGAAGGTTCTTGACAGATTTCTCGCTCGCATTTGAATATTTTTAAATTATTATTTTGCATATGATAGCTGAGGTCGATCCCTAATGTTATTAGCTTCTACTTTTTCGATTTTGGTTCCAGATTTTTTATATAAAAGCCTACTTTTACTTTTAGAACCGGTTCCATCCAGCTCTGAAATTGAAAATGTCCGCTTACAAAAAAAAAAAAAAAAAAAAAAAAAAAAAAAAAACAATAACTAAAATAAAAAAAAAAGTAAAAACTAACGGACTCAGCTATTCAGTGGAAAAAAAAAATCATTTAAAAATATTAAAACGCGAGGGAGAAATCTGTCAAGAAAATTCCCATATACTTACCCCCCCCCCCAATAATACCATTATTCCCATATATCTTTAGCGTTTCTTCGTGTGACTAGCGTAGGCTTTTAAAACATAAGCCTAGCTAGAACGGATTTTCCCCCAGCCACGTGCGATTCCGTTTACACATGCTTTACTGCAATATATTTCAGTTTATTTAATATCTATTATTACGTGCATTATTTTTTAATATGCATATGCTCAACATATATATATTTTTTACAAACTCAAAATGTTTACACGTCTATTTAGAAAATCCTTCTCGTAAAAGCGGTTTTTCTCGTTCAAATAATTGTAAATAAAATCAACAAATTTATTCTACGAGCTCATAAATAAGAAAAGACATGCAAACACAAAAACGTCAACTTTTTACAATTTCATGGAAGCGATTTTACAAAAAGAAAATTGTTAAACATATATTTAGTCATTTGTAAGTGCAGGATACACATACATTGTAAAAGCCTGCAGGTTGCCAAGCAGTTTTAACATACTGTACCTCACTCCGAACACTTTGGAATCATTATGAGTAGTGGTAGATTTTTACACGGCACTCGTAGAGAATATATGCCCTTGTATGTCGCTTCTTTTTATGTGATATCGCTTCTTTTTGTGACTGACGTTTTACATTTGGTACTTGGCGGCAGGGTGGTGTGCAAAATTTTAATTAGATTAACTATTGAAAACTAACGATTAAAAGTTTAATCATGACTAAAGATTGACGATTGAACTTTATCGTCAATCTTTAGTCATGATTAAACTTGTAATCGTTAGTTTTCAATAGTTAAGTTTTTGACATTATCGAGAGAATTAAATGGCTAAAATGGAAATGGGCTGGGCACATTGCAAGAAGACAAGACAATAGATGGAGCACAAACACCCTACAGTGGTATCCCAGAGATGTAAAACGACCAAGAAGACGACCTCAAGTAAGATGGAGTGACGAAATCAAAAAAGTGGCCGGTGTTAATTGGATGACTAAAGCACTAGACAGGCAACAATGGAAAAATCTGGGGGAGACCTACATCCAGCAGTGGATTGAAAACGGTTGATGATGATGATGATGATATATATATATATATATATATATATATATATATATATATATATATATATATATATATATATATATATATATATATATATTTGCTAAAGGGACAGCTTAAGTATTATTGAAACAGGGGTTCCTGTTGTTGGGTGACCAAACACAATTTATTAAATAATTTCGTATTTAATTACTAAACACTGTCAAAGACAATTTAACCTTCTCACTGACACGAGCTATGCCAACAGTAAAAGTAGGGGTAAAAATCTAGAATGATTCGACTCGATTTCAACAATAACAGCAAACAACAAACTCGATTTCAATATAAAAATAAATAACAATATTGATATCAATTTTACAAATTTGAAATAATTACACTGGTGAAAATGTCCTCATGTTCTAAAGAAAACGTGAACTTCTTTTATAAAGCTGAAGCATTGTTTCTAAAATTAAGACGTCATTTTCAAAGAATCTTCAGTACGCCTGTGTTTAAATTACTGCCTGGAAATTAAAATACATATTAAAAAAAAATAAAAATAGAAAATATAACAATTTCAAATTAAAAAAGATGTACAAAATAATTTGAAATACAAAAGATTTTTTACTTTAAGAATTCGACCTTGTTACATGTATTCCGAATCATTTTTTGTTTTGCTTCTATCTAAAAAATTTAGGTTGAGATATAGCATATTGAAATTCTAGGATGACTGACTTTTTGACATTAATGTGATTATTGCCATGCTATGGCACTTGCATTTATGAACCGATTGGAATGTCACTGAGCATGTGTACAGGACTTACCGAGATCTGAAACGAGTTCGTTAGCCAGCTTCATCCGCCATCTTGTTTGAAAATAGATGTCTGAAGAAGAAAATTTCTAATTCAAAAATATGTAAAAATAATTCAAAATTCAAAATATTTTCCTGTAAGTATTCGGCCTTGATAGAAGGTTCGGGAAAATTTTCTGTTGCGCCTCTGTCGAAAACAAATGGCTGAGATATAGCAATTTAAAATTCATTGGTTGCTGACGTTTTGAAACAATCTGTTTTTTTTTGTCATAATGTAGCACTCATATATATGAAACAATTTAGTTAAGACAGAGTATGTGCACAGGAATTACCAAGTCTCGACCGAGTTTCTTGGCCAGTTTTATCTGCCAACTTGTTTAAAAATGGCGGTCAAATTAAAAATTCAAATTAATATATATATATATATATATATATATATATATATATATATATATATATATAAAGTCTGAAAGTTTTTTCCCTTAAGTATACGGACATGATACAAGGATTACGGAGCAAATGTTGTTAGCATCTATCTTTAAAAAATGGCCCATATATAGTAGTTTTAAAACAAAAATATGTTGCCATAAATGAAGCCAACTTGGCGATACCTGAATAAACTTTTGAAGTTCCCATACAATTTTAAAATTGACGAAAATGTTTTTATAATTGGGTTATCTGCATTTTAGTTTCGTGTGTTTGAGTAAAATTAGCTGCATTCTTACTCTTTGAGCGTCTGAGGGTTTTCTTGCATTTTCAGAAAAATGCTTGTAAACCGAAAGTTTAAATTCTGTTTCACGTTTGTTTATAAAAAACACTTCATATCCCTTTATCTTCTATATGTTAAAATACAATTCTGTTAAAAATATTAGTGTCTACGCCGAATTAATTTTGTTTTGAGAAACAGAAAAATAGAGAAAAGCGCTTAGATGGTTTTAAAGACAAAGAATAGAGAAGCTATTTTATCCTCCCGGTGCAGGCCTGAATGACTTTTTTGCTTCCTCATGAGATATGTAGCATGGAAATACGAGGATCGATCCAGAAATAACGTTCCCATCAAATTTTCAAACAGACAACATTGTTTATTCTCATAGAAATTTACATCTTTGGCAAGAAGAAAGTTTGTCCTATTTCTCTACATAATCGCCATCTTTTTCTACGCATTTTTGAAGACGGTGTTCCAATTTCTGTATCCCGATGTCGCAGAACTCCGCCGCCAACCCGTTGAAGAAGCGTTTCACATCTTCTTTGACGTCATCGTCGCTCCCGAAGCGTTGGACACCCAAGTGTTACTGTATTTTGGGGAACAGCCGTCACCGGCTGTCAGTCGTCCTCGCAGGCGGTTTTGGACAGCTCACCTGACTTTTCTTGCGTGTTACACAATAACTCGCGTCTGGCGCGATCAAGAATGGGAACCTACATCTCGGACGCCTGTTGAGCCAAGAATAAGCGGCGCAGAGAAGCGCGGCTCGGGAGAATCGCGAGTGCGGGAACATCTGCGCAATGTGCTGTTGCCGTATTTCGCCTCCCATCTTCCCGTGCTGCTGGAACTCTTTGGGAACCTTATTTCTGGATCGACCCTCGTACAATAGAGAACATTAGAAAGCATAAGTAGTACAAACATAATGAAAATAAACTTCTGGAAGTAAATGACTGCTATGCTACTTCCAAGCCTATTTGATTGAATCCCCACAAAAGCGTTTACAATCGTGCTCTCGTTCAATCGAATAATCACGTCTTCTTATGTTTGTCATTCTATAATAATCTCAATTATTATACATAATATTTAAGTTTTCATTTTTATACTGGGCGTTTAACGCACACCTGCAAAATTTCATCTTTTTTATTGTTTCAAAAGTGCGCGTTATGCATCGCAATTTAACACACTTGCTCTTTAGATTTTTTTAATTTTTTTTAAGTATGTGATAAATGTGACAATGATGCCCTTTATAAATATAGAAAAATATAATGCTATAATAAAAATCGCTTAAGCTATTCAGGAGTACTTAAACATTATTTTATTACACTAAGTTTAAGTTTAATTATTGATATGTGTTGCATGCACATTAACCAAATTATCTTTTTCTTTAGCTTTAGCATTTTTTAAAGTATAGAACAAATGTCAAAATGATGCGCTTGATACATATATATATAAATAATGTTTTAATATTCATTGCGCAAGCTATTCAGAGTTACTGGTTATCATAATGAGGAAAATTGAAAATATATATATATAAATGAGAACACCACAGAAGAAAAATGGAATAAAGCTGAAAAATAAAGAAAAAGAAATTGTCAAAAGGGAAACAAAACTCACATAACTATAATGTTAAAAATTAATGATAGACAACAGTGAAAGTAAAATAACAGCATCAGAGAGAATATAAATGTCAATGTGTATAGAAATACTTCATATATCACAAAATATTTTTTCTTATATTACTGGAACTAATACTACCGATACTTAACGAAACGAATATAAAAGAAATAAGTTTTATATAGAAAATACCTCAAATTCACCTTTTTAAAAAAATCAAAATATTCTTAAATATATATATATATATATATATATACTGCATGTATCAAAATTTACATTTAAAAAAACATTCAAGTTTTAAATATAGTTTCTTCGGTTACATTTATGTGTGCCTAACCTGAATATTATAACGTGAATATTTTTAACATAGCAAATAAAAACGATAAAAAAATTCCATGTGTTTTTAGTAAGTAACTGAATGCATGCATTGTTTTTGTTTAAGAGAAAAAAAGTAGGTACAATATTTATCTTTATTTCGGTAATTTCGGAAACTGTCACTTTTTTTCCCATTGAAAAAAAAGAGAAAGTAAACAGAGACTCAACTTTTAAAATGGCATTTTCGATGGAAAAAGTTTAAAACTGACGATTCATCATTCCGATTTGCAGATGAGATATTTCTTCGTAAAAATATCTAATACCACTTAAATGTTTGAAGAAAATATTTTTGCAATATCTTATATGAAAAAAAAAAAAAAAAACAGTATAAATAACAGTTACTTGTAAAATGTAGGGTTATAAATTGCATGCTTTTAAATTGTTTGTCTGTTTAACATAATGTATATATATATACGTAGAGAGAAAGAGATTATAAACTGTTTTTGGGGATACATGAGCCCCTATGTAAGACTTTAGTTGAAGTATTAAAAAAAGTTGATGTAAGATTCCGTATAGCGATGTAAGGTAATATGATAATCTGTATGGTTAACAAAGTAAAATGAAAAATGAGGAACATACACAATAAAGTGCAGTGAAAAAAATAAAGTTTACAATTTTGAAATACAATAATGATTAAAATTTGCCTTTTTACTTACTATTACACAAAAAAATAAAAAATAAAATAAAAATCTGGTCAATCGATTAATGTCTTGAGCTCTCAATCAAGTCCTGAACTTACGAAAATTGACAGCAAATTATGACGTAATTGTGAAAAGATAAAGTTCATAATTTTGAAAGTCAATAGTCACCAAAATTTCCTTTTTTAAATCCTATTTAAAGTGAAAAAAAAATGCAGATCAATCGATTAATGTCTTGGTCTTGAAATTACAAAAACTGAGACGTATCATGTAAAAATAAATTGCACAATTTCGAAATACAATAGTCATCGTAATATATCGTAATTCTAAATACATTAATCTTTTGATCTGAAAAAATTCCTATTAAATAGGAAGTAAAATAGCAAATTTTGATGACTGTTGTATTTCGAAATTATGAATTTCATTTTTATATAATACATCACAATCTGCTGTCATAATTTCAGCGACTGGTAGAGTGTTTCAAAACATTAATCAATTTACCTAAACATGTTTTCTGTTAAATTGTACGTGAAATGGCAAATTTTAATCATTATTTTATTTCGAAATTGTAAACTTTATTTTTGTTCAGTCC
The DNA here is from genome assembly GCA_963931845.1 of Maratus michaelseni. Taxonomy (NCBI): domain Eukaryota; kingdom Metazoa; phylum Arthropoda; class Arachnida; order Araneae; family Salticidae; genus Maratus; species Maratus michaelseni. The sequence continues at coordinate 144,095,409 of OZ007594.1, read as the reverse complement.
ATCTTAATATGCAACCACTAGGAAAAACGATAAAATGATTTTGACACCTTAACTGCTGATTTGGGACCTCTGTGAGGCTAAAAAGAACGTTCTTTACAATTAAGAAACGTTAAATACAATAGTAGAAGAAAGAGACAATGCTTGAATTCACATGTTCATATGCAGGAAAAAACTATCGATGTATCGACAACAACAAATTAAAAATTAATAAATCATTTTATAAAGGCGCCGCACCCTATATTTCTAAATCCAAATACAATCTACGTATAAATTCATAATTTAGGAATTTCATATTAGGCATGGAAATCGCTTCTAGGAATCAGATTGTAATGAAACATGGATTAAAAAATTTTAAACTTTAAAGGGGCAAATCGGATGAAAAATAATGAAAAGCACGTCGAAAAGTAGAAATTTATCACGATTGTAGAGACATACGCAGACGACTTGAAACTTAAATATCCGTATGTACATTATTTCTAACATCTACTTGTTTACTCTATACGAATTTCAAAGGGATAAGAAGGGAAAAGTGGTAAAAAAATTACAATTTATAAAAGTCACTTTTAGCAAACGTATATGTAAATGTAATAACTACGGACAATTATTTTAAACTAGGTGTAAATTTGGCCCACAGTTTTTTTTTTCTGGATGCTCTCTGTTTTGAAAATTTTCAATATGTATTATTTCATGTTTAAAAAATGTTTGGAGTACTTTCATGGTTATTCTGTGATTTATCTCCCATTCTGTCACTTCTTATCATAGAAAATTGCAATTGTTAAACAGCGGAATATAGTGGGAAACATATGCTGTAATACAGGGTGTCCCAAAAGTCTCCGTACAACTTCAAAAATTTATTACAAAAAAAATAATAGGCCTACAGCAAAAATAATTACAACAGTGCATAGAGTACCTTAAAAAGTTTTTTTCTACAGCCTTAGTAAACTTCAGCATGAGATATTTTCGTAGCACGGAGAATATCAAGAATTTCAATTCAATCCACGAACGTTTTTCATGCTAACATCAACAGTAGCTACTGCTGTTTGGATCTTTTGTTTCAATTCCATGAGACTATCAACTTTTATTCATCAAACATTTCTTCATTCATTAATCAAACATCGTCAATTCAACATTTTATTTCATCAAACAGTTGTAACTACTGTTGATGTTAGCATGCTGAAACGCACGTGGATGGAATTGGAATATCGACTTGATATTCTTCGTGAAACGAAAGGATCTCATGTACAAGTATACTAAGGTAGTAGAAAAAGACTTTTTAAATTACTGTATGTACTGTTGTAAATATTTTTGCGGTAGGCCTAATATTTTTTTGGTAATAAATTTTTCAAGTTGTCTGGTGACTTTTGGGACATCCTGTATAATTAGATTCAGGTATCTTCACCAGGTAATGGCCATAAATTCCCGCGTAGCTTATTTAAATGTAATTATTACTCAGGTAAAATTTCGCCGAATTGGAATGTTAGTAAACTTACTTCGTGACAAATTTACATTGTGTTAAAATGATGTGTGTGTGAAACGATGTGCACGTGCGAACATATGTATGTGCAAACGTATGTCAGCATACACGCAAATACTGATAACATTCGATAATCAGATGCAGGGAAAACTGGTTTATTTTATTGAGTATCTGGGTTGGCGAATAATAATTCATTGTTGCAGATCTCGTGTACTTAATCATTTTGCTGTCAGCATAGTTATCATGTCAATATTACTGACGCGAATGATTGTGTTTTCCAATATACATGTTTGCTTCAAATCTCTAGCGTAATTTATAGATTATTAAAAAACAAACCTCAAATTTAATAAGAAATCCACCTTGTCAATCAACCTAAAATTTACTTTTGTGACATAATCCAGACAGTTTAGCTGCATCGGAAAAATATTTTGTCAAAATTTTCAAAAACGTATTTCTGTCTGCAGATAAATTCCAACTTAAAATTTAGTACTGTTATAACTATATGCATCTTAATACATAGAATCAATATAATGCATAGTACATGTAAAATCAAAGATGAGTGAAAATGACGTTATGTTTGTCTCAATTGTCAATAAAGATTTTGTACTATTGATGAAAACTCACAAGTTCGGCTTAACGCAGATTCACTTTCACTACGGAAGTCATCTGTCTCTTTCAGATTAGGATAGCAAATTAATATTTCAAAACATTTCTAGTTGATGATGGGAAGATACATGTTTATAAATTGAATACATATTAAACATTCTAATCATTTAAATTTTCATAATGTTACTAAAAATGTAATTTCTAATATAGATTTCGATTTGTAATGAATGTAACGCAATGATTTCGCTAAAAAATTGCAGAGCGATTGGTCGAAAAAACAACAATTTAATTTACATATTACAGTAAAAGTTATAAAAAAAAGCGTCATATTCACACTATGAGTAAAATACTTTAAATGGATGTACGAAAATGCAGTGTTTTGTATCCCTTTGAAGGGCAGCGGCTGATTTTCGGATCACTTAATTTGAATCCCTAAATGCCACTTTAGCACCAGAAATTTTCCTTTATGTACGTGAATAAAAGTGTTCCGGGGTTATGTAGAAAGCCACAGGCCCCTCGGTAAAATATATTTATATATTTTCAAATAAGTTTGTTCGGAAATTCTGGTGTCATTTAATCATCTCAACGTTATACGAATAGAAGTACTTTTCCCCTGAAATAATTAAATTACTCAGTTCCAATAAAAGATTGTTTGCCATTTATCCCCATTAAATATTTCACTTCTTTGTTTAACTCCAGAAATTAAGTCAATTTACAGTTGCAATGAGGCACTTTAAATTTAGTCTAAGCGGAAAATAAAAGTGCAAATTGATTTATTTTTAAACAATCACTGTAATGTGCTTCGTTATTACTGATGAAATTGAAGATATATTGTTACAGATGCAATATTCATCGATAGAAGCGTTGCATCTTTCTATGTTTATGATTGATAAGCATTTGTTTTTTTTAATCTCTCAATACGAAGAATTTGTATACTGCTAGTTCCCAATTTTACTAACAAGTATGTTTTAACTATCATGCTTTTATGACAAACTGTTTGTAATATCAAATACGACAGAAAATTTAAACAGAAAGTAATTTAAAACTTGGCAATGAAACGGTTAAATACAGGGTGATTATAATTAAAGTTGAAGTTTCAAAAGACTATAAACAAGATCCACTGGTCAGAATGACCTGATATTTGTATACGTAAAGCAATGCGAATTCGTTTTGCAAAAGAAAGTAAGTTTAAAAGTGGACCGATAGCTGGTGCTGTACTCGTCATAAGATGCAAATTAAAAGACGTGACATGCGCACCGCACATTACACTTGTAATAAAATCGGCGGGGAACATATAGTTCATGTTATTTTGCGTCTGAGAAGGTAGTCATGAAGGATCTCATTGAAGGATCGGGCTCTGCTTGTGAGGTTTTTTCAAGAACGGTGACTGTGGGGCAATTAATTGAAAAAATTCCGATCATTAATGTGTTTAAGAAGTTGCTCTGGCCCGATGACTGCATTCGGTCTGAATAAGATGATTGGTAAATTCGAAGAGACGGGTTCATTTGACGTGAAATCTGGCAGAAGAAGGACAGTAATTGCTTCGACGGAAGCGTCAAGCAGTGCTTTGAGAACGTGTAGTGCATGGGAAATTTTCCAAAATTTAGACATGCCTGGCAGCACGGTCCGTAAAATTTTACTAAACATCCTGCAAAGCTATCCATACAAAATTACGCATCTTCACCAGTTTCTTCCTGCTGACCTGCCAAAACAAGAAGCTTTCGTCCTGCAATTTCTTTCTCGAATGGAAGTAGACAATGCATGGCCAAGGAACATTTTGTGGACAAACGAAACCCATTTTCATTTCCCATAGGTTCTGTCAAAACTCAAAAATTCAGAATATAGGTAAGTGATAATCCGCTTTAAATGCTACCATTGAATTTTTAATCTGAAAAAATCGCTGTATGGTGCAGATTTACAGCAGCATTTATCGTTGGCACTTTCTTTATCGAGGAGATTGGTCCTTCGGTTCCTGTCAACTGTAGAGTCAATGGAACACGTTATGAATCTGTTTTGCGAAACCAGCTAATTCCAGCACTGCAACGGCGCGGATGTGTGGCTAGTCAATTTTATGCAAGATTATGCAATTTTTATGCAAGACCTCTGCCCATTGCAATACCAGTGAAGCAGCTGTTGAATCTGCATTTTGGAAATGACAGAATTATCAATCGCCACTTCTCAACAGCCTAGCCACCACGATCACCTGATTTGAACCCTTGCAACTTCTGGCTGTGGGTTTACCTTAAACATGTTGTGTACGAGGGTGCAATTGCGAACTTAGGTGAATTGAAAACACACATTACGCCACACATTCACAATATCACCCCTGAAACACTCCGATCTGTTGTGGAACATGCTGTTTTGTGTTTCCAGCTCGTAAGAGAAAACGTATGGACAGCATATTAAACATTTCTTTAGCAAATCGTAGCCGCCTTCCGTTTCTTGATGGTTTCATCAGTTTTTGTTTTTTCTACGGTTTTAGACCTAGGAACAATTCAAAATCTATTTTTTCATATCCGCTGTGGCACCACCTTGTCGTGGTGGATAGGCTTTCAACAGAGAGTGCCACAACAGCACAACAGTATTTAAATTAATCTTATGACGAGTACATCGCCATCTATCGGTCAGCTCTTGAACTTTTTTTTCCGCAAAACAAATTCCCATTGCTTCACGCATACGCAAATAAAATATCGGGTCATGCTAACCAGTGTTTCTTTTTTTATATACTTTTGAAAGTGCAACTTTATAATCAGTCTGTATATTGTTTAACTCATGCTTTGGTACTGATATAAAAATTACCTAGAAAAAAAGGGACGGGTTTCGAAAAGGTAACTTTAAAATGCCTAATATAACACACAACTAACGATGCTTAATTCAAATATGAAATTAAAAACACCATTGTAGTTTGTCATTAATTGTAAAACATGTATTTTGAAATTCCTGCTTTTGTGGAATAAATATTCTTGTTTAAAAAATGAAATATCAGGCAGAACTTCTTAAAAGAATTTCCAAAATTTTCGTCCATGAGTAGACATATAGCAAAAAATTAAAAAAAAAATGAATTTTTATCAGCTTATTGTTTTTTAAATGTACCAAACACTGACAGATAAAGAAATGAATTAACTTTGAGAAGAACAGTGAATTTGATATGTTTAGGTTTTAGAAGTATGCAAGGTATACGTTTCTGCTCAAAATTAACATATTAAGCTGTCTGTTTAGATTACTGAGTTGTTTCCGTGCAGGAGACAATGTACTATCAAATATGCAAATCATATAGCTACATTATTGTACTAAAAATATACTGAAACGTACCAGAAAAAGTAGATATTTCTGTGAGTTTCGTCTTAATTGAACTATTTAACTGCACTTTTGAGTGCACTAGAGATTCGAAAATATTATAGAAACATGTACATTTCCAGAATGTAATTAATAAATAGCGGTAGAAATATTGCTTTAGTAATTGGCAACTTTTCAAAAATTAGTACATTCAAGCCGATTGAAGAAAAATATAGTAACGGACGTAAAACCAGACAACCAAAGTGTATTTGTTTGCATAAACTGAGTACGAAAAGTATTTGTAATGCAATAACATTTTCGAACTAAATTATACGTTAAAATTTGAATAAATGAAATACGTTAAATTGAAATCACTGATTTAAATTGTCATTAACACAGTTTACGCTTTAATTTTTTTTTTCTTTTACAAACATACCACTTGAAAGCACGATCATAATCCGACAATGAATTTATGAATGTAAATAAAACCAAGCCACATAACCAACTTATCTATACTTAGAATCCATGTTTGTATATAAAAACATTTTTCTTCTAAACAACCAAATACGGTTTAATGTTATTTTGGAGCACTCTAACAGTATATGATGTTACGTAATGAAACGAAAAGTACAAACTTTTATGTACGTTCTCTGTCCTACGTAACTCTGTCTACTACATTATGAGATATTTATATTATTTTATTAAACGGTGTTGGTCCTGGTACTGAAAATATCTAAAATTCTTAAAATACACATATTAGGCACGTGTTAGTCAATATGTACGTGTTCCAATATTCGAACAATATTCCATGAAAATTTTGAAATATTAACAAATTTATAGACAATGAAAATTACTTGCCGAAAATTGTTTAGTTATGATGTACTCATTTAGAAAAATAGCCTAATACATTGTTTTAGTACGGAATTTTTCTGATTATCTAATCTCAAATTTTGAGTCATTAAATAACTCAGAATTACTACATGAGAAAAACTGGTGTCCAAAAATTAAAAGAAATGTAAAAACAGTCTGGCGTAAACGGGTTAAAGAGTATTTGTCATAAAACCGTATTTTATAAAATTTTATTCCGTCGATAAATCACGAAATTTTCATAATTTTTTTACGGACGTTATATAGAGGTTCCACAGATAAATTTTTTATAGACTTATATATCCTCATGAGAAGAACATTCTGTATTTTTTTCAAAATTTTCTTAGTATGCGCTTATTAAGACCTACCTTGTCAGACACAGGAATTATCCTTTCTTTATTCTGAGTTCTAATTGATGATTAATAAATTTATATTTCCGAACTGATGAATCAACATCCAGTGTTACCAGATGACTAAGAATAAAGTTTAACGTAAAAATGTGAAATAATTAAAATATTCCCAAATTTGTTTCCTCAAAATGTCGCTAGTCTCCCAAATATTTTCCCAAAGGTTCCAAATTCACCAAAATGGGGACAAAATCCCCAATCGGGCAACACCCTGATGTTGTAACCTTTTAAACTTAATAATAATACTTAGGTATATACTTTATGAACTTAGGTATATACTATAAACATAAAATAAAAGAAATATTTAGCGGTATATTATAAATTCTAAGCAAACTAAAAATATATCAAAATTTTCTAAACACTTCCACTTCTTAATGTTTAAGAACATTCAAACTAACATGTAAAACTGCATAAAAGTTATATTTATTATTTAAATATTGAACCAAAAAATAAATAAACATGTGAATTTTAATATTATTAACTAAATTCACATGTTTATTATTCAATAATTTCAGGCGAACTTCACTGCTGAAAATTAATTGAAAAATTAATTAAAACTACAAAAAAAATTTTTGTAATTTAAACTTATCAAGTTAATAAGAGATTGTTTACAATAAAGCAATTTATTCGCAAACATAATCCAATATATTTAAAAATTACAATAAAAAATTTATTGACTAACTAATAAGCATGTCACGTATTCCGCATTTATAGTAGTTATATTGCATTTATAATTAAGGATCAGCTTAAAAGTAATGAGAACTTTACGGAAGGCTCTATATGTATGTTCATAATTAAATGTATATGTAATTATACGGTGATGTTTTACAAAATCAATTTATGCAATAAATTATGTAACAGAATGTATTAATATGTAAGAGAATTGTGCAAAAGATAGTTTTCTTAGAAATATAAAATCTTATATGAATTTATTTCCAGTTTTTAATAAATTAAATATTTGATAAAAAATAACGGGCATTGCTGTTATCAACTAAATTAGTATGCTGGCCTCCACAAAATTCAAATAGCGCTCTTGCACATCATTAGTAAGTATAGTGCATTTCTTTGAAGTTGGGTTTTCAAATCTAAAATCACCAACAAATTCATCCTTAATTAGTAACTTTTAATATTTGGCGCATTTGTAACATTCATAGATTTTTTGTTACATTCATAGATTTTTTGTAACGTTCATAGAAAAAATAGCATAGCAGAGATTCTTTGATCGTTGATCGAAGCCAGAATTAAAACAAGATCTTAGATAATAAATTTAAGGACAGATTTAGCCATCATGAAATCTGTGAAAACAAACCACAACCCGTATAAAAGAACCATATGTGAAGTAATATACTCTAATACATAAACATCGATTCATGTACAGATGATAATAAAATATGATATGATAATAAAATCTAAATGTGCAGTTTGGTGAAATTTCACTCCTCCGATGCCGAAATATAGCTGGCACGGATATCGTTGAAAACTCAGCTTAGCAGCGCCTTCTGTTGGTGTAGATCCACCAAACTCTAATTATCTCCTATATGTCTCAAGGTCGCACCAAAAATGGCATATGATAAAAATCCATCCCATACATTTCCAGATATACCTGTCGTGGAAATCCTGAAAAATGGAACAGTGCCACTTCTTAGTTTATAAACAGCAAATCTTGGTAGTACAAATTTATTTCTTGGTTTATCTGAATGTACAATTTGATAAAATTATGTACATTAAATCTTGGATTAGATCGGGAAAAATTGTGTCACATACAGACAGATATTCGGAGCGACAAACGGACATTTTCCCCCAAAAAAATTAATCGAATAGTGTTAGGACATCCCAAAATCAATCAATAAAAAATTAAATAGAAGAAATGTTTTGCGGTATCTTATAAATACACTTTAAAATAATTCACAATAAAACACTAAAAATAATTAAAAAAAATGTCAACAGGTGACACTTCCACGTCTCAATGATAAAGAATGTTAAATAAAACCCTGTAAAACTGCATCAGAGTTATGTTGGTACTTTTTTGTATGCGTTATTTAAATATTGAACCAAAACAAAGCATATATTTTTACCTTTTCGAGTAAATGAGAGATTGTTTAAAATAAAGGAATGCGCTAGACAACTAAACCATTTGTTCGCAAACACAGCAAAAGTTTAAATCGAAAATGTCTTGCTTCTTATACATGACGAAGAAAGTTAAAATACATAAAAATAGTGTTACGAATTTACTTTTTATTTTTCATGTGACTGAATCGCAATAAAAATAAAAATATGTATGCTAAAAGTGCTTACAGTAAATATACAGGCTTAAAAGCATTTTGATAATCAGTTCTACTAGTTTCGTACACACTATTTTCGGTCACAATCTTAAGATCAGTAATGAAATTTTTCGCCAAGACAAATTTAAAACATATACTTGGTAAACAAACATTACGCGATGTCAGGGACAAAATTGCGTTTGCGTGTTCGAAACTAGCAGGTATGTTTATTATACATTTTTTAGGCTTTTATGTTTAGTATAGGGGCTATCTTTAGTATAGGAGCGAGTGGTTAACACACGATTCCGCTAATCTCTTGAGAGCGTAAGAGTCAGGTCGACGGGTTCGACTCCCGCCAGCTCCATTGCACAAACTTTGTGGAACTACCGGATGTAACTCTCGAGTATTGTAAATTTTCATTGTGGCTATCTCGTCCCTGTATATTGACGATGACTTATAAGCGGGCACTTGATGTAAAGCACACAAGTCAGATGCATGTTTTCGCCAAACAAACATGTTCAGTGTAATCAAATTTAGTATAATATATTTTTATTTTAATGATGATAAGTGATTTCTTTTTCTTATATAATTCTATAAAACACAGTTCCTTGAAAATTTCTAAACTCTAAATAAGACCTTAACTATGAGTAATCAATAAAATCATGATCCTAATAAAATTTGCTCACGATATTTCAGATTGATTTTTCAAGAGTGCGTTTAGAATTTAAACTTCATCTTAACGTCAAATCCAAACACTTAAAAGCAATTTAAGTCACTTCTTTAAACTTTTGAGTAGAATTTTCGTGGTTTAATTAGGTAGAAAAGTTTGAAGTTTATTTTTCTTCGCTCGTGTAAGGCATTTAATTATACCTCACATTAAGGGGAAAGAGCAATTAGAAAGCAATCATGCTGGCTTCACGATGCTAGAAACGAAAATATGGGTGATCTTTCCTCTTATTAATGGAAGTTTTCCTAACACATGTGAGTATCTTTAAAGTCATATTATAATAATTTTCCAAAATTTACATAATCTTGATAAAGTGATTATACAAATTTTTGAATTGATTGTCGATTGAGATAATATTGGACGAAAGTGTAAAGTTATTATGCAATATTTATTCCTTCTTTAAACCAGTAATTCAATATTTTTAATTGCGTTCACTCATTTCAGTTTTGAATAAATCTGCCACCACTATTGAATATAACTAAATTTCATAATAAAACATTATTGTGCAATAAAACATTATCGTGCACAAAATCTTATCTTAGAGCAAAAAAATATATGTTGAAACAATTTATCCATGCGCTTTGTTTCAAGAGTTTATTAACAAATTTATTTCAGGCTAATTAACTAAAGCTTTTATTTATTTATTTATTTATTTGTTTATATTTTTTTGTTAAAATAAAAGACTAAAGAAACGGAAGTTTTAGTCACGCCATGATGTTTTTGAACAGCCGATATTAAACAGAGGGGAAATTAAAAAATCTCTTAAAAACAATATTTTACTGGTATACATATTTATCTACAAAAATGTTTGAATGTAGTAACATATACAGGGTAGTAATGTTTGAATGTAATAACATATACACATACAGTGCCGTAACTAGGCAGGTGCAACGGGTGCAGTTGCACAGGGCCCATCTGAAAGGGGGGGGATGTTACTTATGTTACTACGCTTATGTTTTTACCAAATGCCGGTTTTTTCCGTTTTATTTTAATTTCTTTTAACCAAACCATTTGAAATATGGAAGATACAGTCTTAAAATTAGTACCTTTACCGCAGGTCACTTTTTACAGCGTCTCGGCAGACTGGATTTACAGCTACTACAAAAATTTTGAAACATTCGGGCGAGCACAAATATTTAAAAAAAAAATTAATAAAATCTAAGAAAAAATCGACGAAAAAAGTGGGATATTTTGCTGGATTTGGCTTACACTTTCACTATTAAATATGCATATTGTTTCATAAAATGGTTAAGGGAACATCATATTTTTAATTCCTAAAAATTTCGAAAAAATTGAAGGATAACCACTGAAGAAAAAAAAAATCTAAATTACAGGACACCAATTACATGGACCAAACCATTTGAAATATGGAAGATACAGTCTTAAAATTAGTACCTTTACGTCTCAAATTCTGCAATTAGTCCGAAAAAATATCGCTGTTAGCCCTTTGAAAAATGTTTGCAAAAAAGAGTCGTTTTCGCAGTAAACATTTCCCATAATATGCCAACGTTCCACCCCCCCCTCCTCCCAGGTCGCAATTTTAGGGGCACCGATAAGCAAAAAATATGCCTTAATGCCGATACTTTCTTTTAATCGTCAGTGCAATCGGTTTTCAGAAATAGGAAAATTTTAACTCTTTTAAAAAATTCACGACCGCAGGTCACTTTACCTCTCGGAAGCGATATTTTTTCTACATTAAAAGTAAATAAACGTCCTAATTCGACACAATCTTTTTACAGCGTCCCGGCAGACTGGATTTACAGCTACTACAAAAATTTTGAAACATTCGGGCGAGCACAAATATTTTTTAAAAAAATTAATAAAATCTAAGAAAAAATCGACGAAAAAAGTAGGATATTTTGCTGGATTTGGCTTACACTTTCACTATTAAATATGCATATTGTTTCATAAAATGGTTAAGGGAACATCATATTTTTAATTCCTAAAAATTTCGAAAAAATTGAAGGATAACCACTGAAGAAAAAAAAAATCTAAATTACAGGACAGCCCCCCCCCCTTTCCCTTCTTCTATCGGCAGACTGCAGAATTAAGCATTGATTCCGAAAATCAAAATACGCAAAAAAAAAAAAAAAAAAAAAAAAAAATCCTAAGCAACATGTACGCTGAATTCGTTTTCCAACACTGTAAACCATTTCAATAAATATCATCATTAACCTTATGAAAGAAAATTCATTTCCGAAAGCCAGTTTTGTCAAATTTTGAGGACAAGTAATTCGTGGGAAAATAAATGTTCGGGAACAATAAATTTTTTCGAAAGAAAACTTGGGTATTTTCTTTTCCTTATTTCACGTAAAGTTTACTTTTAGTCATTTGGCAACATTGAACCTGTCTCGAATTCTATTCTGTTTTTGCTTCCACCGAGCTCTATGTTTTTATGCGGAAAGCGAAAATAAGTACGGAAATCGATTTTATTAAGTGGTCGTGCTTTATAATGGTACAGTTTACTCTTTTATCTAATTCTAATGTCTCTTGATATTTTTAATTTGTATTTCTTATTTATTTCTTATTCAAAGAAAAAGAAGTACCAAGAAATTTAAGGCTAGATTTTAAAGGTAAGTGAAATCATTGAAAATATTTATGTATATAATCTTGGAAAAACTTTTGTAGAAGAATTATTATTTTAATTATCATTATTATAATTATTATTATTATTTTAAATCTTATTAAAGGTAAACATATATCGAATTTGAAGGGTCCATGCAGGTTTTTTTTTCTTTCTTGTCTCTCAATTTATAAAACAAGAAAATGTTATTTTTATGTAATTTATTATATTATTAAATTTTGTGAAGGGGCTTGTTTTATTAAAAGAAATTATTAAATATTTTATTTTATTGAATATATTATATTTTATATATTATATATATTATTTTATTAAGTGTTAAAGGAATAATTAAAAGGGCCCATTTTTGTTAGAGTTTCGTGGAGGGATTCTAAAAAATGTTAAAATGCCCTGTTTCTGTCTGGATCAACCAACTGATTTAATTTAAAAATTCTAAAATTACTCGCTTATTTTTAAATCTGTGAATGAAATTGTTGTCTGGAGACTTTTATCTGCTATTTCAACATCGTTAATTAAACGTTTCCTATATTTTGCTTGATAGACTTCATCCCATCTTCTAATCAATCTGCATAGCAGACAAATGGTCGCGACTTTAGAATTGTCTACTGGCGGTAGAAAAAATATATTTGCTTCTATTTTTTTTCATCGCTTTAAACGAGAGGATTTATTGTTTAAATGTTTGAAACCTTTTACGATTCCTTTTACATTTGAGTTTTATGGCGACGTTTTAATAATTAATTTCATGTGTAACAAATTTTTAGATTTGTAATATTTTCTGAGAAATGTTTGATTGGAAAAAACATCGAAATATGGCAAATAAAAGGCATCCAAGCAAGTGATATTTCGTCACACGCTTGCATTCGTTCTACAAAAAGTAGTTTATGTACGTTATAACAGTTTTATACTTGTACAGGCAACATGCTAACAATAATATTTTGTTTTCTAGCTTAAAAATGTCTAAGCATTTGTCAGGTGCACAAAAGAGAAATATAAAGAAACGAAAATTGGAAGAATGCAAGTCAATGTCGCAACAGTTTGGTAAATGGCTGAAAAACAAAAACTCAGAGAATAGAGGAAGTGTGGAAGAGGTCAAATCCAGCACTACTTCACAAGGTGATAAAAAACACTACATTTGGCATCTACCCCTTCAATTAACGACAATTCTCCGAGTAACAAAAACGATCCATTGCAAGAAAAGCAATCTGCTACTTCTCAAGATATTCTATTACAATACCCTCATTATAATTCAAAAGAGGATGAGCCTGCACAAAGTACTGTCTCACAAACTGATAATACCGAACATTCTGCTGCTTCACTGGGTATTTTACTACAATTGCCCCATAATAGTTCAAAAGAGGATCAGCATGTATAAAGTACTGTCTCACAAACTGATATTACCGAATATTCTGCTGTTTCACAAGGTATTTCACTAAATTTGCCCCATAATAATTCAAAAGAGGACGAGTCTGCACAAAAAGTACTGTTTCACAAACTGATAATACCGAACAAAATATGTTCTGTACTGTTCCAGAAGAAATACTGTTTAATTACAACGATCCCCATTCCTGGCCTGCCGTTACTGGTAAATTAATACATTATCTTGTCTCACATGGTGCAGATCAAGGCGACAACATTAACTTTAATACGTTAAAAGTAGACGATTCAGGTCGAAAATTTACAAAGGACTGGTTTTATGTTAAACAAATTAACGGAGAAACTGTTAAAAGAAAATGGATTTTATATTCCGTTAATCAAAATGCAGTGTTTTGCTTTCCTTGCATGCTTTTTGGGCAAAAATCGCATAATCTTTCAGACCCACAAAAAGGTTTTTATGATTGGAGGCATCTTCATCCGGTTATTCCCCGACACGAAAAGTCTTCGGAACATCGAATTTCGTATGTGAAATGGAAAGTAATGGAAAATAATATAAAATCAGGAAATGCAATTGATGATTATGTAATTAATTCCATTAACAAGGAAAAAGTGATATGGCGTGAAATATTGAAAATAATATTGGATGCTATTCTATTCTGTGCCAAATATAATCTTGCTCTTAGAGGTTCAAATGAAATTATTGGAGATCCACATTGTGGCATTCTTTTAAATTTGATTGAATTTGCTAGCCATTATAATACTACTTTAAAGGAACATATTGAAAAACATAAAAAGTGTTCAGTGTCTTATATCTCACCCACTATTCAAAATGAAATAATAAAATTAGTTGGGGACAAAACTAGAAATGAAATCATCTGCAGAATTAAGAAGGCAAAGTACTACACAATTTTATTCGACTGCACTCCTGATGTTTCAAGAAAAGAGCAAATGAGTCAGATTATAAGATATGTCCATGTTGACTGTAAAGCGAAGGTAATAATTGAAGAAAGCTGCATAAACTTTATTCAATCTCATGAAAAAACGGGAGAAGGTTTATTATCTGAAATTTTGAATAAACTAAATGTTGATAAATTAGACATTCACGATTGCAGAGGGCAAGGATTTGACAACGGTGCCAATATGGCTGGCAAGTATAAGGGAGTAAGTGCACGTATTTTGGAAATTAATGATTTAGCAATATTTGTACCTTGTGCAGCTCATAATCTAAATTTAGCCGGTGCCCACGGCGCATCTACAACTCCAGAAATGATTGCTTTTTTTAGTACTGTGCAGAGGTTGTTTAATTTTTTCTCGTCCTCAACAATTCGTTGGGAAACTTTAATGAAGTGTTTAAAAATATCACTTAAAAGTTTTTCTGATACAAGATGGTCATCAAAGGCCAGAACAATAAAAGCGCTGTATTTACAATTACCTGCAGTAATGGAAGGACTTCAAATGATTACAAACGATTTTTCGAATACGGAAGCTGTATCGAATGCACAAAGTTTGATTCTGCAAATTAATTATAGGTTTATCTGTACACTTTCTATATGGAATAAAATTCTACAATGCATCGATCGAACAAATAAAGCATTACAACAGAAAGATTTGTTAATAGATATTGGAACAAAACTAATTGCTGGTTTACGTAGTACATTACAAGGGCTTCGAGATACAGGTTTTGAACAAAATATCCAAGAAGCACAAAGTTTGGCTGAAAAAATGGATTTAGAGAAGGGATTTCTTAGTAAAAGGAAAAGAAGAGTGAAGAAAATGGAAATAGATGAAACACCAGATGAAGGAAGTAAATTTACAGCTGAAGAGTTATTTAAAATACAAATGTACAGTGTTCTTGACACTCTGTTGTCTCAGATAGATTTGCGTTAGGAAAAAATGAGAACCATCTGTGATTATTTCTGTTTTCTGTATGGCTCGTCTTTAGAACATATGAGTGCCGCTGACTTAAAAAAATCGACTGCAGATCTCGCTATTAAGTACAGCAAAGATTTAAAAAAGTACGACTTCACATGTGAAATTGAAAGTTTTAAGTTTGAAATACAAAACATACAAACTGCATCTCCGCTTGATATTCTACAGACTCTTCATGATTTTGGTTTAATTGAATCTTACCCAAATATCAGTGTCGCCCTTCGAATATTTTTAACTCTTCCCATTTCTATTGCTTCGTGCGAGCGAAATTTTAGCAAGCTGAAATTAATAAAAAAATTATTTACGATCAACTATCGGACAAGAACGTTTATCCAATCTATCTATTATTTCAATAGAATACAATATAGTTAAAATTATTAATTATGATGATGTTATTAACGAATTTGCCGAAATGAAAGCCAGAAAAGTGCAATTAAAATAAAACTTAATAACATTTTTTATTGTGACGTATTTTTTTTTTCATTTTTCCAAACCTAATTAATTAAGGGGCCCAAATGCGAATTCTTGCACAGGGCCCAGGAATGGCTAGTTACGGCTCTGTACACATATGTAGTAACATATACAGTAACATATTTTAAAAAAATCTATTTAGATATATCAAAGTTGCCACCCAACCCTGCCCCCTTTGGAAAAAGGGAACAACTTTGAAATCGTAAATAATAACCCCGCTCATTTTTTTTATTGCAGATTCTGATTCTACAGGGAAAAAATAGATAAATTTGTATTAACATTTTCTTCGGAAAATCGTAGATGGCGCTGTAATCGAGTAAAATGCAGTGAGAATCGTTTCCATTGAAAAGTCGGGAAACGGTCGAAGTACTCGAGAAATATACACCGGATTGAAAAATGGAAGATATGTGTTCAAATGTTTTCATAAATCTATTTAGGGATATCAAAGTGGACCCCCTCCCCCCAACTCTGTCCTGGTGGGAAAGGGAACAACTTTGAAATCTTAAATGATAACCCAACTTTTCTATTGCAAATTCGGATTCTATGAGAAAAAATACGTAACTTTTAACTTTAACATTTTCTTCGGAAAATAGTAGATTCTGCTGTAATCGAGAAAAATGCAGTGAAAATCGTTTCCATTGCAAAGTCTGGAAACAGTCGAATAACTCGAGACGATTCTTATTGCATTTTACTCGATTAGAGCGCCATCTACGATTTTCCGAAGAAAATGTTAAATACAAAAGTTACATATTTTTTCCCCCCGTAAAATCCAAATCAGCAATAAAATAAAAATACCTGACGGCTCGGCTTACAGACACATGTAGATTTCGAAGACGCAGACCATGAAGCCCCTGTTTGTTGGGAATTGCGGAAGAAATTACCTTTTTGCCATGATGCGGCATTTGAAAACGCCCAATTTGAAACCTAACTTGTTTGCAGGCGTAGGCGGCAGGGATTTGTTTGGTTTTTATTTTTATTTTTTAAATTAATTTATTTATTCTTTTGCTATAACGGTTGGTCCTAAAAACAACTTGTCAATATAAGTTTTAGATAATATTAAGAGGATATATAATGAATCTAAGCGCATTTGATATCTTCTGAATTGACGAAGTTATGATTTTTTTTCTTCTAAAAACCCCCCTTCCCCCCTTGGGGCTATTTTTAATTATATCAAAAATCTGTCATACATACATTTTCGGCCGTTTTCCTGGAAATAATAATAACTTTAAACGGATTCGATACGCAACATAATTAAGAAATTATGTGGGTTTTCTGTTTTCACAAAAAAGTCCCCCATTTTTTCCCCCGCTTAGTTCGATTTTGCCCATTAACAAACTTGACCGAGATTTTATACCCTTTGATTTTATGTATGAGTTTGGAAGAGATTTGTGGAGAATTATGCGAGTTATCGTGTCCATAAAAAAGTGACATAGATATACAGATAGATAGATAGATAGATAGATAAAGTTTTGAACTGGGGGTGCTTTTGAATTCTGGGAGTCATAATCGGCGTAGATCTGCAAAATTTTTTTAAAATTTCCAACTTAGGTGAGAATGTAATAGGTAGTATTTCTTACGAAATCTACCTAAAAATGGGGGATCATCATTTAAGATTTCAAAGTTGTCCCCGCCCTTTCCCCCCAGGGGTCACAGTTGGGGGGCAACTTTGATATATTTAAATATATTTTTCAAAAATATTGAACACACATTTTCCGTTTTTTAATCCGATGTATATTTCTCGAGTTATTCGACCGTTTCCAGACTTTTCGGACACTCTGTATACAGTTAGACACGCATACAATGGCGCTTGCGATATTGTATCCAATCTCTGTGATAATAAATCATGGTGATAGGATCGCTAAATTTGAAACAGAAAATAAGTTGTCACAAACAAGATTCCCAATCAATCCCGATGATAATCAAAATGGTGATTTATCATAACTTAAGCGCCGAACTTTAATTTTATTTATTTATTTATTTATTTTTGGCGCAAAAACAACTGCATTTTAATATCGAAAGTTGAATTTTGGTGATATTTTGTCGGCGGCAATACACAAACACAACATAACATTACTTTTTATCATTCCTACAAAATATGTTTTCATCAAATGCAAAACTTATATCTTTTAAATATATTATATAACCTAATAATAAAACGTAAGTTTAAAGAGAAAATTAAATAACATGCATACAACAGTATGTTACAATATTTTTGAGTATATCTATTTTTATTTCACAATATTATGTAAAATATACATGTGCTTTATGCCTTTATATATATTTATTATAACATATTAAATATGTTCAGAAATATAGTTAATCCAATTTTATTCAAAGTAGTTGTTAAATGATAAACGAATGAAACGTAATAAATGTTTCATAACCTTCTGCATATTAAAGTTTTCTTTTACAATAGTTATAGTTACAATAAAAATCGCACGTGAAATATATCTATTTCATCATTGTGAAATAGTAACTATATACTACATAAATATAAATTTTAAAACTGAACATACAGCTTTTAAAACTATATATCAAAAAATTCTTTCGTTGAAAAACTTTTGGCTCATTCCAGTAATTTTAGAAACTGTCATTCCGTATAAAAACAGACAAAAAAGCAACCTTTTTATATAAAACTGACATTTTCAATAAGAAAAGTTTATAACTGCTGATTCATCATTCATGGTGACAACTGAGATTTTTGTTTGACTAAAACATCCAAAAGTTGCTTACAGACCCGTGACATAAACTCGGTAAATTGTTATTTTATAGAAGAACGTCAAAATCAATTTGTTGAAAGATGTCATTTTATAAATTTTGAAGCTTTCAATAGTTGGTCAGTTGATAAAAATAGTAAAAAAGAATTGAAAAATATATTTCTGATATTTGAGATACTTTGAAAGAAAGTATCGTAAGTGTATACCGTATAAATTCATTCCTACTTAGAATTTAATTAAAAAAATCATTGTTAGTTTAAATGTAAAAATTACGAAAACAATTATGTAACTTTAAATGTGAGAAGAAATTCGAAAAATATTAGCTTTTAGTACTATCGTTATATTTTTTATCATAAATATTTAAGATTATAAGCCATGAAAAGACGAGTGTGAAAAGCTTGTTGATTTAAATTCAACACGTATATCAATTCACTACTTTGTGAAATAAAATATTTGGATAGAATTGAAAGAGGTGGCAGTAAAAGTTTGCTGTGAAAAAAAAAATCTTAATATAGATCTTATTTTTCTGAAGGTCTAATATAACATAACTTTTTTGAGCTGTCCGCGATTGCAAAAAGCGTTCTTTTATCTTCAGACTTCTCTGAAAACAAATGATTTCCGAGATTTAAAGAAACATTTCTAAAACTAAAGTTGCGTATGCTTCTCGTGATTTTCGAAAACGTGTCCGTGTAGTTTTGCCACTATATTAATGAGTTTTGTGTACATGGAATCGGTTTTTCGGATTCTGTCATTTCTCAAGTAAATATTTTCGGGTTTCTTAATCGAATTTATACATGCAAGAGTGAAAATAGAATGTTAATTGTAATGTTAATATTTATGCTATTTATTTTAAGGCGAATGTTAAAGATGTTAATTTATCCTGCCTGTTAAGAACTGAGAGTATCCTAAACACAGATATTTTAAATTCTGAAAAATAATTAATACACTATAAATGTGCTCGGAATCGTTGCTGAAAATTATGGACACCAAGAGAATTTTTTCTTTCAGAAATGCTTTTTTTTCATTTCGGGAATATTTTTGTTTCTGGAGATTTTAAAAATAAAGTAATACTTTTTTGAAATTCTGCAGAGCGTCGATTATTCGAATTTCAATGAACCGAACTGTCCAATTTTCTGTTCACATCCTTTTTTGGTTCGATTTTTTTTCCGGACGGCCCTTGAAATAGAAAATGTTTTCCAGATTAGTGGATCAAGGAAAATGAAAATGATACAGTGTATTCCGATCTAGTCACATTACACTATCATATAATGAAGCCTTTGAATGTTTATAACATCTTTGAAAGGGTTGGAACGACAGGAGAATTCTGATCATATTCAACTTATGTATTTAACAATAATTCGTGATATGGCAGCATTGAAAAGAATATAAAGCAAAAAACAATTCAAAGATTTTTTGTTTACATTTCGAATATTTCTGTTCAGAAAATTATAAAAAAGACAAAGAAAAAAATTTTAAAGATAGAAAAAAATTGCAGCCACCGTCCACACACACACACAATTTTTAAACATGCCAGCACTAGCAGCTGCCAGTCCTGATCCTGGTTAATATTGTGTACACACAAAAGAATATTTTCCATCCATCTATCCACTACAATATATTTTTTAAAACACACATTTCATTCATTGGAAAAAACTGTTACAAGTAAAAAATCCATTTTAACCATTTTAACATAGTCAGGAATATTCTAAAATTGCCTGTCAAATTATGGAGACTAGCGTCGGTCCCGAAATGTTAAGACAATTGGTATTCTACTGCAGTTGGTAGTATGGAATAGGTTATGCTAGCTTTTTGTAAACCTTAAGTAAGGTAAGTTCCAGATTAAAAAATATTTGCTTTTCTAAAGTGTATGAAGGGTTGCGGGGGGAAAGTCCCAAACTAGTTATTTAACTTCTTTCCCATACGCAAAAATTCCACTGTACGCTTTCATCTTCCTCCGCCTTTCTTACACTTACATTCAATTGCGTTTTTGAAAGAAGAAATGTTTGACTCTATTATAAATTACCAAATGGTAGTAATACTATGAAGCGAATAAATGTCACTTATTTTCTTTCTCATAAGTGCAATTTCCATTCTACTCTTTCATTTTTCTTCCCCTTTCAATTGTGTTTTTTCGAAGTAGAAATTTTTGAATCTATTAAAATTTACCAAACGATAGTAAGCTTCTGAAGCTAATAGATGTCACTTATCTTTTTTTCCAATTGGCACAAATTCATTGTACACTTTCATCTTCCTTCCTCTTTCTTACACATATATTCAATTGTGTTTTTGAAAGTAGAAATATTTGAATCTATTAAAAATTACCAAACGAAAGTACTCCTCTGAAGCTAATAGATGTTACTGTCACCTAAAATTTTAAAGAAAGTCATATATTATTTATTCATCATTCTTTCCTTTCAACACCTGGACATTCATAGCTTTTCTTCTTTATACCTAAATTCAACTTTGTTTATCAAAAGTCCACATTTCATTTTGCCTCGATCGCAGGCAGGGATGGCGAATCTTTTTATTTAACCGCGCATTTGGAGATTTAAAATCTCCAAACAATATTTATCAACACTGTAATGTGGCAAAAGTTTACATAAGAAATTATCCAATACGTGCTGCTTGCAGGAAACATTGGTTAAAAAGAATCAATATTTTTCCAATTGGGTCTACATGTCATGTTATTGCAATGAGTGTCTTAAGAAATTCATTTCAAGCAATAATATCTTTCAATGCATAAAGAAAAGCCAAATAAATGTGTAAAAGGTTTTGCATAGCATGACGTAAAAAGTAAAAAGAATTTCTATGTTTTAAGTATTGCAAAAGTAATTGCGTTATACATATAGTGTGTATATATAGATAGTCTGTACATGCTAAGCAAATGTTTCTTCTATTACAACAAAAATAAGAAAATAATTTTACTTAATATAATGATTACTAACTTTATTTCCTTAGCGTACCACAGACATTCCTGTACGTGTTATCTCATGCACGCAGTCCTGTCAGTTTTGCTAGACCTGACTAAGATTTACAAATTATAGAACGCACCTCTAGCCAACTAGTGTGCCTCTATATGAGAGTGGAAATATATACACAGGACGCATGTTCTGACAGTGCCCAAACAGAACATTTTTATTTACACTATGGAAAACCTACATTCCAGAACTTGAGACTAATTGACTGGACTAATACAATTAGACGAGTGAGACAAGTGAGTTAACAAATATTATTTTGACGGTAATGACAGTCTCGTCAAGTTGCTAGTCGATTCACATTTTGTCCAATATAGTCTCAACCAAACAGCATAAATAGATCACTTGTTAACTTTAAATTAAAGTTTAATTATTGCTTAAAGTGATAACAACCTAAGACAAAATGTTTAAAAATACCTTTTAATACAGATTACATATGTTTCATTCGCTCTACCGGCGACATCTTCAGATCTCAATGAGGAATAAAATATTCTCGCATAGTTTTTTGAAAGGTGTAAACATAAACCACGAGATCGCATGTCCAAGACTCAACCAGTCAATTTTTTTATCCCATATGTCACCACTCGAGTAACAGCCTAAAACTGCAAATGGCACTGTCACACAAAACTCACAAAAAGTGGACTACCATTCTGGCAATGCCTACATCTCAAACAGGAAATTCGAAATTAATTTGCAATTAGCAATTAAAATTAACTTAAAACGTTCCTTTCGTCTAACTGTATGTTCGAAACTCACAAATGTACGAAATATCGTGTATCCATGCCGAATATTTATATGTATATATTAGGCGACAAAATTTTATTAAAATTTTGTAATATAACTTTTTAAAACCTTTCCCAACTTTAAAACTTGTAATTTTTTAAACTTTATATAATGGGTATTACGTAGCGAGTTTTTCAGCTACTTAAAATGTAATGAGTGTTTTAACTCAAAAACTACCGTGCGTGAATTTCATGAACACAAGTCCCTTCGATTGAGGACGTTCTCGAATTTCAAAGACGTTTGGTCAACTTAGATAGGTTAAAGACACTGTATCGACATCAAATAATTAATTTTCGTTTATTTTTTGTTTTTTTCTAAATCACCAGAAAAATGTGTTTAGTTTACAAGATATATTTTACGGAAAAAAATTACTTTTATATTTCGAATTTTAGGTGTGTTTCAACTTTATATTTTCAGTATCAACTGTATATTTTCACTTATCAACCTTTCAGTTGTTTTCATTAAATATTTGTTTTACAATCAGATGCTTCGGAAAATTTTTAGACGACAAAAATATTATTTTATTATCACAAGGGGATTTCACCCGGGTTCCCTTATTACAGATTGCATGTGAAACCCATTTTTTTCATTTAACGTAAACTTTAATAGTTTATATATATATACAGAGGTGCCAAACTCTCATTAATATTCCGTAATATGTGTGTTAACTTGACCCAGGTTTTGCACCAGAAAATCTTTTAAGAAAAGAAATTAACCGAGAATAAACTAGAAAATGAGCCTATTATACTTTGAAGAAAATAATTTTTATCATTAAAAAGAATGAAAAAAGAATAATTACACACGAATAATAAAAGCGTCTTAATTTGTAAATTTAATTAATAAACTTCAATTTAAAAAATAATCTAAAAAATTGGAAACAAAGTTATTAAAATATACGGGACAACATGAAACAAACACTTTGCCAAACAAATCTATGAGCAGGAATCCATGTATGCAAATTTTCCATCTTATTATATATATATATATATATATATATATATATATATATATATAATATAAATATAATATAAATATAATAATTGAATTTAATAATTAAATATATTAATTTATTAAAATTTATTAAATACGTTAATAATTACATATTAAATGGACACAATGACATAACTGATATACCGACGTTTATTTTGTTGAATCTTCATTTGTATGTAATAAAGATATTGAGAGCATTCTAATATAATCTTACATTTTACTTTTTTCTAAATAATTGATCAATTCAGAGACACTCTAGGAAGCATATGGGAATCTAATTATCTCTTTTCTAGCTTATTTTTATTTTATCTGGAAACTTGTAATTACTGCAAGGTCCACATGCACATATGCAATATGGAAATAATCATCAATCGAAATGAGGTTTCAGTTAATTAAGTTTTGTTTTGAAAATAATTCAAACATATTTTTTAAGGGAAATAATTTATTCATAGGAAATCATTTTGGAATTTGGTATTTATTGAAATTTTTAATTATTTAATTAATATAAAAAATATGACAGTGTTATTACACTAGAAAATAAAGGGTATCATTAATGTATTTAATAAATCTTTTGTTACAATTTATTAAATACATTTATAATTACATATTAAATGCACACAATGACATAGCTGATATACGGACGTTTATTCTGTTGAAACTTCATTTGTATGTAATAAAGACAATGAGAGCATTCTAATATAATCTTACATTTTACTTTTTCTAAATAATTGACCAATTCAAAGACGCTCTAAAAAGCGTAAGAGGACCTAATTATATCTCTTCTAACTTACTTCTATTGCGTTATTAATTCTATTGCGCTATTATTTTTAATTATTTAATTAATACAGAAAAAAGTATGATAGTGTTATAACACTATGGTATACAGAGTGTCTCCAGTGTTCTTTAACACCCTGATAAATTAAAATATATGGGACAACATGAAATAACGACTTTATACATGCATGGGAAATAATTTGTGGAAAAACTTATATTCATTCAAAGATGTTTTGTTAAAACTTATTAAATACGTTAATAATTACATATTAAATACTCACAATGTGAGAACTGATATATGGACGTTTATTCTGTTAAAACTTTATTCGTATGTAATAAAGATAATGGGAGAATTCTAATATAATCTTAAATTTTGCTTTTTCAAAATAATTGATCAAAACAGAGAGTATCTAGAAAGCATAAGATGATCTAATTATATATCTTCTAACTTATTTTTATTTTGTTATCTGGAATCTTGTCGTAATTACTGGAGTGCCCACATGCATATATGAAATGGAAATAATCATTAATCTAAATGAGTTTCAGTTAATTAAGTTTGTTTTGAAAATAATTCAAGCATATTTTTTTAAGAGAAATAATTTATTAATAGGAAATGTTTTCTTAATTTGGCATTTATTAAAATTTTTAATTATTTAATTAATACAGAAAACATTATGATGGTGTTATTATACTAGGGCATACAGGTGTTCCCAATGTTCGATTACACCCTGATAAATTAAAATATATGGGACAGCATGAAGCAATAACTTTATACATGCATTCAAAGATTTTGTGAAAAACATATTTATACAAAGATGTTTTGCTAAAATTTATTAAATACATTAATAATTACATATTAAATGCACACAATGACATAGCTGATATATGGACGTTTATTCTGTTGAAACTTTATTTGTGTGTAATAAAGATAATGAGAGAATTCTAATATAATCTTACATTTTACTTTTTCTAAATAATTGATCAATTCAGAGACACAAGCGTAAGAGGATCTAATTATCTCTCTTCTTACTTATTTTATTTTGTTATCTGGAATTTTGTCGTAATTACTGGAGTGCCCACATGCATATATAAAATGAATATAATAAATCGAAATGAGTTTCAGTTAAGATTTGTTTTGAAAATAATGCAAACATATTTTTTAAGAGAAATAATTTATTCATATGATATATTTTCGCATATTGGCATTTATTAAAAATTTTAATTATTTAATTAATATATAAAAAAATATGATAGTGTTATTACACTAGGATATACAGGATGCCCCTAATGTCCGTTCACATTACAAAAACATATAAAAAGTTAACGAATTTTTGCATCAGAGGTTGCTTTGCATCATAATACATTACGTGTCGGAATATTTTCGACAAAACAAAAGTTTCTAATTTTATTAAACTACTTTTGGATACAAAACATAAAGTCTTATTAAGATAATTTATTTTATTTAGAATATATGTATATTTACAATAAGGAAGTATATAGATTTAGGATTGGTGTATCAGAGGTCGTTTTGCTCCATAAGACTTTAATTGTCGGAATATTTTCTACAAAAGAAAAATGTTCTAATTTTATTAACTATTTTTTATACAAAAAATAAAGTCTTAATAAGATGTTATATTTTATTTAGAATTGATGTATTTTGAAATACGGAAGTATATTAGATTTTAATTTTCAATCTCAATTAAAAAAATACTCGAGAATTTTTATCTTTTATGTATATTAATTCCTCAGTATATATGAGTATATATAACTGACGGGCTTAGTCAAAAACTAGCTTTAACTAAGAAAAACTGGGATTCTCTTACATGTTTCAGTTCAAAGTAATTATAACAGTTCTAAAACTATAAACAGATATAAAACTAATTACAGATATGAAACTAATTATAACAGTTAAGCAGCTAACACAGTTAACGGTTTTATCGTTATTAATATTTTAACTGTTATTAATTCAGTTAAAACGAATTAAAAGTGAATGACGAGAGGTTTAGTTTAATAGTTCGCTGACATTTTCAGTTAAAAACAGTATTAACTAATTATAATAGAATATTTTGAATTATTAGCCGTTTTAGCAGTTAAAATTCGTTATATTTCAAAAGTATGTTCTATCATGCTTTTAAACGTAAACACTTTGAATTGGCAGGCTATTAAACCATTTTGGAATCGAATAACGTTTCACATTTTCAATAAACAATTTACATCCGGAGTTATAAGTAAATGATTGGTATTAGAAAAACATGCAATTTCCATTTATGTCGTCTGTGGAAAAAAAAAAAAAATATATTTAAAAAAAATTCCAATTTTAGTGACTAGGAGTAGTTATGTAATATAAAATGTTACTTATTAGCTGAATCATTTTTAGTTTCCTAAACTCTAATGGATAATGTAATTAACCAGTGTGCAGAGAGAAGTGAATTTGACATCCCAGGTCCATAGAGTATGCAATGTTTCTTTTTTATACATCTACGTTTTGGCGGATGACGATGGCTTGTATCCAGAAGACTGAGTTCCCTGCAGTAAAAACTGATAATTGTATGAAAATAAAACAAAAGAGTATGGTATAAAAGTAACATGCGCCGCAGGCGCCCAGAGGGAGCGCACCGCGCACAATCGACCACCGAACCCAAGTCTTGAAAGACTTTTTTTGCGCCAGCAGCTTTATCTCGATACGGCGATTCGGCCGGTTAGAGAGCCGCTCCCGAACTGCGGACCATCTAGCCTTGAACCCACGTAAGACAACGTAGGTCGTTGCGATACGCGGTGAAACCATGGGAAGTCACCGCGAGACACTTGGAGACGGGCCGGCGTCCCCCAACAGCTTCGGAACTGGAATCCCAGAAGGGAAACAAGGCCCTAGGCCTTAAGTCAGGATGTTCCAACCTGTACTTGCTTTACCACGACTCGAGGGGTGTGAAAACCTACAGAGGTAGTCACGTTCCCTCTCATAGTGGACAAAAAGAGTATGGTATACCAACTCTGTTTCACTTTGTATTGATAAAATACTAAATTCATATTCCAGAGTAAATTAAATTAAATAATAAAAACTTGTTAAATATCAACCACAATATTAGTGTATAATAAGCGTTAGCCCTTCATATGCTTTTCATCCGGTCAGAGAAGTCACAATATCATAAAAATGTACGTTTATGTACGTCCGACAATGACCTAAATTTTATACAAGACAATTTTAGCATAACTAGAAATTTGAAACATGAATTGTAACCCTATAGCTGTCGATAAAGTTTTTAAATGAATTGTACCAAACAATGATAGAAAGAAATCTGCCATTTAAAAAAATCATGATCGCCGTACACCCGTAAATCAGAAGTTAACTTATACGACTCTCTCGGCTAAAATGACGCCAATGGCATATTTTATCATCCGATATTTAAAAAATATATCAAATGAGTTTATATACATTCCAAAATTTAAAAGAAAATATATGATTTAGTAAAGCATAATCAAATATGCAAAGATTTAATAAAGTCAAATCCAAACATTTTTAATTCCAAAACAACTGAGTAGAAATTATATGATAGTGAGGAGATAAAATACTCACACATCATGTAGATACAGCATATATACTATCAAAATGCACTAAGGAGTTAGAAGAACAAAAATAAGTAGATGAAATCACTAGGCATATCAAAAATAACCTTAGTATCGTAATATAAGAATCCGATGTAATCTAAGTAATAAGAAAAAAACATTATGTATAAATTGTTAAATTTTAAATTAGAAATTTTTAAAAACGTGTATAAGAAGACGTAAATGCATAAGATATACCATAAAAATATTTTCCATTTTTTACAAAGGTTTTTAATATTAAAATCGAAATTGAAACATTTGCATATTAAATACAACTTCACAAAATTTTAACTGGTAATTATACATTTTTATTTCGCTTATATTATTGCGTTTTCAATTATTTTACATTTTTCGTTATGTATTGCATCTGCTCCAATGAAAATGAAGCAGCCTTTTTGAAATATTTTATAATAGTTTAATTTGTTATTTTTTATTAATTTTATCAAACTATCTTTCTGAGAGGAGGTAACTGAAATGCTTAATTTTATTTGCCAATTATCCAAAATTTAAAAAATGATTTGGAGTATGCAATATTACATTTTTTTGTGTACAAATTTTACAGATTTTAAATTTTGCGAAAAAGGAAACCATAGGTAGTAGTCGCGTTGTGGTTCAATAGACTAATTTACATACGCTATCTGTTCCTGAAAAACAGACCACTTTTTTCGAAATTCTGCCTGAGATATAGTTAAACGTAATCTCATAGTTAAACTTTAACCTCATCATTTTAGTTTTAATGGGGGCAAGCATGTAGTGTATGTTGTGTATTGATCGTCTGGGGCAGTTTAAAATATTGCGTTCCCTCTTTGGTGCATATTATGATATTTTATATTATAATTTATACGCAACATTTTTTTGGTGACCTGAAAAATTTAGTATATAAGACCATTGCTCCCTCCCTATAACGCCCTATGATACACTAATAGGAATAGTTACAGTGATATAAGTAAAAACAGTCGGAACATGACCAATAGGCGGTCACGTCTGATATAATAAAATAATTATATATATTCAGGCCACCACGTTATTTTAAAAGAAAGATAGAACTCGCAATTGCAAAGGAATATAAAGGTAGTTAAACCAACAGAACGATAATAAGACAGACAAGTCTTTCAAAAAAGATAAATCCTTTGAGTACATATGTTTATGTCATCACTTTTAAAATTACTCAAATATGAAAACATAAACATATTTTTAGAAACAATTGTATAATGAAAAATTAATTTCATGAAACCATATTCACATAATAATACCCTATTCGGTAAATACAATTATATATCGTGTTTGTCCCTTTTATATATTTCACGTTCAGAGAGGAGTAATTTAATAATATGCATGCACGATTCGGAAATATTTTGTCCCAATAGATTAACGAATAAAAGATGCTAACAATGAATTCCATCTTATGGCATATATCTCGAAATCACCTGTGAAAATATGTGTTTTTTTACTAACATTTTGTGTGGTGCAGTGATAAACAATCATGGCAGCATTCGTAAACGAAAGTTGCACATGTGCGAAGTTATATAAAGTCAATGTACGCATAAATTTTAAGAGTACACTAATAAATTATATACTTATAATAGGCAACTTACTTTGCAAACGAAAATAAATGGCTTCTATTTTAAGCCTGCAAACAGCTAAATTGACACGTGGTTGGTTGAAACCAATCATTTTATAAGTTGTCACTTTCTTTGCGTATGTTAGAATTCATAAATTGGGATATAAAATCTTGCTCTTCTTTTATTAAAAATGTCGCCATATTATGGGTGTAGTCTTAAAAACAAACTCTTTTCAAACGACCAATTTGGTCTAGCGTCTCTTTAATATTCTTACATACTCTCCTCCTTAAGCTTATTTTGTAACATAAATTAAAATAATACATTATTCTCCTGCAAATATATTTTTTCGTTTTGGTTTCCGGTATCCAAAGTATCAGAAACGTTACAAAACATCCAAGCAGACATTGACGAGAAGAAAAATAAAATAAAAAAAGCAGGAAATGGTGTAACAATCTATAAAGTAGAAGAAGAGAAAGATAAACCAATTCAAAGACTGACAAAATATAAACAATTCAGCGAAATAGCACCTTTATTGGACGAAGACATCACCACCAAGTGTTTATCAATAGTATCTTACAAGAGAAAACATAAACTGAAACATTACAAGTAGAGGGGACTCTATGTACAATATGCTAAAAGCAGTGTATAATGAGAAATAAAGATATAAAAACATTTAAAAAAGGTGTTAAAATTTCAAAAATAAAATTTAAAATAATATGTTAAAAAATTTTTAAAAACACCGATATTTAAAACTCCCTCGTCTTCTTTTATAGGATTTTATATCTTCATTTTCCATTATACACTGTTTTTAGCATATTGTACGTATTTAAGAGTCTTAACCCTCTGCTTATAAATTATTCACAGTGGAAAGTTCACTGTCAAGATTTTGAAAGAAATACTACGTAAAACACCACCTAAATCCAAATGATTTAACCACCTTGTCAGTGAATTTACAGAGTATGTGGCAAAATGACTTGACACAAATTGGCAAAACGTGTTTGAGATTATTCAGATGCCCAAACCGAAAATATAAGGAATAACAACAACTTCGTAAATATAAGCATGTTGGATACCTAACTTATACTTGTAAAAAGAAAATACACTGTAGCTACTCTGCTAAACACCACCCATCTAAAGAAAGTACATTGACGAATTAACTGCAAAAATATAGTTGCATAAATTGTATCACATCAAATTAAAGGCTGAAAGGAGAAAAACTGTATAGTACCAATATAATTGTACCTAGACTGAGTCACATGGTTTAACAAATGAAAAACAATTTTCTATGTCACACTTACAACAAACTAATGTGGCAGATGATTGGTTTGACTTTTTCATTATATTATCCTGCCACATCCGTTGCTTATGTATGTGATATACAAGGATGTTCTTTTATAGTTTTTTTTATTTTTATTTGTGACTAGTATTCCAGAGGCACATGAGCCATTACCGGTGCAATAAACGTACTCGATAATGTGCGTATGTATGTTTAAAAAATGGAGTTTTAACCATTAACTGGAAATAGAAGTCCATGAGACTATTGCGTTGACATGACTACCCGTTACGTTACAATGTTTAACGTTTATAAAACATATGTTTCGGCTGAAACATAAAAAAATTTGTCCTATTACATGTATACGAAAAGTTTATGGCAAGTTATTTCGAAATTTTGTCCTTTACTGATATTTCATCTTTTCACTTAATGGTTAATTTTTTGGAGAGAATATAAGCGTAGAATACACTAGATAAAGAGTACAATTTGCTTATTTTGAAGCAAATATTCTTTTATGGCGAAAAAAAGCGAACAAAAATGGTACTTACATTCGAAAAAATAATGCGATGAAAAATGAACTTTTTAAAGAAATTAAAGTTCAGTTAAAAATAAAACCTAAAAACGTTAAAATTTAAACATAAAAAGAGATTTTATTAAACTACATACTCTAAAAAACGACAAATGTTTCTTAATCTAGAACAATATAATACAAAGGTAAATTATTAAGTAAGTCACAAAAATTAATTAATTAAAAACTTACAATGATATTCACTTCAAAACAATTTTTATTTCTCAACATATTCTTCACCAAGTTGAACACAGGAGATAATTCAAAAGTTTCGTTGGCAACTTCTTCAACATCCACCATACAGCTTCGACTTAGCTGCAAGCGATTTTCATCTGTTTAGTTCACTAAAAATCCATCTTGGAAGCAAGATGATGTTCAGAGATGATGAAAAGGTTAACTTGAAGTCCTAATGGGGCTTAGACAGCAACCCAAAGAATGTTATGAAGCTGGCGTTGGGGTTATTATTTAATTATCTTTTGTGACTTACTTAATGACTTACCCTCGTATAACCAGGAACGAAAATATACAATAACCTCTTTTGAGTTACCGACGAATTTGAAAAGTGTTCTTCATATTCAGAAATTTCAGAAACCAATATATTTTTGAAATTAAAAAAAACATGTATCTTTCTGTTAGCTGCCACTGATTTTCAGAAACATTCGGGAGTTTTAATTCTAGTGCATTACTCAGATTATCGGATCCTATCATTTCTTAAAAAAACATTTTCGTCTTCAACAAACATTTTTTACAGACAAACATGTCAAATTAATAGCATTTACATTAATATTAATTTTAATGTTACTTTGTTACTCTTGCATGTATAAATTCAATTACACTGCTGAAAGTGTTTATTTGAGAATTTATAGCATCCAAAAAATCGATATTGTGGCTTGACAAAATTAATACACTATAAAAATCACTAAGAAACGTTTACGAAAATCACTGGCACCAAGAGGATAGTTGATTTTATAAATGTTTATTTAAATCTATCATTTCATAAAAAAAAAACATTTTCATGTTCAACAAACATGTTTTACAGACAAACATGATTAATTAACAGCATTTACATTAATATTAAATGTAATATAACTTTGTTACTCTTGCATGTATAAATTCAGTTACACTGCTGAAAATGTTTAATTGA
Organism: Maratus michaelseni; assembly: GCA_963931845.1. Taxonomy (NCBI): domain Eukaryota; kingdom Metazoa; phylum Arthropoda; class Arachnida; order Araneae; family Salticidae; genus Maratus; species Maratus michaelseni. The sequence goes on along the minus strand of OZ007594.1, from coordinate 144,063,047 downwards.
GAATTTATATCATCCTAAAAACCGATATTTGGTTTTATGGCTTGGTATATTGTGGCTTGACAAAATTAATACACTATAAAAATCACTGGGAAACGTTCACGAAAATCACTCGCACCAAGAGGATAGTTGATTTTATAAATGTTTATTTAAATCTATCATTTCATGAAAAAAACATTTTCATGTTCAACAAACATGTTTTACAGACAAACATGATTAACTAACAGCATTTACATTAATATTAAATGTAATGTAACTTTGTTACTCTTGCATGTATAAATTAAATTACACTGCTGAAAATGTTTAATTGAGAATTTATATCATCCTAAAAACCGATATTGTGACTTGAAAAAAATAAAACACTAGGAAAACTACTAGGAAATGTTTACAAAATAATTGGCAGCAAAAAGATAGTTGATTTTATAAATGTTCTTTTAAATCTATGATTTCTTCAGTGATGGAACAGTGGGGCAGTATTTGACAGATTGTCACCACTAAACTTTAATGGTACTGAAAAAAATCTTGTGTGGATAAATATACTAAAAATATCAACGTTTGACACACAATAACATCGTGTAATAAACAGACGCACGTTTCATGAGTATCCTGGACTCATTTCCTCAGTGTAAATAAACTTAAACCCTATTGTATCCCCCCAATATATACCCCGAGGGTAATGACTTACCCTCGTATAACCAGGAACGAAAATATACAATAACCTCTTTTGAGTTACCGACGAATTTGAAAAGTGTTCTTCATATTCAGAAATTTCAGAAACCAATATATTTTTGAAATTAAAAAAAACATGTATCTTTCTGTTAGCTGCCACTGATTTTCAGAAACATTCGGGAGTTTTAATTCTAGTGCATTACTCAGATTATCGGATCCTATCATTTCTTAAAAAAACATTTTCGTCTTCAACAAACATTTTTTACAGACAAACATGTCAAATTAATAGCATTTACATTAATATTAATTTTAATGTTACTTTGTTACTCTTGCATGTATAAATTCAATTACACTGCTGAAAGTGTTTATTTGAGAATTTATAGCATCCAAAAAATCGATATTGTGGCTTGACAAAATTAATACACTATAAAAATCACTAAGAAACGTTTACGAAAATCACTGGCACCAAGAGGATAGTTGATTTTATAAATGTTTATTTAAATCTATCATTTCATAAAAAAAACATTTTCATGTTCAACAAACATGTTTTACAGACAAACATGATTAATTAACAGCATTTACATTAATATTAAATGTAATATAACTTTGTTACTCTTGCATGTATAAATTCAATTACACTGCTGAAAATGTTTAATTGAGAATTTATATCATCCTAAAAACCGATATTTGGTTTTATGGCTTGGTATATTGTGGCTTGACAAAATTAATACACTATAAAAATCACTGCGAAACGTTCACGAAAATCACTCACACCAAGAGGATAGTTGATTTTATAAATGTTTATTTAAATCTATCATTTCATGAAAAAAACATTTTCATGTTCAACAAACATGTTTTACAGACAAACATGATTAACTAACAGCATTTACATTAATATTAAATGTAATGTAACTTTGTTACTCTTGCATGTATAAATTAAATTACACTGCTGAAAATGTTTAATTGAGAATTTATATCATCCTAAAAACCGATATTGTGACTTGAAAAAAATAAAACACTAGGAAAACTACTAGGAAATGTTTACAAAATAATTGGCAGCAAAAAGATAGTTGATTTTATAAATGTTCTTTTAAATCTATGATTTCTTCAGTGATGGAACAGTGGGGCAGTATTTGACAGACTGTCACCACTAAACTTTAATGGTACTGAAAAAAATCTTGTGTGGATAAATATACTAAAAATATCAACGTTTGACACACAATAACATCGTGTAATAAACAGACGCACGTTTCATGAGTATCCTGGACTCATTTCCTCAGTGTAAATAATCTTAAACCCTATTGTATCCCCCCAAAGACATGAAAATGAATCTAAAAACCCAAATGAAAAACAACAACACACCGAGAAACTCCTCCAATCTGATTAAGTCGGTTGGTTGGTTGTAGAGGATTCACTATGACAAAGTAACTCAACCCAGAAAGGTGAGATGTACGGTACACTTGAAAAATCATTAACCAGGGAGTTACCAAATTTATGAATATAAACTGCCTCAAAGAAGTCTAAATCTAATGGAGTGTTACATTTCTTAATAATAGTGGCTGAGTCGAAGTTAAAATTATGCCCCTCACTCCAACAGTGACAGGCAATAGAGGACTTTTGTAATTCTTTTTTCTTAATGTAATGGAAAATAAGTTGAAGTTGAAAATAAATTGTCCTTTCTGGATGTGTTAGTCACACGTCAGCCTAATACATTTGATACCTGTGTATACCGGAAACCTTTTGCAGTCTCACTCCCCCCTCATTTTAATTCGTGTCACCCCCCTTCTCAGAAAGCCTCGGCTTTTCATTTCTTTATTAATAGAGCAATTTCCATTTGTTCTGATAATGTTTCCCTTGGTACGGAATTTAATTATATTAGATCTGTTGCTATTAATCGTGGTTTTAGTTTGACTTATATCAACCGTTTAATTTTTCGTTGTCTAAATAAAAATAGTAATCTTGTTCCTTCTGATGTCCCAGAATCTTTTTCTAACCTCATTATTTTACCATTTCACAATAGCATTAGCTATAAAATAGCTAATATTTTAAGGCAATATGATTTTAAGGTTGTTTTTAAGCCAGTTAATAAACTAAATTTTTCACAGTTAAAGGATAAAATTTCACATCAAAACTTTTGGGGCATTTACAATATCCAATGTCAATGTGGTTTGTCCTATATAGGACAAACTAAACGACAACTCCGTTTCAGACTCAATGAACACAGAAATTACATTAAGAAAAAAGAATTACAAAAGTCCTCTATTGCCTGTCACTGTTGGAGTGAGGGGCATAATTTTAACTTCGACTCAGCCACTATTATTAAGAAATGTAACACTCCATTAGATTTAGACTTCTTTGAGGCAGTTTATATTCATAAATTTGGTAACTCCCTGGTTAATGATTTTTCAAGTGTACCGTACATCTCACCTTTCTGGGTTGAGTTACTTTGTCATAGTGAATCCTCTACAACCAACCAACCGACTTAATCAGATTGGAGGAGTTTCTCGGTGTGTTGTTGTTTTTCATTTGGGTTTTTAGATTCATTTTCATGTCTTCGGGGGGATACAAAAGGCTTTAAATTTATTTACACTGAGGAAATGAGTCCAGGATACTCATGAAACGTGCGTCTGTTTATTACACGATGTTATTGTGTGTTAAACGTTGATATTTTTAGTATATTTAATGGTACTGTTTGTGTTAAAATTTCTCAGAAATTCTGACCTTGCATAAGACGAAGTGTTACGTCGACGAGCGCGACAGTTTGAACCCAGCACCTCCCGTCTACCAGCTTCGAGAGGGGCAATAATATGGTCAGAATATAGTAAAATTACAGTTATGTAACCGTTTTCTATAAAAACGGTCAAATGACTGGGCAGTTTGCTGCAAATTTTTAACTGTCTAAATTTTCGTAGATTAAGAAGTATATGCTTTTTTTTTTACATTGCATATAACAACATGAAACAACTAATTTATACCTGCATGAAAAAGATTTTATTGTAAAACTCACATTCTTCCAAATATCTTTAGATAAAAGTAATTAAATATCTTAATAACTACATATTAATGCACACAATTGGATAACACATACTTATGTTTATCCCGGTGAAACTTCATTTGTATGCAATAAATATTCTGAAGGCATTTTAATATTATCTTACATTTTACTTGTTCCTAAATTAATTAATCAATTCAGAGATTCACTAGAAAGAGAAAAAAGGATCTAATTATCTCGCTCCTAACTTCTTTTTATTTTGTTATCCCGAATCTTGCCGTAATTACTTCAATGTACACTTATGTACATAAAATGAAAAGAACCATCAATTGAAATGAGTTTTTGTTAATTTAGTTTTATTTTTGATAGTTTTTTGGTAATAACGTTCAGTAATGAAGTGAACCTGTTGAAAATAATTAAAACATATTGTTTTAAGAGAAATAAATTAATTCGTAACAAATATTTTCGCAATTAGGCTTTCATTAAAATTTAATTATTCAAAGACAATTATTACATTTACTAATTTAGATTACCGAGACCAAAAAAAATATTTTATTTCGTTTGGATATACAGCATGTCCTATACAGCGTGTTCACATTTTAAAAATTCGTGAAAAATTAACCAATTATCGTATGGAAGTGTGGTTTCTTACATAATACTTGTGAAAATATCGGCATTTATGTAAAGTAACAAACAAATAGTTTCATTTTTTAAAACTAGCCTTTGCTGTAAAAAAATCTGACTATTTGCCATGTCTTACGGTATAAACCGCTAAAACGAAAATTTGTTTCGTATTAGCTTCTGAAATGTGAACGGGCTCACGACTTCTAAAATTATTTTGTATGCTTTTGCCATGACAAATTTAACTTCACTGGAAAGTCTTAAGGTGTAAACAGCACTCCGATATCATAATTTATTAAACGTGAATATTGGAAACATAAACATATTTATGGGTCTCTTTAAATTATATTTTTTCTTTTGCTACCAAAATATGATCTTTTGCAAAGCCTTATGTGCACTTTTTGCCACTGTGCTTTTTTTTATGAATTTTGACATATGTGCACACGATAAATAGTAGAAACCGTATGTGATTATATTCTGTGAAAATATTCTTATATTTATGTGGCTATTAATTTAATTCTTCTTTTAAACCAACTTTCTCATTTTAATTGATTAAAAAAACACGAAGGTTAGCCGTTATGCTTTTGCGGACGCTCGAGTGATTACTTTTTGTCTGTATCTGAATTAGTGATGGGCATAGCAATTACTTTGATTTTTCGAATGAATCATTCGGGCATGCGCAAAATCATATCTGTCAAAATTATTTTTTTTTATTAAATTTCTGCCAGAAATTACAAAAAAAGGAGTTTCTAATTCAATTGTTCCATGTTAAAAATGAAAAATGTGTTTCGCTTTACAAAATTGCAGGGGGAAATCGATTAAAAGGAATACGAATTTTCGCAACTAAGCTTTTCCATCGTTTTTTCATACAAAATCTCTGGTAGTGATTAATTTTTAAAAAAAGTACGAAGGCTAGCAACTATGCTTTTGCGCATGCCCGAATGATGCAATCATTCACTATGTCCATCACTAGAATACATACCTGCCAATAGTGTTGGGCATAATAATTGATTTTTTCATTCGAATGCATCATTCGCGCGTGCTCAAAAGCATATTTTTTAAATTAATCACTACCAGAGATTTTGTAAACAAAAACGAAGGAAAATTATAGTTGCCAAAATTTCGTATTCCTTTTAATCGATTTCCTCCATCAATTTTGTAAAGCAAAGTACATTTTCCATTTTTAACATTTAATTCTAATTAACATTAGAAACTTCTTTATTTTTTCAAAAGTTCTGGTAGTAAGGGAATAGAATTTTTTTAAGTTTGACAGATATGCTTCTGCGCATGCCCGAATGATTCATTCGAATAATCAAAATAATCGTTATGCCCATTACTAATCGGAATGTTAGCTTATCTGACATTTGCGCTTATCTGATATATTTCAGGAGAGTCCTGATTTGTGGAAAATCCTTCACTAGACCTCTATAAGAACAGTTTTCTGATTAGTTATTTAAAGCGTTATCCTTGTTTTGTGAAATCGTTCGTTTTTCATGTATCTGAATGATTTTCCGTTTCACGGCGATTATTATTGGTACGAGTGAATAACTCGACTCTGGTACAAAGGCATGAATTATTATTATATGTAATATATATCTGTATAACAGCAAAAGTTATGTAAATGTCATAAACAGTAATGGGATGACCGCTTCGTTTTTCATATGCGATACCGCCATTTTCTCTCAAAATCATTTTTTTTTAATAAAACTACCTGAAAGTTAAATTTTTAGGAAGATCTTTCAAAACAAACCAATGTTTGAGAGATAATTTGCATTCAAATATGTATGTATTCTGAGATAAATTTAGTCGAAATTAGGTTGATAGCGCAATGCAGCGCTGTTTGGTATCAAAAGAACAATTCACACTTGTAGGCCAATCAAAATTTCGCATAATTCTTTTAGTTGAATTGCTATACAACACAACTCTCTTCATGATATTTTCTTGACGAATTTAAATATGCATAAACCCAATCCATGAAATAAAATTTAGTGAATCAAATTTGAAAATGAATCGTTAATTAATTTGGTACTTCCGTATTATCCGCGGCCAGAAGGTAAAGCAACGAAAATCATTTTAATAGACTATCATATATACCATTGTCGATGGCAAACAGTAATTTAATAAACATTTATTAAATACATAACATCATTAAAAATGATAAATAATAAAGAAACAAACTAAAATAATACAAAACAATAATTTACTATACATTTATTAAAAAAAGAACGTCCGAATGATGGCTTTTAGCTTAGATATTTTTTCGATGGTAGCTTTTTTTTTTGGATGTATGTTATATCCGACTGAATCATTATGAGATGTATATTCTAATTACATACTACATCTATTAATATAACATACATATCTATAGCTATATTATATTTTATATAATTATATAGTTACATATAAATGCTTCTGCTAACTACATTATATTAACTACAGTTACAATATAGAAAGAAAAATGGGGTACTGTAATTAGTATTATAGACGGCAATTTTAGCGCGGTGTATTTACCTATCACGGATCTTAAAAGTCAGTAGACATTAATAATAAATGCCGAGGTCAGTGAGTTGCACAGTTATAGAAACCCCTGAACTGCATCATGTTTCATGAAAGGAGAGCAAAGAGAAACAAAATCGCAGAAGATTACACGCCAAGGATCAATAATGGGCGATATTTATTGCAAATATGGAGTATAGGGAATGTGATTATCATAGGTAGCTTCCAAAAGTTCTATGTTTCACCAAACCATACTCGCTAATATAGGTCAAATAGCATGAAGCCTGATTATGAAACATTATCCAAGACGATTAGAGGATAATAATGATAGATTTTCTAATCTGCTGAGTCGACAGATAAGGTTAGCGTGCAATAAAAAAATATATTAGGAACAATATGGTTTAATGTAAATGTAGATATCATTAAAGGCTTTTCACAAAAAAACCCCGACTTGATTTCACCAAACTGTTTTAACGAAAATACGCTAATTGGCAGTGGGACTAATGAAAGCAGATTACTTAATATGTTTAAAACCCCATTAGTGACATATTGCAACTAACAAGCAAATGGACATGAAGCATGAATGTGTAAGTGAGTTAAGTGGCTTTTGTCACAAAAGATAAAATACGTAACATCAAGAAATATACGAAATGCTGCCATCGCAAACAAAATGTTGATTTCTCTATCAGAATCTCCGGATTCGGCAAAGGATCAAGCAAGTAAATTAAATTATGAATAAACGTAACATTTTGAAATGCTTACCATACATTTAAAGGCGATCAAACTGGTCGCCAGAAGCGGCTAGTGATTAAATAAATACGAGCATATTTTGAAGAATTTATCAAGTATATGGGTACGTGCCCCTCTGAGTGGTCCCGAATCAATCGGCTTATGCGATGGAAAATGTCCGGCAGTTCAGACTAGGATGCCGTGGCGGTCCCTTCTACTTTAAGACTACTTTAAGACTAAACCGGGGACCCAGACGTGGGGAAATATCAATGAACCACTATGACAGCAATCTGTTATATATATAAATGCTTTCTTACATTTTATTTATTTAAATCAAACCCCTCTTAATTTTAAAATCTTTCCATATTCTTCCGTTCCCCTGTATATTAATAATCCTTTTTCTCTCTGTTTTATTTTCATAAAATCTCAGCAGTAATCTAAATGTTAAGTTATACGAATTCATTTCTAGTTCAATAAATAATCCTTTTCATTTATGTATTCCTTTTTTCCGTTACAATAAATGAATAAATAAAAGGTAAATAGTAGTTTTCTACATCACAGTTATATATCAAGATTTATTGCAAAAAAGAAATTAAGAACTTTATTACTTTTAAATCTATTTTTTATAATTATCCTTATTGTGTAATTCTTTTTCACTCTTTATTCATTTAACCTTGAATTGCATCTCTGAATGTAATCAAATTATAGCAATATGTATATAAAATAAATATGCCTATTTATAGCTTCTAAAATAAACATAATAATAATTATTCTTTTGATCTCTCATAAATATTCCAAAAATAATTTAACTTCTATTTCAGAGTCATTAATCTTGCAAATGTTGACAGTTCAAATTATAGCAATAAATTATATCCAATAAATATACCTTCATCTCATTTAAAATAACGTTTTCCTTTTCAATCTGTCAAATAGATTATCCTTAATATATGTTTTTTTTAATGGTTGCTTACTCAGAAAAATAACGGTTGTTCTTGCTTTATTCTCAGTAGCATCTTCCAATCAAAATAATGGGTGATGATATCAATTGCTAAATTTAGATCAACATGTCCAAATATGGTAACGTTTCTGGCTCTGAGGCAAATAATTATTTTAATTTACTGGAAATTCCACGCCCAGCCAAAATTATCTTGTCTTTTCGAATTCTAACGCCAAAATAATGTATTGAGTAATGTGTTTTGGCACTAATTTTGCTCGCCAAGTAATGTAAATCTCTGTCAATAATGTTATGTGACCACTCACTCTCTGCTTAAATACTCACTGTGTGAGTTGCTTCTTCTGCTGGCTCCTGCTAAGAGACACCGCTCCTATATTATACTATATGATCATGAAAAAATTAATAAAAAGCATTGAATGTGTATTTATGGAGTTTTTTTAATTGAAATTACGGAACCTGGAAAATATTTCTATAATTTAAAAGACTCTCTTCGCCTCAACAAATTACAGCGTCACAACCACCACCTCCGGTCCACCTCTACGTCGTGGGTCAAGTGTACCTGGGGATTCCAATCCATTCGGCGAAATCATGTGATACAACTATCCACTCAGTAGCGGCATAGACACCCTTTGTACTGCTCTGAATCTCATGTAGTGTGGAAGAAGCAAGTGTTCGTAGATGGAGATGATGAGCGACCGACGGGCAAAGAGCACCAACGTCCAGCCGGACCAGTATTTGCTTTATTTTACCGTCTCCACTCGTAAACCCCACACGTAGGACTAGTCAGCATGCTGTGTGCCAGGTTTGGGGATACTTTCCCTTACTCTTTGTGTATATCTTTAATTTACTGACATATCCACTGGCAAGGGGCAAGTTGTAACCTTTGCAGAAGTACCACGTCCCGAATATGTGGTAGAGTACATCAAAGTAGATGGGACATTGCAATATTATATAGGAATGACTACTCGAATGTTTAAAATAACAATAAGAGAGCATATGGCAGATATCAAATATGCCAAAAGAACGAGAGCTTTGGCAAGACGTCATAGGACTGAGACTTTAAAAACTGATTTTAAGAATAGTAAAATAATTTATCCATTCACACTTTACTCTCCATCTATTATCCCTGAATCAATAGAAATCTATATATGTAACGAGAAAATATGCAATAAATTAGTCTCCTTTGGATTACCTAAAATTGGTCACGTGGAATTTTAAATTTTTAAAAAGCAATAAGAAAATATTAATTTTCAATTTTACAGTTGCCAATGTTTAAGCGCCAGCTTTTGTTACACATAGGATCTCGTGGACAGGACTCCCAAATGGTCCGCCATCTGAATACCAATATTTTTTAACAGGAAATTTCATGGTAGGTTTCTACAACATTTCCGTAAAACGTTACAGCCGAAGGTGGTTTCTGCGTAATTTGCAAAAAAAATCTAAAATTAAAATTTTTCTAAGAAAATACCGGTATTAAAAAAGCGGACCATTTGGGAGCCCTGCGTGGATTATGTTTTTCAATTTTTTTTCAAACATTTTTGAGAGAATAGTTTGTTTATCCTGAATATCGTGATAATGGCGCCGATTGTGCGTTCGAAACATGTCAATCATTATATTAAAAGGTTTTTATAAGCGCTTTTGTGTTCTGTTTTTATCACTTAAGCATTTATATCTAAATTTTATTGGATAGCATGTTACAATATTTCGAAAATAATCTGTCGAAATCTACCTTTTTAGCAGTGAAAAGGCTTTTTAGTTTAAATTATACGGATTTACATGACAACAATTTATGGAATAGCAAAAAAAAAAAAAAAAAAAAAAAAAAAACTAATAACCAAGAAAGATACTGCCTTTATGTAAATTGGTCTTTTTGAGCAAATCTTAAATCAGAAGTATTTAGTTTCCTCGATAATTGTTGTCTAGAACAAATAAATCATCGTTATTAACATATTTGTTTCGCATTATGATATTTCTTATAGTTATGTTACTTTTTATGCAGATAATAGTCCATTCAAATACTAACTTAAACATTTCCGTTGCTATAATACATATATAAATATATGTGTGTGTTCAAGGATAAATATATAGGAGTTGTTTTACATGATTCACAGCATAATTTATCATCTAGATATATGAATAATAGTAATTAACTACAATGAAACTAAGAACATATTTTATGATTGATGACATACAAGATGCAGTGTATTATATTTCTTTCTGGGAAATAGGGTCTTTGTTTAGGATTATTCTTCTCAAAGATAAACATTTAATTATGTCATACATAAAGAATAAATGTTTGTTCACCCTTTTCAATAAATTTTTTTTTATACACCTTCAAAAAAAAGTTTGTTGTTTTGCACGATGTAGATATACAAATAAAGTAAAATTTTCTTAAAGTTCAATTTTGTTTTTTAATTAAACTTTTCAAAAGAAATAATAAAGTTATATTATTTGTTTTTATACCACAATACTTTATTTTATGCTAACTTTATAAATTAATTTAAAACCTGCTAATATGCAATTGCAGGTAAATATCCCATTTTAAACATGTTTCTGTTTATTAGTTTTAAAAATTGTATTAAAAAATGCATAAGCTTTTCTCCATGATAATTTTTCCACTTAGGACTGGAGTACTTCATTAAACACAGGTTCCACTTAATAAATTTTACTGTAATTTTGTATGAAAATTTAAAAAAAAAATCTATTGCAAAATCTTTTGCAAAATTTTTTGACAAAAGAGACTTGGGTATTACATTTTACAAAAGTTTGTCCCAAAAAGCTTTAAACTAACTTTATTGTTTCACCTGTTGGATACACTTAGGCACTATGTAAATTGCAATTAGTTATAGAAATTGTAATTAAAAATCATAATCTTTTCACCATGTTTATTTTTCCATTTAAGACTGGACTTCAGGTGAAACACAGGTTCCATCTTGGTCAATTTTACTGTAATTTTATATGAAAAAAAAAACAGATCTGTTTCGAAATGCTTTACAAAAGAGATTCGGTTAATGCAATTTTACAAAATGTATCCCAAAAAGCTTTGAACTAAATTTATTGTATTACCTGTTGGATATATTTAGACACAATGTAAATCGCAAAAGGGTTCAACATAAGTAGGTATTAAACTTTTGTTTATGAAATGGTTCTCTAAACTTTTCAAAAAGTTTAGTTATTTAAATTTTTATACGTTATATAAGTAATATTATTTAAAAAACATTCAGCATGCTTTGAGAAGTACAACAATAAAAATACCATTATTTTATGACCAAAACTAAACAGGTTATGATACTTTAAAGTAAATGAAATGTCGGAGCTTTCCGACACTGGAAATGCAATCATTTGTTTTTCCGTGTCTTCTGTCTAAAAAAATGTCAGTTGTTCTGTTCATAACAAAATATTTTCTTACGCAAAATAATACTTCAGTTAAACAAAATGGATATATTCTGTAATAACCTATTTGGTAATAGCATAGGATAGAGTTGTACACAAGCAAAAAAGGGTTTGATAACGAAGTTTCGTATGATGGGTTATGACGATAGCCCATTATCATCAGCCATTATCATGAGTGCAGATTTATTCATTAGGCAGAAGATTATTATTTGATATTGATTTATTTAATATTTATTTATTTATCAATTTGATATATCATATAATGACAAACGTCACCATAATGACATTTTGTCATTATGATGACAGAAAAACTACTGCCTTAGCTAGACAACATAGAGTAGAGCAGTTGCAGATTGATTTCAAGAATAGTAAAATAAGTTTTCAATCAAAAGTTTATATTTCCATCCATTATCCGTGAATCAATAGAAATATATTTGCGAAACGGTAGCATTTGCAACGAATCGGCTTCTTTTGAATTACCTAAAATTTGGCACACGATCCTTTACAGATTGAAAAAGCATATACACATATACTTATATATACTATACCTATATATATATATATATATATATATATATATATATATATATATATATATATATATATATATATATATTATGCATACCTACATATACCTATTATACATATATCCATATACATATATTATTTCCCAACTAAAAACCATAACTGAACTGGAAGAAAGAAGAAGAAAAATATATGTAACCATTGCTTACAACAAATGAAAATTGAATCAAAGTTAGATATGAAATACTTGTGCACATTGAAATAGTGTAAAACTGTGCAGTCTTGCCCGTTTGTTTATTCTATAATGAATAACAAGCATTATATGCTACTTAAATATATTTTAAATCCGTGAGACATGGCCATCTATAAATAGGATACACGTTTCTCACCATCCAATCCCATAGCAACTATAAATTCTAGCTACTTTATTTATTTTTTTAAACGTTACAACGTCCTATAATGCTGCTTTTGATTCATGGATTCCCCGATATCTTCGTACGACATTCTCCGATATATCGGTTTAGTGATTAATTGAAAATCGCCAATCCTCTTCTACCCAAAAGTAATCGCCGTACATTAAAATCCTCACACATTATAAACTAAAAGTAAAATGAATGTACCCGTAAGGCATGTGACATCACGGCGACGTCACTATGAAGTCACACTGTGACTTTGTGACAGTCGTCGTGACGTCAAGTGACGTCGATGTGAAGTCACTGTGACGTAAATGCGAGGTCGTTATGGCCGTTTTCAAGGTTTTCTGTGACCTAACAATGTGACTACTTTGTGAAGTCACCGTGCGACTTCAATGTGAAAAATGTGACGAATCTGCATCGGATAGGGTGACCAGATTTTACCCGAATCCTATACGGATTGTTCGGATCAAAATTTTTTTATGGTTCAAGTTTGTGACGACACTGCACCGGGTCGGGTGACCAGATTTTACCAGAATACAATCCAGAAACTTCGGATCGATCTTTTTGGATTTGTTTGGCTACACAATAGATTTAGATTAGTTGTCGTGTGACCTGATTTTCGTGAACCCGATCTGACCCGAATCGGGTATAATGTTTTTACTGTTAGTCTTGTTCAGAATAGAATCTTGCATACGACCAAGTAACCAGATTTTATCAGAAATTGTGTTACGATACAATTTCTGATGTCGGCTCGGATCTAGAGTCATGCACGAATCCGGTTATATACTTCTTGAACATGATTGAATGTCTACTTGAACATGAATGATGGTTGACTGAAACTATATTTACATTCAACCCGTAATCTTACCCTAACCCAACAACAACAACAACAAAAATTCTGTAGGCCCACAACCCGACCGAACCTGATAAATGATTTCGCATAGATTCGGATAACAAGATTTCACCAAATACGGATAAGATCGACGATAAGGATTGGAACGGCAATCAGTTTTTTATGCAACTCGTATTCAAATTAAAACTTTGCATCTGATTGGGAAACCGGCTAATGTAGCCGTTAAACAAGAAAAGTATAAATGTAAAAAACGCATACTAATGTAAAAATAATAGATGAATCCATTAAAAATTATAATAAAATTAAATATTTTAATAATATGAAATTCTATTGTGCAAATAACCACTTTTAAAAATAACTTCGACTTCCATTTGTTTTATGTAACCACCAAAAATATTGACAATAATTAAAACCACGGAGGAAGATAGATGGAGGGGAAAGTAACGTTGAAATTTTACAATACAGTTTTTCTCCTTATAGATGGCGCCACGGTAAACTGAAGGCTATCCTAACCTGCTTCTGCAATGCTTTTCAATGCGAAAAGCATTCATTTTTTAAATGTTTTTGATTGAAAATTTGAACTTTAAAAAAGTCAAACAAGTAAAAATTTCATTAAATAAAGTTTTCTTCACACCATGCATATATTTTAATAGATATTTGGCGTTTCGATTGCTTTTTATAACTCTTTAAATAAGAGTTCATCCTGACAGAAGCATCTGAATAGTAGTCATTTAAAAATAAATATCACGGATATTGTACTGCGAAGAAATACGGAATGGACGTGTAATTTTTAGAGATTAAAAGTATTATTCAAATAAAAACAGCTTCAGATTACAGCCAAACAAATAGCACTCTATATGACAATTTAAATGGCCATGTCAATTAGCTACAGACATTAGCATTCATTAAGTATAACATTTTAAAAACATATACACTAAGATCGATATACTAGAATAAAAATTTCTTAGTTTAAAAATGATTACATGCATATAACTTTAAATTAAAGTATAATAAAAAGCACTCATCTTTGGAGCTCTAAACATACTTAAAAAAAAAATTCTTCGATTTTTCTTTTGTTTATCTCATCATCACAGCCCGATCTACATCCCGGAATAAAACATTTATATCCCATCTTATATTTATGACATATAATTGCTATAATTAAAAATAATCGAGTAAAATACTTTCGGAATTTAACATAGAAGGCAGCCGCCAAATTTTACAGCGCCCTCTTTCGTTAAAAAAATATGACTTGCATTTTCGATATCCTCGCCTATTCTAGTTTCCCCTCCAGGTTCTTTCTCTGTGATTAAAACTATGCTATTTTGCTTTTAAGTATTGAAGTTTTTAAATGTGTATACTTTGCCATATTTCCCCTCGTTCAGTATCACGAAACTTTCTGACACATTTATGAACAAATTTTTAAACGCTTGGCACTTGCATGCCTGATTATTAAAGCGATTTGGAATGAATAGCGTTTTCCATTTTTAGATAAATGAAATGCTTAAGAGCAATTTTGGTCACGTTTTTTCCGTTTCTGACGCTCCGCGTCGGAAATTCGGTTCAAAACACCGACTTTGATAGTGTTTTCTGAAACATCTTTTGTCAAAAATGGAAAATGGCATTCTGTTACATATATTCTGAATAAGAACACCTGCCAATTTCATTTGTTTCTGAATAAAAATGAATTCAGAAAGTAGTTATTTTGGATTTGATTACAAATTTAATGAAAATAAAAGTATAGATTTTTAAATAAGGATTGTGAAAAATTTATATTAGGAATCCATTTAATAATAAATCTACCTATTGTGCGATATTATTAAATAATAAACATTGTATCAAGCAATAAAACATTTTTCGAAGCAAATGAAATTTAAAACTTAGGATTATAAACGCAAAGAAAAAAAAATATTTTTTTTTCTTTACAAATTATTTTATTTATAGTTTTTGATAGAATACTAAATGCAGAGCTTAAATATCAATTTTTACTATAGAAAAAATTCGATAACATAACTGAAAAAATTGCATTAACTGAATAGCTGTTTTATTGTTTCATCAATATTCATTATTTTTGTGCACCTAATATTGACATATCTTGACAACTAAATTTGTAATGAGTTAAATTGTCGCAATTATTTCAAATATACCAGAAAATTATTTCTCAAAACCTCCACTAGTTAAGAAATTTTCAAATTGTAAATCAAATATTAATAGTTTTAAAAATTGCAATGTTTTTAATTACAATGAATAACTATGAAAATTGAACTGAGAAACGCAAAATATAAATACATTCCTCGTTATAAATAACACTTTACATTTAGAATATATATTGTTAGTAAATACTTTAAGTTTTTTTCCAAAATCTCTATTTAAAACGATATAAAACTTTAAAGATAAAATTTTATACAAGTGATTACAAAAAAAAAAGATTTAAACATCTTAACATTTAAATAATGCACTATTAATGTACCATTACTAAATATGCACTATTAACAAAACTGCGAAGACATTAAAAGTTACCTGCTAATCTATAAGTAAAACCACCAGTTCTAGGGATTAAGTTTTAATGGTCGTTGACTGCTTCCTTTTCATTGAAAAATGAGACTCAAATCCACTGCTTTAATTTTCAAAGTGTCCAGCTTAGGTGTGTTCATAGATCTGAGATATCAAATATCACGCAGACCTTAATAACGCACCCAGCTAGACATAAGGATAGGTTAAAATGGATGATTCACTTTAAAACGTTAATTTACTTTCACGGTATAAATTCCACAATATAGTTCGACAAAATTAAAAGAACACCACACACTCTAATCCGCCGATGAAAATAATCGTCTGCCCTCAACATCTGCGATCATGATCTGCGCAGTAATGTTTACCACAAAGTAACATCTAGCAGGTGTTTCCAGAAAAAGAATAGAAAGATAACAGTTAAATAAAGACATTTCAAATGCTTTATAGTTTATATGGCTGACAAATAACTTCTAATAAAACTATAATATTCTGTTTTTATATGAGAGAGTTTAATATTCTTAGAAATAAGCTGTGAAAATTTAAATTTTTATATATTTTTTAATGAGTTGCATTTGTTTTAGGCGTCCAAAGTAAACATAAATTTTAAATAAAAATGGATTTAATAGTCTTTATAAAATAATTACGACATAAATATAAATACTATTCTGCAATCAGATTTCCTAAATACGATTTTTTCATTTTTTACACTCTATTGAAAAGAGCAATATATTTAACAGAGGTGATATCTTATTAAGCACTGACCAGTTTTGGAATAAATTGCTATAGGAATGACATATACTTTATGACATATTTTTAATTCGTTTTTGTTCGGAAACGCATGAAATTGGCTTTTGTTTTTATTCAGAAACTCTGTAATTGAAAGACGTTTTCCACTTTTTAGTAAAATCAGAAGATCTTTCAGAAAAGAATGTCAAAGTCAGCGTTTTGAACCAAATACCCGACGTAACAGGGAAAGAAAAGAGAAAAACCAGTGTCACGTGACACGAATTGCTTATAACTTGATAAGTAATTTATTTATCAAAAAATGGAAAACTCATTTCGATTCCAAACTGCTTCAATAGTCAGTCCTGCCCATTTTATGCCTTTGCGTTTAAAAATGAGTCAGAAATTATGTCAGAAAGCTTCGCGTTGTGGAGCAGGTCAGTTGAGAACCACCTTAAATATTCAGTACAAGAAAAATGTTGAACGCGTTCGACGGTCACCCCGAGCACCCCCGATGTCGAACTCGCAAAAATGGTGTCCTCACTTTTTAAACAGAAAGCTGATGATTGGGTTGAGTGGCCCCTTAAACTAATAAGAGATTGGAGATTTTTAAAATATTTTTAGTATCACAAAATTAGCAAATGAGTTCTATGCGGTGGTAGGAAAAAAAATTAAATGTTTGTATTTAAAATGCTAACAAATCTTTAAATCGCTAACAGTTTTATTAGAATGGGAGATCTATTTCTGAATTACTTTCCGCCAAAACTTTCCTGCGTTACTAAATTTCTATTTAAGGATTTTTACCTGTGTATTATATAGTATAATTTGTTAAATTTCAAGAAAATGGCAATGAAAATTGTAAAAAAATATCTGCCTCATATATGTAGACAAATATTTATTTATTATTTTATTTTGGAAATACAATATATTTAAATAATGTGTGACAATGTTTTTTTTTAATGATTTAGGTACATGACATAATTCAATTCTATATTTTATGAGTTTTTTTCCAAATTCTCTCTCCGATCACACCGTGAAGTCACAGAGTGTTGGCATTTTGGTCATAAGTTTTACGTGACTTATGCGACTTGCAGTGACGTCATTGCAACGTCACAAAAATTTTTTAATCTGTCAAAAAGTAATTTTCTTCATGCCATAAGATGTTCTAAAGTTTATTTTAAGTTTTCTTTAGATCTTCAAGACGTTCACATTTTGATCACAGTGTGACGTTACAAAGTGGTGTCATTTTGGTCACAGATGTGACGTGACGTACGTGACTAACAGTGACGTCACTGTAATAACTGTAACTGTAGTTATATCATCCTTATATTAATCGTAATCGTTTGTATCGTACTTGTTCGTTGTTTATGTCAATAAATGTCGTCTTCCGTGTTCTAAGCTTCGGCTATTATTAATTACAATATACAAGTTACCACATGGTGTCAGAAGTGGGATTCGAACCCACGCCCACATTCGTCGAACAGTCACAATGACGTCACTGTGACTGTGCATGCTATGCGGGTTGTTATAAATTACTATCTTTTCAACCCTTTCCAACATAGTTGAAAAATGTTTATCAATCTGGTTTGTCTGCCTGTCTGTCCGTGCTCTAACTCTCGTAATTATACTCGTATTGTCAGGCAATGAAGTTTGCAGCACGTATGGTGCCTTTACAGGGATGCTAAAAAAATTTCGTTACATTACGGTCTATGAGGAGGTGGGAATCATTTGTATTTTATTTGAATAATGTTTCAGAATTTAAAGCATATTGAAATTGATATATATATATATATATATCCCTGAGGTCCACCACAACATGCTTACTATGTAGCGGCCATATTAAAATGTCCGCTGGTGTGGTAGAGCACGAAGAAAGAAGTACAACTGTTTTAAAACCAAAAACTGGTTTATTAACACAATTAGCAGGGTGTTTGAGCGAGCTCCACGAAATTTTCCTAAAAGTTTAAATTATCTAAAGAGTTCGTGCTAACAATTTGTAGCTTTAACAAAACTGAAACAATATAATTGAACCTTAACCTTTAAAATATATAAGCACGATCTAACACTCTTATCCTTCAAATTAAATAAGCACTGATGCAGGTTCAAATCAGCTTTACAACTGCATAAAACTCCAGTATAAAATACTAAGATCGATTATCCATCCTGAGACTCGATGCGAGGTCTCAAGGCTAAATCTAAATCTCAATCTAAGTCGCAATATTCAACTTCCCAGGCCAAGTATACTCTAGCTCCCCTGAGCTCTGAACTCAAGTCAAAATTCGCTGCTTATATATTTCAGTGTCGATCGACCAGCTCCAGAAAATTTGCATAATTGAAATTACACGGCGACTCACAATTTCAGGGATTCAGCTGTCCATCGAAAGTAAAAGAAAGATAGAGAGCCTTTATAACTTGTACGCACATAGTCGGTTCATGGACAAAACGATCTCATTCACACATTGCCTACTCACGGAGTAGTCAATACCTTACAACCCCTCCCGGAAATTGTGAAAGAAAAAGCGGTGGTTGAATGCAGACCATCGTCTTTTTCTTTTAAAAAGTTCGAGTCAAAAAATGAACACAAAATGTGACGGGTAAATTTAAATTTTGAATCCAAATGTAAATTTTGTACTTTTAACCCATCACGCAAAAACTGGTCAGATCGACGACACTTTCATCATAACCTCCTGTAAATGTGCAGAATCATGCAAAAGAATCTCATAAAATTTTTCTCACAAAATTCACAGCTTGCCAAAAAAAAATAAATACGCAACTTTACCTCAAAATTCCATGAAGTGCCGAAACAAATTGTAAAGTAGAACGTCACTACAAAACTATCTGTCAAAGAAATAAAGTAGCGTTCCTAAAAATTCCCAAATTGCCAAAAACTCACATCATCGAAATTCAATGTAGATGACTCGCTCAATTACAATGGTCACAAACTAACAGCTAACAGAGCTGTGAAAGTGAAACAATTTTCTTTTATAAAATATAAAGGTATAAATATACATTACAAATTTCTTCAAAACACAATTCTTCTTGAGAGCTAAAATATAAAAAAAACTTTTATAAATAGATTATCTGCTTCAAGATGGTTTACTTCCTGGAACAATCTTCATTATCTACATAAATACAATTTTACGTCAGAACTATGAAATACACTAACAATATTCATAATTAACAACAACAGAACTAATAAGTAACTTCATAACTAATGTATAACGAACAACACTTAAAACTTCAGAACTAGTGCATAACCAACAACACTTTTAAAACTACATAACTTGCGAAAACCCAACATGCAACACTAAAGCGATAACGACCACGAACACGGCCGAAGGGAGAAAGTTAGATTTGGTAACAATGTTAGTAAAGTGAAATAGAACACGCGTGTCAAGGGCAACTCTTGACCGTAAAACACGTGCACGCCTATCCGCGGCG
The DNA here is from genome assembly GCA_963931845.1 of Maratus michaelseni. Lineage (NCBI taxonomy): Eukaryota > Metazoa > Arthropoda > Arachnida > Araneae > Salticidae > Maratus > Maratus michaelseni. Next base: position 144,042,723 of record OZ007594.1, on the reverse strand, counting down.
CGTGTAAAAACCCCATAATACTAAATACATATTTCAAATTCAACATATAGAAAAATCATACACATAATATACACATAATTTATACATAGAATATTCACAGAACACTTATAGAACAATTATACAAGCAATTTAACAATCTCTTGAACATGAAAGCAGTGAATCTCAAAAGATGTTCTCTGACATCATAACTTAAATTTTGAAAAAAATTTTGAACAGAAGTTAAAATGCACAACTTGTGAAGCCGAGATACAAAAATCCAGACAATGGTCAAAAGGTAACTATAAACAGTTCAGCTGCTTTGCACCGTCCAAAGAACTTGTTGACATTAATAAAGGTACTTTATACTGAGAGTAATAAAAATGGAACGTCGTCACCTGATTTTATAGTGAAAATGAACTGGAAGCTTGTAGGCTCATAGAAGAACTCTGGCGGCGTCCCCAAAATCCTTGGACGAAACTCCGTTCTGGTTCAGACTGGTAAGGAGAGGCCACTGTCGCTTGTCGTGCCTGCAGCCGGGTGTTGTAACCATGGCGACGTCCGTTGGGAGGAGCTCGTGTAGTGTCCACTCGACGACTGCTCGCAGATTCCACTCGACGATTTCTAGGCGGGCTTACTGATTTGTCCATCTGATGATTGCTAGGCGGGCTTATTGAAGTGTCGACTCGACGATTTCTTGGCGGGTCTCGACGATGGTGCCGCTGGGCAAGATTGTCTCTAGGGTTGAAGAATGTAGTATCCAAAGGCGTTCGTTTCCGTGAGGCTCCCGACATCGATGTGGAGGGCAAGATCCGCTTTCTGCCGATTCTCCTGCGCCGTTTGGTTGTAGAGGGGAGATAGTCCATGCCACGTTTTCGTGCGTCACTTTGGCACTGTCGATGTGATGACTTCTGAGATGGTTGACTATCGGTAGATTCGTCGAGATCTGTTGATGGATTGCCGTTCCGTCCTCTCTTGGCAGGAATGTCTGTCGATGACTTTGACAACCGTCTCTTGTGTTGTGGTCGATGTGACGTAGAAGGGTTCTGCATGAACTTCTTGTCTGGAGGCTTAGAACTACTTGTCGAGATCGAATGCGCGTGCTGTCTTTTCCCATATTTATTAACCACTTTAGGTAATGTCTGTTCAGCTGGCTGGTTAACCCTGTCTCGGTTAACTTGAGGAAATTTACGCTTCATCTCCGTGCGTATGTTATCACTATTATTATTAGAAGAATTATTTGCATAAGAAGATTGACTGACGTAAGGAGAATGAGAGGTCTTTGACTGAGGCATAGAGGATTCACCGTCTGACGTTTGAGAACCATTTGAGCTAGTGTCCCTAAACTTATAAACTCTGACCTGATCCAAGTTTATCGTGGTATGACAACCGTCAACATCAATAATTAAATTGTTACCTTTAACTTCCAACACTTTATACGGTCACTCAAACTTAGGTCCAAACTTAGCAACTCGTTTTTGCCGACTAGAACTTAACCAATGCTTTTCCAACAAAACAAAATCACCAACTCTAATCTCCAACTCTCTCCGACGCATATTATAATACAACGCTGTTTTTTCTGAGCCTTTCCCATTTTTTCCTGTGCTTCCTTAACCAACTTATCGATGTCCTGAATCATATATTCATTTTCATTACCTGAGATTCTAATTAACTGTTGAAATGGAGTTATAATCTTACGACCCAAAAACAATTCTGCAGGGGTTTTTCCAGTGGATTCGTGAACTGCCGTGCGCAAAGCATAGGCAAAATGCTGCAAGAATTGGTCCCAGTTTGAATGATGAGTGCCAATAAAGGAAGAAATCATTTGAATGAGGGTTCTATTGACCCTCTCAGCCATATTGGACTGTGGCCGGTATGGAACTGTAAAAGAATGAGATATCTCCAGCTGTGTGCACAATTCTTTATAAATTTCGGATATAAAACAGGGACCGTGATCACTAATTACCTGGGATGGTGCACCATATCAAGGCAACACTAGATACCGGGCTTGCTCATTCACTCTCAAAACGTCACAAATGGTGGCTGAGCGCGACCAGCGATTGGTCCAAAGCAACGCGCCCATCGTTTTGTGCCAATCGCTGTATGTCTTTCCTCCTAGTCAGCCACCTTTTGTGACGTCATCATAATGAATGAGCAAGCCCGGTATGTAGTGTAGCCCTGACCATATTTCAAAATAAAACAGTTAAATAAAGTGTTAGCTACAATTTTTCCTGAAGCTTTTCTGAGGGGGACAAACTCAACCCATTTACTAAAATAATCTACAATTACTAATACAAATCTATATCTATTTCCGGTTAAGGGATAAGGACCAATTAAATCAACTCCGATACATTCTAGGGGAAAGGACTTTTTAATTGAAATTAGTTTGCCAGCTGGTCTTATATTTTTGTAATTATATTTTTGGCATGTGTCGCAGCTGGAGACATAACCGCGCACTGCTTCCCGCATTTTAGTGAAGTAGCAGGAGTCACATAATCTGGCATACGTTTTCCTGACACCTAGGTGACCTGCTAATGGATTATCGTGAAACTCGTGCAAGATGGCCTTACGAAGAGAGGATGGAATATAAACTCTTAGCTCACCACGAGAATTTACCGTTTTGGAATAAAATAAAAGACCATCGATAATTTTGAAATTCCGGGACCAATTTTGGAACATACGCGCGTCCGCGCTTTGTACCATGTCAGCATCCTGTAAATATTTATATAACTGACCAAATTCCTCATCCATTTTCTGTTCCTCTATGAGTTGCTCTTTCGACTTCAAAACCAATGATGACAAAACACAAACCTTAACATCCTCAGCTATTTCAACACCCTCCTGGGGATTCCTCGATAAAGCATCTGCTACTGCGTTTTCCTTTCCTGCCCTATGCTCAATTTCAATATTAAACTCAGCTAACTTTAGACACCATCGCACCATTCTCGAAGATAAACCTTTTCCGTGCGTTAACTTTGTTAAAGTAGAGTGATCCGTAAACACTTTGACCGGGATCATACAGAAGAAACATCTAAACTTGTGTAGAGCCCAAATTACAGCAAGGCATTCGCGTTCGGTAATGGAATAGTTCCGTTCCGCTGCATTCAAAATTCGGGACGCAAAAGCTATGGGGCGACCTTTCTGAGCTAACATCGCACCAATTCCGACTGCGCTAGCGTCACAGTATAATTCAAATTGTGAAGCGTAATCGGGATGAGCTAAAATTGGTGAAGAAATTAAAGAATTCTTTAAATGTTCAAAAGCATTTTGAGCCGCTTTCGACCAAACAAATTTAACCCTCTTTCGTTTTAAAGCATATAGAGGTTCGCAAATCTCTGAAAAATGTGGTATAAATTTTTGAATCCAAGCCACCATACCCAAAAATGTTGCTACTTGTTTCGCATTCTTTGGAGGTGTCATTGCCGCAATTGCATCTGTTTTTTGCTTGTCTGTTTGTATGCCCTCTTGTGTGATTCGAACGCCAAGATATTTTAACTCTTTACGAATAAATTTACATTTTTCTAATTTGACAGTGAGACCCGCGTTTCTGAGTAATGTGAATACTTTACGTAACAAATTTATGTGTTCTTCGAATGTTTCAGACATAACGATAATGTCATCCAGGTATACCAGAACTCCTAAACCAAGAATGGGTTTCAGAATGGTATCCATTGCCTTCTGGAACGTGGCTGGAGCCCCTGATAATCCAAAACTCATGCGTTTAAATTCGAAACACCCATTATGCGTTATAAATGCTGTTTTAAGTATGTCTTCCGGTTTCATGCCGATTTGAAAATAACCGGAGGTTAAGTCGAGTGTGGACATGAATTTAATACTTTGAATATTGCCTAGTATGTCATCTATTACAGGAATTAGATACTGTGGATATTGGGTTATTGAATTGAGTTTTCGATAATCTATAGCGAATCTCCAAGCCTCAGGATCCTCAATGCTTTTTCCATTGTTTTTCCGACATAATACTACTGGTGATGCGTATGGAGATTCAATGGGCATAATAATGTCGTCGCGGAGCATTTTGTGAATGTGATAATTAATGATTTTCTGTTTGACTTTATCGGAACGGTATGGTTTGCTTGCTACTGGCGCACGTGAACCGGTATTAATTTCATGCCAGGAAACGTGTGTCAACCCCGGTTTGTCTGAAAACACTTCCCTGAAGTCATGTAAAAACTTATTAAATTTGCTTATCTCCCCCTTTGTTAAACCAGATTCACTTAAATCAATTGAGAGTGATGAGGACTCGTTTGTACAAGTATTCTCATCATTATTAACCTCCAGTGTACGTGAAAAGAAATCTAGGCTCATCCCTCTATCTTTCATGAAATCAACTCCAACAATACAATGGGATTTTAATCCATCTAATACTAGAAATTGCCACTTAGCTTTAACTGGCCTTATTTCCACATCTAAATCCACCAGACCTTTTATACTACATTGTATCCCTTGAGCCGACTGAACCACTAAATTAACATGCCGCAACCTTTTATACGAAAAATATTTCTTATACACTTCAAACGATATAAAACTTTTGTCCGCACCCGTATCCAGAACACTTTTTACCACTATACCACTCAAAACTATTAGTAACTCAGGTAATTCCACTCGGTTAACTACTACCGTATTTAAATTTATCACAGAAGGCTTTGAAGAGTTAACCTGTGACTGCTGACCTTCCGTGCAACAGCCACCTACCAGTTTAACCCCTGCTGACGATTTTTAATACCACAAGATTTTCCCTCTGTCCGCTTAACGACATTTTCATCAACCACTAACTGTCTAACCCTGGACGAGCTAGTCTGCCTTGGGTTAACCTCGTTCCTTCTATCCAAACCATTTCTATTGCGACTGCTCACCCCCTCATTTCTTCTGAAACCATTATTATAAGCTTGATCTTAATTCCTTAAACCACCACTAGCTCTTTGAAAATTTTGCCTATCCCCATAATTAACTGGACCACGAACATTACGACCATTATATTCATTATCATAATTCCTGGACCTATTAATAAACCTATCCCCGTCGTTGAATTCTCGTGTGGTTCTCTGTTTATGGTGATCCGCCTCATGTCGCGCTTCATACTTTATTAATAATTGATAGAGTTCAGCTGTATTCGCTAGGGCACGCAGTTCAATAAAGTCCTGGATTGATACTGAGAAAAGAGGAAGCAGAATATCAATCAGCTCCTGATGAGTAACGTCAAGTGCCAACTTGTTTTTCAATTCGAGCTTTCTTAGAAAAAATCCGGACGCTTTTTCATAAATAGTCTGGCGTTTACAATAAAATTCACGTCTTAATTCCGCTGCATTACGCTCATTAGGAAAGGCTTTAGTTAAAACCGAGCATGTTTGTTCAAATCTTTTCGCGTCATCAGTCACCAAGAAACGGCCAATGTTCTCAAGCCAAAGCAAGGCTTCATCCTTTAGAGATCATTTCAATACTAAATATTTGTTTTTATCTGGAATATCGTTAAAGGCAATATAATCGTTCAATTTATTTAACAATTCTGTGACATTAGAATTTCCGGCAAAGTAAACTCTGTGGACTATCTCTCGTGGATGTGGGCCATCGTACAACCCGTGAAGTTGGGCGCCATTTGTAGCGGCCATATTAAAATGTCCGCTGGTGTGGTAGAGCACGAAGAAAGAAGTACAACTGTTTTAAAACCAAAAACTGGTTTATTAACACAATTAGCAGGGTGTTTGAGCGAGCTCCACGAAATTTTCCTAAAAGTTTAAATTAACTAAACAGTTCGTGCTAACAATTTGTAGCTTTAACAAAACTAAAACAATATAATTGAACCTTAACCTTTAAAATATATAAGCACGATCCAACACTCTTATCCTTCAAATTAAATAAGCACTGATGCAGGTTCAAATCAGCTTTACAACTGCATAAAACTCCAGTATAAAATACTAAGATCGATTATCCATCCTGAGACTCGATGCGAGGTCTCAAGGCTAAATCTAAATCTCAATCTAAATCTAAATCTAAGTCGCAATATTCAACTTAACAGGCCAAGTATACTCTAGCTCCCCTGAGCTCTGAACTCAAGTCAAAATTCGCTGCTTATATACTTCAGTGTCGATCGACCAGCTCCAGAAAATTTGCATAATTGAAATTACACGGCGACTCACAATTTCAGGGATTCAGCTGTCCATCGAAAGTAAAAGAAAGATAGAGAGCCTTTATAACTTGTACGCACATAGTCGGTTAATGGACAAAACGATCTCATTCACACTTTGCCTACTCACGGAGTAGTCAATACCTTACAACTATAGAATATGGTGTACATAAAACCTACAGTTCCTTTACAGGGAAACTCAAAATAATTACATTACATTACGGTATATGGGGAGAAATTGTCTGCGGTTTATTTTAATAATGTTTCAGTATTTTAAATATATTGACATTTATAGATATCACTGAGGTGCATTACAAGTGGCTTACTATAGAATACTGTGTGTCTAAGCTTTCAACGTTCATTTACAGGGACATACAAAAATATTCGGTTAGTGTACTATCGGTTAACAATAATTGCTGCAAGTGCATTTTTAGTTGCGGAACGCGTTTTTAAAATTAAAGAATTTTTTGGCTTTGACTCGGTGTGTATATATTCTATCGATCATATACAGGGCTGCACAAAATACCTCGGGTAAATTTCCGTTTATTGACGGAAATTCTAGAAGAGGGATTTTAAAATGTGCTATGCGTTTCCTAACAAAAATAAATAATAGCATTCTATGTAGTATATATAGAAATATGTAGATCATATACAGGGCTGTACAAATGAATTCGGATATTTTTGCGAATGTTATTGGTATTTGCTGAAATTTGGTTCTCAAATGAGTCACGCGTTTACGAAATTGTTTACTAAGACATAATCGTTCACAATATTAAATGGTTAATATTTGTAAAAGTATTCCGGAAGTGTTGGAAAGTGTTACATAATCTATGTTTGACGCATGTTTTTCCGTTCTTGTTAAAAATGGTCTTAGTGCGTATCGTAATAATTAAGGGAAAGAAAATGTTTTTCTATTGTGAAAAATATATTTTATAACATTTTAGTTTTAGCTTCTTTGAAAAAAAAATTATTTGTTAACTATAAACATTATGTGTATAATAATATTCATACTAAGGCTTTTAAAGAGTTTTCACGCAACGGGTGAATAAAAAGAGAGGGACGCATTTCATGCATATAAGAAAATGTAATTATCGTAAGTACATTCTCTCATTCGACTAATTGAATTCTCATAAGGATACTTTGAAAAGTAAAATCAAGCTACTTTTACTTTACTGTAGTTATAAAAAATATTTTTGTATGTTTAGTAAAGCTTTATATTAACGAAACAATTTGTTTTATAACAACGTTCTCATAATTCCTATTATGTTTTTATGTCTGTGCAAAATAACGGAAAAATTAATTTGTTTGCTGAAAAAATTATCTTTACACTGTATTTTCTTACTGAATTTTTAATCGCATTAAGTGTGTAACTGCAATCTTAGAGCCAAATGTAATTGCATTTCACTGTTATGTCTATATTAAGGATTTTTGCAATGTTAAAAAATTGTCTTAATCTAAGAAAATATAATATAACCACAGACGAAAATATGCAATAACATCTTCCGGATTACCCACGAATCCGAGAAGCGTTCTTATCTTTAGTTATCTCTAGAAACCTCAAAAACAAATATATTTTAGAGACTGAAAGAAGCACTTATGAAGACACAAAGTTTCTTTAACTGCCACTGATTTTCAGAAACGCTTACGAGTAATTTTTATAGTGTATCAATCAATTTTCTCAATCTTTGAATATAGGTTTTTTGGATGCTTTCAATTTTCAAGTAAATAGTTTCATGTTCAACAAACATCTGGTTCTTTTCTTTGGAACTTTCTCTGGTCAGTATCTCAATTTTAATTCCGAATCTCCTAAATCCCATAAGTTCGCAGTTATCACGACCTTACTGACTAGAGCTTTACGCTACTGTAGCACTGAGGAGCTTTTTAATATTGAAAAAATGATAATTTTATCGAATCTGAAATTGAATGGCTGCCCTACAAGATTTTGTAAACGTGTAATCTCGGAACAAATACAAGCACACATGAATACCCCTCCCCATTTCCAAGTACTAAGATGAGCCAGTTTGCAGCTATTCCATATTACAAATATATTTCAGAAAATATTTCGCATCTCTTGAAACCACTCCGTATCCATACAGTTTTCATCTCACAGAAACCTTTAAATATTTTTTAAAGCAATTTCAAACATAAAAATCCCAGTTCTCAGTTTAAAGATGTAGTTTATGGTATTCCATGCCAACAATGCAATGCGATCTATATAGGGGAGACAGGTCGAACACTTGAGATAAGAATAAAGGAGCACAGATGTGCATTTCAAAATAAAAATTTAAATTCCAAAATAGTGGATCATGCAATAAAAACAGATCATTTTTCAGATTTTGCTAAATCTTTTGTAATCAGATCGAGGTGCAGCGACTACAGATCTCGTACTTTCTTAGAAGCATGACATACGAAAATTACAGATTTACCTCCTAATTAATCAGGTGCAATCCCGAATGAATACTCCGTGTTATTATAACTGTAACTTTGGCCTCGACATGTTTGTTACGTTGCATTTTCTATGTGTTGATATTTTTGAACTGTGACTTACGTTAAGAAAAATGTTTGTTGATGAAGGATTTTCATGTAAATCCGAAACGTCCAATTTTAATATGTTTTTAATGTTTTATGTAATTGTAATGTAATGTCTGTAATTTTAATGATTTTAATATAAATATAAATATGCTCAGACGTAATAATTTTGTTTACTTCAAATTCCACAAACATGTTTTAGAGACAAACATGATACATTAACAGCTAAAATATTCAAATTAAAATTAATGGTAATTTATTGCTTTTGCATGTATAAATTCTATTATGCATCTGAAAATGTTTATTTAAGTATTGATATCTTTGTAACAACCGATAATTTGCATTGAAATACTCTCATTAATATACTACAAAACAACACTGAGCCATATCTGAAAATGAGTGTAAGCAAAAAAAGAAATCTTTAAATAATGCTTCTTTAAATTTCGAAACTATCTCTTTTTCTGAGGTTTTTAAATATTCTCTATTCTAAATTAACTCGGAAGGGATTATGGTATGTTTTCTTTCGTACTTTATTATATTTTCGCAGATAAATACACATTTGCCTTTTTTAGAGTGTAGAGCCAAATATGATTGCATTTTACTACTATGTCTACATTAACGCTTTCCACTGTATTGTTTTTTAACTGCTCTAAACAATTTTCGAGATGCGGGTGCTTAAAAGGAGATTCCCTATGCTCTTCCATCTCAGAAAATGTAATTACCTTCAAACAGAATGAAAACATTTCTTATAAATTTTTTTTCCTGAAGAAATCTTAAACCAGCTAAATGCGACAATTGTTATTAGATTTATTTTATTACTCGTAGTAATATTTAAAAATCAATTTTGTTTAATCCGTAAAGAACAGTGAGACGAAGAAAATGTTGGTATTATTTGTTTGTTTTATAATTTTCGAATGTTGATATTTTTGACACTATATAAATATATAAATTAGGCAGTTTTAAAACATAATGTTGAAATTATGTTATTTTTAAATTTTAATCATGAATTAATCAATAAATAATAATTAAAATATATAAATATGCTTAGTTTTGTAGTAATTACACTGCTTGACAAATGTTAAAGAAAAACATATTTCTTCAAAACTGTGTTTAATTAAGCCGCTAAATAACTGAAAAAAGAACGCTAGAGGACGTAGTATAGCAAAGTCTCTTGTCTGAATTTAAAGTCAATAAATACACGTGGTTTCCTTCTGTGAAACTGGCACATTTGGGAGGAAGTTACACTGCTGGTTTCTGAAGATGGTGCTGTAAATTTTCTTTTTGTACGATAGGTATTAACTGTTAAATGTCGGTAAGACATCATTTGATTGCGTACGAGCATGGTGTAGTGATTGGATGTCTCAAACAAAGGCAATGTGTCACTCAACTTACCAAAGTAAGAGACGTGTCTCCTTTTCTGGTTTAAAAAGATCTTTGGATGTCGAAGTGCATGCTGGAGGTCATGGTCATGGTCACATCTGAATATAATCTGTATGTATGCGTAGTTTCCAAGAGAAAAATAAATGATACTCCAGATCAGATAAACTCAGACCTTGCCAACGCTACCGGTACTTGATTATCTGCGAGAACCATTAATATAAGGATATAATAAGAATATCACAACCAGTTTTTATATATTTTTTAAACACAAACATTTATGTAAGTAGACAAAATTATACTGTATTATTATACTGCTTAGTGGTAACTATCTTGTTTTGTTTTACGATACTTCTTTGAAAAAATAATATAAAATACGCCTGCTTTTTGGTGTTACAAAGGGGGAATTTCCCTTAAAATTCATAGCTCATAGTAGACAACAGTTTTTGAAATGCCGCACTGCTGCATATGGGTTGTAGAACTGACACTTAGAACTCTAATTGTAGAGCTTTAACTTAAAATGGTACATTTCAGGTTATTATCTCATATTTTATGGAATCTTATGCCATATGCCTATCTAATATTTGTTTCTGCTAATTTTACTGGTATAGTAATTAAAAATAGTATATAATATTATAGTAACTGATGCGTATTTCACTATGCTATAGTAACTGAACAAAAGAACGCTTCGCGTGATTGATGATCATTTTATGAAATCTTGATTACTTTTCTCCATCTAAACTTTATAAAATGGTTTAAAAATCCGAATATCTTTTCTAAATACATTCTGAATGATATAAATTGTATATATACACTGTTAAAGACTTGAAGCAAACTGTCCGGCTATTTGACCATTTTTATAAAAAACGGTTACATAACCGTAATTTAACATTATTTTGACAATATTATTCACCATATTATGGTCAGAATAGAGTTAAATTACGGTCATGTTACCGTTTCTCTAAAAACAGTCGAATGACTGGACAAATTTTTGCAAAATTTTAACAGTGTACATCGAATTTTTTAGCTTTTGTTCAAATGAAATTTTTACAATATGCTCTAAACTGATCCACCTATTATATGACCACACTAGCAGACTACGCCCGCTGCGCTGGTCGGTTTCTCCAAAAGAACCTTGAATCAAACGAAATATATCGGTGAATTTAACCATATATTTTAAAGTAATCTGTACCTTTACCTGGAATATCCTAAAATAACATAAAAACGGATACTTATTTCACTAAGTTGTGTTTTTTAATACTGTTTACTGTTACGTTTACAATTTATTACTTACTGTTTTCCATTGATTTATATGTTTTATAGCTACATTTTTTAATTACCGGAATTAACCTATATTATTCACAACCAAAAAAAATGGCGTATCTAGTATTTGTCGAAAAATTAAATAAAATCATGCACTCATGACATCATAATTCACTTTTATATTTTAAGAGAATAATACGGCTACTATAATCTGTGACTCGTGCTGACTCATTGCTGTTATTATTTTTTTTTACGCGTGAAGTTTTCGCTATAGTACTCGATTGTGAAATTTGGTAATATTCAAATTATATGAATTTAGTCTCGCACGCAGATATCAGATTTAAATATTTTCCTTTTAAACAACTATCTTTATTTATTATGATTTCTGCGGTACCAGAATGTTATGTAATTTTATTCCATATCGCTTTTCATTTCAAACTTAAAATTAAATTTTATGAACTTTTAAAATATTACTTACGAAAATCCAAAAATGCACTGGCCGTAAGGAACTAGAAACCAAATTTAAAATTGCAGAAAAAGTCTCAACGATGTAGAAGAAAAAAAATATGTAGGTAAAATATTATGTCTTTGAAATACTCAAGGAAAAACTATAGTAAAAGAAGAAAAAAGAAGATTTAAAAAAAAAAAACTCCGGGTTCAAACATGAAAAATAGAAAGATGGGAAAAACTTCAAATGTGTTCCAGAATTGTTATTCAACAATAAAAAACACCAGTATGGAATGTAATTCCGTTTTCCGAGTTTGCCTGATTCTGCAATTTATGTTACTTTAAGATTAATGTCAAGATTAATAGTTAGACATAACACAAGCAATGCGCATGAAAAAATGAATTCGGACAATAATTTCAGTTATAGCAAGAAAACTCTTAAACAAGAAAAAATCCCTTTTTTTTTTACCAAGATCATTTTCCTTCAATTTAAATCATTTATTTTTCATAAGAGGCTGCTTACATATTAAAAATTAGTAAAACTGTGGCACCACAAAACATTCTTCTCAGCCATCATATTATATTAATTTAAATTTGTATAAGATATTATGATTATAAAGCATACTACATTCTTCGAAATTAACACACAGTTACAGTGAAAAGTTAAATAAAAGAAGAGCACAACAACAGAACCGCCTGCTGAGTAATAAAATTTTAAATTAGATTAAGATATACAATTCTAATCGTTCTACTTAACAATAAGAATTTTGTGCAATTCTACACGATAGAAAATTAGATACAGAATGTTCATCGCAAAAAGCATAGGGTTAATATTCCATAATCAGATCCACAGCCAAGAGTTGGCGAAAAAAACGCAGAATTTTGAGATAATGCGGTAAAAAGTGTAAGAGAACAATAATGGCGTTATTAATACTTCAAACCATACTCGCTAAATTGGGTTGTAGATCCGATAAGGATACAGCTATCGCGGCAATCCTGATACACACAGCATATAGCACCATTTGTTGAGCGGTATACACCCAAACCCAATCTTCATCTATAGCTTTCATGGAAATCTTGAGAAATTCAGCATAGAAGCACGACTTGTTATGGGTGGTATACAACACCCAAGTCTACTCAACACCAATTTACATGAATGTTTAACAGAATAACCAATTTGCAGAAATTACGTGCATTAGTTGTTGAGATATATCTATCGCGAGAATCTAGAAGAACACAGAGTAGTAGCGTCACCTTTTGGTTGATATACACCAAAACCTAATCAGAACAATTTATGTCAAGGTCTAACTGAATTTAAAGTTTAATTAAATTCGGGCAATTATCCTAAAGATAGAGCTGCCACAAAGTTTGTGTCACACTCTGGCTAACAAAAAGACAGACATACATTTTCTAAAAACTGTCAAACCGTATTCAGGGCAACCAAAAAAATGCAACCTCATCAAAAAACGGAAGTCAAAAATTTTCACGTTTCCAATACTTTGGACTTATGTTTATATAGAAGAAAGTAATAAAATTTAAATTTGAATATGATCAAATAGCAGTGCAATAGATTTATTGTGTGCTATTGGAAATTCCCACGCTTCGCTGGTCAGTTTTTCTTATGAAACCTCAAGTCAAACGAATGTCCGGCCAAATGAACTGAGGGTCGGGTGCCCCCACTACCTTCGACAGCGTGGACAGTGGCGGATTTTATAAGCTCCGGTTTCAAACGAATCTTGAATAATTGTGTGTTTTTTTAGATGAAAATCTTTGTAAACAAACTGGATTCATTTTACTATTATGGAAAATTGCTGTTGGACACGAAAAAGCGTATAAAAAAAAAAAAAAAAAAAACTAAATATTTAACGGAATGCTTTTACGAATGTCAAATAATCGTCTTCGAACGCGTAAAAATGCCAAAAAAAATAATAAACAATGAATTAAAGTTAAAAATAAGATTACTTTTAACGCTGACACTTTTTTTAAATTAACATAGATACATATATATAAAATACATTAAAAAATGGCATACCTGCCAACATTGCACTAAACTTCTGTACAATGTAGGTTAATTTATCCAAGGTTAAAAGGCGTTTCAAACTAAAATTTTATTTTAGAAATTGTTCAAACATATTCCACGTAAGAACATGAAACTAAATATATATATATTTTATTTTTTTAGACATACTAGGGGGCTCTGCAACCTGCTCGCTACGCCCACCAACCCCCGTTCTGATTTCACAGCCTCTTAGAACCTGGTAATGTATCCTGTTTTAAAAAGATGATAATGATGATATCACAAACGGCGACTATCTTCTGTAATCAGGTTATAATGCTTTTTCACTTTACTGGTTATAATTCTTTTTCATTTAATTCATCTTTTTTTTAATTTTTAACCCTATCACTATGTCCTGGGGTCCATGCGGACCCCAAGCACTTTCAACAAGTTGTCAAAAAATCTATCACTCACTGACTAGTGTCAGTCGGTGATATCTCATATCATAATATTTGTAACACACGGTAAAAATTAAACTGTACTAATATAAGTAGTGCTTGTTTTTTTTTTTAATTTGAAAATTAGATAGCATATTTGTCCTGGACAACAACAGGGCATGTTTTGATAGGACATAGTGATAGGGTTAATATTCATGTGTAAACACAATTTTTATGACGTAATTTTCTTTATTTCCTGCTTTCAACACGTGATCATTTAATTATTATTTTAAACTTTCATTATTGTTTTAATAGTATCGCGCAAATACATTTTTTATTTGAGATAAAACTTAATCCTTTGCGCTTATTTAGAAATTGGCAACAATATAAAGAAATGACTTTTTCACTGACAGATTTTTTACTCGATTTTTAAGGATTTTTTGAGTTTTTATTGTCCGACCGTGATAATTTTTTGAATTTCTGAAAGCTTGTTATATTTCGCGTCCGGTGGTATGATTTTCGAATCCGTAGGATGGCTAGAAAAAAGTAATAGCTCCTCAAAAAAGTCCCTAGTAAAAAAGCGATGAGAATTACCCCGGTTATCTATGCAGAATGTGATTGGTCCATTTTTAAATCGTTTTTGGCTCAGTTCCAGATTACTTTTTTTAATATAGAAGGATTTTCCCGTTGGAAACGTCTTTAACCGGGATCAAATTAACTCACATTGTACAAAAGTTTAGTTGAAATTTGGCAGGTATGCAATTGTAAACGTTCCAGCCCTCTTCAATACAATTTGCACACACTCACTATAGATGTCAAAAACCAACTTACTTGTGTTAAATAAGCATCAAAACAACTTTTACAGTAATTATAATATATATATTATAATTACAACAATTATAATTATCAGACGTAACGTTTGTACATTTTAATGAATTAAAGTGTTTGCTAAAATTTTAAAAGTTGTTTTCCAATTTCCGAGTTGAGTTGAATTGTACAAAGACAGAAATTTTCTTGCATTTTCCGGAATCGTAACAATTATTTGATTAAAAACGTGTCCCACGATAAAGCAAAATAAATGCAATTCTGCTTTTGTCCATTTTCTACATAAAGGCGCCATGCTGTATGTATCTCACCACTTATTTTAAAAAATTCTGTTTCCTGTATAGCGGTTTTATCCCCCCTATCTAAAAATCGATGAACAACTTCACTCAACTCAAACCATTTTTAATTTTTTCTATCTATAATAGATGAAAGTTTTGTAATATAATTGTTTTTCGACGAATTTACAGGTTTTAGGAATTAGTGATTCCGAAAAACAAGTTTTTATAAATTGTCTGTTTGTCCGTCCGTTCGTCTGTCTGTCCTCATTGTGTCATCAATAAGTGTATGACGTTATGCTTCAGATTGAACCAATTTTTTTTCTATTTTTGGCTATGGCCAGCAGGTCCCACTAAATTTTGGGGATATTTCGACGAAAGAGGACGCTGTGATCGCGGTTTTGGTTCCATTTTCATCATTGTATCATCGAAAAGTGTATGGAGTTATGCAGATAATTAAACCCAATTTTTTTGTATGGGTTTTTAACTATGGCCTGCAGGTCCTAGTTGAATTTGGGGATATTGCGTCTGGAGGGGGGGGGATGTGATGCCATTTAAAGATTTCAAATTCAAACAGCTGTACAAAAAAATTTAAAATCTTAAAAAAAAATTCCGTTAAGTGTTCAACCTTGATCCAAGGATTTCAGAACATTTTTTGTTTTTCCTCTATTTTAGAAAATGGCTGAGATATAGCAGTTTGAAATTACAGGGGGCTGACATTTTGAAACAATACAGCAGAATTCCTCCAGAAACGAATTTTAGTGAACATGGTTTGTTCATGGTTTCCTCATGGTTTAGCTCATGGTTTTGCTAAAATGGTTTTGCTTATTTCATTGCAGTAAACATGGTTTCATCACTTACATGCTTAACACTATATATTTATATTTGCTAATGTCAAATTCTCGCCAAGATTCACGACAATTGGAGAAACATCGCTAAATTTGGCAACAAAAATACGTTGCCATATATGGAGCCAACTTGGCTATGTCTGTAAAATTTGGCGATTGTCTCATTCGAATTCAGTAATAACAAGAACTGTCAATGAATCTTTTGTAATCGGTTTCCGCGCATTTTAGCTTCGTGTATTTTCAGTTGAATTAGCTAAACTCTCAAAATCAAGCAATAGGGAGTCTTTCCTGCCGGAACAGGGCAGAAGGAACTTTCGTAGTTTAGTGTAATACGTCGGCTGCTCGCATCCAGGTAACCCGATGATTCGCAAGCAACTGACGTACATCAGAATGACGAAAAATAATGATTTTTTGGCGGTGTGATAGCGAATTTTGAAGCATTCATATGTATAGAAGAAAATTTTGGGATTGGCATATCCGACAATTTTTTTATTTTTAAAGCTTTGTTTCGTTAACTTTGGAATAGTTTATTTCTGAATTTACATAATGTACAGGTAAGCTGTAGGTGAAAAACAAAAGATAAATTTCAAATCTTTATTTTATTTTGTAAGTTTTAATATTCTTCTAATAAAACTAGCAGTTAGAAAAGAAAAAATACTGTTGATTCATCTTCAATCATTTTGTGAATTTGCATGTTTTGCCATCTATCATCATAAACTGAAAACACTAAATTAATATAAGTCACGTTTGAAATAATTATTTAATTGAAAATACCAATTAATAAATCAAAAAAACTCCTTTCGATGTGAAATATAGACATTTTTGTACCTCCCTGCGAAATATCGTGTAGCTCTGTGCCCAGCGATCTCTTCAGAATACTCTCCACAGTTACATATACACACAAACGCGCGTACGAAAAGCTATCCATCCAAATTATTTTAATTTTAAGTTCCGACTCTTTTGAAAAATTTATAGTTTTATAAAAAAAATATTTTTTAAGAAAAGAATGATTGAAAATTAATGATAAAGTGAAACACTGGTTTCTTAGGCATAAATATTAGAATATTTTATCTCTCCAATATTATGTGAATTTTATCATTTTTAAAGGGAAGACACTGGTTTTAAACCTACTTACATATTTTAACTTCGTTTTGTTCGAAATACATTGGCATCATAAATTTAGCAAATTTCAACCTATAAAGAAAAAAGAAAATACTATTGTTCTTCATTCGGGGAAGATATTTCATTGGTCAATTTAAAAGTTACATGCAATTGTTTTTTCTGATATAGATAAATGTTTCATGTTCTGTTTTATATCTATTTATTTATTGATTTACATTTTAAATTCAGAATGAAATGAACACATTTTCAAGAAAAAATATTCTTTACAATGCATATATATGTATAAAATATCAATACTGCTACGAGCGGGCTAAAATTTAACTGGGTTCTTTCATATTTTATATCTTTATTTCAATGTTTTGTATTGATTATTGCAATTAAAGTTTACTTATACATGTTATTAATTTTTCATTCTAAGTTTCATAATTTTAAAATTTTCCTTAAACATTTTATTGTCTGAGTGCAACGAAGACTCATACACAGCGCAGTATTACTTTGCCCCATATATAGCTACGATGGATATTAAAACATTTCGTCAAGCATAACTCAAAAAATATTTAACGGATTTCGTTCAAATTTTTACAGCAGGTACCCATAAAGGTGACAACGACGTCTATTTATTACCAATAATAAATGTCAAACCGTTTGGAAATTATATTAAAAAATAGATAAAAAAGCACAAATAAAATACGTCACGAAATTTTGTGCGTACGTCATTTTCACCGGCGGAAGATTTTCGTAGACAATCGGAATTGAAAAGTTCATGGAGTACATGGAGCAAAAAAATATGCACGCATTAATATTCAGCACAATAAAATATATTTCAATTTAGTAGAAATCGAAAATTAATTTGGATTTTTTTCTGTTTGAAAGAAAAAGCCCGCAATAACTTGGTAGACTTGGTATTAGAGATTTGGCGCAAATCTTAGCAATTGCGCAGCTTTTTTTATTTCGCGTGTGTAAATTTAAAAAAAAAATCTTTGGTGTTTAAATAAAAGTTTTCGATTTATGGCATTATTTCTTTTTTTTTCTTCTCTTTTTAGCATTTTAAATGGGATTAATGAAAGGCATGTACTTTAAATTAAATGAGTGAAAGGTTTATATTTAAATGAAATGAATTCAAAATTAAAATGTTATAGGAACAATATTTGGCAATTTATCAACTGCGTCAGGATAACATAAAAGTACCAATATATCAAACGGTATGTAGTATATGAAATGAAACAATTATATTATAATCGGTACTTACGTATTATCCGTGCCAGGAGATTGAGCGCCAAACATGGTTGCCAAGTACCAATCTTGTTTGTCGTTGTCAATCATGTTTTCAAACGCAGTAATTTAACATTATCAAATATCATTGTTAAAAATGGTAATTAATGTAAAATAAATAAAATGTAATATATGTTTATTAAATTTATAACATTCTTAAAAATAGTAAATAACATTATTTTAGTAAAATTAATAAATTGTAAATAGCATAGTAAATAAGAAAGAATAATATTATAGATTATTCCGAGGCATGTACCATGCAGCAAGAAAAAGAAAATATGTAAAGGTTACTATAATTAGTAATATTGGCTCCATGCTTGGCGCAGTTGGCTTAAAACTGGCACCTATAATACGTAAGTACCTTATAATCACCCAACTTAAAAGAAAAAATACTAATATTCTGCATTCAGAGGGGAAAATCCATCTCCTGTGCCGTAAGATTTGACGAATTCTTTTTTGGTGATAAGTTTTTCGATGTGATTGTTGGGATCTGCAGGATTTGGCTTACTTTTTCTAAATCTTATTTTTTTGCAGATGTAGTATTATGTAAATATATTTTTTTGCAGATATTTTTCTATTTTGTATATTTGGTATTCTATTTTGTATATTTTCTATTTGGCATTTGGAAAAGAGATTTTTACCTTTTTATCTGTGCCTTCGAAAATATTAAAAAATAAAAAAAGATTTACATATATCAAGCATATAATGTTATGTTTTGCATTTTTATAAGGACCCCTTCTCCATTTTTAGATTTTAAATGCTATTTATTATTTCTAGCCGTTTATTAATTGTTTACAATTTACCCCCCTGACAATAACAATTATTTATCACAAAAATGCCTCTTAGGTTTATTAAATAAGTTTGTTTATGTATTTTCATTACTTATTAAAATACCGACTATGGCGATAAAATTTTATTTTAGCATCGTGCTTAAATTTTTAAGATGGTGCAAAAACATGCTTTAATAAACGTATGTTTGTAAATATTTGAAAAACATGTTTTACCGCTCTCTTGAAAAATTTTGTAAAATGCTAAAACTACCTTTAGGCACCATTTAATTTTTTTTTTCGCCAACTGACATAGGATACGAAACTTTCCCCCTTCAGATACACAGGCAAGGCTGGTCTCAAACAAGAGTAAAGCTAGCAACAATATTGTTTTAACTCTATAAGAGTTACAATAATGATATTAAATGCTTTTTTATTGGCTTTAGGCCCAATTACGAAAGTTTCTCCTAAAAGAAACTGTAGAAGAAGTCTTTTACATTTGTTTCAAATGAAGCTCGGTGTACAGGGTATTTGTTAATAATACAAACAACACTAATTGCATGAAGGCAAAAGTTTTAATTTAAATGTATATATTTAAAACCCTCCCCCCCCCCTACATCCCCCCCCAAAAAAAACAAAACAAAAAAAAAACAAAAAGAAAAGAAAAGAAAGTTACAGTAATGAATTTAAAATGGCGTTAAGCCGCGCTTTCTGACATAAGCAATTGGCTTCAAACGCGATAACGAAACTTTCACTTAACTTAATAACATGTAGCTAATATAGCCCTCAGGGTACTTTGCAGTTATACAGACCTTGTGGTTTTTTTAAAAAGCTTGAGACAATTAAGGTTTAAGAAGTTCAGATTTACTGTCAAATGATATAAACAACTATGAACACAAAACTGATGAATTATTATTCAGGTTTATGTATGTATATGTATTTTTAAAAAAATTGCATCTGATTACACTTATTAGATAAATTATTTCTGTTTGCATTTAATACCTGATAAACGGCTTCTGTATATTAAATAAATTGTTTAAATATTGGGAAGAGGTGGCGAGAGGTAGAAAGACGAGTAAACAAACGAGTAGACAGACGGGTAGAGAGACGAGTAGCGACATAGGTAGACTGACGGGTAGCGAACCGAATAGACAGACGGCTAGAGAGAAAGGTAAAAAGAGGGTTGACAGAGGGGTAGCGAGATGGGTCACGAGCCGGGTAGCAACACCGGTAGACAGGAATGTAGCGAAAAAGGTTGCGAGATGCGTAGCGTGGTAGATAAAGAGACGAGTAGAGAGATGAGTACAGAGACGAGTTGACTGACGGGTAATGAGATTGGTAGCGAGTCGGGTACAAAAACAGACGGATAGTGAGACGGGTATACAGACGAGTAGAGAGACAGTAGATGGGGTACGGAGATGGGTAAGAAGATGGGTAGAGAGGCGTATGGCCAGACGGGTAGAGAGACAGATAGACAAGTTGTGAGACAGATAGACAAATGGGTATCGAAGTGGATAGAGACACGGCTAGACATACAAGTAGTTAGACGGATAGACAGACGGATAGAGAAATAGATTGGCGGGTAGCGAGACCGGTAGAGAAATATAGAGACAGGTAGCGAGACGTGTAGAGAGATAGACAATCGGTTAGAGAGACGGGCAGAAGAACGGATAGGGAAACAGACAGATTGTGGAGAGACAGACAGACAGGCAAAAGAAAAGTCTGCGGATTGGCGCAGTAAAGGCGCAGGGTGCAGAGCCTCCTAGAGAATAATAAAGAAGTATCTGTTAACTTTGAAATATATATAATTTTTCAATTTTGCCGATATGGAGATTTAATGTAAAAGTTATTTCACAGAAGTCATCGAAAGATTTTTTTGTATACTTTAATAGTAATTTAGACTATAGTTTTGCAATCTGGTTTGTAGCAAAGCATGCTATCAATGTGGTTTGAAGTGTAAGAGTTTCTATAAACAGTTATACAAATAATAGATATATAATCAAGGAAGAAAAAATTTAAATTCACACACAAAAAAAGGTGCAACAATGAAATTAAATTTGCTTTAAGCCACGCTTGATAGAATAATCTAATGGCTGCAAATCCAATTACGTAACTTTAAAAAAATTTGCGTTTTAAAAGATCCGGCGTTAAGTTTTGCGTAATACGCGCTTATGAAAATGATATTCTTTGCCACATGTTAAAATAAATTATGACAACACATCTGATGAACGGTACTTCTTTTCTATTTTTTTAACAGTGTATATGAATTTATATATGATATTTTGTAATTCTATCATTTAATTTGCTCTTTTTCTTTATATTGTAATTGTTAACCCTATGTTCTCAGCAATATCACTCAGACTAATCCCTTTGAGGGAAGTCCTAGTACTGTATTGTATAACATAAAGCCCCACCTTTCCTAAAGGAAAAGTATTTGCAAATTTTATACAGCATTGCAACTCTAGGTTATTGTATGCATAAAGTTTAATGCATTAGATAGAGTATACTAAATAGCACAATACTTATCAAATTTAAGACTTTTTTTTGTCTTCTCAACAAAGGAAAAATTACCGAGATGAATATTACAAATATGCATATGTGAATATAAGAAGTAAGTTTATTGTGTGTTAAAAGAAATAATGAGCAGAGTGTAGTGAGTTTAATTATTGCATTACAGTCAATTACCTGCTGATACTGATATATTTATTCAAGCTTCGCATATGAACTTCACACAACAACCTTCACTATGAGATATTATCATAGTAGTAAAAATGCACGGAGAACTTTGGAGAGATAAATAAAGTAGAAAACTTAGTTGAGATCACATTTAAAAATTAAAAATAAGCATAACAGCGCAGTTTTGGATCTAGAAAGCTGTGCCTTCATCACGTGTAAGGTCAACAGGGGGTTAAAAATCTAGCGCATAAGACGTTGGGAGTCTTTTAAATAAGATAAAGCAAAATAAATTAATAAATAAATATTTGTTTTTAAAAAACAGTCCTCACACGGTAGAAAGATGGAAAATAATATTCTATCATTTAAGCGTACGTAAAAGATGTTCACCGTCACTATCTGCGGCACATGATAATATCATTCTGTTTTAGTATATCGGTCTCTAATCATCTCATATATGTGATTAGGGAGCCCGATTAGATGTATAGAATGATGACATGAACGTTTGAATTTTAATTTTTTAAATATAATATTTTTTAATAATTTTTCCGGTATCTTTAAAGTAACCTTATCCCTTTTCCGTATTATTCTGGTACACTTATTCCTTTTCGTTTTAATGTAATTTTTTCAAATGTAGATTCGATTTCATTCAAGTTTCATATTATCTGCAAGAACTTCCCAACAATCCTTCCGCCTTCTTTCTTTTTTCTTTTTAATTTTTTTTTTGTTAAATGATTAACTATAAATGAATTCCGAGAAACCATCCGAAGAGCACTACGCTTTAAAATCCATATCGTAAAAACATGACAGTATTTCTCGCCAAGAAAAGAAACAACAATGCAATGAATCGTAAAATGACAGGAATTTCCGCCAATTGATGCCATACGATTTTACAATTTTTTTAGGACTCTGTCTAGATTATATATTCTGGACTGACCAAAACGGGATTTCAACACCTCTATATTTTGCGTTCTATTTATCATAGAAACAAAATTTGTTTCTATAGAATCGAGGCGTGCTAAGTGACTAAGAAAATAAAAGTAAATCTGTATCCTATGAATAGGTGTTTAGTAAATGCGACTTTAAAAGTGCTGTTTTTTACATTGACATCTCATACAATTTATATAAGATGTTAAGGTTTTTTTACCATTTTTGAATTCTTGTTTAGAACCAAATCTGTTGAAAGAGCTAGAGGGATGTGTAATTATCGGATTTTTATGCGGTTTAGTGCATTTGAATCGTTTGTATGAATAATTCAAACCTTTAAAAGTTTCATGCAAAAAGTATTAATTAGTTTTTGATTTGTGACAGTTTAAAGTAATTTATTTCTATCCTTAAAATATAGGGTTATTACAAATGAATCGTCGGGTTTTGATACTTTACTACGTGCAAACTAGGAAAAGTATATGTTTCCATGACAACTCAAACGAGAGGGCGTTAACTACAGTTTCACGCTGCGTATGTGTAATGCGCGTGTGGTTGCCATGGATTCTGCGAAAACGTCATATTCAAAATGGTGACTGGACAGCAGAAAGCAACTGGAACACGATATCAATGGTTTCATTTACCAACAGGATGGAGCTCCGCCACACTGGCACAAAGAGGTTCGTAGCTACCTTAATCGACAACTCCCACAACGATGGATTGGTCGATGTAGCCGAGATGACAAGACACTGTTTTCATGGCCGCCCAGGTCGCCCGACCATTCGCCGTGTGACTTCTTCGTTTGGGGATATGTTAAAGACTTTGTTTACGTAGCACCGTTACCTACCACTTTGGCTGAGTTGCGGAACCGCATCACGACTGCATTCGCGACCATCGACGCGACAATGCTGAGTAATGTGTGGAGCGAACTGAAGTATCGCCTTGACTTCTGCCGTAACTCTCAAGGAGCACATATTGAACATCTGTAGTATGGACATCAATCTTGTATACTTTCGGTTTATTTTCATGTATAACCCATTGTTGTAAACTATTGTAGTAATTATGTTCCAAAATAAGCGCTTCGGAAACACGATGATTCTTTTCTAACAACCATGTAGAGCTAAAAATATTAAATGGTTCACCTTTTGTCAAAAGTATCGTATACAAATTATATTAAGATATGTTACTACAGTCAACCTAAGTACGCTTTCTATTATAAAATAGAATTGTAGCATTTACAGTTTGTTTACAGGGTTATTCAAAACATCTTTTGGTAGGTCTACAGAACTGTGTAAATAGTGTAACATTTAGAAATTTAGAAAGTACATACACTGAAAATTCAGAAAATCTGATAAGTGGTAGAGCTTATTAAAATGTTTATAAAGATATAAAAATACAGGTTGTAATGAGATAACGAGTCTCGCTTATAGCAGGGACGTTGGATTTCCAGAAAGAAAATAAAAACTCATTTTATTTAAAAATTTCTTGAAACAGGCCCACTAATAAAACAAATGCTCATTATTCAGTCTGTTTTTTTAAGTACGTACATATTTTGTATAAATTGATATAAATTTTGAAAATCTAATGCTATTGGTCCAAAAGTTATCAGTATGAAATCGTTGCTGATTTAATGAATCACCCTATAGCTTATACAAAAACAACAAAAAATATTGCTGTTTTGTTCGTCACATTTTATCATTTCTAAAAAATAAATGGATTCTTCTGAGTGAGAGATGTGTAAGAATCGAGAAAATGGTCACACTCCTTTTTTTCTTTTAATTTCTGAAGTAAAATGGAATATATATATTGAAAATAAAAATGCCTTACAAAAAGACGTGATATCTCATTAAAAACAACTCGTTGTGAATGATCCCGCGAAGCAGAACGTCAGTCATAACAAAAAGCGATATCACACAGAAAGAAGCGATTATAGAAGGGCATACTCCGAGTGTCGGGTAAAACTTTAACACTACTCATAATGTTTCCAAAAGACACGGGTTGAGGTACTGTATGTGGAATGTGCTTAGCGACCTGCAGGGGTATGCAATGAATTCAGAATATCAATTGTGTAAATTTGTGAATCTCATAAAAACAAATTTTAAATTCCCATTATACCTCATTTACAAATATTTGTACCAGTTGCAGTTTTGCAACTGGTTGGTACTGGCTTTATGCTGTTTGCAGTTTTCATATCTGTAATAAACCAGAAAGAGTTGTAAGACAAGCTGGAAACGGTATGAAAGTATGGTAATCAACTATTATTACAATTATACTTTCCAATATTTCTTAACGTAATCTTTAATTACATAATTACATTTAATACACTGTTTCAAAATTAAAGTGAAAATTGGTAAAATTGAACCTGTTTATGACAGAATTTTTTCTTAAACGGAATATGTCACTTTTGTAAGATAAGGAATATTTTATAAACAATACCATTAAGAGCCTACGCTAGTCATCCAAACAAACTCGAACGCTAATGTTAAGTATACGGGAAGGTTCTTCGCAGATTTCTCGCTCGCAGTTTAATATTTTTAAATGATTATTTTGCATATGATAGCTGAGGCCGATCCCTAATATTATTAGCTTTTACTTTTTCGATTTTGGTTCCAGCTTTTTTATATAAGGCAACTTTCACTTTTAGAACCGGTTCCAGCCAGTTCTGAAATTCAAAGTGTCCGCTTACAAAAAAAACTGTAACTAAAATCAAAAAAGTAAAAACTAAGAACATTAGGATTCGGCCTCAGCTATTCTATGGAAAAAAAATAAAATATTAAAATGCGAGCGAGAAATCTGTCAAGAACCTTCCCATATACTTAACATTAGCTTCAGCGTTTCTTCGCGTGACTAGCGTAGGCTCTTAAAACAAAAGTCTAGCTAGAACGGATTTTCCCCCAGTCACGTGCGATTCCGTTTACACATGCTTTACTGCAATATATTTCAGTTTATTTAATATATATTATTACGTGCATTCTGTTTAATATGCATATGCTCAACATTATATATATTTTTTACAAACTCAAAATTTTTACACTTTTACTCCTCGTAAAAGAGGTTTTTCTCGTTCAAACAATTGTAAATAAAATCAACAAATTTATTCTACGAGCTGATAAATAAGAATAGACATGCAGACACAGAAACGTCAACTTTTTACAATTTCATGGAAGCGGTTTTACAAAAAGAAAATTGATAAACATATAGTCATTTGTAAGTGCAGGATACACATACATTATAAAAGCCTGCAGGTTGCCAAGCAGTTTTAACATACTGTACCTCACTCCGAACACTTTGGAATCATTATGAGTAGTGGTAGATTTTTACACGGCAATCGTAGAGAGTATGCCGTTCTATGTCGCTTCTTTTTATGTGATATCGCTTCTTTTTATGACTGACGTTTTAGATTTGTTACTTGGCGGCAGGGTGGTGTGCAAAATTTTAATTAGATTAACTATTGAAAACTAACGATTAAAAGTTTAATCAGGACTAAAAATTGACGATTGAACTTTATCGTCAATCTTTAGTCATGATTAAACTTTTAATCGTTAGTTTTCAATAGTTAATCTAATTAAAATTTTGCACCATCCTGCTTGGCGGGATCATTTACAACGAGTTGTTTTTGATGAGATATAACTAACACATATTGCAAAGGATTATGAGAAATTGAAAAATCTTTCTGAGTTAACAAAATACTTAAATTGTATCAAACTAGCACTGATGCGTACAATTACAAATATTATGGTAGTAACTGTTAAATATATATATATATATATATATATATATATATATATATATATATATATATATATATATATATATTTGCTAAAGGGACAGCTTAAGTATTATTCAAACAGGGGTTCCTGTTGTTGGGTGACCAAACACAATTTATTAAATAATTTCGTATTTAGGTACTAAACACTGTCAAAGACAATTTAACCTTCTCAATGACACGAGCTATGTCAACAGTAAAAGTAGGGGTAAAAATCCAGAATGATTCGACTCGATTTCAACAATAACAACAAACAACAAACTCGATTTCAGTATAAAAATAAATAACAATATTGATATCAATTTTACAAATTTGAAATAATTACACTGGTGAAAATGTCCTCATGTTCTAAAGAAAACGTGAACTTCATTTATAAAGCTGAAGCATTGTTTCTAAAATTAAGACGCCATTTTCAAAGAATCTTCATTACGCCTGTGTTTAAATTACTGCCAGGAAATTAAAATACATATTAAAAAAATAAAAATAGAAAATATAACAATTTCAAATTAAAAAAGATGTACAAAATAATTTGAAATACAAAAGATTTTTTACTTTAAGGATTCGACCTTGTTACATGGATTCCGAATCATTTTTTGTTTTGCTTCTATCTAAAAAATATGGCTGAGATATAGCATATTGAGATTCTAGGATGACTGACTTTTTGACATTAATGTGATTATTGCCATTCTATGGCACTTGCATTTATGAACCGATTGGAAAGTCACTGAGCATGTGCACAGGACTTACCGAGGTCTGAAACGAGTTCGTTAGCCAGCTTCATCCGCCCTCTTGTTTGAAAATAGATGTCAGAAGAAAAAAAATTCTAATTCAAAAATATGTGAAAATAATTCAAAATTTAAAAATACTTTCCTTTAAGTATTCAGCCTTGATAGAAGGTTCGGGAAAATTTTCTGTTGCGCCTCTGTCGAAAACAAATGGCTGAGATATAGCAATTTAAAATTCATTGGTGGCTGACGTTTTGAAACAATCTGATTTTTGTCATAATGTAGCACTCATATCTATGAAACAATTTAGTTAAGACTGAGTGTGTGCACAGGAATTACCAAGGTCTCAACCGAATTTGTCGGCCAGTTTTATCTGCCAATTTGTTTAAAAATGGCTAAACGAATAAACTTTTGAAGTTTCCATACAATTTTAATATTGACGAAAAATGCGAGTTTTTATAATTGGGTTATCTGCATTTTAGTTTCGTGTGTTTGAGTAAAATTAGCTGCATTCTTACTCTTTGAGCGTCTGAGGGTTTTCTTGCATTTTCAGAAAAATGCTTGTAAACCGAAAGTTTAAATTCTGTTTCACGTTTGTTTATAAAAAACACTTCATATCCCTTTATCTTCTATATGTTAAAATACAATTCTGTTAAAAATATTTGTGTCTGCGCCGAATTAAATTGTTTTTGAGAAACAGAAAAATGGAGAAAACCGCTTAGATGGTTTTAAAGACAAGGAATAGAGAAGCTATTTTATCCTCCCGGTGCAGGCCTGAATGGCTTTTTTGCTTCCTCATGAGATATGTAGCATGGAAATACGAGGATCGATCCAGAAATAAGGTTACCATCAAATTTTCAAACATACAACATTGTTTATTCTCATAGAAATTTACATCTTTGGAAAGAAGAAAGTTTGTCCTATTTCTCTACATAATCGCCATCTTTTTCTACGCATTTTTGAAGACGGTGTTCCAATTTCTGTATACCGATGTCGGAGAACTCCGCCGCCAACCCGTTGAAGAAGCGTTTCACCTCTTCTTTGACGTCATCGTCGCTCCCGAAGCGTTGGACACCCGAGTGTTACTTTATTTTGGGGAACAGAGTTCACCGTCTGTCAGTCGTCCTCGCAGGCCGTTTTGGACAGCTCACCTGACTTTTCTTGCGTGTTACAGAATAACTCGCGTCTGGCGCGATCAACAATGAAACCTCCATCTCGGACGCCTGTTGAGCCAAGAATAAGCGGCGCAGAGAAGCGCGGCTGGGGAGAATCGCGAGTGCGGGAACATCTGCGCACTGTGCTGTTGCCGTATTTCGCCTCCCATCTTCCCGTGCGGCTGGAACTCTTTGGGAACCTTATTTCTGGATCGACCCTCGTACAATAGAGAACATTAGAAAGCATAAGTAGTACAAACATAATGAAAATAAACTTCTGGAATTAAATGACTGCTATGCTACTTCCAAGCCTATTTGATTGAATCCCCACAAAATCGTTTACAATCGTGCTCTCGTTCAATCGAATAATCACTTATTCTTATGTTTGTCATTCTATAATAATCTCAATTATTATACTTAATATTTAAGTTTTCATTTTTATACTGGGCGTTTAACGCACGCCTGCAAAATTTCATATTTTTTATTGTTTCAAAAGTGCGCGTTATGCATCGCAATTTAACACACTTGCTCTTTAGATTTTTTTAATTTTTTTAAGTATGTGATAAATGTGACAATGATGCACTTTATAAATATAGAAAAAATATAATGCTATAATAAAAATCGCTTAAGCTATTCAGGTGTACTTAAACATTATTTTATTACACTAAGTTTAAGTTTATTTATTGATATGTGTTGCATGCACATTAACCAAATTATCTTTTTCTTTAGCTTTAGCATTTTTTAAAGTATAGAACAAATGTCAAAATGGCGCGCTTGATACATATATATAAAAATAATGTTTTAATATTGATTGCGCAAGCTATTCAGTTACTGGTTATCCTAATGAGGAAAATTGAAAAAATATATATATAAATGAGGTCACCACAGAAGAAAAATGGAATAAAGCTGAAAAATAAAGAAAAAAAATAGTCAAAAGGGAAACAAAACTCACATAACTATAATGTTAAAAATTAATGATAGACAATAGTGAAAGTAAAATAACAGCATCAGAGAGAATATAAATATCAATGTGTATAGAAATACTTCATATATCTCAAAATATTTTTCTTATATTACTGGAACTAATACTACCGATACTTAACGAAACTAATATAAAAGAAATAACTTTTTATATAGAAAATACCTCAAATTCACCTTTTTAAAAATATCAAAATATTCTTAAATATATATATATATATATATACTGCATATATCAAAATTTACGTTTAAAAAAACATTCAAGTTTTAAAGATAGTTTCTTGGGTTGCATGTATTTGTGCCTAACCTGAATATTATAACGTGAATATTTTTAACTTGACAAATAAAAACGATAAAAAAATTCCATGTGTTTTTAGTAAGTAACTGAATGCATGCATTGTTTTTGTTTAAGAGAAAAAAAGTAGGTACAATATTTATCTTTATTTACGTAATTTCGAAAACTGTCACTTTTTTCCCATAGAAAAAAAAGAGAAAGTAAACAGAGACTCAACTTTTAAAATGGCATTTTCGATGGAAAAATTTTAAAACTGACGATTCATCATTCCGATTTGCAGATGATATTTCTTCGTAAAAATATCTAATACCACTTAAATGTTTGAAGAAAATATTTTTGCAATATCTTATATGAAAAAAAAACAGTATAAATAACAGTTACTTGTAAAATGTAGGGTTATAAATTGCATGCTTTTAAATTGTTTGTCTGTTTAACATAATGTATATATATATATATATATACTTAGAGAGAGAGAGATTATAAACTGTTTTTGGGGATACATGAACTACTATGTAAGACTTTAGTTGAAGTATTAAAAAAAGTTGATGTAAGATTTCGTATAGCGATGTAAGGTAATATGATAATCTGTATGGTTAACAAAGTAAAATGAAAAATGAGGAACATACACAATAAAGTGCAGTGAAAAAAATAAAGTTTTCAATTTTGAAATACAATAATGATTAAAATTTGCCTTTTTTACTTACTATTACACAAAAAAATAAAAAATAAATAAAAATCTGGTCAATCGATTAATGGCTTGAGCTCTCAATCAAGTCCTGAAATTACGAAAATTGACAGCAAATTATGATGTAATTGTGAAAAGATAAAGTTCATAATTTTGAAAGTCAATAGTCACCAAAATTTCCTTTTTTAAATCCTATTTAAAGTGAAAAAAAAATGCAGATCAATCGATTAATGTCTTGGTCTTGAAATTACAAAAACTGAGACGTATCATGTAAAAATAAATTGCACAATTTCGAAATACAATAGTCATCGTAATATATCGTAATGCTAAATACATTAAAATCTGAAAAAAATCCTATTAAATAGGAAGTAAAATAGCAAATTTTGATGACTGTTGTATTTCGAAATTATGAATTTCATTTTTATATAATACATCACAATCTGCTGTCATAATTTCAGCGACTGGTAGAGTGTTTCAAAACATTAATCAATTTACCTAAACATGTTTTCTGTTAAATTGTACGTGAAATGGCAAATTTTAATCATTATTTTATTTCGAAATTGTAAACTTTATTTTTGTTCAGTCCATCCTAATATGCAACCACTAGGAAAAACGATAAAATGATTTTGACACCTTAACTGCTGATTTGGGACTTCTGTGAGGCTAAAAAGAACGTTCTTTACTATTAAGAAACGTTAAATACAATAGTAGAAGAAAGAGACAATGCTTGAATTCACATGTTAATATGCAGGAAAAAACTATCGATGTATCGACAACAACAAATTAAAAATTAATAAATCATTTTATAAAGGCGCCGCACCCTATATTTCTAAATCCAAATACAATCTACGTATAAATTCATAATTTAGGAATTTCATATTAAGCATGGAAATCGCTTCTAGGAATCAGATTGTAAAGAAACAAGGATTAAAAAATTTCAAACTTTAAAGGGGCAAATCGGATGAAAAATAATGAAAAGCACTTCGAAAAGTAGAAATTTATCACGATTCTAGAGACATACGCAGACGACTTGAAACTTAAATATCCGTATGTACATTATTTCTAACATCTACTTGTTTACTCTATACGAATTTCAAAGGGATAAGAAGGGAAAAGTGGAAAAAAAAATTACAATTTATAAAAGTCACTTTTAGCAAACGTATATGTAAATGTAATAACTACGGACAATTATTTAAAACTAGGTGTAAAATTGCCCCATAGTTTTTTTTTCTGGATGCTCTCTGTTTTGAAAATTTTCAATATGTAATATTTCTTGTTTAAAAAATGTTTGGAGCACTTTCATGGTTATTCTGTGATTTATCTCCCATTCTGTCAGTTCTTATCATAGAAAATTGCAATTGTTAAACAGCGGAATATAGTGGGAAACATATGCTATAATACAGGGTGTCCCAAAAGTCTCCGTACAACTTCAAAAATTTATTACAAAAAAAAAAATAATAGGCCTACAGCAAAAATAATTACAACAGTGCATAGAGTACCTTAAAAAGTTTTTTTCTACAGCCTTAGTAAACTTCAGCATGAGATATTTTCGTAGCACGCAGAATATCAAGAATTTCAATTCAATCCACGAAAGTTTTTCATGCTAACATCAACAGTAGCTACTGCTGTTTGGATCTTTTGTTTCAATTCCATGAGACTATCAACTTTTATTCATCAAACATTTCTTCATTCATTAATCAAACATCGTCAATTCAACATTTTATTTCATCAAACAGTTGTAACTACTGTTGATGTTAGCATGCTGAAACGCACGTGGATGGAATTGGAATATCGACTTGATATTCTTCGTGAAACGAAAGGATCTCATGTACAAGTATACTAAGGTAGTAGAAAAAGACTTTTTAAATTACTCTATGTACTGTTGTAAATATTTTTGCGGTAGGCCTAATATTTTTTTGGTAATAAATTTTCCAAGTTGTATGGAGACTTTTGGGACATCCTGTATAATTAGATTCAGGTATCTTCACCAGGTAATGGCCATAAATTCCTGCGTAGCTTATTTAAATGTAATTATTACTCAGGTAAAATTTCGCCGAATTGGAATGTTAGTAAACTTATTTCGTGACAAATTTACATTGGGTTAAAATGATGTGTGTGTGAAACGATGTGCACGTGCGAACATATGTATGTGCAAACGTATGTCAGCATACACGCAAATACTGATTAATAATCTACTGAATAAACATTCGATAATCAGATGCAGGGAAAACTGGTTTATTTTATTGAGTATCTGGGTTGGCGAACAATAATTCATTGTTGCAGATCTCGTGTACTTTTAATCATTTTGCTGTCAGCATAGTTATGATGTCAATATTACTGACGCGCATGATTGTGTTTTCCAATATACATGTTTGCTTCAAATCTCTAGCGTAATTTATAGATTATTTAAAAACAAACCTCATATTTAATAAGAAATCCACCTTGTCAATCAACCTAAAATTTACTTTTGTGACATAATCCAGACAGTTTAGCTGCATCGGAAAAATATTTTGTCAAAATTTTCAAAAACGTATTTCTGTCTGCAGATAAATTGCAACTTAAAATTTAGTACTGTTATAACTATATGCATCTTAATACATAGAATCAATATAATGCATAGTACATGTAAAATCAAAGATGAGTGAAAATGACGTTATGTTTGTCTCAATTGTCAATAAAGATTTTGTATGATTGATGAAAACTCACAAGTTCGGCTTAACGCAGATTCACTTTCACTACGGAAGTCACTACGGAAGTCTATCTTCTGTCTCTTTCAGATTAGGACTGCAAATTAATATTTCAAAACATTTCTAGTTGATGATGGGAAGATACATGTTTATAAATTGAATACATATTAAACATTCTAATCATTTAAATTTTCATAATGTTACTAAAAATGTAATTTCTAATATAGATTTCGATTTGTAATGAATGTAACGCAATGATTTCGCTAAAAAATTGCAGAGCGATTGGTCGAAAAAACAACAATTTAATTTACATATTACAGTAAAAGTTATAAAAAAAAGCGTCATATTCACACTATGAGTAAAATACTTTAAATGGATGTACGAAAATGCAGTGTTTTGTATCCCTTTGAAGGGCAGCGGCTGATTTTCGGATCACTTAATTTGAATCCCTAAATGCCACTTTAGCACCAGAAATTTTCCTTTATGTACGTGAATAAAAGTGTTCCGGGGTTATGTAGAAAGCCACAGGCCCCTCGGTAAAATATATTTATATATTTTCAAATAAGTTTGTTCGGAAATTCTGGTGTCATTTAATCATCTCAACGTTATACGAATAGAAGTACTTTTCCCCTGAAATAATTAAATTACTCAGTTCCAATAAAAGATTGTTTGCCATTTATCCCCATTAAATATTTCACTTCTTTGTTTAACTCCAGAAATTAAGTCAATTTACAGTTGCAATGAGGCACTTTAAATTTAGTCTAAGCGGAAAATAAAAGTGCAAATTGATTTATTTTTAAACAATCACTGTAATGTGCTTCGTTATTACTGATGAAATTGAAGATATATTGTTACAGATGCAATATTCATCGATAGAAGCGTTGCATCTTTCTATGTTTATGATTGATAAGCATTTGTTTTTTTTAATCTCTCAATACGAAGAATTTGTATACTGCTAGTTCCCAATTTTACTAACAAGTATGTTTTAACTATCATGCTTTTATGACAAACTGTTTGTAATATCAAATACGACAGAAAATCTAAACAGAAAGTAATTTAAAACTTGGCAATGAAACGGTTAAATACAGGGTGATTATAATTAAAGTTGAAGTTTCAAAAGACTGTAAAAAAGATCCACTGGTCAGAATGACCTGATATTTGTATACGTAAAGCAATGCGAATTCGTTTTGCAAAAGAAAGTAAGTTTAAAAGTGGACCGATAGCTGGTGCTGTACTCGTCATAAGATGCAAATTAAAAGACGTGACATGCGCACCGCACATTACACTTGTAATAAAAACGGCGGGGAACATATAGTTCATGTTATTCTGCGTCTGAGAAGGTAGTCATGAAGGATCTCATTGAAGGATCGGGCTCTGCTTGTGAGGTTTTTTTCAAGAACGGTGACTGTGGGGCAATTAATTGAAAAAATTCCGATCATTAATGGGTTTAAGAAGCGGCTCTGGCCCGATGACTGCATTCGGTCTGAATAAGATGATAAGATGATTGGTAAATTTGAAGAGACGGGTTGATTTGACGTGAAATCTGGCAGAAGAAGAACAGTAATTGCTTCGACGGAAGCGTCAAGCAGTGCTTTGAGAACGTGTAGTGCATGGGAAATTTTCCGAAATTTAGACATGCCTGGCAGCACGGTCCGTAAAATTTTACTAAACATCCTGCAAAGCTATCCATACAAAATTACGCATCTTCACCAGTTTCTTCCTGCTAACCTGCCAAAACAAGAAGATTTCGTCCTGCAATTTCTTTCTCGAATGGAAGTAGACAATGCATGGCCAAGGAACATTTTGTGGACAAACGAAACCTATTTTCATTTCCCATAGGTTCTGTCAAAACTCAAAAATTCAGAATATAGGTAAGTGATAATCCGCTTTAAATGCTACCATTGAATTTTTAATCTGAAAAAGTCGCTGTATGGTGCAGATTTACAGCAGCATTTATCGTTGGCACTTTCTTTATCGAAGAGACTGGTCCTTCGGTTCCTGTCACCTGTAGAGTCAATGGAACACGTTATGAATCTGTTTTGCGAAACCAGCTAATTCCAGCACTGCAACGGCGCGGATGTGTGGCTAGTCAATTTTATGCAAGATTATGCAATTTTTATGCAAGACCTTTGCACATTGCAATACCAGTGAAGCAGCTGTTGAATCTGCATTTTGGAAATGACAGAATTATCAATCGCCACTTCTCAACAGCCTGGCCACCACGATCACCTGATTTGAACCCTTGCAACTTCTGGCTGTGGGGTTACCTTAAACATGTTGTGTACGAGGGTACAATTGCGAACTTAGGTGAATTGAAAGCACACATCACGCCACACATTCACAATATCACCCCTGAAACACTCCGATCTGTTGTGGAGCATGCTGTTTTGTGTTTCCAGCTCGTAAGAGAAAACGTATAGACAGCATATTAAAAATTTCTTTAGCAAATCGTAGCCGCCTTCCGTTTCTTGATGGTTTCATCAGTTTTTGTTTTTTCTACGGTTTTAGACCTAGGAACAATTCAAAATCTATTTTTTCATATCCGCTGTGGCACCACCTTGTCGTGGTGGATAGGCTTTCAACAGAGAGTGCCACAACAGCACAACAGTATTTAAATCAGCATCTTATGACGAGTACATCGCCATCTATCGGTCAGCTCTTGAACTTTTTTTTCCGCAAAACAAATTCCCATTGCTTCATGCATACGCAAATAAAATATCAGGTCATGCTAACCAGTGTTTCTTTTTTTATATCCTTTTGAAAGTGCAACTTTATAATCAGTCTGTATATTGTTTAACTCATGCTTTGGTACTGATATAAAAATTACCTAGAAAAAAAGGGACGGGTTTCGAAAAGGTAACTTTAAAATGCCTAATATAACACACAACTAACGATGCTTAATTCAAATATGAAATTAAAAACACCATTGTAGTTTGTCATTAATTGTAAAACATGTATTTTGAAATGCCTGCTTTTGTGGAATAAATATTCTTGTTTAAAAACTAGTCACTAGAGATTCGAAAATATTATAGAAACATGTACATTTCCAGAATGTAATTAATAAATAGCGGTAGAAATATGTGCTTTAGTAATTGGCAACTTTTCAAAAATTAGTACATTCAAGCCGATTGAAGAAAAATATAGTAACGGACGTAAAACCAGACAGCCAAAGTGTATTTGTTTGCATAAACTGAGTACAAAAAGTATTTGTAATGCAATAACATTTTCGAACTAAATTATACGTTAAAATTTGAATAAATGAAATAGGTTAAATTGAAATCACTGATTTAAATTGTTATTAACACAGTTTACGCTTTAAAAAGTTTTTTTTCTTTTAAAAACATACCACTTGGAAGCACGATCATAATCCGACAATGAATTTATGAATGTAAATAAAACCAAACCACATAACCAACTTATCTATACTTAGAATACATGTTTGTACATAAAAACATCTTTCTTCTAAACAACCAGATACGGTTTAATGTTATTTTGGAGCACTCTAACAGTATATGATGTTACGTAATGAAACGAAAAGTACAAACTTTTATGTACGTTCTCTGTCCTACGTAACTCTGTCTACTACATTATGAGGTATTTATATTACTTTATTAAACGGTGTTGGTCCTGGTACTGATAATATCTAAAATTCTTAAAATACACATATTAGGCACGTGTTAGTCAATATGTACGTGTTCCAATATTCGAACAATATTTCATGAAAATTTTGAAATATTAACAAATTTATAGACAATGAAAATTACTTGCCGAAAATTGTTTAGTTATGATGTACACATTTAGAAAAATAGCCTAATACATTGTTTTAGTACGGAATTTTTCTGATTATCTAATCTCAAATTTTGAGTCATTAAATAACTCAGAATTACTACATGAGAAAAACTGGTGTACAAAAATTAAAAGAAATGTAAAAACAGTCTGGCGTAAACGGGTTAAAGAGTATTTGTCATAAAACCGTATTTTATAAAATTTTATTCCGTCGCCAACCGGTGATAAATCACGAAATTTTCATAATTTTTTTACGGACGTTATATAGAGGTTCCACAGATAAATTTTTTATAGACTTATATATCCTCATGAGAAGAACATTCTGTATTTTTTTCCAAAATTTTCTTAGTATGCGCTTATTAAGACCTACCTTGTCAGACACAGGAATTATCCTTTCTTTATTCTGAGTTCTAATTGATGATTAATAAATTTATATTTCCGAACTGATGAATCAACATCCAGTGTTACCAGATGACTAAGAATAAAGTTTAACGTAAAAATGTGAAATAATTAAAATATTCCCCAATTTGTTTCCTCAAAATGTCGCTAGTCTCCCAAATATTTTCCCAAAGGTTCCAAATTCACCAAAATGGGGACAAAATCCCCAATCGGGCAACACCCTGATGTTGTAACCTTTTAAACTTAATAATAATACTTAGGTATATACTTTATGAACTTAGGTATATACTATAAACATAAAATAAAAGAAATATTTAGCGGTATATTATAAATTCTAAGGAAACTAAAAATATATCAAAATTTTCTAAACACTTCCACTTCTTAATGTTTAAGAACATTCAAACTATCATGTAAAACTGCATAAAAGTTACATTTATTACTTAAATATTGAACCAAAAAATAAATAAACATGTGAATTTTAATATTATTAACTAAATTCAGATGTTTATTATTCAATAATTTCAGGCGAACTTCACTGCTGAAAATTAATTGAAAAATTAATTAAAACTAGAAAAAAAAGTTTGTAATTTAAACTTTTCAAGTTAATAAGAGACTGTTTACAATAAAGCAATTTATTCGCAAACATAATCCAATATATTTAAAAATTACAATAAGAAATTTATTGACTAACTAATAAGCATGTCACGTATTCCGCATTTAGAGTAGTTATATTGCATTTATAATTAAGGAGCTATATCAGCTTAAAAGTAATGGGAACTTTACGGAAGGCTCTATATGTATGTTCATAATTAACTGTATATGTAATTATACGGTGATGTTTTACAAAATCAATTTATGCAATAAATTATGTAACAGAATGTAGTAATATGTCAGAGTATTGTGCAAAAGATAGTTTTCTTAGAAATATAAAATCTTATCTGAATTTATTTCCAGTTTTTAATAAATTAAATATTTGATAAAAAATAACGGGCATTGCTGTTATCAACTAAATTAGTATGCTGGCAGCCACAAAATTCAAATAGCGCTCTTGCACATCATTAGTAAGTTTAGTGCATTTCTTTGAAGTTGGGTTTTCAAATCTAAAATCACCAACAAATTCATCCTTAATTAGTAACTTTTAATATTTGGCGCATTTGTAACATTCATAGAAAAAATAGCATAGCAGATATTCTTTGATCGTTGATCGAAGCCAGAATTAAAACAAGATCTTATATAATAAATTTAAGGACAGATTTAGCCATCATGAAATCTGTGAAAACAAACCACAACCCATATAAAAGAACCATATGTCAAGTAATATACACTAATACATAAACATCGATTCATGTACAGATGATAATAAAATATGATATGATAATAAAATCTAAATATGCAGTTTGGTGAAATTTCATTCATCCGATGCCGAAATATAGCTGCACGGATATCGTTGAAAACTCAGCTTAGCAGCGCGTTCTGTTGGTGTAGATCCACCAAACTCTAATTATCTCCTATATGTCTCAAGGTCGCACCAAAAATGGCATATGATAAAAATCCATCCCATACATTTCCAGATATACCTGTCGTGGAAATCCTGAAAAATGGAGCACAGCAGTGCCACTTCTTAGTTGATAAACAGCAAATCTTGGTAGTACAAATTTATTTCTTGGTTTATCTGAATGTACAATTTGATAAAATTATGTACATTAAATCTTGAATTAGATCGGGAAAAATTGTGTCACATACAGACAGACATCCGGAGCGACAAACGGACATTTTCCCCCCAAAAATAGTCGAATAGTGTTAGGACATCCCAAAATCAATCAATAGAATATTAAATAAAAGAAATGTTTTGCGGTATCTTATAAATGCACTAAAAATAATTCACAATAAAACATTAAAATAATTAAAAATTTTGTCAACAGGTGACACTTCCACTTCTCAATGATAAAGAATGTTAAATAAAACCATGTAAAACTGCATCAGAGTTATGTTGGTACTTTTTTGTATGCGTTATTTAAATATCGAACCAAAACAAAGCATATATTTTGACCTTTTCGAGTAAATAAGAGATTGTTTAAAATAAAGGAATGCGCTAGACGACTAAACCATTTGTTCGCAAACACAGCAAAAGTTTAAATCGAAAATGTCTTGCTTCTTATACATGGCGAAGAAAGTTAAAATACATAAAAATAGTGTTACGAATTCACTTTTTATTTTTCATGTGACTGAATCGCAATAAAAATAAAAATATGTATGCTAAAAGTGCTTACAGTAAATATACAGGCTTAAAAGCATTTTAATGATCAGTTCTACTAGTTTCGTACACACTATTTTTGGTCACAATCTTA
Organism: Maratus michaelseni; assembly: GCA_963931845.1. Lineage (NCBI taxonomy): Eukaryota > Metazoa > Arthropoda > Arachnida > Araneae > Salticidae > Maratus > Maratus michaelseni. The sequence continues at coordinate 144,003,027 of OZ007594.1, read as the reverse complement.
AGATCAGTAATGAAATTTTTCGCCAAGACAAACTTAAAACATATACTTGATAAACAAACATTACGCGATGTCAGGGACAAAATTGCGTTTGCGTGTTCGAAACTAGCAGGTATGTTTATTATACATTTTTTAGGCTTTTATGTTTAGTATAGGGGCTATCTTTAGTATAGGAGCGAGTGGTTAAGACACGATTCCGCTAATCTCTTGAGAGCGTAGGAGTAAGGTCGACGGGTTCGACTCCCGCCAGCTCCATTGCACAAACTTTGTGGAACTACCGGATGTAACTCTCGAGTATTGTAAATTTTCATTGTGGCTATCTCGTCCCTGTATATTGACGATGACTTATAAGCGGGCACTTGATGTAAAGCACACAAGTCAGATGCATGTTTTCGCCAAACAAACATGTTCAGTGTAATCAAATTTAGTATACTATATTTTTATTTTAATGATGATAAGTGATTTTTTTTTCTTATATAATTCTATAAAACACAGTTCCTTGAAAATTTCTAAACTCTAAATAAGACCTTAACTATGAGTAATCAATAAAATCATGATCCTAATAAAATTTGCTCATGATATTTCAGACTGATTTTTCAAGAGTGCGTTTAGAATTTAAACTTCATCTTAACGTCAAATCCAAACACTTAAAAGCAATTTAAGTCACTTCTTTAAACTTTTGAGTAGAATTTTCGTGGTTTAATTAGGTAGAAAAGTTTGAAGTTTATTTTTCTTCGCTCGTGTAAGGCATTTAATTATACCTCACATTAAGGAGAAAGAGCAATTAGAAAGCAATCATGCTGGCTTCACGATGCTAGAAACGAAAATATGGGTAATCTTTCCTCTTATTAATGGAAGTTTTCCTAACACATGTGAATATATTTAAAGTCATATTATAATAATTTTCCAAAATTTACATAATCTTGATAAAGTGATTATACAATTTTTTGAATTGATTGTCGATTGAGATAATATTGGAAGAAAGCGTGAACTTATTATATAATATTTATTCCTTCTTTAAACCAGTAACTCAATATTTTTAATTGCGTAAACTCATTTCAGTTTTGAATAAATCTGCCACCACTATTGAATATAAGTAAATTTCATAATAAAACATTATCGTGCACAAAATCTTATCTTAGAGCAAAAAAATATATGTTCAAACAATTTATCCATGCGCTTTGTTTCAAGAGTTTATTAACAAATTTATTTCAGGCTAATTAACTAAAGCTTTTATTTATTTATTTATTTATTTATTTATATTTTTTTGTTAAAATAAAAGACTAAAGAAACGGAAGTTTTAGTCACGCCATGATGTTTTTGAACAGCCGATATTAAACAGGGGGAAATTAAAAATCGAGTAAAATGCAGTGAGATTCGTTTCCATTGCAAAGTCTGGAAACAGTCGAATAACTCGAGACGATTCTCACTGTATTTTACTCGATTAGAGCGCCATCTACGCTTTTCCGAAGAAAATGTTAAATGCAAAAGTTACGTATTTTTTCCCTGTAGTATACAAATCAGCAATATAATAAAAATCCCTGACTGCTCGGCCTACAGGCACAGGTAGATTTCGAAGACGCAGACCATGAGGCGCCTGTTTGTTGGGAATTGCGGAAGAAATGACCTTTTTGTCATGATGCGGCATTTGGAAACGCTCAGTGCGAAACATAACTTGTTTGGAGGCGTAGGCGGCAGGGATTTTTTTTTTTTGGTTTTTATTTATTTTTTTTTTTTTTGCTGTAAATGTTAATTCTATAAAAACTTGTCAGTAGAAAAGTTTTAGATATTATTAAGAGTATTTATCTAAGCGGATTTGATATCTTCTGAATTGATGAAGTTATGATTTTTTTTCTTCTTACCCCCCCTCTCCCCTCCCCCTTGGGGCCATTTTTAATTATATCAAAAATCTGTCATACATAAATTTTCGGCCTTTTTCCTAGAAGTAATAATAACTTTAAACGGATTCAATACGCATCATAATTAAGAAATTATGTTTTTTTTCTGTTTTCCCGAAAAGTCCTCCCATTTCCCCCCGCTTGGTTTGATTTTGCCCATTAACGAACTTGACCGAGATTTTATGCCCCTTGATTTTATGTATCAGTTTGGAAGAAATTTGTGGAAAATTATGGGAATTATCGTGTCCATAAAAAAGTGACATAGATAGATATATAGATAAAGTTTTGATCTGGGGATGATTTTGAGTTCTGGGAGTAATGATCGGCGTAGATCTGCAAAAATTTTTCAAAAATTCCAACTTAGGTGAGAATGTAACAGGTAGTATTTCTTACGAAATCTACCTAAAAAGGGGCATTATCAATTAAGATTTCAAAGTTGTTCCCGCCCTTTCCCCCCAGGGTGCACAGTTGGGGGGGGGGGGCAACTTTCATGTATTTAAATAGATTTTTCAAAAATACTGTTTTTTAATCCGATGTATATTTTTCGAGTTATTCTACCGTTTCCAGACTTTTCCGACACTCTGTATACAGTTAGACACGCATACAATGGCCCTTGCGATATTGTGTCCAATCTCTGTGATAATATATCATGGTGATAGGATAGCTAAATTTGAAACAGAAAATAAGTTGCCACAAACAAGATTCCCAATCAATCCGGATGATAATCAAAATGGTGATTTATCATAACTTAAGCGCCGAACTGACCACTTTAATTTAATTAATTAATTTATATATTTTTGGCGCAAAAACAACTACATTTTAATATCGAAAGTTGAATTTTGGTGATATTTTGTCGGTGGCAATACACAAACACAACTTTAAACCCTAATTAAATATAACGTTTTAGTAACATAGATTATATTTGTCGCCAGTGGTTTATATATATCCAATTATAAAAAAAAATAGTCATAAAATACAACAGAAGAAGGCTCTTTTTTGATATTTTTTTAATCAAACACCTGAATTTTTAATAAAATGTAAGGTAATGCTATGATAGTCTGCGCACAATTCAAAAGAATAACAATAAAAAATCTAAATATTAATTTTTGCTAAACTATCTGTGAATAATTTTCACTTCATTTGTTTTTTATGCATTTTCATTGCTATTTTGTTCTTATGTTGTAATTTAATAGAACAGTTGTAATAAAAATAAGAAAGTTATTTTGCGCAATCTGTCCTTACAGGGTTGGCGTGATTGCGCACATGGGTAGGAGAGATTGTTACTAATAATAACTACAATTAAATCGTTAACAATAATAAATTACACTTAAATGACATTGTTGTAAGTTTTTTGTGAACAAATATTATTGTATTAGGAGTGAATATTTCAACCTAATGATGAAAGAATAAGAAAAATGAAATAATTTTAAAAGCGATTAAATAATTTGAATTAAAGGGGGAAAATTAAAGAATCAGAAAAAGTATGTCCAGATAAGATTACAAAATAACATTAAGTTACTTGAAAACTCGTTTAACTTAAAATTAGTGCATTTTCATTTTTCATTTTTTATGCAAATTTACCAATAACCTGCGTAATCGCTCCTAGAATAGAAACTAATGGGAACGACGCGCCATCTCTCCTAATTAGTAGATGCGCAAACTCTCCAATTTCGGTAGGAGAGATTGCGCGGCCTTTTATTTAAACATGCCGCTACTAAAACGAACCGTTGATGTTCATATTGTTAGTCTAGATTAGTAGCTTATGAGAAATCGTTTAAGTTTAAAATATTTTGTACTACTGACATTGTATAGAAATTCTGATGAATAGCTATGAAAATTGAAGCACTTACTTTCGCGCCACCTCTCCTGGCTTTACCTTAAATTCTCTTGAAAACCTCTTTTATTAAGTACTATATCATATTACATGTCAAATACTTTTCGCTAAACACAATGTATTTTTTTAATCCTACGTTTATTTTATTTTCACACATTATAATTGACGAAACTACTATGTACCAAGTATACGAATGTTAATATTTGTTTCAAGTATTGCATACATTTTTTAAAAAATATTTAACGTTTTTACAGATTTCGTTTTCGCTTTATCGTGGATGATACTTAAATATTATATAAACAAAATTATAAAATTAAAAATTTTAAATTAAAACTAAATTAAATAACAAAAATGTCAAAACTAAATAAATTATAAAAATTTGAAAAAAAATATTATTTAAAATTCATAACAAATGGAAAAATATCTTAATCGCTCCATATTTGTTAAATTATTCAACCGTCACCTAGTATTTTGGTACTGCGATAAGCCTTACCGATCAATCAAAATCTTTTTTTTTTTTTTTTTTTTTTTTTTTCAGAAAACATGGATAAGCTTTCCCATTTCTTTCTTGTGAGAAAAAAATTGTCGTCAAAAATTCGTCTTTTATTTCACTATTTGAGTGAAAGCTTCCAGTGGCTTTACCGGAAAAAAAGTCTGTTTCTATATGAGGAGAAGAAAAATGTTTAATATATGAAGAAATCTTTGCTGATACCATTTACATACATAGGTGTTTAGCCAGAAATTTGCCTTAATATATTGCATTCAATGTATGGTTACTTAGTTCGGAAAAATTGTATATAAAAATTGTACTGACGCATAAAAATAATACTCCGATTGGTACGAAATTTCATATACAAATACATCACCATAATAAATGGAAATGTTGCTATGGATTCTTAATAGACGCACTGCGTGCCATATTATTCAGTCGTTGGGAGATTAAGAAAAAATATATAATAACCTAAAAAAAATCTATGTTCGCACCAGTACAAAGGCGAAGAACACAGAAGGTAAACTAGTTGTACTCACTGTCTTTTTGTGAAAACTATTCTTACACCGCTATTTGCAAAAACTAATACTTGTCTTATTTAGTGACACAAATTCTTTAGTTATTTTTTAATTCAAATTCATCAGTAAATTAAAAACTGAAATTGTATCAAAAATTAACTATTTGTAGTCGTATACTGGTTTTATATGTCGTCTCATGTTTGCCGCAGAAATTTGCGTGCTCATGATGACATTTCCATCTTGTTCTGAGGTTTGAACCTGTCCGACATATAAAAGAGTGAGATGCCGAAGTTGGGAAATTGTTCCCTGTAGCTCAGTGGTAGAGCCTCAGGGAGATATTCTGAGAACCCGGGTTCGATTCCCGGCTTGAGATATTTTTCACTCTGTCGGTTTATGCTTAGAAAAAGTAGGATAAAAATTCACTGGTTATTATTCATAAATTCTTTAATTATGTAATGTGAATTTTTTTTTACCTGGTAACTCCGCGTTCCGCGTAATGACTACCACTGTGGTAAACAATATCCGCATATAAAGGGAGTGAAAACTGAATGCACGGTAAGAACAACACTTTGAGCACGAAATTTAAAGGCGATAGCGACACATAAAGATCAAATAGTTTGACAATCAGAGAATCTTAACACGATTAGATACAGTATACTGCAATGTAGTGAGATATTATTGTGAATGTACATACAAGACTACATGATAGAAAAAATTAGCGAATAACTAATTAAGTACCAGACGTTAACTAAGCCTGACTCAACAGGATATGGCACTGAAAAGTCCATTTAAGTTGGTTTCGAGAGTGAAACTTACACTCGTAATGTCGCAACATACTTTATAACATGGCGCGTCGTCAGTCACAGCCATTGAGCTCCACAATAGAACGGAGAGCTAACTTCCTATTCTGATACATTGTACCTAGCTGAGGAAAATCTGAGGAAAATCTTTGGCGAAACACATATTTTCTCCCATAGAATAGTATGGGGTAGATATTTTCAAATTAGATTATCTTTTAAAAATATGACAAAGTTGCTTACAATTTTCACTGATATATTTTTTTATTGTAAAGACTACAATTTTTATTTAAATTCATCGCCAATACTTAATTTTATATTTGTTAAAATGGAAATTTTATGTAAGCTGAATAAAAAGAAAAGGAAAATATGTTAAGTATTTCTCATAAAAATATGAAAAAGCTGTAGAAATAACTAAAAGTGACAAAACGTACGCGGAAAAGTTTAAAAATTTGTCTGTAATATTAAGAAAAGGGCAGGATTCATTACTCGCGCGCACTAAAAGTGTGATGCGGTTGCGGCAGAAAGTGGATCGGTGAGTTAGCTCTCCGTATTATTATAGAGCTCAGTGGTCACAGCAGTGACATCCGGGATAAGCCGCTTCTTTAGAGTCGAAATGGAGGTAATCAATCTTTCTCGATGAATTTCAAGATGCTCTGTACATTTCGTCAAGGTATTCTATGTGGGCAGCACACGTGTGTGTGGAGAAAGTGCTAAAATTTAACAAAAGGACTGTTACTGTATTTTAACCGATTGTCCGTTATCAAACACTAACGTGAAGAACCCAGGTTAGAGCGAGAATGCTAGTAGTTCGGACGTCCATTACTCTTTACGTCCCTGTCACAGTTCCCTAAATAATCTCTTAGAGTGCAATAACATCCTATAACATACTAGACGTTTAAGGAAGGAATACTACCTACTCGTGAGACGCACCTTTTATCAGCGCAATTATGAAATTCTTTTTTGATAGATTACATTCGGGACATGATAGGCATCTGCGGAGATAGCGAACTCAATTTGTTAATTTTATTAATTAAAGAAAGTCAAAATTTGAGATTTAACATGTGCTTTTTATTCACTCATGGAAATAAAAACAATTATACCGCCGTAATAACTCCAAAAATTAATCTCATTGTACAAAAATGTGACTGGTGCCAGCTAATTAGTAATTATATCTATTAATTAATGCTGTATTTAAATTTTTCTTAGACGGTCGTCTACATAGGGAATTGTAGTGAAGTTTCAAATATTAAATACTAACAACGAATTTTGACACCATATTTGGATTTTTCGGTACATTATACCTTTAAAAACAAACGAAAAGTCATTCAGTCAAGTTATGCAGGTTACAATTTGGAACGCCCAATGTTAGATTCATTTTTAATCGTTGCAAAGCACATTACAATGTGGATAGTTTTTAAACATAACTCAAAACAACTTGGCGGAATGAGCTACAATGTTGGATTTGCATATTTGAAGCTTCTAGCATTCGATTTCTGTTGACAAATTATAGGTTACAAATCATATGTTTCCTAAAATCAATTTCAAAAATGCATATATTTTTAAAAGTGTAAGATATTTTGTATTGTTGAGTTATCTACAAATTAACATTGGACTTAACTATCAAAAGTTTATAATTTTATTGCATATTTAAGTTTGGCATGTCAAAAAAATTAAAAAAGCGGGAAATACAAGTTTTTATTAATCTGTGTGATACTACTGTGAGACATAAATTTTTGAAAAATGAAGCAATCAATGTGAAATGTAAACACCCGTCTGTTTAGACATAACGTGAACTATAATTTTTGTATTTCATAATTTTCCATTTCGTTTAATATTTATAAAAATCCAAACATAAGACGCGGAAATATTAAAAAATATATGTGTTTTCAAACTATTAAATTATTAGTTTGTTTTGAAATTAATAACTCTATTATTAATTATTAATAAAATAATATTTTTTCGTAACCATTAGAATCCACATTGTCGCAATTCCCTCTCTCACTACAAAATATTCGTTCCCTTCTGCCTATTAGTTGTCATGTTATGATCAGTTATGTAAAATCATCAACTTTATGTGTCCAAAATAATATTAAAGTTGAAATACTCTTTTATTTTATTTCAGACATTCTAAATATAGCACATAAATTACATATTATTTTATTTTCTTGATGAGTAATGTTAACAAATTATTATTAGACCACAGTCGCAATATAATTTAATATTAGAGATACTTCTTCTCAATCTTGATATAGTCCATGAACGGACTAACTCAGTTTTTGCGTATATCTGACGATATAGAAATGGACACTGATAATTCTTTTAAATATGGCATGAAAATCGAAAAGAATAAAGAAATATCAGAGGTTCATAATTATATTTAAAAAATTCGTATAATAATATATATGTATACTGCCTCTTAAGAAAAGTATCATAAAAGGGAAGTGTAGAAAATCCTAAAGAAGAAATTTTGGTTTAAATTACTTTATTATACAAATTTTAGAATTGGGGTCATGATTATAGTACGAGGATTTTTTGACGTGTTGTACATTCCAAAATTTTAGCCTAAAATACATAGAAAAAAAAATCGTGTAATTATAACAGGGTTTGCTGGGCCATAATAGCATAACCAAATTAAGACTAAAAAAATAAATTGTTGTTAAATTATGAAAAAATGTAAATATTTTTCTGTGAAGAAAGGAACAGAATTCATAATCTATATTTTCATACATTAAAAAAAAAAAACAGTTTGAAATGAAAAGAACGAGAAATGTATGAGTGAAGAAAAAATGATGTGGTGCAGAATTGTTCGATGTATCGGAACGTTATCAATCTCGTAGATTGTGTACTACTGTTATTAGCGCCATTCTAAATTTCTTCATGTAAGTGATGCGACTCTTGGAATGAAGGATATATTTTTTTATGTATTTTTATAGTACCAGTGCGAAATTCCCATTTGCCAGAGAAGGCTTCTTTGCGACCGCTTTATTTATATGTATAGTAATAGAATATGTTAATCAGCTAGAAGTTATTATTGACGAAATGCAACAGTACTACATGAATAACTTCTATTATATGCTTCGTCTGCTATTTCTGACAATTAATGAATAAATTTCTCTGTAAGTACCAGAAACAATTTTTTAATGTTGTTTATAAATGCATCAAATGACTTTTATGTCTAATGTCCTAACCAGATACGTTGTGGATATAGATGAGGGATTTCATTTTTGGTGTTATGTAAATTAATAAGCAAATATAAAACATGATAATGCAATATGTAGAACATTAATTTATTGCATTATGTACGCGTTTTGGAAATCGATAAAAAAATTAGTTAAGTTATGTAGAAGTACCTTATAATTATGTAGAAAAACTTGAAATATGAGTAACATTTTGCTTTTCTATTTAATTTACTATACGATATTTATAAGACAATGAATCATCATACAGTTTTAAGAAATATTCTCAAAATCTTTACATTTTAGATGTACATTTCTTTGTTGTTCTCTTAACCTTTTAAATCCCTCAATAGCCGAAAACATTCCAACGCTCTGAAATCCACAATAGCTCTCGATAGCTTAAATGGTTTTCCTTCCCATTAAATGGGTTAGGGTACGGTCAAGATGGTGGTCTCTCTCAGCGATGGATGGGGTAATTTGTTGGCATTTCTGGACATTACAGAAAGAAAAACAAGAATTATTTTCAGGAACTGGAGCAATGATAAACAGAGGGGTGTACCACTTGTCGAGATTTGAATAAAGGGAGAAGGCAGTAGGGTCATTTCCACAACTTACTTAGTGAAAAAGGGGGGAAAGAAAAATGCGAGTATTTTGGGCTAATTTGTAAGGATTTTAAAGTCATTCAGTTTTTTAAAGCTTGGGATTTAAAGAGTTAAACTTTATTTCCATGTACTAATAATTTCATTACCTTTGATTAATGGTGGCATAATAAATTTACCAATTTTTAAATATTGTAATTGAAAATAAAGATTTCTCTGAATGTACACAGATTCATCTTCTACATAAATATCGAAAAATAAGAATAACGTCTTACTGCATTTAAATCACTCCGCAGAAATTCTTTTTGATTGAAATATATTGATTATCTAATAAGCCATTTCCAAGCAGATGTTACTGATACTGAATTCAAATTCTGTTTTTCTTCTACATTAACAACTTTAAGCATCATTAAAACCGTCTTATTAATAATCACATAATCAATATAATTTCACAGCATTACATACTTTTACGCAGAAAGAAAATGTAGTTTTATACGCATTAACTTTTTTTGCATGTGTTTATATGAAGTTTAGGTTTTACGATAATGGTTTAATAAACAGAAAACAAGAAGTGATTTCCATTTTAACATCAATTTATATGGAATTCAAAAACACGGTATGTAATAAAAGTGTAAAAGGCTTAATACATTAATATACATTTCATTTTTATTTCCGATTTATTTTATTTAAAATTCCTATAATAAATGTGCTTGTATAAACCTAACGTCAATATAATTTTTTCAGAGAAAATCTACACTGTAAAAAATGACCACTGTTCCTTATTTTATGAAAATATGCTATAACCACGAACGAAAATATAATATAATCTTCTGAGTTATCCGAAATTTCAAATAGCATATTACATTGTCTTTTGAATCCCCAGAAACGAATACATTTTCAAAATTTAAAGAATAATTTATAAAAACAAATTATATTTAGCTGCCCGAATTTTTCAGAAACGTTTCCGAAGGGTTTTTAAAGTGTATTAATTAGCGTCCTCAGGCTGGAATACCTGTTTTTCGAATGTTATCCATTCTCAAGTACACGTTTTCAGCCGCATGAGTTAATTTATACATGAAAGAGTAAAGAACTTTATTTATTTTAATGTTATTGTTAACGCTGTTAATTTTGCATGTTTGTCTGTTAAACATTTTTTTTTTAGCATGAAAATGTTTACTTCAGAATTGATAGCATTCGAAAAATAGGTATTCCGGGCTGAGGACACTAATTAATACACTATAAAATCCCGTTTCTGAAAAATTCGGGCAGCTAAAAATAATTTGTTTTTATAAATTATTCTTTAAATTTTGAAAATGTATTCGTTTCTGGGGATTCAAAAGACAATGTAACATGCTATTTGAAATTTCGGATAACTCAGAAGATTATATTATATTTTCGTTCGTGGTTATAGCATATTTTCATAAAATAAGAAACATTGGTCATTTTTTACAGTGTATATCGATGTTTTACATCGTTCGTAGACGAACTCTAGAATTTCGAAAATTGCTTTTATTTTATCAATTTACATTTGATTTCTATATTATGTTAAATAATCTACTGATAATTACACATTAATAATTTCAGACATTTATGTCACATCAATTTAATCTCCTCAAATAATGATTTTTATTGTTCTAAGTCGCGACACTTTCCTCTACAACAGAGATTTTGAACAGGCTTGTCACACTTGTGATCCGAAGAGCACTGCACCATGAAAACTTTCGGCCAAGTGTATTTTATTAAAGTTATATTTTTGCAAATTTATTATATTGTTTGTATACTTTTAATGCTTGTGCGAGAAAATCGTGAAAATATTATCCCATCTTCAGCGCGTGCAAGAAACGTAATGGTTCCTTAGGCATTATACAGTTTATTTTATGCACACAATTTGATATTATAAAACAGTTTTTACTGTCCAATAAAGTTGAAATGATTTTAAATAACTCTCAAGATTTGCAAGAAAGAAAAGTGCTTTGCTTTATAAAGATAATATATTTTTACTTTTTAACCTCAATCATTGAAAAAAAAATGCTTAAATTCACAATTGATACAATTGTAAATATTACAGGAGAAACAATACTACAGCTTGGTATTAATAGACGGTAGACAAAACTTGTATCATATTGTGAATTTTTTGACAATACATAGTTACACAGGCTTCATTATCGGTTTTATAACAACACTGAATACCTTTAGATGTTGTCTGATGCTACACTATCTAAAACAGTTGTTACATATACCATTTGAATCAGCCATGAAAAAATATCATTGAGTAAAAACACAACTAATCAATATACATTCCAAAATTTGAGCCTAAAATACACAGAAAAAAAATCGTGTAACTATAACAGGGTTTGCTGGGCCATAATAGCATAATCAAATTAAGACTTAAAACATAAATTGTTGTTAAATTATGTAAAAATGTAAATATTTTTCTGTGAAGAAAGGAACAGAATTCATAATCTATATTTTCAAACATTAAAAAAAAAAAAAAAAAAAAAAAAACCAGTTTGAAATGAAAAGAACGAGAAATGTATGAGTGAAGAAAAAATGATGTGTTGCAGAATTGTTCGATGTATCGGAACGTCATCAATCTCGTAGATTGTGTACTACTGTTATTAGCGCCATTCTAAATTCCTTCATGTAAGTGATGTGACTCTTGGAATGAAGGATATATTTTTTTTATGTATTTTTACAGTACCAGTGCAAAATTCCCATTTGCCTGAGAAGGCTTCTTTGCGACCGCTTTATTTATATGTATAGTAATAGAATATGTTAATCAGCTAGAAGTTATTATTGACGAAATGCAACAGTACTACACGAATAACTTCTATTATATGCTTCATCTGCTATTTCTGACAATTAATGAATAAATTTCTCTGTAAGTACCAGAAACAATTTTTTAATGTTGTTTATAAATGCATCAAATGACTTTTATGTCTAATGTCCTAACCAGATACGTTGTGGATATAGATGAGGGATTTCATTTTTGGTGTTATGTAAATTAATAAGCAAATATAAAACATGATAATGCAATATGTAGAACATTAATATATTGCATTATGTACGCGTTTTGGAAATCGATAAAAAAAATTAAGTTATGTAGAAGTACTTTATAATTATGTAGAAAAACTTGAAATATGAGTAACATTTTGCTTTTATATTATTCAGTATGTATTACAACGTATTTCATATTTTTAAGAGTGAAAGCAAATTTCATCAGCGTAAATAATACCTAAGCACTCATAAACAAATATACTATTAATTGATAATTATACTCGCGAATTTATTATTAAATCCGGATAACTATGTACTTAAAATGGTATACTTTATAAAGCACTATTGTATAGAATGTATAAATTTTTAATTCGTAGAAAATCGCGAATGAATTCAGTCAGGTTACTCAAAACCTATATACTATAAGCAACTAATTTAATATTCACATAAAATTCACTACCAGAAGAAAATAAACTTTCATTGACTGGTTCTAATCCCACTCAAAAATTAGAGAATTTGCAAGGCAGGACAAACAACCTAAATTTACTCAAAAAAATCTAAAAGAAAAATCCAACTTGAAACCTTGAAAATTGACCTCTCCTAAAAATTTTAATTTTTCATTCTTGCCACTACCTATTACAGCTGCCTCATTTAATGTTACAATTTCAGGATATTTTATACCAAATATGATATAATCAATCTAGGATTTTATAAAATAAAATATAGTTTTCCTTTTTAATTAATATTTAAAAAACACATCGTTATGTAAAATTAAAAATAATAAACATAAATAACTGGGTGTTTCATTCAAGGAATGTATTTCGAAAAAAATATGAAAGAAGTAAAGCTTAGAGTAAATCTTTCAGAAATAAAAGAAACTTGGAGTGGATTGCTATCACATAATAAACAAATCAATGACTTGTAAGTAATCTTTAAATAGCCCTGGGCGGAGTAAAAGTGCTGAAGGAGCATTATCGTTTATCGACAAAGCCATAAAAATATTTCTTTTCAAGGCACTTGATTCTTGGGTGGTATTCTTAAGAAAATTATTCTCCAAGTACTTTCTAATAAAATTTTATGAAAAACATTCTTATGAATTGAGAGGAGACGTAATAAATAATATAAATTTATTACGTTTATTTAATAATTCAGCCACTCTTTGCTTCCATATAATGTCTTGATTTTGAGATATCTTGTGTTTACATAAGTTCAATATGTACATATTTATTTTTTAAACATCTTTTCCCTTTAATTAGCGAAATTCGTTCTTTATTAGATAATCGTACCTGCAAAATAATACAGGCTATATCGTTGAAATTATGACTATATCACATAATGCATTTATAATCTATTTTTTTAAATTTAAGATAAAGGAAGTGATTTCAAGGTAACAATAAAAAAAATGCAAACTAATAGATTTGTCTGAGACAGCCTTGACAAATGGTTATATATTATTAATTTTAATTTAATCTTATTTTATCACAGACGTACAATAATTTGGATGTTTATGTGTAATATTTCTTATAGTCAATTTGTAATGCCGCTTCAGATCCTATGTGCAAGCTGGAGTATCGAAATGTACATCGATAACTTATAGTGCCACTTAACTTGCAGCTTTGTTAATAAAATGATATCTTTATATTTTGAATTTTGAATTAAATAAAAATTATTGGCAATGCATCACTAAAGTCGTTTCTGATTTCAAAGAAGAAGCAATAATCAGTAGACAATATTTAATGCGTTCACATTTTATCGATCCAAAAATCTTGAAATTGATACTGAAGCCCACCGCTGGATCATAAGTTTTGATCAATGTACAGTTAGTTTATAATATATCTACATTATAAAGAACAAACGTGTCCGTGCGTAACACTGGCGTCATTTTGCAAATGGCAACAGTTGATGAAATTTCGGTTTTGCGATTTTTACTATTGCAATTTTTTTAATTCCTAATCATCTAACATTTTTAATTTTTACACCGTTATATAGGGAAAAAAATCTACTTTGAAATGCAATTTGTTTGAAAACTTTATCTTAATTGGCTAGTTTTAAATAATTTCAATAATTAGAAAATGTGCATTAGGTAAAATAGTTAAAATATCTAAGTCGTTTTGAACAAATCTCACATCAGAGTGAAATTATTATTATTTTTTTATTAGAATAAATTGCCTTTATAACGCAATATTAAGCATGCCTTTTTTATGTAACATGTGACGTACAATTAAAATTAAAGCATAGGTATTTTAGTGAAAAGCAATGATCGGGGATTGTTTTCAATAGGTTTTTGCAATATTTGTAACCATTTCGAAAGCAATTTGAAATTTATTTTCTCAAATATCAAAAAGTATAATATGAAACCCAGCAACGTCTAATACAACAACGACTAATATTCCAAGTTACTCTTCATTCTCTTTGCATTTAATATAAATGCCAATCTTCATAAACAGATCGGCGTATCTTGAACATGGAACTCTACACGACCACCAGGCGAAAGCTTGAAGAATTAATTTACTTAATTTGCATTAGTGTAATAATATTTCTGGTAATAAAGTTTATTTTTCTTTTGTAGCAAATGTTTGTAACAATGTTTTACGGTTCTGTTCGTATTAAAATTATCTCTTCAATAAATGTCATATTTATTTTCCGAAAAAAATAGAAATGGGTTATAATAATACTGATATTTAGTCAATCCCAATTACAAATATTTTGACAAGAATCCTGAATTATTTCCGAATTGATTTAGAAAAGTATGTAATGTTTTAACTCTACAACTTATCTATGTAATGTAGCTCAACTAAACTCTAAAACGTACACCTTATAGAAAGACAAGTGACTCGTGCAATATAAAAGTTCTTATTGCAAAATAAGGAAATATCTTTGTTTTATTAAATATTTCAGAATTTTTTTTGTAAAAAAAAAAGAAAAGAAAAGAAAAGGAAGAAAAGAAGAATAAAATAAAGAAAAAATGCCAGATCAAATTGTCCATTTAACGGATATATACAGAAAAATAAAATCCAATCTTGAGAAATAGAGACAGATAAAAAATAACTGGGTTATAAAGTGGTAAAAATGAAATGATAAAGGTATACGAATAAAATTAAAAAGAAATAACGAAGTCCTAGCTAAATAATCCTCAATAAACTAAAATAAAATTATTTTTTCAGATTGGTATCCAATAAAGATACACTAGTGTGCAAAGCTTAAGCATATTTTCTGATTTCTTTTGAAATCTCCAAAAAATCCACTGTATGACATGTAACTCACACTACAGAGGCACAATGTAGTACCATGTCAATAGGATGATGAAAGCATAGTAGCAAAAAAAAATAATTAAAATCATACATTATGGAAATAAAGCAAACAGGCTTTATTGATAGAATGTTGTTGTTGCAAAACACTGTCTGACCACGAGGAAGAACAACAAACAAATGTCCCTTACTAAGGAATATGACCTCCCCTAACTCCAATGGTTACGTGACACCGTCTGTCCATACTCAACAACTTATTAATATGCAGTTCTTTAGGTAATAATCTCCATTCCTCAATTCATATCTGTTTCATCTGTCTGGTGTTCTCCGGAGGATACGATCGTGCAGCCAGACGTCTCCCAAAAACGTCCCACACTTGTGCGGTGACATTTAAATCAGGGGAGGACGTTGGTCGATCCCTTCTACAGATATCTTCACTTTCTAAAAGATCCTCAACCACACGAGACGTGTGTGGACTGGCATTGTCGTCCTTAAAATCAAAGTCTCGACCAATGGCACCTCGGAATAGACGGACGTGGGAGATGATAATTTCATCACAATGACGCTTTCCAGTAATTGGACGTCTGTCGAAAATATGGTGCTCCGTCCGTCCATTCAACATGATGTCTCCCCACACAAACACGCCAAGACAGCCCCAACGGTCTCTTTCCCTGATGTTTGTGGTATGAAACCGTGTTCCTACCTCTCTTCATATTAACTGGCGCTGAGAATCGTTGCTCAGACTGAATCAACTATCATCAGTAAAAAGACCGTGACTCCATTCATGAGTTGTCCAGTTTTTGTGTAGTTTACACCACTGTAAACGGTGTCGCCGATGGGCTGCTATGGTATGCAGCGTTCTAGACGACAGGCGAGTGAGTCACGTTTATGAAGGTGTCAGACACAGTAAACCGGGATATCTGTCGTCCGGTTTCCGAACGCAGCTGCTGAGGGATGTGTCCCACTGACTGGTTCCAGTCTCTTTTAGCCTGTACGACGATATACTGGTCCTCGGTTGGCGTTGTTTTCCTTGGTCGACAACCCCCCACCTTTCTTACAGCTGTACCTGTCCTTTGGAAGGCATTCCAAGCACGTGAAGCAACACTTTTGTCAATTCAAACTCTTGGGCAACACTCGTCTAACTACTCCTCTTGTCAAGCTTGCCGATCAATCTACCACGTGTAAAAGCTTCCTGGTGGTTTTTTGCAGCCTTAATGAACGCGCTGTATCACTTTAATTTGCAGCGGAAGTCTGCACATTTCCTCCTCCATTTTAAGTTGCCTTTTGCACTGCGTGCACTGACGCTACGTGTTTTGCGATCCATTGTGCCATCTCTGATGTCATGGCCCTGATATTTGCATATGGATCACCTTTGTCTTGAGTTGGTTTTTCATTGTAGAGCTCGAAAAAAAAAACACTTTTCTACAATTTCATGGCTGTATGATAAAAAATTACTTTGTTGCTTAAGTTTTGAACACTAGTGTATATTAGACTAGAAACACCAGAAATATATCAAGTTAATTATAAAACAAGTGGGTAAGTGTGATCAAAGGTTTCACAAAGGGTTTCGTTTAATATTCCTTTCAAAACACTTTATCCTTTCTTTAATAAATTCAAATAAATATAATTTAGCAACAACAACAAAAAAAAAAGTCATGTTTATTATAAAGTAAAAATTTACCGGTCTATTTTTCCGTTTTTTTGAAAATCTAAACCAGCCGGATAGCGGGCAAAACCCGCTATTATATTCTGTCATAATAATATCCGTCATACGGACTAAATGCGATATTTAAAAAAATATTTAATTTCAAAATTAAACATGTTGGACGCCTTCAAAATGTTAAAATATGCGAATATTTCCATAATCGGGTTTTTATCATGATTCAATACATTCCTCAAGCTCATATATTCACTATTCTCTATTATTCATATCGATACTCGCTTTGTATTATTCTCAAACATTTGAAAAATTCGTTAACTTCCAATAGGACGTCAGATTTTCTTTTTAATTCTCTAATGACGTGATATTAATCTGCTTTAAGTACATCCATATACTCATACTCCTTGTATTATTGAGAAATCTAAGACATTTTCCGTTTTATTTACCACTATGACGTCAATAAATTTTATTTCATATTTATCTTTTTAACACTTTCCAACCTAGTTGAAAAGTGTTTATGACTTCGGTTTGTCTGGCCGTATGGCGTCTGTCCATGCTCTAACTCCCGTAAATATGCTCGGATTGCTCTGTAATTTTTATATAGTATAGTCGGTATCTATAGCATGTTGCCTATTTCAACGGAAGTGTGTAGCACTTATAGTTTTTTTACAGGGACACTCAAAAGAATTCCGTTACATTGCGGTCTATGGGGAAAAATCATTGACGGTTTATTTAAATAATGTTTCACTATTTTAAACGCATTGAAATTTATATATATCACTAAGGTGCATTAGAAGAAGCTTAATATGGAATAGGGTGTGCATAGCACTTATAGTTACTTTACAGGGACAGTCAAAAGAATTCTGTTACATTACGTCTATGGAGAAAAATCGTCTGCGGTTTATTTAAATAATGTTTCCCTATTTTAAACGCATTAAAATTTATATATATCACTAAGGTGTATTTCAAGAGGCTTACTACAGAATAGTGTGTGTACAGCAGTCATCGTTCATTTACAGGGACACACAAAAGAATTCTCTACTGTAAGTTAACAATAATTCCTGGAAGTGCGTTTTAAGTTACTGATCGCGATTTTAATTTTAACTCGCTTTTTGTCTATTATGTGGTGTGTATAAATTCTGTATATCCCATACAGGGAAGCACAAAAGTTCGCGAACACATTTCCGTATTATTTAACTCCAGACGGAGAATTTTAAACTGTGCTACGCGTTTCCTAACTGAACTAAAATTTAACATCCTATGTAGTATATATAGAAATCTATAGATTCTATACAAGGCTGAATAAAAGTATTCGGATTACTTAGATGTTATCTTTTAGCTTATTAAACGGTATGATTTGTAAAATTATTTTGGAAGCGTTGGAAAGTGTTACATAATCTATGCTTGATGCATGATTTTTCGTTCTTGTTTTTAATTGGTGAAACTTTATATTTCTTTTTCATTTTTCACGTGAAAATCGTCTAATAGAAAATTAATTATTGTAGAAAAAATTTCATTGTGGATTTTAAATTTTTGGCATCTGCTATAACGAAAAATGTTTCAATTTAATAGGAAAAGGCTGCTAGAATTTTGGTTTTTTATCTCTATTTATTAAAATAATACGAATGTTTCAAATTTTAATATTTTCAGCTCTTCACAGCTGATATTCTGATTTGTACACGAAGTTTCAACTCTGTAAGTTACATAGTTTTTGAGAATGGCTCTGTAACAGACAGACAACGGAGCGGGAGCAGTAGGGTTTCGTGAGATGAACGAAACCCTAAAAAGATGGTTGAGAGGGAACATATATATTAATAACAAAAACGAAAATAAGAGAACAGTAGTTCCTCAAGGATATTAAACAATTATGAAAAAAAATAATGTACCTTGAAACATACTTTAATAAGAACAAACCTTCGAACTATGATAACCCTTTGATTACGGACCAGGACAAGCGACTACTTTTTTATCCAATCGTGCCACAATTTACATAAAATTTTCCTTGTGGCAGATTTCTTTTGAAATTATCGTAGTATAAGTATAAGGCAAGTATGCTATTGCAGAATATTCAGAGAAATTGTTTTAAAAAAATAGACCGTTGTGACGTAAGTCTTGAGCCGTAGTCGAACAGTTATCAGATACTATGACTTGTACTGCAATGTTTGTGAAATTTTAATAAACGAAGATACCCCTAAATTACTCGAACATGCTTCTATTGAAAAAAATATGTGCAAAAAACAAATAAAATTATAAGCAAAAGCAAAAACCCTTTTATAAAAGACTGACAATGTTAGTCTGATTTGAATGCTGGAAATGTTTGGTAAACAAATAAAAATATTATATAGTATTTCTACGGTAGTTTTAGCGATGTAGTGAATATTGTTTGAAATATATGTTTTTGCTTGATAAATAAGACAGTAGAAGCGTAGGGTGTAAAACAATGTAACTAGTAAAATGTGTGTAAAAAACGCATAAAATTAGAATCAAAAGCAAAAACGCTCCATTTATAAAAGACTGAAAATGTTCGTCTGAAGTGAATGTTGAAAATGTTTGGTAAACAAATAAAAACGTTATGTAGCATTATAGTATTTTTATGCATTTTTTATAAATGTATTGAATGATGTTTGAAATAAACAGTTTTTGCTTGATAAATAAGGACATAGAAGCTTGGGCTGTAAAACAATGTAACTAAGTTTCTAGTTATTCAAAATTGAAACATTCTCAAGAAAAAAATGAGACAAAATTATTGTGATTCCTTCCTATAAAACAAATGATTTGTTAACCTTCTGTTGCATACTTTTCTCTTATCCAATATAATTATTTTACAATTCCTATTCAAAGCCAATACCACTCAAGACATCTGTGCTTTCGGTAGAAAAATCGAGATAGCGCCACAACTAGTGGCATAGCCAAGGAGGTAGTCCAAATGCTCTGGAAACCAGTAATATTATTAAGTTTTCTTGGCCTCGATTATCGCAGAAAGTTTTCGGATCAAATAAGACAACGAAAGCTTTAGAAAATTATTACCCCCACCCTGGTTACGCTACTGCCCACAACAACGAGTAATTTGAGATTATCTTCAATATGTATGTCCTTTCAGAATGTCTGTAAGTTGTTCCTCATGAACTAAAATGTTTCTAAACGTACAATAATGTTTTTTATATGTTACTTTGTTTATTAATTATTAATTTTGTCTTATTGGCCTAATACATAACTGAAACACAAGTATAAACATACTTTTTTATTTTGTTTTGGACTATAGCTTGGACAGGCTGTAATAATAAAAAAATCAATTTTTATACATAAAATATTGTTATGAATTTTGTATATACCTGTAAATATTCCATTTGTTTAAATTTATTTTATTTTATTATTGTGAAACTTGCAGTATTATTAATGTATTTCCTATTGAGCATCATGTAACTCAATGCTAAAGGCCTCAGGTGGTTTGCAAGGAAAACAACCTTACAGCATCGTCCTACAATAGGGATTACAATAGGTCTATGGGAAAATCGCCAAGGAATGGGTTTATCGCCAAGTTGGCGATGGTTTTGGCGACTTATTTTTGTCGCCAAATTTGGCGATATATCGCCAAATGTCGCCAAGTTGGCGACGGATTTGGCGACTTTTTGTGCAACCACCCCCCCTTATACCTGTACATTGGGATCCTTTCTCGCTTTGGTTCTCTATCGAAAGTTAAAGCACTTTCTGGTAATTTCTAGCATCTGAAGGCTCTGGAATAATCTGGAAAGATCTCTGAAACCTATATAAGGACCTCCATCAGTTCAGTTGAGTTAGTTGTCTGTCAACTGTGATTGAATTCATACGAGAGGCTTTGCATTGAGAACTGTGTTACTCTGATCGATTTTGTCGTTGATACGTCATATTGAACGCATTGTTTCTGTGTGAAATTTTGCTGCGCTTTTATTGG
Source organism: Maratus michaelseni (assembly GCA_963931845.1). Lineage (NCBI taxonomy): Eukaryota > Metazoa > Arthropoda > Arachnida > Araneae > Salticidae > Maratus > Maratus michaelseni. The sequence continues at coordinate 143,981,879 of OZ007594.1, read as the reverse complement.
ATTTGAAGATTACGGAATATCTTGTAATTTTCAGAAGATATTTGTGATCGTATTGCACTGTTTATAGTGAATAAAGCCTTTTTATTGTTCTTATATATTGGCATCAGTCCTTTCGAACCCCGAGCTCACAACATTTGGTGTCAGGAGTGGGGTTGAATGCCGATTACCAGAGCAATGGAGGCGCAACTGACTAAATTATTGGAGAAATTAGGAGAGATGGATGAGAAAATGACTGCGAATCAGGCTGAAATGAAGAAGGATATGTCAGCGATGGATGAGAAAATGACTGCCAACCTTGGCGAGTTGAAAGAAGAAATGAAGAAGGAAATGACTGAGATAGATGAGAAAATGACCACGAACCAGGCTGAAATGAAGAAAGATATGGCAGCGATGGATGAGAAAATGACTGCGAACCTTGGTGAGTTAAAAGATGATATGAAGAAGGATATGTCAACCAACCTTGGTGAGTTGAAAGAACTAATAGAGGATAAAATAACATCTTTAAATGACAGAATTGACGGCGTGGAAAACAAAGTTGAAGAAAGATTTCAAGAAATAGAAGAAAAAGTTCAAAATACAGCCAAAACCGTAGAAGAAAAGGTAGAAGAAATACAAAGGACAGCCAAAACCGTAGAAGAAAGGATTGAGAGTGTAGAAAAGGAGTTGGAAAATGTGAAGAAACAGAAGATAACTGCCGAAAACTATCCCGAAGATGTCAAGTATCAAGCTATGCTTCCTCGGGCCTCTATTAAACTCTCGACCTATGACGGAAAATCCTCATGGCCAGTTTTTAAGACACAATTTGGGATCGTAGCGGACGCCAATGGATGGGATTCCCAGACAAAGGCTTGCCAGTTAGCTGCTTCTCTACGAGCTGATGCTGCCGACGTCCTACAGACTTTGCCTGCAAATGAACCGCTGGATTTTGAAACGCTCGTCAGTGCCTTAGAATTGCGCTTTGGCGAGAAATGCATGAAGGAATATAGCAGACTCCAGCTCAAATCTCGACAGCAGAAATCCACTGAATCCCTGCAAGATCTTGCTACGGATGTCGAGAGACTTTCACATCTTGCTTATCCTGACTGTCCGACTGAAATTAGAGAAAGCTTAGCTCTACAGCATTTTATTGATGGTGTGCGTGACTCTGAGATCCAGAAAGCACTCCGGATTGCAGATCTCAGCGATTTAAAAGGGGCTTTGGTTTACGCTCTGAAATTCGAGGCAGCCCAGCAAGCTACTAGGAAAGATCGACACTTTGTGCGAGCAGCCAACCTGCCTGAGACGTCGGATAGAGCTGTGGAGTGCTTACAGCAGCAGATGAATGACATAATGAGAAAGATGAACTCCTTAATGGCCAACAAACCTTACAGGAAGATCAAGTGCTGGAAATGCGGTGAAGAAGGCCATATCCAAATCGACTGCCCAAGAGGAACCAGCACCGAAGGTAATAGCTCACCCGCTAACGGAGGAGCAAGAAAACTGATTATTGACCATCTTGCGGGGCGGAGGTTTCCAGATCTTAAGAAGCCTCATTTTCAAGTATGTGAAATTTCTGCAAGAAGTTGCGGCGAGAACGGAGTTTTTCTAGTCGGAAGTGTGAATGATTTGCCCTGTAATATGATCATCGATACAGGAGCCAATGTGACCCTCATTCGGAAAGATCTAGCTCAGCGGCTGCAAGAAAAACTCTCCTGGACCCCGCCACGTGTAATCCTTCAAACGGTGACAGGAGATAAGATCGATATATTTGGAAGAATGACACTGGAAATAAAGTTTGGGAACGCCGCTTATCGCCATACAGTCTACGTGTCCGATATTTCAGACCCTTTCATACTCGGACTGGACTTTTTAAAAGAGCATGGATTTACACTGGACTTTAAGAATAATGAGTTACGCTCTGCTCAAGAAGATGTCACTATTTTCAAACTTGGAAATGAGTCCGGGTCTATTCAACGGATCACAGCCAAGGCAGATGTTATCATCCCTCCTCGGACCGAAATGATGATACCTGGATTAACTGGAAACGAAAGAATTTTCCAGTATGGCTCGACTGGATATCCTGAGAAGAGCCCAAAGGGAGTGCTAATAGCATCAGCGCTGGTAGATCTGTCGAGAGATGTGATCCCTGTGAGGATGGCGAATGTAAGTGAAAAGTCTAGAACTATCCAGAAGGGTGAAGTGCTTGCTACCTGTGCTCCAGTCACCTGTGTTTGCAAAGACCCGAGCTTGACCTTGTCGGAGCCGCCTACAAGTTTAACACCTGAAATTGGACGAAATGAGAATTTATCTCCTGAGCAGAGACATGCCGCAGAAAGACTGTTCCAGGAATTTACGGATGTGTTTTCACAAAACGAGAATGATATAGGTCGCACTTCTCTGACACGTCATAGAATTGATACTGCCGACCATCAACCGATTAAACAGCATCCAAGACGCTTGCCGTTTGCAAAACAAGAAGAGGTTTCTAAGCTCTTACGAGAGATGCAGGATAGTGACATCATCGAACCGTCATCAAGTCCGTGGGCCTCTCCCATCGTGTTGGTCCGAAAGAAAGATGGCTCCACAAGATTTTGTGTGGATTATCGTAAGCTTAACGATATCACGAAGAAGGACAGCTATCCTCTACCAAGAATAGACGACACGCTAGATACTCTTTCAGGACATAAATGGTTTTCCACGCTGGATTTGAAGAGTGGATATTGGCAAGTAGAGATCCATCCTGATGACAAAGAGAAGACCGCATTTACTACTGGACAAGGACTTTGGCAATTCAAAGTTATGCCGTTCGGGCTATGCAATGCTCCAGCAACGTTCGAGCGCCTCATGGAGACAGTGTTAAAAGGCCTGACTTTTGAAGCTTGTCTCATCTACCTAGATGACGTCATCATTGGTGGCCGCACGTTTGAAGAACATCTTGGAAATATTCGAAAAGTGTTAACGAAGCTAAGAGCGGCGAATTTAAAGCTGAACCCTCTGAAATGCAAGTTCTTCCAACGCGAAGTAAATTATTTAGGACACATCATCTCAGCTGAAGGTGTTCGAACAGATCCTGAAAAAGTGTCTGCAGTAAAGAACTGGAAGCGTCCGGAAAACGTCCATCAGTTGCGAAGCTTTCTGGGACTATGCACTTATTACAGAAAGTTTGTACAGGGGTTCTCCAACATCGCAAGACCCTCCCAGGTAAAAAAGTCAGCAAAAAACCTTTAAAAAAAACCTTAAGGAAAACTGAAGGTATTTCGGACAAAAAAACCTGCATCTTCCCTTTAGGCAAAAGACCTGTACTTTCCCTTCACTTTTTTGTCCGAAATACCTTCAGTTTTCCTTAAGGCAAAAAACCTATACTTTCCCTTCACTTTTTTGTCCGAAATACCTTCAGTTTTCCTTAAGGCAAAAAACCTATACTTTCCCTTCACTTTTTTGTCCGAAATACCTTCAGTTTTCCTTAAGGCAAAAAAACCTGTACTTTTCCTTCACTTTTTTGTCCGAAATACCTTCAGTTTTCCTTAAGGCAAAAAACCTGTGCTTTCCCTTCACTTTTTTGTCCGAAATACCTTCAGTTTTCCTTTAGGCAAAAAACCTGTACTTTTCATTCACTTTTTTGTCTGTAATGCCTTTACTTTTCCTTTAGACAAAAAAAATCTGTACTTTTTATATGCAGAATTTTTTTTTTTTTTAAATAAGGCAAAAATACTCTTGCAATCATTTGCACGGTCAAGGTTAAAATAAATAGCACATTAGCATACAGTATTATGTTGTTGGTATAGTTGGAAAGAATCTAATTTGTGAACATTTCCAAGTATTTTAAACATTTTAGAAATTTCCTTATATAAAAAATCTTCAAAGGGAGAAGTAGTAATTTTCAAACGTTTCTTTTTAAAAATTTAAAAATTTAACATTTAACCTTAATTTTTAGGTTTTTTTTTTCCATTTTGCTAAAGTATTTATGAAAATGTGTCAGCAAAATTTTTGCTAAAATGCAAAAATAGGAAAACAAATTATAAAAGTTAAAACGTTCTAATTCTTATGCAAATGTTTGCAGGGCAATAATTATGTAGTGTTGAATTCAGTGAGATTTTATACTTTAAATGGTTAAAAAGTGCAATCCCCCCCCCCCCCCTTGAAGCCGAGAAATCCTTCCCGGGGAAAGATGTCTGAATTCAACACTGATTATGTAACATCTATTGTAATTTAGATTTCAACTTTTCTCAAAGTACTCACCCCCCCCCCCCCACACACACACACTCTAAAAAAAAAACTTCCTTTTTAGCAGAGCAGCAGAGTTGATGGAAAAAATGATTGACTCCGGGATGGTGAAAGTACTAATATTGCCTGTTGGTTCCTACTATTATTCAGATTGCTTCATTGCTGACATTTGTTTTGAAATAGTAATAGTCGCTTTATTAAATTTGCTATTAAATAAAGGAAATTTTACTATTTTTAAAAAGTGGCAGCAATCAATTAATTGGAATTTAAAAAAACGTAACTAGCAACACTGGAACATTCCTGTTTGACCTTGAAGCATATGATATACTCATCAACCAATTTTTTTTTCTTTCTTTTTTCCCCTGTTTCATTTATTTGGATATGGGTGTAAGCTATGATGATAGGTAGTCAAGACCAGGACCCAGTTACTGCAGTGGCAAACTTCCAGCAATATTTTAGTATAGGTGTCACTTTTTTAAACGCAGGATTTTTTAAATTTTAAATAAGGCAAAAATACTCTTATAAAATGCCTGCGGAACTTTGTCCCTGCATTAATCGGCACTGATCAAGCCTGAAAATATTTTGAACATCCTCCCCCTCTTATCAGATAATCCATGCACACTCACACAAAAACACAACATGCATTAAATTTTTTTAATTTAATTACGTCAAAACTGTGCAACAACTGTACGTGAAATATTTTTGTATGTGTAAATTACAATCAAAAAGTTAAATTTGAAGGTATTAGATAGAAACAACAGTTGAAATCTCATAAATCTCCAAAATTTACTTTGAACAACACACATAAAAATCTATCAGTTGAATCCAAACATATTATGTTGATATGTTGACCAAAATATTTTATGCCAAAAGCCAAATATGGGGGGCAATATCAAATATATATTATACCAAAATATGGGCGAAAGGATGTTTAATTTTGGCTCCATATCTATTCCTGCAGTGCAGACCCCAAAAATAGAAGGCAGAAATTTTACAGTTTAAGTATCATTTGGGGTCTCCAGACTGAAAAATTATGAGGGAACACAAGAAAAATAAAAGTGAAAATTCTACTATTTTGGCATTAATTCTGTTCTTACAGCTTCATAAAAAAAGGCAAAAATTTTATATTTTCAACATCATTAATTGTACAATTTTGGGTTCTGCCAGGTGCATAAAGTTAAAAAAGGATGTTGGCACTGCACCGTACCCATATGCTAGAGTCAATATTATTCTAGAGAAAGTGATACTTTTTGACAGGCGAGAATGTAAACAATACAGAAATTGACATGAAAATAAAATTTATCTACACTTCTACACCTAACAAAAGATATGAATCTGCTTAAAGCATAGAAGATTCTCACCCATATACAGAGCAATTCTTTTTAATAATAGCTTTGTATACATCAATTACATTTAAAAAAATAAAATAAGTTACTTACCAATGAAATGGTATCCCAACACTAATTATTTATGCAACCATATGCAGCATAACAGCCCTACATTTAAATAATGAAATTACACACTCAAGGGGTTGATCCAGGAAAAATTTCGGGCCTGTTTAGCACGCTTTCACATAATTCTTCTTAATAAAACAGGACCCCTTCACAAACTTTATTATAATAAAAATAGCAACTTCACAAAATTTCCCATAAAAACATACTCTTCATTTTTAAAATATGTAATTAGCAAACAAAACAAGTTCACCTAAAAGGAAAACTTTAGCAAAAGGACCACTTCAGTTGCTAGGGTGATGCTGTTATGTTTCCATGCACACGTGTGGACCCAAAGATGTGCTTTCTGCTAAAGGTGAAAATAAGCACTCGCCCCAGTGGCAGAACTATCTTCAAGTGTCTGCAACGCTAATAATGTTTTCAAAAATAGTCTGCAATACGCAATTTATCATATAAATCTATTCTTGCTGCTGTTGTAGTTGTAGTGCTAATTAATTAAGGCATCAGCATTTATCAGCCTTTCCGAGTAAAAAGAATTTCTGAAATTCACAGCAAATATTCTAAAAGGTTACAGCAGAGGGGTTAGGGGAGAAAATTCCCTCTCGGCAATAATTATTCCTGTTGCAGGTCGGATTAACTCTGCTTTTCATTAGAGTCGATTTCAGGCTGAGTGTAGATCCTTGCAAATTGGGTTCGGATTAACCCAGTTTTTCAAAAGTTAGTTCAGGATATTGTTTCAGATTAAAAACTATGCCTATATTAATAAGCATAGAACTTTATACGTCTGCTGTTTTCTAAAGAAATGCTGCATCCTTTCCGGGACTATTTCACAAAATTCACGTTTTTTTTCGTGAACCTTTGACGAAAATAGCGTTTCTTTTTTCTCCTGTGATCCTTTGACGAAATTCATGTTTCTTTTTCGTTTGTTTCGTTTTTTGTGGCTCTTTGACGAAATTTGCATTTTTTCTGTGATTCTTTGACGAAATTAGCAGTTTTTCCCACGATTCTTTGATGAAATTTTGATGAAATTGGCATTTTTTTCTGCAACTATTTGACAAAATTTGCATTTCTCTTAGGCCCTTTGATGAAATTCGCTTTTTTTTCCACGATCCTTCAACGAAACTTTTTTTTTTATATTCTTTTGTTGAAAATCAAGTTTTTCCGCAGCCCTTTGACAAAATTTGCGTTTTTATTGCAATCTGTCAACTAAATTAGCCATTTTCCCAGATCCTTTGATAAATTTCATCTTTTTTCTTTTGGCCTTTAGACAAAATTCGCATTTTTTCTGCGATCCTTCGGCGAAAATTGGCGGGGTTTTTTTTTTAGATACTTTGCTGAAATTTGCCGTTTCTTCGAAATAATTCGACGAAATTTACCTTTTTTTTCGAGATCCTTGGATGAAATTTTCCGTTTTTTCGAGATCCTTCGACAAAATTTTCCGTTTTTTCGAGATCATTCGACAAAATTTTCTGTTTTTTCGAGATCCTTCGACAAAATTTGCCATTTTTTCGTAATCCTTCAACGAAATTAACAGTTTTTTCCACGATCCTTGGACGAAGTTGGCGTTTTCTCCGTAGCCCTTCGGCAAAATTCACAGTTTTCTGCGATCCTTCAACGAAACGCATGTATTTTTGACGGCCTTTTGACGAAATTCACGTTTTTCCACAGCCTTTTGATTAAATTTGCATTTTTTTCGCGACCTGTCAGCGAAATTAGCCATTTTTCATGATCTTTAAATAAATTTTGCGTTTTTCTCGCAATTCTTCGACGAAGTTTGCCGTTTTTAGTCTGCAGGTGTTCTAAAAAGTCTGCGGCTACCGCCGCAGCGTCGCGTACATTCTGCCACGAGGGCACCTGCCAGTCGCCACTCGTCAATTAAACTTGAAAAACTGGTGATTAAAAATATGAAAAGAACCGGCCAAATGCAGGATTTTCTGATATTGTGAATTTTTCGCCCCCGTTTGACAAAATTCATAATTTTTTCGTGCCCGATCGCAGAAATTTATGATTTTTTTTGCTCCTGTTCTTTGAAATTCATGATTTTTCCGTGTCTGATAGAAGAAATTTATGGTTTCTCTACGTCCGATCAACGAAATTCAGGATTTTTTCATGTCCGATCGAAGAAATTTATGGTTTCTTCGCGTCCGATCAACGAAATTCATGATTTTTTCGCGTCCGATCGACGAAATTCAGTATTTTTCTTCATCCGATCGTCGAAATTCGTGATTTTGTTGCAGCCGATCGCCGAAATTCCTGATTTTTATGCTCCCGACTGACGGAAATTCATCATTTTTACGCTTCTGACCGACGGAAATTCAGGATTTTTACGCTCCCGATTGACGAAGTTTGCAATTTTTTCCGGACTAATTGACGAAATACACAATTTCTGAAGATGTTGGCCACTTTTGGTTCACAGGCCACTCAAAAAAATGACTAGCTTGTCGAAGTCCACAATCATACTTGTTAAACAAAATTCTCAATTTTTACGCACCTTATTGGTGAAATTCGTGATTTTTATATGCCCGATCGGCGAAATTCACAATTTTTCATGCACCTGGTAGGCTAAATTCACGATTTTTACTCGTTCTATCGGCTAAATTTATGATTTTTACACATCCCATCGACGAAATTTGTGATTTTTACCTGCTGATCGGCTAAATTCACAATTTTTACATGCCTGATCAGCTAAATTCATGATTTTTTACGCACCTTATCGGTTAAATTCGTGATTTTTATGCGTCTTATCAGCTAGATTCGCATCTATTATTTTCCGTAATTTGTTTTAACTTTGACAATATAATAATTAACACCTTAATTTATTTTTTAAATGTTTATACATTGCTAAAAGATGGCTGAAAATATGTACTGACAGACACTTCTTCAAAACTGGTCTCTCTTTTAAAAAATTAGATAGATTCAACGTATTTATAGAAAATGCCGAGTCCTCAGTAAAAAAAATATTTCAGAGGATATTTGTATTTACAAAGTTTCGTTCATATTATCTTATTTTAGACTTTTTTTTTTATACTTTAATAGCGATGCAGTTAATTTAAAGTTTGTTATTGGGAATTCAAATAATTCATATTTATTATTTGCATTTTCAATTACTTTTAATCATAAATAATATACCAGGAAGAAAATAATTTTATAAAAATTATGATTTAAAGTAATACTATTTTAAATATTGTCCACTTGAATGATGGTATGTTACATGAAATGTTATTAAAAGCTTTTTCTTCCTCCAGTAGCACATTATATTGGTGTGAGTAGTGCCCTTTCTTTTTTTTTTTTTTCTAGATTGAACACTGGGTAAGATAGGGTAAAATAGGCAGGTTTCAAAACTAAATTTATAAAAAACACAAACTGTAATTATTTGCAAAAAGTAAAAACTGTGGGGTAAAATAGTTACAAACCTTTCATTGTTTAAAACCCGCAATATCATTTGAAAAGTTATATATATATGCATATTTCTTTTAATACTATAATTTAATCAATAAAAAGTTTAAATTGATTCTTCAACCCTTTACATTTGACATAAATAACATCTCATGTAACATACCATCGTTCAAGTGAGCAATATTTAAAATAGTATTACTTTAAATCATATTTTTTATAAAATTATTTTTATCTTGGTATATTATTCATAAACTTAGATTAAAAGCAATTGAAAATGCATGTAAAAACCTTGAGAAATCATTAATTGGGTTGACAATTAATATTAACACACATGCGAAGTAGAATACCAAACTCAACCAAAACGATACTTTAAATTCCACTGTAACGATACAAGGCTCAAATATTAAATTTAATTTTGTAATAAATATGAGTTATATGAACTTTAAATTAACTCCATCGCTATTAAAGTATAAAAAAAAAGTCTATAATAACATAATATGAACGATACTTTGAACTTACATATCTCCTCCGAAATAATTTTATTTTAGTAAGGCCTCGTGGTATTTTTTATAAATATTTTGAATCTGTCTATTTTTTTAAAAGAGAGTCTAGTTTTATAGAAGTATCTGTCGGTACATATCTTTATCCATCTTATGGCTATGTATAAACATTAAAAAAATTAAGGTGTTAATTATTATATTAACAAAGCTAGCGAATTACAGAATTAACAACAAACGTTACCGCTTAACGCCGGGAGTTAAAACATAAACACGCTCAGCTCAGAGTTGAGTTGAGTTGTAGTGTTTCTTCTACCATTGGAAAATCACTGTGGAGTCGGAACTGCCGTGTCAGTTGCGAAAAAAAAAATCGAATGTTCTAAAGGAAATTTTAAATAAATTAATAAGAATAATACATTTTTCATTTGTTTTTTGAAGTAATTTTCATAAAAACTGGAAGTCACGTCTGCAGTTAATAACCCCAAACATAAAATAAAATAACTGAGAATTTTTCGCATGGATGGGGGGATTAATTACTATTTCCTGAATTCGGGAAGTGGGGAATTTCCCCCTAAATCCCCATAAAAGTTATTTATTTATTATTTTTTATATTTATGTGTTAAAAACTTATATCAAAGAGGTGGTTCAAAGCAGTGTTGAATTAGGGTAGGGCTGGCCCGCGGGATTCTTGCTCTCCCCCCGGAGGATTTGGAAATTTGCTAAACAAAATTTTCTTTTTTCTTTGAAAGAAATTGTAAAATTTATTGGTTTTTTTTTTTTTGAGTGACTTAAAATAATTAAACACTAAGAGAAAGAGGAACTAAAAATTTTTTGTTAAGGGAGGGCTCACCCCCCCCCCCCCCGTGTAAATCCCCCATGGAAGTAAATTTTTAACTCTATTTTCGTTTATATGTTTGTCTTTAAAAGTTATCTTAAGCGGAGGTTCGGGGGAGTGTTGAATTCAGTGCCAGATGGGAAGGGGAGCATCCCCCCTCCCCGGATTTTAAAATTTAATTAATGTAATTTTCTTTTTCGCTGATTTTGAAAGAGATGGTGAAATTTATTCTTTTCGAGTATGTGTTTAAAAAGTACCTTAAGATTCAGGGAAGTGATGAAGTCAAAAAGAAGCCCCCCCTCCCCCGCAGATTTTATAATTTTATTGACATAATTTTCTTTTTCTCCAATTTTTAAAGACAGTAAAATTAGCTTTTTTGAGGAACTTAAAATAAATAATTAAGTATTAGGAGAAAGATAAATTATGAATATTCATTTTGTAGTGTGCGGGGGGGGGGAGGGGGTGCTCCCCTTAATCAGTCATGGCAGTTAATTTTTTGTCCTGTTTTTCTTTTTACTTTTATGTTCTAAAAAAACCCTTAAAATAGGGTATTTCAGGGCAGTGTTGATTTCAACCCCCCCCCCCCCCTTGAATTTTGAAAAATTAATTAAAATTTTAACTAATTTTCTTTTTTAAATTTATTATCTTTTTGAATAACATAAAATAATTAAACACTGACAGAAAAAGGGTATACCAACAGATTTTTTTTCTTCTGCTCCCCCTCCCCCACACCCCTGTATGTGGCCCTGGCTTTTTCCAGTAAAAAGCTATTTGAATATGAGTTAGATACTTAACCATTTAAGCTCTAATAAAACATTTAGAAAAATATTTAAAATTTTCTGCATGAAAAGCAGTTTTTTTTCCCCTTCAAAATACCTGTAGTGATTTTAGGGCAGATTTGTTAAGTCACTGAAGGTAATTTGTAGGACATAAGTTTGCTGAAATAAACCTGTATAAAACCTTTAAAAAAACCTTCATATTTCCAGCATGAAAAGCTGTTCGCGTTTTTCTTCAAAATACCTGTAATGATTTTAAGAAGATCTGCTAAGTCAGTGAAGGTAAATTGAAGGTTATAAGCGTGCTGAAATAATCCTGAATAAAACCTTTAAAAAACCTGTAATATTTCCTGAAGGAAACCTGCTGTTTTCATTTTCCTTCAAAATACCTGTAGAAACCTTCAAAATACCTTCAAAATCATTAAATTTTTAAAGGTTTCTTGCTGATTTTTTTACCTGGGCTTGCATAGGCTCACTGAAAGCAAGCAGAAGTTTCTATGGACACAAGAATGCGAGAATTCCTTCCAGCAGCTGAAAGAAGCTCTCACATCCTCTCCAGTCCTAACCTATCCACACCCCGACAAACAATTCATTGTGGACACGGATGCTAGTCATGAAAGTGTCGGTGCTGTACTTTCCCCAAAAATAGATGGCCAAGAACGAGTCGTAGCATACTGGAGCAAATGTTTGTCGAAACCAGAGCGGAATTATTGCGTCACTCGTAAGGAGTTATTAGCTATAGTAAAAGCCATAGAACACTTCCATCACTATCTCTATGGCAGGAAATTTCTCCTTCGTACTGATCACGCATCCCTAACATGGCTGATGAATTTTAAGAACCCAGAGGGCCAAGTAGCCAGATGGATACAACGACTCCAGGAATACGACTTTGACATCAGGCATCGTAAAGGCTCATCGCATGGAAATGCTGATGCCTTATCAAGAAGACCGTGTCCCGAAAGTTGTCGCTATTGTTCCAGAGCGAAGAACAAGTATAATCCCGAACATGTCATACGCCAGACGAAAACTTCACTATCAACGCCACCAGATCCCTGGAATGATGAGAAGATTCCAGAAGATCAAATGGCAGACTCTGACATCAAACCAATCTTGGAGTTATTAGAATCTTCTAGCACGAAGCCCAGTTGGAAAGACATCTCGACTTACAGTGCTACGACGAAGCAATATTGGGCTCTTTGGAACTCTCTCCACGTCAGGAATGGTGTCCTGTTCCGAAAATTCGAATCGGAAGACGGGAAGACATCTCGGTGGCAGTTGGTACTTCCTCGATCCCGAATCCCAGAGGTCCTCAAGGAATTACATGGCAGTCCCACTGGTGGCCATTTTGGAGTCATGAAAACATTACACAGAGTCCGAGAGCGCTTCTTCTGGGGAAAAGCGAGAGCTGACGTCGAACAATGGTGCAAATCTTGCGATGCATGTGCAGCTCGGAAAGGACCAAAGAAACGTAGCCGAGGAAGACTACATCTCTACAATGTAGGAGCACCTTTTGAACGCATCGCCCTTGACATCCTAGGTCCTCTGCCAAGAAGTGCTGATGGCAACAAATACCTCCTTGTTGTCATGGACTATTTCACAAAATGGCCTGAAGTTTATGCCATCTCTGATCAAGAAGCTTCTACGGTTGCGGATGCCTTGGTACACCAGTGGATATCAAGGTATGGAGTCCCTCTTCAAATGCATTCTGACCAGGGGAGAAATTTCATCTCTGCTGTGATTGAGGGTCTCTGTCAACTTCTCGGAATGGACAAAACTAGGACGACGCCTTTACATCCGCAGTCGGATGGCATGGTTGAGAGATTTAATCGTACCATCCTCAACAATCTCTCACTTCTAGTCTCAAGAAACCAGCAAGACTGGGACCAAAAACTTCCCTTGTTTCTTCTCGCCTATCGCAGCGCCGTCCATGAAACAACCGGCTATTCCCCGTCTCAGATGCTTTTCGGTCGTGATCTTCGTTTACCTTGTGATCTGCTGTTTGGTCGCCCTCCAGATGCGCCTTCATCGCCAGAGGGATACGTGCAGAATCTCCAGGCACGATTTGAAGACGTCCACAACTTGGCTCGAGAGCGGATCAATATACAGACGGAGAAGATGAAGACCAGGTACGACACGAAAGCCACGGGACATCAATTCAAAGAAGGTGACAAGGTTTGGTTTTATAATCCGACTCGACGTAAAGGACTTTCTCCCAAACTGCAATCGCACTGGGACGGTCCTTATACAGTCCTAAACAGACTGAACGATGTCGTAATTCGGATCCGAAAGTCACCAAGTTCGAAGCCTAGAGTCGTTCATTACGACAGGCTGGCTCCATACTATGGCCATAGTACTTAGTTCATTGATTGTAAATAGTGTAATGTAAATTAGTATAACCATGGTCTTGTATATAAATTAATGTAATTATTTATTTTGTTTAGCATTATCATTATTATTGTTATTATTATTTAAATACTTGTATGTAATAATGTCTATGCTTTAATTTTATTTTATTTTTAAATAAGTGTATATTTTGTATAATTCAGCATTATGAATGTGTTTTGAATAGTATAGCATTTGTTGGTAACGGGTTTGCTTTCCGATCAAGGGTTGAACTGCCCGGGACGTGCAGTCCTTGAGAGGGGGGCAATGTTATGAATTTTGTATATACCTGTAAATATTCCATTTGTTTAAATTTATTTTATTTTATTATTGTGAAACTTGCAGTATTATTAATGTATTTCCTATTGAGCATCATGTAACTCAATGCTAAAGGCCTCAGGTGGTTTGCAAGGAAAACAACCTTACAGCATCGTCCTACAATAGGGATTACAATAGGTCTATGGGAAAATCGCCAAGGAATGGGTTTATCGCCAAGTTGGCAATGGTTTTGGCGACTTATTTTTGTCGCCAAATTTGGCGATATATCGCCAAATGTCGCCAAGTTGGCGACGGATTTGGCGACTTTTTGTGCAACCACCCCCCCTTATACCTGTACATTGGGATCCTTTCTCGCTTTGGTTCTCTATCGAAAGTTAAAGCACTTTCTGGTAATTTCTAGCATCTGAAGGCTCTGGAATAATCTGGAAAGATCTCTGAAACCTATATAAGGACCTCCATCAGTTCAGTTGAGTTAGTTGTCTGTCAACTGCGATTGAATTCATACGAGAGGCTTTGCATTGAGAACTGTGTTACTCTGATCGATTTTGTCGTTGATACGTCGTATTGAACGCATTGTTTCTGTGTGAAATTTTGCTGCGCTTTTATTGGATTTGAAGATTACGGAATATCTTGTAATTTTCAGAAGATATTTGTGATCGTATTGCACTGTTTATAGTGAATAAAGCCTTTTTATTGTTCTTATATATTGTCATCAGTCCTTTCGAACCCCGAGCTCACAACAATATGTTTTTTTTTTCTCATTCTGTGTGACCCTTTTAGTCAGAAAATAGCAAATTTAGTGTTGGGTATTTGCCAGTTTTAAAGTATGCAACAAAGGTTTAAAACTGGATGTTCAGTTAATTTATGTGCAACACTTTTCTCTAATATACAGGGTGTTCGACCGATAAATTAAGAGTGTTGATAGAAGACACCAAGAGGATAAATATCATAGAACATGGGGTCGCAAAGTACGTTTAATGGGAAAAAATCGCAAAAATAGTTATGAAGTGTGTAACGTCGAGTGGAACAAAAAGAACCAATAATAAATAGAAAAAAACATTTATTTGACATAAAGCATGATTATAATGCATTACAGATCAACGTCAGAAAGGAGACGACGAGACATTTTTAGAGGAATATCTTTTGACGCCTCCGGCAATCCTTCGTCCGTCGGTGTCAGCTATTGAATGACATTCGGGGTCTCAATTTCGAACAATTTTTATAAAAATGTGCCGTCGTCTCCTTTCTGACGTTGAACTACAATGCACTGTAATCCTGCTTGACGTCATATAAATGTTTTTTCTACTTATTATTGGCCCTTTTTGTTTCACTCGACGTCACACACTTCATAACTATTTGTACGATTTTTTCACATTAAACGGGGTTTGCGACCCCATGTTCTACAGTAAGTTTTCATCCTCTTGATGCCTTCTATCGTCCCTCCTAATTTGTTTTTCAAATTTTGGAACACCCGCATTTTAAAATATGTGAAAAGAGCAATAATTAAAATTCCTGTTAAAATTCCTATATAAAATTTATTTTTGATTTTAAATGCCTACATTTAATACAAAATAAACTTTATGTTTTTAAGAGGTTGTTACGATGCAGTTAAACATTTTTACATGAAAATCAGAAAAAAAAAACATTTCCCGGAATGTACACTTTCTCTACCTCACTCAAAATAT
Source organism: Maratus michaelseni (assembly GCA_963931845.1). Lineage (NCBI taxonomy): Eukaryota > Metazoa > Arthropoda > Arachnida > Araneae > Salticidae > Maratus > Maratus michaelseni. Next base: position 143,966,375 of record OZ007594.1, on the reverse strand, counting down.
GTAAAACAAGGCTAGATTAAAACAAGGCTAAATTTCCCCTCTTTTAAACTCAGAATTTTTCAGCTTATATGAGGCAACATTTTCTCTTATGAAATACTGGTGTAAGATTGTCCCTGAGATGTACAGTTCTACTGTAACTTCTCACAATTTACACTTTTTCTGTTACCTCTCTTGAATAGTGTAAAACCGGAAATCCTCTGTAATTGATTAAAAATTCTTAAACTTAAATTTCGCAGATAACACTGAGACTGTAAAAATCCTTATTATTGAACAATATTTTATTTCGTTCAATAAAAATATTTCTGCTATAAAATTTCTTTAAGTTAGCTGATTAATTACTTAACATCACGCAGTTTTTGCATTATCGATGCAAAATTTGTTTCACTGGAACTAATTTCTCATTAGTGTAAACAAATAATTTAGTACTGATTACTCTGTTACCTTCTATTACTTTTTTCGCTTTTCTCTATCAGTATTAAATGACCAATTTCCATAACCAAGGGGACAGATGGCGCATAATTATCTCATCACTTACTTTTTTTGGTTAATAATGAGTTTTTAAAGATAATTTGTTAGTAATTTTCTTACTCTGTGCGGAGAAAAAATAATTATAAATGTTGCTAATTTTGTTCTGTCTTTTTTTTATAGTTATTTTTTTTTTATCAGGTACCACAATTAAAGCTGAAATTTAAAAAGTACCTATTATAAAATATTAAATACACCTGAATTTGTAGACAATATATTTTGGCCGAATGTTAATAAATAAAACTTAAACTAAATAAAAAATGGATGGATGAAAGAATATATATATATGTAAATATAAAAACGAAAAAATATTGTGTAAAATTAAATTATGTTTTACATAAAAATATATCTGTTGTTCTAGAATTTTCTTATGAAAAAATGTCTGCACGCGTTTTGGAATTTATTTTTACTGAATTTTCGTTATTAATAAAAGTTTAATTAATGACGATTTTGTATTTAATTTATATGTAGCATTATAAAATTAATAATATCATTCATCTAAATGATAAAAAACAGAACAAAGTTAAATTTGCTCATCCAACCATGCAGATAAATGTGTATATACATTAAATTTATTACATAATGTAAAATTGTCACGTATTCACGCCTATGTAATAATGATAAATTATAATTTTAAACTTTTCAAGACATGATATGCATAATGAGGTTAAAAAAAAAAGCCAATCATGTTGTAACGGCCATTCTGTTGAGTAAAAGGCCGATCGGTAGAGCAAGAGAAAACAAAAGTTAAGGTTTAAATTAAAACCAGTTTATTCAGCCTGATTGGACAGGGAGGTTGAGCGGGAACTACTCGTTTTACCTAACTTGAACAAAAAGTTTAGCCTTCGACTTGAAGCGGTATAAAAATAAAGAAATATCCAATAAGTAAAATAGAATATATACGCAATAGAATATATACGATCGCCGTCCGTCGACAGCGGAGAATCAGGGTGCAATTCAAGATGAGACAATTCCACGTTTAAATCTGGTGAGCTCTGATACAGGCCCTACACCAGTTCAACAGGCAAGTAGAACTTAAACAAGTTAATCCGGCGTTAACCGCAGTAACCGAGGTAAGATACCAAATACTAGATGCTAGCTGCTCCGTATTGCTACTAAGTACCGATGCCAAGCACTCTAAAAGAAAATTCAACGCTTATGTATCCACAGTATCGATTGACTAACTACAATAATTTGCATAAATATCGAAGGAAAACAGCAACTCACAATTTCCGAGATTCACACATCCATTGAAGGTTAGAGAAAAGAGAGCATTGATAAACTTTTACGCACATGGACGGTTATTGGACAAAAATTACGATCGCATTCAAAACATCGCCTACTCACGTGACGAGAGTAGTCGAGCTGTCACAATATAATAACAAATTAAGACTGAAACTTTGAGAGGAAAAACGAAGATAGTTTATTATTTAAAAAGCATTATTAGTTCACATTTTAAAGTAAAACAAATGGACATAGAAATGTTCTTGTTCAATGATAGATTAAAAGTTCTTAAATTTCAAAAAGTAACATTAGAAGTGCATAAATGCTAATTATCAAATACGTCATTATAATCATTGTAAAAAAATACATTCTTCTAAAATTCATTTAGATTACCCGATTAATTTCATAACATCACGAATCGCTCTGACTGTTAAATCAAATTTGTTTTACGGGAACCAATTTCCTCTCTATATAAAAATAATAGTACTAATTATCTATCTTTTGTTTTATTTTTTACTATTTTTATCAAAAATAAATGCGTAATTTATAGCCGAAAGAAAGAACATAATCATTTTTCCTTAATAATGAGCATTTTAGAGATAATTCGTTAGCGATATTTGTTTGGAGAAAAAATAATTATATATTTCGCTAATTTTATTTCATCTCCTTTCCTTATCTTTATTTATTTATTTATTTATTTATTATGTACCTCAATAAATGTTAAAATTTATAAACATGTTTAATAAAGATTATATAATGTTTTAAATTTGTAGACAATATATTTCGGTTATATACGTATTATTTTGAGTTAGTTTAATTGATTAAGGAATAGGTGAAATATTATGAAATGCAAATGTAAAAATGCAAAGTAAAAAATTATTTTTGTGTATTACATGTAACACGTACAAATATATTTTATATGTAAAACTTTAATGTGTGTAATAAATTTTATTGAATGAAATTTTACATTATATATATATATATATATATATATATATATATATATATATATATATATATATATATATATATATATATATATATATATATTTACGTGTTACATGTAATAGGTAAAAATTTAATATGTAACTTTGGATCATCATTTAACTTCAAAATCTTTTATTTTTCCATTCTGTTACTAGAGTATTTTATCCATTAAATTACCACTCATATATTATTTCAAATTACGTTATGGTATATTTCTATAAGGTTTTAACTACGTGAATTATATATTTGGGCACTAATTCATATTATTGTAATGAATCTTTTACAGGAATTCATGTGTCTAATTTTGTAAACCATAGTAACAGAGTGGACATATATTTATTTTCTATCCAAATTGGTAATATATTTGAACAAATATCTGTTTTCTATAATATGTGTCACCACTTAAAAAATATATAATAAATTTGGAGAATTAAAAATGATTTTTATGGAAAGAAATGTAATAAAGTAGTTACATACAGGACATTTTGATCATGTGTTTCATACATCCATTTTTTCTGCTCCACTACGAGAGGGAACCGTGACTACCTCTGTTGGTTTTCACTTCCCTCGAGTTGTGGTAGAGCAAGTACGGGTTGGAACATCCCGACTTAAGGCCTAGGGCCTGAATCCCTTTTGGGTTTCAAGCTCCGAAGCTGTTGGGGGACGCCGGTCCGTCTCCAAGTATCTCGCGGTGACTCCCCGTGGTTTCACCGCGTATCGCAACGGTCTACGTCGTCGACACCTGGGTTCAAGGTTAGAGGGTCCGCAGGTGGCGGTACTCTGACCGGCCGAAGCACCGCAGGGAGATAAAGCTGCTGGTGTAACCCTACTTGGGTTGGGTGGTCGTCTGAGGCTTACTTTTATACCCACTTTTACTATAAATAAAAAGAAAAGTGTAGAAAAAATTTCACTTTTCATAACAGAAGATACTAATGTAGGTTATTAAAATTAAATGAAAAAAAGGGAAAAAAAATCAAGACGTATCAATTTCCGAATTATAACTTTTTTTGACAATGACCCACATTTATATTTGTTTTGTTAATGGCAATTACGGAGCCGAAATATGTGACCTTTTTAAAAAAACTTTTTACTGTTTTCATGGTTCTTTCTTTAAAAACTTTTAGCATTTAATAAAGTATACTGCCTCTGGATGCTGTGATGTATTAAATATTTCTATAAAAATATCTTTAATTAAAACAATTTCTAAAGAAAAAATATTTGTATATATACTTTGGGATTTTATTTTTTCAGAATATTTATTATTAGTGAAAGTTTATCTTACAAATAAGTAATTTTGTATTTATTTTGTACGTTGAATATAAAAGCAATAAAATCGTTAATCTGAAAGATAAATAACACAAGAAATCAAAATCCATTCATTGAAATATGCTGTTTAATTTTCATGCAATTAAACTTTATTAAATAATATAATAACGTCTCTATTAACCTATGTGATATTGGAACATTCTCATTTTTATTATATCTACCCTATATATATAAAATCCTAATGAAACGAATTTGTGAAACGATTTTATGAAACGAATTTATGAAACGATTTTATGAAACGACTGATTAAACGACTGATTATGTTTCAAGGCTATTTTTAATAAAATATTAAACGCTTGATGGTGAAATTAATAAAAATTGTTCATAAAAATCCGTGGATGTCGAAACTGGTAATAGAATTTTGAAATTGGAATTAGTTTTCGAGATATTAATTTTTTTCTAATTTTAATGACATTTTTGTAATGATGGCAACTAATTACTCAGTTTTTTTGTGACAAAAAAGGGAAAAAAATTGAAAAGGATCCCGATAGGGATTATTGATTTCTTTTTATTCGTCATTTTCAAATTGAAATTGAATTTATCTTTTAGTTCAATCGATAATGAAGACAAGATTGTGATTAAATTATGTTTTTCAGGAAAATTTGTAAAAAAAAATCACATTTCTATCGTCAGGATTCAATCGTCTGTCAGCATTTAATTTAATTTATAAACTGAAAATGTTTTGAATAAATTCGTCCAAATGACGTCATTTAGGTAAACGCAAAAGAAAGGGAGGAAAAGGAATTAATAGTAATTATTATTTATTGATATCATTTTGTTATTTTTTTGTAAAATTTAACTAAACGAATTTATAAAATCATTAATTCGGATATTTGAAACTAATATATAAAATAATAATTGCCCAACTGAACGGAAGAATAAAATATCCTGCTTGGTTTTTTCCGCCAAGCTTTTTAAACAAGAACGAAAAATCATGCGTCAAGCATAGATTATGTAACACTTTCCAACGCTTCCAAAATAATTTTACAAGTCATACCGTTTAATAAGCTAAAAGATAACATCTAAGAAATCCGAATACTTTTATTCAGCCCAGTATAGGATCTATAGATTTGTATATATACTACATAGGATGCTAAATTTTAGTTCAGTTAGGAAACGCGTAGCACAGTTTAAAATTTTCCGTCTGGAGTTAAATAATACGGAAATGTGTTCGTGAACTTTTGTGCTTCCCTGTATAGTATCTACAGAATTTATACACACCATGTAATAGACAAAAAGCGAGTTAAAATTAAAATCGCGTTCATTAACTTAAAACGCACTTCCAGGAATTATTGTTAACATACAGTAGAGAATTCTTTTGTGTGTCCCTGTAAATGAACGATGACTGCTATACACACAATATTCTTTAGTAAGCCTCTTGTAATGCACCTTATGTAAATTTCAATGCGTTTAAAATAGGGAAACATAATTTAAATAAACCGCAGACGATTTTACTCCATAGACGTAATGTAACGGAATTCTTTTGACTGTCCCTGTAAAGTAACTATAAGTGCTATGCACACCCTATTCCATATTAAGCTTCTTCTAATACACCTTAGTGATATATATAAATTTCAATGCGTTTAAAATAGTGAAACATTATTTAAATAAACCGCAAATGATTTTTCCCCATAGACCGCAATGTAATGGAATTCTTTTGAGTGTCCCTGTAAAAAACTATAAGTGCTACACACTTCCGTTGAAATAGGGAACATGCTATAGATAACGATTATAACATATAAAAATTGCAGAGCAATCCGAGCATATTTACGGGAGTTAGAGCACGGCCAGACGGCCAGAAGGCGGACGGCAGACGGCAGACGGCAGACGGCCAGACGGCCATACGGCCAGACAAACCGAATTCATAAACACTTTTCAACTAGGTTGGAAAGTGTTAAAAAGCGTCAAGACCCCTAATAGAAAAGCACCAAAAGTTCATTGGGTTTATTTTCATAACTTTTGGCAATAAATCTATGTATATTAACGAATCTATCCCTTTTTGAAGCTCGAATTACGCCAAACCTAAAAGCAAAGGATCCTATAATGGAAAAGTACCCGATTTTCTTATGGACAATATTCAAGTGACAGAACATGGTGTAAAATTACCGCGGATAGCAAATTTGTTTAAATTCTCATCAATTGATGCCGAATAAATGCAGGCATGCATGCACAAAATATTTAATTAATTTTGTATGATAAATAATTATTAGAAAATTCGTATATACATATTAATTTAAAAAAATAATTTACATATTTAAAATAACATGAAAATATGCATGATGGTGCACTAAAATAGAGAGAAAATTAAAACCTGTTACTGAAAATGTCTATAACATAGTACTTTTCAATACCGTGGTTCTTAATGTTATTCACAAGCAGATGGAATTTTTCTCATCCTTAAACGCAAAGGAAGAATAGAATAGAGATTGTTGTATAAAAATCCGAGAGGTAGTCACAATTTAAACCTAACCATTTTATACAAGCTGGTTTTCAAGTAGTAATTGATTTTACTTATCAATCCCGAAAACAGTCGTCATTTGTCGCAACAGCTGTGTATGAGGCCATGATAATCAAAAAATGTCCCATTGAAATGTTAAAAGCATGGCAACCCAATTACATATTTACCAATATTTTTAAAATAAAGCACGCTGTCATGTTTTTAGAGGCCTCGAAGTCTGAGCGGAGGTTGGCGAGCGTAGCTCGCAGGGGGTAGGCCCCCTAGTTATTTTTATAATTAAAATATGATTAATGTGTGTAATAAAGGCCAAACAAATATATATTAAAAGATACTTTAAAGATATATTTTTTCTTGGAGATACTTTTTCTTGAAAAAAAAATGTATAATTAATTGACATTAATTAAATATCAAAAAATATTTTTTTGCACATAGAAATGTCAAAGATTTATTAAAATTGCTTTTATATTGTCTTTCTCAAATAACATGAAAAGGTAGAAATACTTGTTATGGAATACTTTATTATGCTCTAAATAAAAATACAATTTTATAAAATGCAGTAAACCGATTAACTGCATAATATCACGCAGCTCTCTCATTGTTGATGCAAAATTTGTTTTACAGAACTTTTTTCCCCTCTGTGTAAACAGACTATTTAATTCTAATTACTCTGTTTTTCTTTCATTACATTTTCTATCAATATTAAATGACCAATTTACATAATCTAAGCAGACAGAAAGAGCGTAATTATCTCATATCTTACCATTTAGTTTTCGTTAATAATGAGTTTTTAGAGATAATTTGCTTGCAATTTTCTTATTGTGTGCAGAGAAAATATAATCATTAATAAAAAATACACTTTTGACATTTTTTATTTTATCTTTATGTGTTTTTAAAATAATTAAAGTTGAAGTTTTAGAAATATAATTAATAAAGTTTATAAAATTTAATTTAATTTGCACGCAATATTTTTCATTTATATTGTTGTTAATTTTAGCTTTAAGTTGCAATATTTGAGGAAGATGTTGAAGGAGGATTATGGGAGCATAAATGGTCAAAAAGAATAATATATCCCTCTGAGCGTGTTGAAAAAGGGTAAAATTGTAATGTTGTTTTCTCTGCATTTTGTTTTAAATGCTAAAAAAATAGGATTCTTTCAGCATTATAAATAAAACTTAATTACAAATATGAATGTAACCCTTGAAAGTATTAATCATTCTTCAATGTTTTGAAAATTCATTAAATCTATAGAATTATATTATTTTAAACATTGAATATATTGCAGTGAAACCTGGAGCTTAGTGAACGGAATATTACGTTCTACACGCTTAGAGGGTTAAACGTTGTGAGCAAAATTTCTGATAGTCACAAGGTAAATTGCAAAAGTCTTCAAAAGAAGATAGGAAACATGTTTATGTTGATGAAATAGTGCTGCTATTTATATAGTTACGCATCATTACACCAATGCGGAGCTTGCCGACATGCATTTCGCGTATGGAGTTGCGCACTTTATAGGAAAGGCTGCTCTAAGGATACGCAAGTTCAACGTCTCTCGAGCTTGTCGAAGGATTATCCCCTACTGTACTTATTACTTCTTCATCTACTGCAAGAATTCTGCGATATCGTACAGTGCTCGTATCAGGTCTGGAAGCATAAAACAATCCACTCACGCATAACTTCCAAAGAAGACGCTCAAATTTTCGGCGATCCCCCAGATTCCTACCCGGGAAACGTCCCATGTACATCCTTTGAGCAGCCGCTCCATTTCCTTGCGCATTCTCATACATGAAATGCATGTCGCCAAGTTCCGCAGTGGTGAAACGATGTATGTTGCTGGAAATCCGAGCAGGGAATGACGATTCAAGCCAGCTAAACGTTTTCATCCACCGAACTCAACAGCGCCCTCTACTGCCTCAACGCTGCATTACCGCACCCACATTCCAATACGAAATCTGATTATTTAGGTCCCCTCTACCTGCCTTTACATTTTATAGATGTAGTTCTGAACCACCCTGTATATAGAGCTTATTTTATTATAGATACTTCAATTATAACATTTAATACAAAAGTCAAAGTAATGCGCTGTCTGAGAGACCGCGGCGAACTTACAGTGTACCAAAATTTCACCGTACCTGTTACGGGCTAATGATCAAAAAGTACAACGAGTCAAGAAATTATTGTTTTTATATGTAACAGTTTTAAAGCAGAACTACAGAAAAAAAAATATTTTCTTTGAAAAATTATATTTACAAACTATAAAGAATATTACGTTTGAGAGAGTTGAAAGACATTTTTTTGTTGTTGAAGAAAAATAAAAAGATATATTTTTTTCAGAAAGTACAATAAAATAAACATGTTCTAAGAGTAAGACATGTGACTAAATTTTAATCAACATACTGTTGTAAAGGAAATATTTTTATTTCGTATAAAACATTTATTCTCTCATAAAAGATGTACGTGCTTCGAATTCTATATTAGAGAGTTCGCCACTACATAGTGTCTGAAATATTGTCTGGTGAGAAAGTATTTTGTTACTATACATAAATTTCGATAAAAAGAAATTAAGCTTGTTTCTTTCTAGAGCCGAAAAAATATAATACAAAAGTTGTTCAGTTGTGTAGTAAAGTATGAAACCTGTGAGTAATTGGATTAATAAATGGCAGCTTCGATATCGCTTTAAAGCAATAATAGAATTTTTGAAAACTACTCTGTCATAAAGAAATATTCTGATAGTTCATGACTTTTTCCCCTCGAAAAGCAAAGCTATGAGTTCATAGACATAGTTTATGAGTGCTTTTTAGCTTTATTCAAAAATTGGATATTCAAGATGAATTTGGAATCGATAGGTGGTGTTTAGTGGATTCTCAATGGTGTGCATACGTTATTAAATTTTAGTTTAACACATTTTTAGTTTTTACTTATTTTGTTATTCGGCCTCGAGATCACTGCAGCTCGTAACGGCGCACAGTGGGCCGTTTTGGGGATCGAGATGTACAAAATTATTGCGTTGATCTTAATTAGGTTTTGCTGGGTTTTATAATGTATCAGTAATAAAATAATCAAACAGTGATAAATATTTCGCTTATTTAATTATTTATATTATTATTATTATTTATATTATTATTATTATTATTTATTTATTTTATTAGTATTATTTATATTATTATTATTATTTATTTTATTATTATTATTATTTATATTATTATTATTATTTGTATTATTATTATTATTTATTTATATTATATTATTGTATTGTCATTGAAACTACACATGTATTCACAGTTTCAGCTCAATTTGATAATTAAAAATGGTTTAAAATTGACTTGCAAGATTTCGATTAAACAGTCATACACACGCTTCACGTTAATATAACTTAATGATTCGCAAACTTTCAACTTTCTTAAGTTTCCAATACTTTAGGAATGGCACTTTGATTTAAAAAAATGCTTATTTATTAATAATGCTTAATATTGTATTAAAAGTCAAGATAAAGTGTAAAAACAAGATGTGACATATGTCCAGTAAACTCTTGCTTTCAAATAAAATAGAAAACTCACGAATTGCTTTCGAACTTACAGAAAAATAGTGCAAATGTTGAAACTCTCTCAAACCAACTGCCTTCTTTACGGTCGCAGTTAATCGACACAACGGATTTTTTCGATAAAACTCGTACGGATCTCGACAAAAGAGACTGTTACCAGTATATGCGGTCTTGGTAAATTCCATCAAAACGACCCACTGCTTGGCGGTCAGGGGTGGGCGAATGGGGCAGACCGCCTCTACTTCACGGAATAGACGGCGTGCGTGTGGTATAAGAGATCATTTTACTTCAGTTACCGACCAGATCGGTTGTAGACTCGATCACGGAAGATGTCACCGGGAAAAATAACCTGAATTCATTAAGTTTAAGACACCAACCAGAGGAATTGGGTGGACCGGACTTCAATGGCTTCGAGATCATTATAGCACTTGGCAATGAATTCACGGATAGTTTCCATTTCATGCAATTTCGTTTAGAGAAACTGACTAGCGTAGCGAGCAAAGTCTGCTAGTATTTATATGAAAATGAGTATAAGTACTTTGAATTTTTTGCATAAAAAATAAAATTGATATTAGAGGTATAAATATACTAGAGGTTGTCGTGAAAAGAGATGACACCCATTATAAATAATGTCATAAAAACTTTACATTTTAATAATGTTCAATGTAAAGTTATAATTGCGTAAAATAAATAACTGTTTAATGATGCGCATAGTAACAATTACATAGTATTACGAGACAAAAAATTAAACTTTAGTCAAAAATCTTTTATTTACACGCAAAATATTATTTCGTTTCACAGAAGAATAACAACGCATTTTCATTACACAGACACACACACATATATATATTTCAAACTAAAGTCATACATTTATATATAAATATTTCGTCATAATGATCTTACTAACGATGAAGAAGTATAACGAGTGAAAAAAATAAAGTGATAAACATTTTTTTTTTATGCAACAATTTTAAAACCTAATCACAGAGAGACAATTACCTGCTTTAAAAAATAATATATACAAAAATATAAAAGTTGCAGAGAGTTAAAAAATATTTTTTTGGTTGAAAAGAAATAAAAAGATCTACTATTTCCGAAAACACAATAAAATGAACATGTTCGAAAAGCTTGTAACTAAATTTTAAGCAACATACTTTTGTAAAAAGTATTTTTATTTCCTACAAAACATTTATTCTCTCATAAAAGATGTACATGCTCCGAATACTATATTACAGAGAGTTCGCCACTACATTGTGTCTGAAATATTATATGGAGAGAAAATATTTTGTTACGATATATAAAATCCGATAAAAATTAATTAAACTTGTTTTTTTTAATATGATTGAATAAAACTAGTTCAGTAATACAAAATTAGTGAACTAGTGAGGTATTTATGCTGTGAGTTGGTAGATTTATCGATATCAGTTTCGGTATCGTTTTAAAGCAACAATATAATTCCTTAAAACTACCGTGACATATAGAAATATTCTGAAAGTTTGCGAGTTTTTGTCCACGAAAACAAAGCGACGTGTTCATCGACAGCGATTATGAACAACCTTTATGAGCGATTATTAGTTTTGTTTGAAAAATGCTAGTTCAAGATGAATTTGGAATAGATATATAAGGATTTTGGTGGAAGTGTGGTTTTTTTTTAATGAAGTGTTTGTGTTTTATTAAATTTTAGATATTTGTAACACATTTTTAGTTTTAGTTATTCTTCTGCGAACTTCTTTTAATTATCAAAGTATGGATGCTTTCTGAAGGGAAACGTTTAGCTGTTTGTACTTATACAAATGTTAGGAACATTTCAGTTTGATTTTCATCATATAAAATACACTTGTAGTAGAGCGAGAGTTGTGATTTGAGCTCTAGCTTTTTCGAGTACCTTGTTAAGCCTTTTTTAAAGATTCTTAATCGAAAGTAGTAAGAATGTTTAATTTAATCTTTAACAAAATATTTATTCTGAATTCACAGGGCTCGTGATATTAGTCATAAGTACTTTATCTAGTTTAAAAAAATTTAAACTATTTAAATTTGGGTAAATATCGTGAACCATTTTGGAAGATTTTATAGCTGCTATTAAGAATTTTTGCAAACCTAGTCACTACGTTGTTGGTGGTAAAATTTAGTTTATTTAAAGACTGTTATCAAGAACTTGTTTTCTAAGTTTTTAAATTGTTTGCATTTGACTTTTACAATTTATGTTATTTTGTGCCAAGCTGATAATTCCCATTTGTAACTAAATAAAATATTACATTGCTCTATTTCTTTCCATTTTAACTATGTCTAATGATCTTGTAATTGAGCCAGACAGACCTCTACAATGTGTATATTTTGATAAAGTTTTATAGGAATGAAATTTTAAGTTACTAAATACGATAAATAGACATTTTTTGGCAAAAACAAAATCATACATTTGTTTTATAGAATAAAGCATTAATTGTGTTTTACAAGACATTTTTATTTTGTTTCTGATTTAGTTCAAATTCAAGATAGTCAAAAATTTATAAAGTACGGTAAACAGGAAGTGACCATTTTAATAACGTAATTCACCAGTTAAGGAGCAGCAACACGTCAAATGACATTATTATTTACTAATTATTTGAGTATATAGTTGTAAGTATAAATATATAATGAGTAATTAAAAATGAATTTTTTCTAAAGTCACATTTAACGCATAATTTACCAAAAAAGATAACTAAGAATATTTATCATCGAGTTGTTTTTACAACTGGGTATTTTTACCATCGTAATGGTTTTTTACGCGTAAACTATTAGAATGATCATAATTTAAATGGTAATTGAATTCGAATTAAAAAAAATTTCAAATATATTTTCTGTTTGCTTGTGTAGCTTTAAAATTTTTATATATTGGAGTAATCTAAATGTTTTAGTTCATAAGTGCATACATGTAATGTTAATATTCTTCGTTTTGGCTCAAAGGAATTTCAGTTATTTTTGAACCATTTTTCTCAATTTGTCAAAAATTTTGTAAATATCTAATTTTTTAAAAAATATATACATACTTTATTACCCAGTTTCTTGCAGAAACGGGGAGTTATTTAATATTATTATTTTTTTTTTTACTTTCTGATTAAAATGTAAACTAGTAGATGAATTTTAATAACTGTGGTACCGATGCGTGTGTTTTTTCTATCTGAGAGTTATGTTGTGTATATTAAAACACACAAATTAACGTCGAAATTTATTAAAGGTGTACTTGACGAACATTTTTTATTTCAGACTTGGATACACATGAATTAATACAATAAACCCAACATGGGTGAAAAATTAGCCAGGGCCAGGACTCGAACCTGGGTCTATAGTATAACATGCTGTTGTTCTAACCACCGAAGTAATTCGGCCGATGTCAAAGCTCGGAAATTTCTCACTATTAAGTCGTGTTGGGGAACAGTAAACGGGTTAGTTCAGTAGTTAGAACAACAGCACAATACGCTGCACACCCAGATTCGAGTCCTGGCTCTGGCTAATTTTTCACTCGTGTGGGGTTTATTGTATTAGTTTGTTTGTATTCAAGTCTAAAATAAAATAAAATCGTTAAGTATAAGATATATAGTGTGTTGTTGTTTCTTGGACTAAAAGGATATTTCCAAAATGCTTATAAATGGATGTTTTAATAAAAAGTATTTTGAATTGAAATCTATAAACATCTGTGATACGTTTCTTATCTTTTATTAAACCATGCTGTCTGCAAAGACAGATTTACGGGATAAAAACTGTACAATATTTCAAACAAATTTAAAATGGATTTATTTAATGAAATTATAAAATTCCAATTCTTTTTTCCGGTGCATAACTTTTCAAAAATGTCATTAAAAGAAACTTTTATTCGTAGAAATAGTAAGAGTTAGCGCGGCCACTTTTTTAGCTATCACTATTTAAAAATATATATATATTCGTGGTAGATTTCTCCTGCAAATGTTGTAGAAAGTCATCTTGAAGTTTATTTTTAAAAAATGCTGGTTGTCAAAAGAGTTGCAAAGAGCAATCCATTTTAATAAAAAGTAACACAAGTTTAATTTAAAAAAAAAACAGTCTTAGAAAGAGATTATAACAACTTAAGTATGAAGTATTATATATTTTATAAGACATACAATATTTTACTGAATGTAAATTTGCACAGTAGTAAATGTAAAGATGTGTATTATTAAGTCTACATACATGGATTAGTTAATGAATAATGAACTAAACAAAAGTTCTGGAAACATCCGTTTTCCGAACTTATATAATGCGTGTCCAATCAACATTGATTTAAACACTTTACAATTCGGAATGCAGATGGCAGTACATACGGTGACACAGATCCAATTACACTACATTTCTAGCAATTCACAAAATTTCATCACATTTTAAAAACAGCAAAGTTAATCCGATGAAATCTTAAAAAAAAATATCGTTTTTCGCAACGTTCAATAGGAAAATTAGGATTGAACTTGTAATGAGTCACCGTGTATTGTTTTAATTGTGTATTGTTTTATAATGAGTGATAAAGAGTGTACAATAATGAATAATGAGTGTATAATAATATGGTGTCTTACATAGTCCTTTGCCTTGATGCGTATTACCAATCCTTAAATTTTTTTGTGTTAGTTTAGGAACACATTTCTTGAAAATGTTCTCGAAAACGAATATCGTATGCAGTGTGAAGTAATACTTATATTTGGTATATAACTTTTAATAACAATGACAAAATGTAACAAATTATTATACACTTGGTAATAATGTCTTATTGAAAAAGTTTTAAAATCGCATCATCTTTCATATCAAATGCATTTTTTGAAAAAGCGTGAAAAACATATGGTTATTTAATTGCTTTCAATGCAACTATTATAATTATTACAATTTATAAAAATATTAAACCATTACTTGAATTGTTTTTGTTATTCTAGGGAAGTCAGATTGAAACAGTTTAATGAGATAAACTTATCCATATGAACACCCATGAGAACAGCCCATAGTATTATATGG
This sequence comes from Maratus michaelseni, assembly GCA_963931845.1. Taxonomy (NCBI): domain Eukaryota; kingdom Metazoa; phylum Arthropoda; class Arachnida; order Araneae; family Salticidae; genus Maratus; species Maratus michaelseni. The sequence continues at coordinate 143,951,328 of OZ007594.1, read as the reverse complement.
TATTTCCTTCTCAATTTTGCAATTATTGCTGTAACTTTTTGAGTTTTCATGATATTTCACTGGTCTTTTCATATTAGTTGCCCTATAGTATTGACTATCACATCATGGCAAAATAATATTTGCTGTATTTCGCACGTACCTAGTTAAAATTTATTTCATAAAAATACCTATATCTCATCAAATATTCAATATATTAATATTTTAATCACAGTATACTATTTCTACGATTTTTTGTCAAGTTTTTGGAAAGTGGTTCTCAATTCGGCTGAAAACTCTGCCTGCTATAAAAAACATTTTGAATTTTTCACAGAATCGTTAACATCTTCACGAATATACGTTCTATGCTTACTCAAATGCACACAAATGTTGAACAGGACCTACATAATCATTTGATACAGTGACAGATCATTTTTAGGATTTTTTGTTACTTGGGTGATCGAAAATATTATTTTATTGTAAAAATCATTAGTGCCCCCCCCCAATTGTTCTCGTGACAAAATCTTTTTTGAAAAACATGCCGTCAAACATGTTCTTTACGTCCTCAAAGTTAAATGTCATTCCGGGCATTTCCTCACGAGTTTCAGTAAGCTATTCGACGAAACGTTTGAAATTGGTTGCCCCTTAATTTCTGGACGCCGGTGTATTTATAATAAGGATACATGAAACAATTCTATACAATATTACAAAATTTCCTCTTTTAAAACATTTTACGGTTTTTTAAACATTTTTTATAGTACTCCCCCTCAAATCCGCCATCTTAAAATCTGCACATAATTACAGATGCAATCAATGAAACTTACAGTTAAGGTGTAGGGGGAAAATGCAAGATTTTTTTTTATTGTTATATCATTCATGCACATTTTAATACGTTATTCTTCTTAATATGTCTGAACACAAGTTTTCTCATCAAGGAAGTATAAGCATATTTCTGAAAAAATCAGGACCTTGCTGATCTCACTGGTGATCGCAGCCTTTTTATCAAATACATTTCTGTATTAATAAAGCATTTTTGGATCTTAAGTTTGGCTAATAATGAAATAAATATTTTTCATTCTCTGATTTTTATGTAAATTATTAGTGTACCTTTATAAGGCAAGTTTCATTGAATAATTAAAAATATATATCATCATTATTATGCCTATTTAGTTATGCATTATTGTTTACTCGAACTTTCAAATTTTAATCATGTTTCAAATCTTTATTAATTTTTATTATATTCATTACTTTACTTAATTATTTTAATATTTTACTTGATTGTAAGCATTCATTATAATTTACAGTGCATTACGGCAGTTTGATAAGTTCTCGGCCTAACGCATAAATGGAACAAGTATGACAAAATGACAATGTTTTTTGTAAAGTATGATTCTTTAGATGGCATGCCGCCGAGTTTCAGATGCGTGAGTTTATTGGTTATTGCTGGTCGATAAAGTAAATTAAACAAGTTTTGGCATTTTCGAAAAATGGAAAAAACTGAAGTTCGAGCTGTCAAAAAATATTTTGTTAACAAATATTTAATCTCCACAAACCTACAAAAAGTGTTACCGTCTATCTTAAAGGATTCTTGTCCTTCATATTCGACGATAAAATAGTGGGCTACTGAATTTAAACATGGTAGGAAAACAATTCACGATGATGAACACTCAGGACGCCCAAAATCCGCTACTCAAGACGAAATCGTCTCAAAAATTCACAATTCCATATTGAATGATCGCCGATTGAAGATACGCGAACTTGCTGACATTTCAAACATCTCGATAGACCGTGTACACCACATTTTACACGATGTTTTGGGTATTAAAAAGCTTTACGCTCGATGCGTGCCACGCTTGTTGAACGTCGACAAAAAACGCCAAAGAATGAATATTTCTCAAGAGTCTTCTGAAATGTATCGTGTTGCAAGTTGAAAAATAAAATAAAATACTGTCAAAAATCTTGTATTTTCCTTTTCAGTCCGGAAACTTTTCGAACCACTCTCGTACAGGGCTGCACTAAAGAATTCGCACACAAGAGTGCATCTTAAATGTGTTCAGTTGCAAGGGGACTACATTGAAAAATAATATGAAATTATGTCAAAAATTTTGTGTTTTTACTGTCAGGCCGAGAACTTATTAAACCACCCTATTACATCCAAATTACTGTTTAAAAAATGTAAACAAAACAGTGACCAGAAATCCGTAATTTTTGTAAAATCTACACAACCTCTTGTGTCAAGCTATGCGGATTTCAGGAAGTCTACTGTAATAAGTAATTTGTCTTAAGATTAAGCGCAAAAGCTCTTTTAATAGAAATATAACTAAATAATATACAGACAACTCGTATTTTCCATAATAATACGTTAGAGGACTGAGAAATTTTTAGATTTACTAATAAAACAAATAAAATATAATTTTTATAGGAATTTTAGCAATCACATTTCTGTTTATTGAATTTATTTATCAGGAACCAATATTTTATCTGGCGTTACAGATCTTTTGAAAATGAATGCTACACGTTAAAATTCTAATTTGCTTTGCATACATTAAAAATATGCATAATATAAAATCACAGTCATTATTAAAACACGATTTTAATACTCATTCATTGTTTCTTTTTATAAATACTTTTCAAAGTAGAATAATTCCCATAAATATTCCTATAAAATATATTCTTTATAGGGATTTTAGCAATCATATTTCTGTTTAAAGAATTTATTTATCGGGAACAAATATTTTATCTGGCGTTGCGAATTGTTGGAAAATGAATGCAGCCCATTACAATTTTTAATTAGCTTTGCAGATATTAAAAATATGCATAATATAAAATCACAGTCATTATTAAAAAACTATTTTAGTACTTATTCATAGTTTCTTCTTATACATACTTTTGAAAGTATGTATAAGAAGAATGTATAATTTCATAACATCAGGAATCGCTCTGACTGTTAAATCAAATTTGTTTTACGGGAACCAATTTCCTCTCTATATAAAAATAATAGTACTAATTAATTTATCTTTTTTTTTTTTTTTTTTTACTTTTTCTATCAAACATAAATGCGTAATTTATAGCCGAAAGAAAGAACATAATTATTTCATCGCTTACATTTTTCCTTAATAATGAGCATTATAGAGATAATTCGTTAGCAATTTTCTTACTGTGTTTGGAGAAAAAATAATTATACATTTCGCTAATTTTATTTTATCTCCTTTCCTTATCTTTATTTATTTATTTATTTATTATGTACCTTAATAAATGTTAAAATTTAAAAACATGTTTAATAAAGACTATATAATGTTTTAATTTTGTAGACAATATATTTCGGTTATATACGAATTATTTTAAGTTAGTTTAATTGATTAAGGAATAGGTGAAATATTATGAAAATGCAAATGTAAAAATGAAAAGTAAAAAATTACTTTTGTCTATTACATGTAACACGTAAAAATATATTTCTTATGTAAAACTTTATTTAATTTTATTAATTAAGTTTGACATAATTTTGTGTGTGTGTGTGTGTGTGTGTATTACATGTATCAGGTACAAATATATTTTGTATGTAAAACTTTATTTTATTTTATTGAATAAAGTTTTACATAAAAAAATATATATTTTTACGTGTTACATGTAATAGGTAAAAATTTAATATGTAACTTTGGATCATCATTTAACTTACCAAAGTTACGTGTTGAATTACGCCATGGTTACAAATATGGAAATAAACATTTAAGTAAAAATAAAATAAAATAACTTGCGTAATCTTAGAGAGTTCATGAAAAATTTAATGACGGTGTTTAAATCACACAACTAAACATACACAAATACTAGCGTTGGGCTCAAAATAGCAAAATAAATAAATAAATAATCCGAGGATAATTTCATAGAAATAATAAAAAAAAAAAAAAATTTCTATATTAAGTATCAATTTCATACATTTAAAGCCTAATAAAGTTCCTAAAATCTTCAAACATGTCCTAAATAAAATTTATCTGTCTGTATGTAATTTTCCATTCCTTTGTATAGAATAAAGAAAATAGTAAAAGTTATCTGTAATAAGTAGGAACATTACAGAATGCCTGTTCTTTCAGAAACCATAAATCACAAATAAATTTAATGAAAAAAAATAATGAAAAACTTAAAGCACAAGCTTTTAAAACTAACTCTTTTATTTTATTGTTAAAAGAAAGCATTTTTTTTTTGTTATGTGAGTGTTTCGAGAGGGGGAGGGGGGGTCACATCAATTTGATTCAAGCATCTTTATATGAAAAAAGTTTTTACTAACAGAAACTTGTAATTTATCAACTGCATTAACTAAACAAAAAGGCCTGGAAATGTTACCTAACCAGTGGTCTGTTTAGGAAAAATTACATTATAGATCATGCAATGCTATACAATCAATTATACTATGTTACCTTGCTATAGATAATATAAATAACTGTTAAGATTGGTAAATATAATTAATAGTAAGCTTATGTATGTATGTAATATATACAAGACTACTTAAGCCTATATAATGTCTTGTATGATTTAAAAAAGAAAAGGAAATCTTTTATTTTTCCACTCTGTTACTAGAGTATTTTATCGATTAAATTACCACTCATATATTATTTCAAATTACGTTATGGTATATTTCTTTAAGGTTTTAACTACGTGAATTATATATTTGGGCAATAGTTCATATTATTGTAATGAATCTTTTAGAGGAATTCATGTGTCTAATTTTATAAACCATAGTAACAGAGTGGATATATATTTGTGTTCTAACCAAATTGGTAACATATTTGAACAAATATTTGTTTTCTATAATATTTGTCACCACTTTAAAAAATATATAATAAATTTGAAGGATTAAAAATTATTTTTATGGAAAGAAATGTAATAAAGTAGTTACATAGTGGACATTTTGTTCATATGTTTCTTATACCCATTTTTTCTGCTACACTACGAGAGGGAACCGCGACTACCTCTGTAGGTTTTCACATCCCTTGAGTTGTGGTAGAGCAAGTACGGGTTGGAACGTCCCGACTTAAGGCCTAGGGCGTGATTCCCTTTTGGATTCCAGCTCCGAAGCTGTTGGGGGACGCCGGCCCGTCTCCAAGTATATCGCGGTGAATCCCCGTGTTTCACCGCGTATCGCAACGATCTATGTCGTCGACACCTGGGTTCAAGGTTAGAGGGTCCGCAGGTGGCGGTCCTCTGACCGGCCGAAGTACCGCAGGGAGATAAACCTGCTGGGTTGGGTGGTCGTCTGACGCGCAGGGCGCAACCTCAGGCCGCCTAAGGCACAGATTACTTTTATACCCTTTTTTTACTATAAATAAAAAGAAAGGTTTGGAAAATATTTCGCTTTTCATAACAGAAGATACTAATGGAGGTTATTAAAATTAAGGAAAAAATGGGACAAAAATCAAGACGTAATCAATTTCTGAATTATAACTTTTTTTGACAATGACCCACATTTATATTTGTTTTGATAATGGAAATTATGTAGCCGAAATATGTGACCATTTTTTAAAAAAACATTTTACTGTTTTCATGGTTCTTTCTTTAATAACTTTTAGCATTTAATCAAGTATACTGCCTCTGTATGTTGTGAAGTATTTGATATTTCTATAAAAATATCTTTAATTAAAACAAATTCTTAAGAAAAACTATCTGTATATATACTATGGGATTTTATTTTTTCCGAATATTTATTATTAGTAAAAGTTCATCTTATAAATAAGGAATTTTGTATTTATTTTGTAAGTTGAATATAAAATCAATAAAATCGTTATTCTTAAAGATAAATAACACAAGAAATCAAAATCCATTCATTGAAATATCTGTTTAATTTTCATGCAATTAAACTTTATTAAATAATATAATAACGTCTCTATTAACCTATGTGATATTGGAACATTCTCATTTTTATTATATTATTTTTATAATTAAAATATGATTAATGTGTGAAATAAAGGCCAAACAAAGATATTATATTAAAATATACTTCAAAGATATTTTTTCTTGGAGATACTTTTTCTTGAAAAAAAAAATGTATAATTAATTGACATTAATTAAATATCAAAAAATATTTTTTTGCACATAGAAATGTCAAAGATTTATTAAAATTGCTTTTATATTGTCTTTCTCAAATAACATGAAAAGGTAGAAATACTTGTTATGGAATACTTTATTATGCTCTAAATAACAATACAATTTTATAAAATTCAGTAAACTGATTAACTGCATAATATCACGCAGCTCTCTCATTGTTGATGCAAAATTTGTTTTACAGAACTTTTTTCCCCTCTGTGTAAACAGACTATTTAATTCTAATTACTCTGTTTTTCTTTCATTACATTTTCTATCAATATTAAATGACCAATTTACATAATCTAAGCAGACAAAAAGAGCGTAATTATCTCATATCTTATCATTTAGTTTTCGTTAATAATGCGTTTTTAGAGATAATTTGTTTACAATTTTCTTATTGTGTGCAGAGAAAATATAATCATTAATAAAAAATACACTTTTGATATTTTTTATTTTATCTTTATGTGATTTTAAAATAATTAAAGTTGAAGTTTTAGAAATATAATTAATAAAGTTTATAAAATTTAATTAATAAAGTTTATAAAATTTAATTTAATTTGCACGCAATATTTTTCATTTATATAGTTGTTAATTTTAGATTTAAGTTGCAATATTTGAGGAACATGTTGAAGGATGATTATGGGAGCATAAATGGTCAAAAAGAAGAATATATACGTTGTGAGCAAAATTTCTGATACTCACAAGTTAAATTGCAAAAGTCTTCAAAAGAAGATAGGAAATATGTTTATGTTGATGAAATAGTGCTGCTATTTATATAGTTATGCATCATTACACCAATGCGGACCTTGCCGACATGCATTTCGCGTATGGAGTTGCGCACATAATAGGAAAGGCTGCTCGAAGGATACGCAAGTTCAACGTCTCTCGAGCTTATCGAAGGATTATCCCCTACTGTACTTATTACTTCTTCATCTACTGCAAGAATTCTGCGATATCTTCCAGTGCTCGTATCAGGTCTGGAAGCACAAAACAATCCACTCACGCATAACTCCAATTAAGACGCTCAAATTTTCGGTGATCCCCCAGAGTCCTACCCGGGAAACGTCCCATGTACATTCTTTGAGCAGCCGCTCCATTTCCTTGCGCAGCCTCATACATGAATTGCATGTCAGCAAGTTCCGCAGTGGTGAAACGATGTATGTTGCTGGAAATCCGAGCAGGGAATGACGATTCAAGCCAGCTAAACGTTTTCATCCACCGAACTCAACAGCGCCCTCTACTGCCTCAACGCTGCATTACCGCACCCACATTCCAATACGAAATCTGATTATTTAGGTCCCCTCTACCTGCCTTTACATTTTATAGATGTAGTTCTGAACCACCCTGTATATAGAGCTTATTTTATTGTAGATATTTCAATTATAACATTTAAAACAAAAATGAAAGTAATGCGCTGTCTGAGAGACCGCGGCGTGCTTATAGTGTACCAAAATTTCACCGTACCTGTTACGGGCTAATGATGAAAAAGTACAACGAGTCAAGAAATTATTGTTTTTATATGTAACTGTTTTAAAGCAGAATCACATAAAAGCAATTACTTTCTTTGAAAAATTATATTTACTAAATATAAAGAATATGACGTTTGAAAGAGTTAAAAAGTATTTTTTTTGTTCTTGAAGAAAAATAAAAAGATCTATTTTTTACGAAAGTACAATAAAATAAACATGTTCTAAGAGTAAGACATGTGACTAAATTTTAAGCAACACACTGTTGTAAAGAAAATATTTTTATTTCGTATAAAACATATATTCTCTCATAAAAGATGTACGTGCTTCGAATTCTATATTAGAGAGTTCGCATCTACATAGTGTCTGAAATATTGTCTGGTGAGATAGTATTTTGTTACTATATATAAATTTCGATAAAAAGAAATTATGCTTATTTCCTTCTAGAGCCGAAAAAATATAATACAAAAGTAGTTCAGTTGTGTAGTAAGGTATGAAACCTGTGAGTAATTGTATTGATAAATGGCAGCTTCGATATCGTTTTAAAGCAATAATAGAATTTTTGAAAATTACTCTGACATAAAGAAATATTCTGATAGTTCATGACTTTTTGTCCACGAAAAGCAAAGCTATGAGTTCATAGACATAGTTTATGAGTACTTTTTAGCTTTATTCAAAAATTGGAAATTCAAGATGAATTTGGAATAGATAGGTGGGGTTTAGTGGATTTTCAATGGTGTGCATACGTTATTAAATTTTAGTTTTTTAAACACATTTTTAGTTTTTACTTATTTTGTTATTCGGCTTCTAGATCACCGTAGCTCGTAGCGGCGCACAGTAGGGCGTTTTGAGGATCTAGATGTATAAAATTATTGCGTTGATCTTAATTAGGTTTTGGTGGGTTTTCGAATGTATCAGTAATAAAATAATCAAACAGTGATAAATATTTCGCTCATTTAATTAAATTATTATTATTATTATTTATATTATTATTATTTATATTATTATTATTATTTATATTATTATTATTATTTATTTATATTATTTTATTGTATTGTCATTGAAACTACACATGTAGTCAAAGTTTCAGCTCAATTGGATAATTAAAAATGCTTTAAAATTGACTTTCAAAATTTGAATTAAACACTCATACACACGCTTCACGTTAATATAACTTAATGATTTTCAAACTTTCGCAGGAACTTTCTTAAGTTTCCAATACATTAGGAATGGCACTTTGATTTTAAAAAATGCTTATTTCTTTATAATGCTTAATACTGTATTAAAAGTCAAGATGAACTTTGAAAACAAGATGTGACATATGTCCAGTAAACACCTGCTTTCAAATAAAACAGAAAAGTCATGACTTGCTTTCGAACTTACAGAAAAATAGCGCAACTGTTGAAACTCTCTCAAACCAATTGCCTTCTTTACGGTCATAGTTAACTGGCACATCAGATTTTTTCGACAAAACTCGTACGGATCTCAACAAAAGAGACAGCAGCCAGTATACGCGGTCTTGTTAAATTCCATCAAAACGCCCCACTGCTTAGCGGTCGGGGGTAGGCCAGTGAGATAGACTGCCGCTACTTCTCGGAATAGACGGCGTGCGTGTGGTATAAGAGATCATTTTACTTCAGTTACCGATCAGACCGGTAGTAGACTCAATCACGGGATATATCACCGGAAAAAAATAACCTGGACTTCAGCGGCTTCGAGATCATTACAGCACTTGGCAAATTCACGGACATTTTCCGTTTCATTCAATTTCGTTCAGCGAAACTGACATGCGTAGCGAGCAAAGTCTGCTAGTATTTATATGAAAATAAGTATAAGTACTTTGAATTTTTTGCATAAAAAATAAAATTGATATTAGAGGTGTAAATATATTAGAGGTTGACGTGGTAAGAGAAGACATCCATTATAAATAATGTCATAAAAACTTTAAATTTTAATAATGTTCAATGTAAAGTTATAATTGCGTAAAATAAATAATTGTTTAATGATGCGCTTAGTAACAATTACACAGTATTATTACGACACAAAAAATTAAACTTAAGTGAAAAATCTTGTATTTACACGCAAAATATCATTTCGTTTCATAGAAGAATAACAACGCATTTTCATTACGCACACATGTATTATCATACATATATATATTTTTTTTTTCAAACTGAAGTCATACATTCATATAATAAATATTTCGTCATAATGTGCTTACTAACGATGGAGAACTATAACGAGAGAAAAAAATAAAGTGATTTTTTTTTCTATATGCAACAATTTTAAAACCTAAACAGAAAGACAATTACCTGCTTTAAAAAATAATATTTGCAGAAATATAAAAGTTGCAGAGAGTTAAAAATATTTTTTGGTTGAAAAGAAATAAAAAGATCTGTTATTTCCGAAAACACAGTAAAATGAACATGTTCCAAAAGTAAGGCTTGTAACTAAATTTTAAGCAACATACTTTTGTAAAAAAATATTTTTATTTCCTATAAAACATTTATTCTCTCATAAAATATGTACATGCTCCGAATTCTATATTACAGAGAGTTCGCCACTACATTGTGTCTGAAATATTACATGGAGAGAAAATATTTTGTTACGATATATAAAATCCGATAAAAATTAATTAAACTTTTTTTTATAATAAGGAACAAAACTAGTTCAGTAATACAAAATTATTGAACTAGTAAGGTATTTATGCTGTGAGTTGGTAGATTTATCGATATCAGCTTCGGTATCGTTTTAAAGCAACAGTATAATTCCTTAAAACTACTCTGACATATAGAAATATTCGGAAAGTTTGTGAGTTTTTGTCCACGAAAACAAAGTGACGAGTTCATCGACAGCGATTATTAGTTTTGTTTGAAAAATGCTAGTTCAAGATGAATTTTGAAGAGATATATAAAGAGTTTGGTGGAAACAGTGGTTTTTGAATGAAGTGGATGAGTTTTATTAAATTTTAGTTATTTGTAGCATATTTTTAGTTTTAGTTAGTCTTCTGTAAACTTTTTTAATTTTCAAAGTATGAATGCTTGTCGAAGGGAAACGTTTAGCTATTTGTACTTATACAAATGTTAGGAATATTTCAGTTTGATTTTCATCATATAAAAAACACTTGTAGTTGTGATTTGAGCTCCTGTTTCTCGAGTAGCTTGTTAAGCCTCTTCAATGATTATTAATCGAGAGTAGTAAGATGGTTTAATTTAACCTTTAACAAAATTTTTATTCTGAATCCACAGGCGTCGTAGATATTAGTTATAAGTAGTTTATCTAGTTTAAAAAAAATGAAACTCTATTTAAATTTGGGTAAATATCGTGAACAATTTTGGAAGATTTTATAGCTGCTATTAAGAATTTTTGCAAACCTAGTAACTAAGTTGTTGGTGGTAAAATTCAGTTTATTTAAAGACTGTTATCAAGAACTTGTTTTCTCAGTTTTTAAATTGTTTGCATTTGACTTTTACAATTTATGTTATTTTGTGCCAAGCAGATAATTCTTATATATAACTCAATAAACTATTACATTGCTCTATTTCTTTCCATTTTAACTATGTCTAATGATCATGTAATTTGACCATACAGACCTCTACAATGTGTACATTTTGATAAAGTTTTATGGGAATGAAATTTTAAGTTACTAAATACGATAAATAGACATTTTTTTGGCAAAAACAAAATCATACATTTGTTTTATAGAATAAAGCATTAATTTAGTTTTACAAATTTTAAGTTACTAAATACGATAAATAGAAATTTTTTTGGTAAAAACAAAATCATACATTTGTTTTATAGAATAAAGCATTAATTTAGTTTTACAAATTTTAAGTTACTAAATACGATAAATAGACATTTTTTTGGCAAAAACAAAATCATACATTTGTTTTATAGAATAAAGCATTAATTTAGTTTTACAAGACAGTTTTATTTTGTTTCTGATTTAGTTCAAATTCAAGATAGTCAAAAATTTATAAAGTACGGTAAACAGGAAGTGACCATTTTAATAACGTAACTCACCAGTTAAGGAGCAGTAACACGTCAAATGACATTATTATTTACTAATTATTTGAGTATAAATATATAATGAGTAATTAAAAATGAATTTTTTCCAAAGTCATATTTAATGCATAATTTGCCAAAAAAGATAACTCATTTATCATCGAGTTGTTTTTACAACTGGGTATTTTTACCATCGTAATGCTTTTTTACGCGTAAACTATTAGAATGGTGATAATTTAAATGGTAATTGAATTTGAATTTAAAAAAATGTCAAATATATTTTCTGTTTGCTTATGTAACTTTAAATTTTTTATATATTGGAGTAATCTAAATGTTTTAGTTCATAACTGCATACATGTCATGTTAATATTAATAATCTTCGTTTTGGCTCAATGGAATTTCAGTTATTTTTGAACCATTTTTCTAAATTTGTCAAAAATTTTGTAAATATTTAATTGTTTTTTTTTTAAATATACATACTTTATTACCCAGTTTCTCGCAGAAACGGGGAGTTATTTTTATTATTATTATTTTTTTTTTACTTTCTGATTAAAATGGAAAATAGTAGATGAATTTTAATAACTGTGGTACCGATGCGTGTGTTTTTTTCTATCTGAGAGTTATGTTGTGTATATTAAAACACACAAATTAACGTCTAAATTTATTAAAGGTATACTTAACGAACATTTTTTATTTCAGACTTGAATACACACAAATTAATACAATAAACCTAACACGAGTGAAAAATTAGCCAGGGACAGGACTCGAACCTGGGTCTACAGTGCAACAGGCTGTTGTTCTAATCACTGAACTAACCCGGCCGATGTCATAGCTTGGCAATTTCTCACTATTAAATCGTGTTGGGGAACAGTAAACGGGTTAGTCCAGTTGTTAGAACGACAGCACGTTACGCTGTAGACCCAGATTCGAGTCCTCGCCCTGGCTAACTTTTCACTCGTGGTGAGTTTATTATATTAATTTGTGTGTATTCAAGTCTGAAATAAAATTTGCTCGTTCAGTATAAGTTATAGAGTGTGTTGTTGTTTCATGGACTAACAGGATATTTCCAAAATGCTTATAAATGGATGTTCTAATAAAACGTATTTTGAATTGAAATCTCCAAACGTCTGTGACATATTCCTTATGTTTAATTTAACCATGCTGTCTGTAAAGACAGATTTTCGTGATTAACAACGTTAAGGAATATAAACAAATTATAATTTATTTATTTAATAATATTATAAAAATCCATGTCTTTTTTCCGGTGTATAATTTTTACAAAATATTACTAAAAGACATTTTCTTCGTAAAAATTGTAGGAGTCAGCACGACCACTTTTTTAGCAATCACTGTTTTTAAAAATATATATTTGTGGTAGATTTCTCTTCAATTGTTGTAGAAATTCATCTGGAAGATTATTTTTAAAAAATGCTGGTAGTCTAAAGAGTTGCAAAGAGCAATCTATTTTAATAAAAAAGAACACAAGTTTAATAATAATTATAAAAAAAAACAGTCTTAGTAAGAGATTTTAACAACTTAAGTATGAAGTATTATATATTTTATAAGACATACAATATTTTACTGAATGTAAATTTTTTTAGTAGTAAGTGTAAAGCTATGTATTATTAAGTTTTCAGACATGGATGAATTACAGAATGCATAATGAACTAAAGACATGTTCTGGATACACCCTTTTTCAGAACGAATATAATGCGTGTCCAATCAACATTGAGTTAAACAGTTTATAATTCGGAATGCAGTTGGAAGTACATACGGGGACACAGATCCAATTACACTACATTTATGGTAATTCTCAAAACTTCATCACATTTTAAAAACTGCAAAGTTAATCCGATGAAATTTCGCAAAAAATTACCGTTTTTTGCAACGTTGCATAGGAAAATTAGGAATGAACTTGTAATGAGTCAGCGTGTATTTTTTTAAAAATTGTTTATTGTTTTTATGATGACTGAGATGGCTATATGGTGTCTTACATAAAAGTTCTTTCTCCTGATGTTTATTATCAATCACTAAATTGTGTTTCATTAGTTTAGGAACACATTTTATAAAAATATGCTCGAAAACAAATATAGTATGCAGTGTGAAGTAATACATATATTTGATACATAACTTTTAATAACGATGACAAAATGTAACAAAATATTATCCACTTGATAATAATTTCTTACTGAAAAAGTTTTAAAATGCGCGTCATGTTTCATATCAAATGCATTTTTTGAGAAAGCGTGAAAAAAAACATATGGTTAATTAATTGCTTTCCATGCAATTATCATAATTATTACAGTTTATAAAAATATTAAAACATTGCTTGAATTCTTTTCGTTATTCTAGGGAAGTCGGATAGAAAATGTTTCATGAGATAAACTAAAAAATTATCGGATATTATTTTTATTATTATTTACAAAAGTACTGCTTTCTACAGGATATTCCTTCTTATCGCTGCCCAATTGCTAATTCAAAAAGTGTTCGTTTCACAGATATACGTCTATTATAAAAAGAGTTAAAATGTTAATCCTCATCATATTTAGTGACATCTAAATCAATATACATATTTTTGTTAACGTTATTCAATTTAAATAGTAATATAATCCCTTAAAACATATTTTCCTACAAAAACATACAATTTTTGTTTCTACTACAAAAATTTACCGAGTTGTAATATCTTTATAATATGTTTAATTTTACGAATTTTAAACATTTTGCAGCACTAAAAACGTAAAGATGTATTACTTACCCATCATAGTTAGTATAGGGTAAATTTTGCAATCGTTTAAAAAGTGGAGAAAAAAAATGACGGATTTACACGTTTGAGACACTAGAGATTCCGTAAAATATATTTTTAGAAAAAAAATTGCCGTTCGTCCGTCTATCTGTGTTCTTGTATGTCTGTAAACGCTCTATCTCCCAAACAAATTGAGATAGAGACTTGAAATTTAGTATGTGCTTAGAATGTAATAATAGGAAAAAGCTTATTATTGAATTTCAGTAACCTCGATTATCCGGAAATATTTTTTTCGGACTCTCGAAATATTCGTTCTGAAATAAGGTATATAATTTTTTTTGAAATTATTCATTTAAAGAGTGAATAAAAAAGACAATAAAAACATAAATTGTGCATTAAGAATAAAATCTGTCGGATAATTAGTTGACAAGATATTTGTAATTATATTTTTCAGACTCTTCGATTTTTCATGACACTGTATTTCATTAAAATTTTAAATTAAAGACATATTTTAATTGGAAATTACACGCTTAATCTGACGCAGTAAACTGTTAGTTAATATGACTATGATTTTTGGAGTTATAAGGAGGTTTCTTTTACGCAATTCTGTAATAGAGCATTTAAAGTTTAGAACGTCATCAAGCCAAGATTTTATAGTTGCAGTGCATTTTATTAATAGTTTACACATGTTGTATTTTCATATTTTATATTATGCATATCTATGATGGGTAAGTATTACGGTGACCCCCAACGACTAGTTGTTAGTCTTTACGCTAAAGAAACGCATCCAAATTTATAATTATCACAACTCTGTATTTATTTCGCAATCAAAGGAGATTTTTTTGTTTTAATAATTAGTGCATGGAGTATGTTTTTCTAAATAAAACTTATAGGACTCATGGACGTAAAAAAAATAATCATAATTGTTTATCTCTTACAAAATAAATATTTAATTTTCATATCTTCTAAACGACAATGAGCAACATTTGTGTATTTGCAAGTGTACCTCTTAATTTAACAGTTTATGAATCAACTTTTAGAAATTGATTGGAGAAAATATGCTATATAAAACATGTGTAATAAAAATGTACTCTTTAATTATATGGTGTGAAGTTATACTTACATATAATAAATAATGCTAATGATGTGCTTAATACGATAGATTACGATTCAATAAATTAAAGTCAAAATCCTTGTTTTTACAGCATGCAATAATTATTATACCCACCATAGAAATATCACGACTTGCTCAAAAAACCACTATATTTTCTCTATTATAAAATAAAAGGTTTCTAAGAGTTCTGCGATATGTGGAATATATTGTAAAGGTTCTTCGCGTATCTCTAAGATGTTTATTGTTTTGATTTAGTTTAAAAGTTTTATTATATTTCCTAAATAAATGCATGTGATTATTTTAGCATCCAAATAATTCTAATTGGTTTAATACATTTTAATTAAGTATTTTTGAATATTTGATAACATTTTCACCAAAATTTCTATATATTTATCAATTTTCTAAAACTAAAATAATTTGTAGCAAATGTTGACTTACAATATTTAATATACAGAAAGTGAAATTAACAGGGAAAAGTCGTAAATTTGTTTCTATTAAATATTTTCCAAAAACATCTATACCAACGGATTTTTGTCTTATTCCATGGTGTTTTGCTTTCTTGAACACAATTTCTAACTTCTGTTTAGAGCACTTTAATGATGCTGATCTTTCTTACGCCAATATCGTATGCATGATACTGATACGCCATATTTACACCGATAGCATAATTTCTCTTTTCTCTGCTTCTTGAATTACGGCGTTGGTAAAAAATATTTTTAAATTTTGCGTCTAAGAACGCAAACCTTTCTGACACATTCACGGACTCAGTTTTAAACATAAGAGAATGTAGTTTCAAGCGTGACTAATGAAATGATTTGAAATCGAATAGTGTTTCTGATTATCTGATACATTTATTATATATTGAGTTAAGCGATTGGTGTTTCTTAATGACTCAGGCTATCACGTCCGAAAATTACAAAATGCCACATTTTATGTAATTTTTTGAAATGTGTTTTGCCTATATAAAAAAATGACAACAGTTATTCGTTTACATATATTCCGAATGGGATCTGCCTGTTGCATCAGGTTATGGATAAGTAATATATTCAGGAATGTGTCAGAAAGTAGCTATTTTAAATTTGAAAACAGCTTTAATCCCCCAGGAAGATTTTTTTTCGCCCAAATTCATCAATACACGTGTAAACCGTTTTCTGAACACTACTTAACTCTCAAATGTCCATTAGCGCAAACTGTTTTCCCTTCGAATTTTTGTACCCGCGTGGATTACATCGTTTTTATTCAACGGCGTTAAAACTTCACTCCGATTTCTTTCAAATTTCAAATCCCAAAGTTTTGCCCGCACTCTCAATTTTTAAAGAAAATTTTTGAAATAAATACCACGGGGCATTCACTGCAAAATGATGTATTTTTAAAAAGAATATCACAATTTTCAACGGATAGTGCCTCTTCTTTTTCTCGAATCAATAAATAGCGAAAACTCATCAGAGTTTTTCTTTGCCCTTTCGAAAATTCATTTAATTTTGTAATTTAAATTATGTAAATTATAAAGAAATTCACAGTTTCAACATGGTTTTCACGAAAAAGAAAGAGCTATATATAAAGTTATATAATAATTTTCTGCAAAATCTTCAAGTACTTATTTAGTACGCACAACTAGCATTGTGCTGATACTCGAGTGAATCCCTCCAACAATTCCATTAATACCCTTTATCTGAACAAAACGATTGTAGAATTTTAATTTGAAACATTAAATAGATTATTTATTTTTTCTGAATTATGTAATGCCTTCCTTTTATTTTATTTTTTTTCAGATAGATTAAACAGATATCAGACCAGAAATTGTTGTTTGTTTGTGTGCGTCTATAAAAGAAATTTGTTGTTTTTTAAGACAAAATCCTTGGCTTTAGTTGATTTAAAAGAATAATAAGGTTATCTGTTATGTTTTTGCGCATGCTCGAGTTATTTCGACTATTCGCATATTTCTCGTATGCATAAAATCACTTGTGTTATCCAAATGTTACTATGTCTTTATTGTGTGCGTTCTCGATTGAATCACTTGAAACTGTCATTCAAACGATTATTTTCCCACAATGATATCTGCCTTCCTTTTACACATGCTTGTGTTCTTTCGTTCGTTTATTCCTCCTATAGCGAAAATCGCTTGTATCATCTGAATAATAGAATGTGTGGCTTTCGCGCATGTTCCAGTGATTCCATCATATTATTTCAGTTTAAAATTCTTGCTTCATCCATATTTCGAATGATTTACTGTGATTTGCTATTATTTTCCAAAATGCGCAGGATAAGTTTCTCCTGCCACTTTCTATTTTTGTCTCACCAAACATTGCCACCAATTAATTATTGTTAGTTTGTGTTGCATGATCCTAGGGGGATCCATTCTACCTGTTATTTTGGCAATATCTCCAACTGTATACGCACATTTAAATTTTCATGATATATTTTTACACTTTTTTGATTTACGTTAGATTTTTTCATGATCTTTCGGCCCTCTTCCGAATATGTCACTTTTTTCTATCCTTTTTTCTATCCACTTTTTTCTATCTATGAAGTTTGATGGTGGAGTTAATTAGAATTAGTAGTAACTTTGTCTTGCTTCATTCACATTTTCAACATTTTAATGTCAACTCTAGATAAAGAGTAATTTCGAGAGCTTTGTATTGTGATTTTTAACTATTATATGAGTATTATATGAGTATTATATGAGTTTTAATGTATGTTTTAACTTGGATAACCCGCAAAAATGTAATGATTAATAAAGATGACAATTTTTATAAGTTAGTTAAAAATAGCTCAAAGAGATTTCTTCTTGTATTGTACTATCCTCTAAAAAAAACCCATTTCTTGAAATTTTCTGTATATAAAGTCTAATAAAGAATTTTTAAAAATTCAACATAGCTAAATTTTTAGAGTAAGACCTGAGTAAGATTTTTATGTTGAGCATTTTTCAGTTTATCACTTTATTACAAAGTGGCAGCAAAAATATCAAAAAAAGAAAAAAAAACTTTTCTATAAAATAACCCACGTTATCTAAAAAAAAAAACCCACACCTGACTTAATCAGTTGAAAATGATGAATTTTGTTATATATTAGGGGTTTAACATAAAAACAATTAAAAATTTATATAGATATTCTAAAATTTAATTATAACAAAAAAATCTGTAAAAATGAAGCTCATGTTTTGCCAGAATTCTGCAGTTTAATAGTTTAAATTATTTTAAAACTAAATAAGCATTCCTTAGGTATTTTTAACTATTTTTATTATTCTAAATGATGCATAAAAATAGAACAAAACAATAAAATTGACTTGAGTGAAATATTTGATGTAGTACTAGTGTGTGTTTTTTAGGAAACATTTCACTGTGGGTTTTTTTTTTTAGGAAACATTTCACTGTGAATTTCTTTTTAAGGGCAGCACGATATATATTTTAGTTTTAGCAATGTATTTATAGTAGGGATACATGAAACAATTCTATGCAATATTACAAAATTTTCTATTTAAAAACATTTTCCTTTAATTTTTTATAGTAGAAGCCATCAAATCTCCATCTTAAAATCCGTAAATTCCTAAATTCCGCACATAATTACAGATGTAAACAATGAAAATTACAGTTATGATGTAGGAGGAAAATAAAAATATTTTTTTAATTGTTATATCATTCATGGCACACTTTAATATGTTATTCTTGTTAATATGTCTAAAAACATGTTTTCTCATCAAGGCAGCATAAACATATTTCTGGAAAAATTCAAGAAAGTGCTGATCTCAGTGGTGATCGGACCTTTTTACCAAATAAATTTTTGTATTAATTAAGCATTTTTGGATTTTAAGTTTGGCTAAGTATGAAATAAAACTTTTTTATTTTATGATTTTTATGTAAATTACTAGTGTACCTTTATGTGGCAAGTTTCATTGAATAATTAAAAAAATATATCTCATTATTATTATGCTTATTGCGTTATGCAATATTGTTTGCTTGTACCTTTCAATTTTTAATCATGTTTCAAATGTTCTTAATTTTTACTATATTCATAAATTTACTTAATTATTTTAATATATTACTTGATTGTAATCATTCATTTTAATTTACAGTGCATTATTACAATCATATTACTATTTAAAAATGTAAACAAAACAGTGACCAGAAATCCGCAAAATTCTAAAATCCGCACAACTTCTGGTTTCAAGCTATGCGGATTTGAGGGAGTCTACTGGATTATGTAATTTGTATTAATATTAAGCGCAAAAGCTATTTTTATAAAAATATAACTAAATATAAGGATTGTTCATGTTTTTCCTAATAATACGTTACAGGACTCAGAATTTTTTAGATTTACTACACTGTTAAAAATTTGCAGCAAACTGTCCAGTCATCTGACCGTTTTTATATAACATGCTTACATAACCGTAATTTAACACTATTTTGACCATAATACGGGCAAGAATATGGACAGAATAGAGTTAAATTACGGTTATGTAACCGTTTTTCATAAAAACGGTCAAATGACTGGACAGTTTGCTGCAAATTTTTAACAGTGTAATAAAACAAATAAAATATAGTTTTTAAAAGAATTTTAGCAATCATATTTCTGTTTAAAGAATTTATTTATCAGGAACAAATATTTTATCTGGCATTACGGATATTTTGAAAATGAATGCTCCACATTAAAATTTTTAATTTGCTTTACAGACTTTTAAAATATGCATAATATAAAATAACAGTCATTATTGAAAAACTATTTTAGTACTCATGCATTGTTTCTTCTTATAAATACCTTTAAAAGTAGAATAATTTCCATAAATATTGAGATGATTTAAAATTCTTTATTTTTTACATCTTCTTAAGTGTGTGTGTGAAACCAAAAATAAATATATATTATACATTTAAAATATTATCCCCGACTTGTATAACTGAATAAACTTTATCAGGAATAAATATTTTATCTGGCGTTACGGATTTTTTGAAAATGAATGCTGTACATTAAAATTTTTAATTTGCTTTACAGACATTAAAAATATGCATAATATAAAATCACAGTCATTATTAAAAAAAATTATTCTAAGTTATTCTGTTTTAGTACTCATTCATTGTTTCTTCTTATAAATACTTTTCAAAGTAGAATAATTATCATAAATACTGAGATTATTTAAAATTCTTTATTTTCTACATCTTCTTAAGTGTGTGTGTGAAATCAAAAATAAATATATATTATACATTTAAAATATTATCCCCGACTTGTATAACTGAATAAACTTTATCAGGAATAAATATTTTATCTGGCATTACGGATTTTTTGAAAATGAATGCTGCACATTAAAAGTTTTAATTTACTTTACAGACTTTTAAAATATGCATAATATAAAATCACAGTCATTATTGAAAAACTATTTTGGTACTCATGCATTGTTTCTTCTTATAAATACCTTTAAAAGTAGAATAATTTCCATAAATATTGAGATGATTTAAAATTCTTTATTTTTTACATCTTCTTAAGTGTGTGTGTGTGAAACCAAAAATAAATATATATTATACATTTAAAATACTATCCCCGACTTGTATAACTGAATAAACTTTCTCAGGAATAAATATTTTATCTGGCGTTACGGATTTTTTGAAAATGAATGCTGTACATTAAAATTTTTAATTTGCTTTACAGACATTAAAAATATGCATAATATAAAATCACAGTCATTGTTAAAAAAAATTATTCTAAGTTATTCTGTTTTAGTACTCATTCATTGTTTCTTCTTGTAAATACTTTTCAAAGTAGAATAATTATCATAAATACTGAGATTATTTAAAATTCTTTTTTTTTACATCTTCTTAAGTGTGGGTGTGAAACAAAAAATAAATATATATTTTACATTTAAAATATTATCACCGACTTTTATAACTGAATAACACTTTTCTAGACACAAAACAATAACTCAAACAGACACACTTTAAAACTAAAAGTAGGAAAGCAATTTGCCATGTATGCACAAGGGAAACATTATCTTCGCTAGCGGAATAACATATCGTCGGAGTTGTTCCAAGTTTGACACGAATGCCTAGATATATGTGTATATGTATATTATGCAACATAAAATTCCAGAAATTGTGTTTGCTCGTGCACTGTTGTTTCGAATCCATGCATAATAATGAGAATAAATAATTCTTTTATTTATTTATGGAAACAATAGCAGAGGTAAAAGGAATCTGCAAATGAATTATAAGATACGCTTATGTATTTCAAAAGCGCTAATGTAGATGTAAGCCTAATACAAAATATTATAAAAGTACAGCGAACATTTCCATGCAGTAACAATCCCTGATATTTAAAAATGAATAAATATAATGCAATAATAAATTTATAATTGAAAAAATATATAATAATTATAAAGAATTTTCTTAGGCTTAGTAAAAAATACCCATATACAGGGTACTTTTATGTACTTATTATGTATTTATTTTATGTGCTGTACTTTTATATACTGATTATGTATTATGCATTTTTATTCGCAACACTTTTTAACATTTCCCTGAAGTAACAATACCTGATATATAAAAATGAATAAATATAATGGAAAACAAAATTTATAATTTAAAAAATATAATAATTATAACGAATTTTCTCAAGATTTATAGAAAGCCCCCATATACAGGGTGTCCACTCTCAAGTATGTCCAATGGTTAATTCCTAAACTGTTAGTCATAGACATATAGTTCCAATTGCAAAAATGTTTAAATGAGATAAAGAAATATTTTAAAAGTGATTTGCGTCAATAAAAACATTTCTTTAAAAGTTATGAACTTTAATTTTTTATACGATCCTCAGTTATATAAGTGATATTTAATAACAATTCCCTATTACACTAATAATTTAAGACAAAAAACGTCCCATTCTTATATTTATTCTTCATATTATATTCTATAATAAATCCCGATTAAAACCGATCGAGTAATACCTTTTTTAAAGATGAAGCATCTTTTTTACTGTGAAATAGGGATCATTCTCAAATTTTACTAGAAATGTAAATAATCGTCAGATTAAAAAAATAAATAAATAAATAAATAACAGTTGTGAATATAATTAACATTACAATATTAATTTGAAATGTATTTTATTTTTCTGACATATTAAAACAAACTTTACTTCTTGTACTAAAAAATATAATTGAAAAAAAAATAACAGAATTTTTGTCCAATGAAATGATGAAAAGTATGTAATAAGTTAATACAAAAAAAAGTTCCATTCTTCTATGATTAAAACCGACCGAGTAACACCTTTTTTAAAGATGAAGCATCTTTTTTACTGTGAAATAGGAATCATTCTCAAATTTTACTAGAAATATAAATAATCGCCAGATAAAAAACAAAAAATAAATAAATAAATAACAGTTGAGAATATAATTAACATTACAATATTAATTTAAAATGTATTTTCATTCTGACATATTAAAACAAACTATACAACTTGAACTAAAAAAATATAATTGAAAAAAAAAAAAAAACAGAATTTTGTCCAATGAAATGTCCAATATTTTCAATTCTTTACAAAATAAAACATATTAAAAAATAGATATAATAAAACATATGTTAAAATGCAATTATTTTTACAAATCTGAAACTTAATTAATAAAAATTACCACTATCATAATAATTGTACAATGTGACTAGTTTCAGTTAAAGTGCAAATAGACGGGGAATAAATTCTAATTGTACTTTAAGCACTTTCTGTACGATCCCTCGAAGCATGGCCCAAATCAGACGGTCCATGCTAAGATGCAGAAAATTGGTATAAGTCATGCAATTCAAAGTTTCATGACTCGGTCAACTTTAGTGTTAGGTGAATGGGAATTTTGTGGTATTACTTGTTACTGTAATAGGAAATTTTTACTAAATATCACTTATAGAACCGGGGAACCGGATAAAAATTGAATTTCGTAACTTTTTAAGAAATGTTTTTATTGACCCAGACTGCTTTTAAAATACTTCTTTACCACATTAAAAATATTTTTGCTATTCAAACTATATGCATATTACTAACAGTTTAGTAATTACCCATTGGACACAGTTAAGAGTGGACATCCTGTATATACACTATATGTCAAAAGTTAATGGACACTTTCGCTTTAGATGTTTTGCGAATACCTAGATAAATACTTGGTGAATTCATTTAAAATAGCAGGAATATTAAAGAAAATATTATTAACTTGACATTTTTCAGCGAAGGCTTGCTCACGAGGACAATATAATATATATATATATATATATATATATATATATATATATATATATATATATATATATATATATATATATATATATATATATATATATATATATATATATGTATATATATATATATATATATCCTATCACACATAATAAAATGCTCAAAATAATATGCAGATGTAGCGCATGCATATGTGTGCGTTCTGTACAACATATGTGTTAATTTTTGTAAAACATAATGCCTATATTTCTGGAGATATAAAGTTTGATTTTTTTTAATAAGAAATTTCCGCATGTTTTCTGTATATAACATACACGGTTTTCAATAAAATTTACCTTAACTTTCAGAAAACTTCACAATGCACCGTGGAAACACATATTGCAATAAGAATATAAAGAAGTTATATATTTGATGAGATGCGAACATTTCTGTGACATAATTTTTAACTGCACATTTGCAAAACGTAACAAACATTTTTGCATAGTTTAGGCGTTAACTGTATAGGACAACTCATACACTAGTCTAATATCATGAAAATTCAGAAAGATATCAGCGATATAGTGAAAAGTAGTTGGATAAAGGATTTGTCACAATATTCCAATTTTCATTTTTTTGCCATTTTTTATTGTTAAGTTCTCCTTGGAAGAATCTTCAGAAAGAGCTCATTCCAAGAAGAAATAAAATATCAAAATTGGAGCTTCAGTCAAAAAGCTATAAGTTGGCAAACGCTAAATATATATGTTCCTTTGTTGCAAATCAAGTAATGAAAAATAAAAAAAAAATATGAAAAATCCCTTATTATACAGCTAAATTTTAGAAATAAAATTAATTTTAACTCAATATATTACCAATATTTTTGAGAAATTTCCAATATTCGAAGGGCCTTTTTATGAGTTGCCCTATATAGTTGATATATAAATTATACAAATATTAGAAAAGTGTTATTCAGTTATGAAGGTTTTTGTACTAAGTAAAATGACGCTTTCATATCTGAGTAAATCGATGTTTTCATTTTGTTATAAAAGGTTTTTTTTTCAAATATGACGACCCAATGATTTCAATTCTGAAATACTGGAAATATTCAGAATATTGAAATATGGACATCTTCAATCCTGAGCACATAGAGGTCAGTTCATAAACATTTTTGAAACATGGACATACTCAAAAATGATTATAATCAGTTCAAACTCATTTTTGAAACATGGAAATACTCAAACATGAGTACATGATGTTTTATTTTTTAGTGTGCGCATGTTTTCAGAAATGGGTATATACATGTTTCAGCCTTGAATAATTTTGATTTGGAGCCATTTTGACTATGCGACATACTCAGATTTGAGTATCTTTTCCCCATTTTTGAAAAGATAGTTTGTTTTAAGTTGATAGTTAAGATAAAAGTTGGTTTTAGAGTGCATCATGTGCGCATGCTCAGTTAAAATAATTTCATACAAATGTACTTATTTTCTCAAGTATTTAATATTTATATTAAAATTAGAGTTAGTTCTTTTATTGCAGTTTACTCATTTTACTGAATGTGGCGTTAAAAGTTATTGAAAACCTTGCAAACTATATAAAAAAGAATAGACAAATTTTTAGTTTTTTTTTTTTTTTTTTTAAGTAACCTTTATATCTCCATGACTATACGTGATATTTTTACACATTTTAACACAAATGTTGAACAAGACCCACATAGTCATGTGCTGCAGCTACAGATCATTTCGATCATTTTATTTTACAGGGTGATTGAAAATATTACTACTTTTCTTCACCTTATTTTTGATTCTATATTTACCATTGAATTACCACACCTTGAATTACCACAATTTTTCACTGCTCAAACAGTATCGAGAATGTCATGAAAGCAGAAAACTTTAAGCAGGTAAGGGTTACATTTGATAATACTGTACTACCTAAAATTGCTACATAAAACTGTAAATATAGGCAACGTTTTACGTAGATATTACATAAATATTTAGACAATTGCAGATTCTGAAAAGAAATGGCACATTTATTTACCGCATTTCCCAAACAGTAAAATTATTTTTTTTTTATGCTATATGTTTGTAAAATAAATTTTTATCTTTTACACTTGCCAAAAAATATCAAGAAAGACTATGGAGCAGTAGGAAGTGTGATGCAGCAAATGATTACATTTCGAAATATGCACATATAGAAATAAAAATGTAAATATAGGAAAAGTTTTATATAGATATTACATAAATATTTAGAAAATTAATTTATAATAAATGGCACAATTATTTGCCACATTTCACAAACCATAAAATTGGATTTTTTTTACTATTTCATTGTGAAATAAATTCTTTTAAAACAAACCATCTTTTAAATTGTTTAAATATTTTTCGAATGCACTAATATCAACCCTCTGATGCTCGTATAATTTATTTTTGTTATTCTATCACATATAACACTCACATGAAATTCAATAAAGCTTGTGTAAAATACAGCAACAGAAATCAGTGCCATTTCTTTTTCTCATACACAGGAGGAAAATCTGCCTTTCACATTTTTTTTTTCGCACGAAACAAAATTTCTCAATGAATTTTTGCTTTTGATCTAATGATGCACATACCTTTAGTGTTTCTCGTATAGTAAAACGTGCAGAGTTCAAATTATCTCAAAATTATTAAATTTTGATAATATTTTTAATGCAAAGACTATATCACAGTCCTATTGAAATATTGTAATATATGCGAGATTTAAAAAATAATTCAACATTATTTATTTTTACTAACCCACTTTAAATCTATTTTAAGTGTAAAATATGTTCTTTATCCCTTTAAAGATAAATAACGAATAGCATGGTTCGTTCAATATCCTAAAAAATGAATCTTACAGTATACAATTTCATGAATTTAATATGGCATACTTTTTCTTCAATAAAAGCTCAAAATTATAAATTTTGTAGATATTTAGAAGAAAATATGATAGTATATGCTCTTTTGTTGCCTAGAAAATTTTAAAAAAATGGAAAAATTCGCATCTTAAACAGAAAATGTATAAATTATCGTAAATTATGTATTTATAAAGTATAAGAAAATATTTGTTTAGTGTTATTTTTTTTCTAACATCTTAATTTAAGAAAAGGTATAAATAAGCACGTCTCTCTGAAAAACAGTATTGAGAAAAAAATCGATTTTTAGATATCACATCCATGAATTATAAAATTTTAAAAACTACTTCTTGAATGTTTTACTTATCAAAAAAATTTTAAGTTTCTTCGAAATGTCCTTTTAAGAGGCTTGTTAATAAGAGTACCAAAAAGTGCATGTCATAAAAAAGCATATTTTAAGGAGAAAAAAAATTCTCGACGCTTCATAGTAAACTTTAATTAACTAGAAACATCTCAACATAGTATATATTTCCACAGACATTTTCATAAAAATTACTTTATATTATAAAAATTGGAAGCCTTTTGCTGAAAAAAAAACACATATTTATTCGTGTACATGCGCTGTGATTGGTCATGCTCGTTATTAATTTTATTACTATAAACTTTAATCAAGAATAACATTTCTTTTTGTTTAATTTTGAAACAAACAATACATGTATTTGTGTTTTTATAATAAATACCCAATCAATTTTCAAAGTGATTACGTAATTTTTTTTCATCACATTATGTGAATATGGATGATTTTAAGGCAGGTTAATGCCGACATTTAAATAGATATGAGAAAAGTAAAAGTATAATTTGTCTAAATTATTAATAGGTTTTTTTTTTATTTATGAATTGAAAAATGCTTCATTCTTACAACTATGCTAATTTTGTATCGTTAACTCTGTATCTTTTTTAAAGGCCATATATTGTTTACTACATGTATGATTGTAAAGAGAAATGTGTCACTATAGTTGGAGATATATCCGAAGTATTTCTCGTAGAATTTCTGTTATATATATACAGGGTGGCCGAAAAGTCTGGAAACGGTCAAATAACTCGAGAAATATACATCGGATTGAAAAACGGCAAAATGCAGGTTCAATATTTTTTAAAAATCTATTTAGGGATATGAAAGTTCACCCCACCCCCAACTTTGCTCCCCACTCGGCGAGGAAAAGGGGACAACTTTAAAATCTTAAATGATGACCCCACATTTTGTATTGCAGATTCGGATTATACGGGAAAAAAACGTAACTTTTGTCTTGAACATTTTCTTCGAAACATTGTAGATGGCACTGTAATCGAGTGTAATGCTGTGAGAATCGTTACCATTGCAATGTCTGGGAACGCTCGAATAACTCGAGAAATATACATCGTATTGAAAAACGGAAAAATGCATGCTCAATAGTTTTGAAAAATCTATTTAGGGATATCAAAGTTGCCATTTTTCTAAAATATATAAAAAAACATATATATATAGTGATTTTAATCTCATGGATAAAATTTAAAAGAGAGGTAGAACGCACATAGACACGCTTAAACACCACATAATGCATGATCATAACTAATCAGTGAAGTCACTTCCTGACCATGGAGAGAACTCTGTTTTCTACATAATTTGTTATGTATGTTATATTGGCAGGCTATGCCCTGCGCTGGTCCATTTTCAAAATGAACCTTGAATCAAACGAAATGGTGAATTCGACCATGTATTTTCAAATATTGTGGATCTTCACCTGGAAAGTCCTTCCGCATTGCTAAATACAATGTGAGTGCCATTGCGTTATTATCTTATGCATTATACAAAATTTGGGCTATTAAAAAGCAACACTTTAATTTGATGATTTCTATTAGATATTCGTAGAGAAATATGGCCGTTGTGAACAAAATAAATTAAAATGTTCTCTGACTCGCCAGACTACTAAAAATGAGAGCATTACAATCACTGCAGAGATTAACCATTGAACTTAATGTTCGGGTAATTCATTTTCGTTTGTTAATTCTTGAACTCCGGGCCTCTCAGTTTGGTGCTATGTGTGATTCTGGTAGTTTAAATACAATCTCACTCTAGGTATCATTATATTTCGTTATATACTCATCTTCTGGCAGATCTACTACAGTTTTCAATCTTTGGATTCCAACAGATAAATACAGTGTAAAATGTAATAAAATATTTGGACACGGAGAACAACGTTTAACTTTCATATTTAAAAGGAATGTGAATCATAAAAAAGTGGGTTTTTAAAGCTTAATTGTTTGAATAAAATTAAAATTACGTTATTTTTACTGCCTTTTCATTTTATATATCAGTTGCAATCATGTAATCATTAACCTGGAAAAAAACCTCGATAACTGATTCTGGTAAAAAAAAATAATCCTTAATATGCATCAAATAAAATATTCCTAACCTTTCTTAATAGGGTCCACAGCCAAGTTTGAAGTCAAACATTAGACGTTTTTGCAACGATATACAAATGTACCAGAGTTAGCTACAAAACGAAGCTAATTACGCACCAAACTACGTTCCATTAAATAATGTCAAATTGAAGTCTACTGAATTATAGATCTTTCACTAATAAAACTCCCTGAGAATGATAAATAAATTTAATTATGCAAAATATTTAGCAATAATATTTTTTGTGAAGTCTTGAACCGAAGATTTTTGTGACTTTCTGTAATGAGCATAATAACTCGGAGAAATATATAGGCTTGCTATTTCTTTTATTTTTAAGATTACATTATTCTCCAGTCTGTTGTCTAAATAAACCCCATAATGTACATAATCCGTTAATTTGTTACTAAGTTTAGCATCTAGCGCTGCTCGTTAGCCGAAATTTCTTTATAATAATCAAAATTTTATATAATCTGAATTCCAGGTACTTTTTTTCTTATCTAGGTTAAAATGATAAATCAGCAAATATATTTTTCCTTGGCCACCATTGGTATTTCAAAGTATTTTTCTTATATTGCAAGTATTGCTTTTTTGGTGATAGTAAAATAATTATAGATGCAAAATATGTAACAGTAAATGTTATTTTGGCCGTTTCATTCATACTGAAAAACCGTAAATTTACTAATCACTGAGTACAAATTCGCTGCATTCGGATTAACCGCCAAGAGTCCCCTTGAAATATAAAAGAAAATTCCAACAATATAGTAAATACGCCAATTGGCGGGTGACCCGATTACAGAAGTTTAGTGCAATATGTTTAAAAATCTTTAGAAAGAAGAAAAGATATGCAAAGAAAACTAAAAGAAATGAATGGGGAATTTTTTTTTTAATGTGTGATACTTAGTGTGTCGCAGAGATTTACACTAAAATTTCAATATTTGACTCTATTTTTATAATATTAACTGTTATTTATATAATTTACATTTGAATATAAAAAAATATTCCAAAACTGTTGTCGTACACTTGATTAAACAACATTATGGACATGCATTATTGTGACCGATGTCATGGTTATGCCTTTTCATGGCTTAAAATCAAGTTGTTTGGCGTCAGAAGTAAAATCAAAATCCTAAATAAACAAATAACATGTGACTCATAATTGCAGTCATTTTTAAAATATATGTTCTAGTTTCTTCTGTAAGTCACATGACGCAGGAGTTAGATAAAAATAAAAATTTAATTTAAAAAGAAAGAACAACTCAAAAATAAAATTGTTACTAAGATTTTTTCTAATAAAAATTTCAGATGCACTTTTCTTAACCAGACGCAAACGATAAATCGCCAAATAGGGTTTCTATTGCAATATTTCACATTGAATATTTTTTTAAGCATTGCGAACATTCCCTTTCATGTATAAATTAAATATATTCGTTTTATAACATTATTTTTCATCAAAACTGTTTTGCTTATTTTATTTTAAATAAAATTAGTAAGTTTTTATTTTATTTTTGAGGTGTTTGTACTATTTTCTAAATGATATAGACGTTTCAATAATTTCACCAACGATAATGGTCGCCAAAAAATAACCAGTGGTAACCTTTTCGTCCAAAATAACAGAACTTTCTATCATAATTCAATAACTAATGCACGTAGAACAATATTTTATATACTAAAACCTTCGCTGAACAATTATCTATCGAACAGTATAAGTCCCATCAAAATCCATTCAACTCGAGTTATAAAGGAACGGAACGAAATTTCCGTTTGTGTTTTATATATATAGTAGATGTAGAGAAAACTTTGCTCATAACAAATAGAATTTTATATTTCTACGACAAAAACATACCGTTTTATAACAGTTTGTGTTTTAAGACATTTTCAGTGTTTACTGGCGCTGAAAAACGGAAAGATGTTTTAATAGGGCAGGAAAACTTTGAAATTGCAAAACGTTCGATATATCTTAACTGTGTAAGATAATACTGTGAAAGAATAGAAATATGTTCATTGTTAGTTCATAGTGAATATTTTCCTAAACATAAATTACTGAACCCAGGGGAATTTATGACATATATTTCAAAACAATTTTAATTTGACGCAATGGCTTTTAATATGAAACGTTATATACAAACATTTAAAAATAACTTTGAAACTGGAAATATACATTTAAAATTTAAGAGTTCAAGAATTATCTATTGGTAGTGATACGAGAGGACACTATGTATCCCTTTTAGGCCACACTGTTAAAAAATTTCGTTTATTGACAGGTTGTCTTCCGTGAATTTTGATCAGAAAGTATCCGTTTTGTTAGATAAATGGAATCTATCCCGTATATCTGTTGCTACCCAGCTAGAAAAAGTTTGCAAAAACAGTGCACAAAATCCGAGTGTATTTGGCACCTCAACTTATTCATAAAAACTGCAAACTCAATTGTGCACAAAAAGTGCATAAACTGTATCCCTAAATTGTCACTTTTTAGACTTTTAAGATTACAGAGTTTCAAATACGAAATTATTAATGTAAAAATTTATCATCCAATGGGATTGCAGTATTTTTGATCGCCACACATGCGCTTCAACTCCTTCGCGTCCGTATCGCGCCATTTATGGACTACAAAGACGGAACATTCCTCAAAAAACGGAAATATTTTGGCAACTCTGCTGTCAGTCCTTTTTCCGTAAATTGACGGATTTTTTTTACAGTATACTATTAAAAATAATCTGAAATTCACGGGTATTTTTTTCCTGAATGTCATAGAAAAAGTCCCTTTTCATGACAAAAGGGCATTTTCAGTTAAAAGCAGACAAATTCCTCATATTGCCTGAAAACAACGGAACGGACGGAGAAAAAAGCAGCCAACGGAGATATTCCGTTATCTGCTGCATGTTTATTTTCAATGTTTCAAAAACTGACATGTTGCTGCACAGAAAAACAAAAAATTCAATAAATTAAAATTTCAAGTTTATTTTAAACAACAAGAAAATAGTGCTTTCGAATTTAAAAAGCAAAAATTATTTTTTTCCATTCTTTTAATATTATTTGCAATTCATTTCATAAAGTTATAAAAAGTATTCGCACTTAAAATATATTCTAAACAAACAGATTAATATATATATATATAAAATAGCTAAATTAAGTTAAAAAAACGATTATATTTAAAAAAGCCACAAACAAAGATAATGCTTTCGAATTAAACTCATTCCTTTAAAATTATTCGCAATTTATTTTTTAAAGTTATAAAAAACACTCACACTGAAAATATATTCTAAACGAACACATTTAAAAAACACATAATAGTTGATTAAAAATCGATTTTCGCAAAAAAGCAAAAAAAAATATATTGAATTTAATTCAAAATATATTTTACATCTAACAATCAAATTAAGAATATATATAATTCATGTTTTTATCCTCTATTAATACTATAGTTTTTAACCATCATCTCACTACGAAATATCCCCGCAATTAACTTCAAAATTACCAGTTTTCTAAACCCCTAATTGTTTAAGTCCCAAGCTGCGATTTGAAGACATTCCGTATCATCGTTTCCTACTCTTACTCTAGCAAGGACCCGCCGGTCTTACGGTAAAGCACTCGGCTCAAGCCACTAACGTCCCCAGTTCAATCATTAGGTCTGGCAGAAAATGTTCTTACATTATATCAAATATTAAATACTCCCGTAATAATCAACAAATGGCAGAACAAATAGAGATGACATTTTTTAAAACCGAGTTTATTTATAACGGAAACTTACCGATTCTTCAAACGGAGTTTTCCCTTCCTTTATCTTTCAAAACGGAAAATGTACTAACGGAACGGAAAAAGTCCGGCAACTTTGCTGCCAGTAGTTTTACCGTGAATTAACGGATTTATTTTTAACAGTGCACTTCTTTTACATGCAATTTTTTCTTTCCAAGCGATAAAATACTACGTGTTAGACTTTCCTTGAAGCTATGCGATTTTGGTTATTTTGGTAAATATTTTGTTGCCACAGCTAACCCTCCGCTTTTCAAAAAAATATTCGTAAATTTATTCACGTGAGTCGTACAAAACCGAAAATAGTGTATATGTAGTGTACTGAATATTTTTCTAAACATAAATTACTGCACCCAGGGTGATTTGTGACAAATATTCCAAAACAATTTTAATTTGACGCAGTGGCTTTTGATATGATACGTTAATATACAAACATTAAAAAAAACTTTGAAACTGGGAATATACCTTTAAATTTAAGACTTCACGAGTTATCTATTGGTAATGATAAGAAGGGACACTATGTATAACCCTTTTCGGCCACTTCTTTTACATACATTTTTTTTTTTCAAGCGATAAAATACTATTTGTTAGACTTTGTTTGGATCTATGCGATTTTGGTTATTATTTTCTTGCCACAGCTAACCCTACGTTTTTCAAAAAACATTGTTGGAAATTTATTCATGAGAGTCATACAAAACCGAAATAGTGGATTTTGCAAATTGCATCTCATACATAAAAAACACAATTATCTTACAAAAAAATTAATACTTAGAATTTTCATATAAACTTCCCACTAACAAACTTTAGGAAAAAGGCGGCTATTTGTACAGTTAATTGTTTTTTAACAAAATGAAGAAAGGTTGTTAAATTTATGAAATTCTAATGTATAATTTTAATGTATTCTATTTTATGAATACCAAAACAAAACGCAAGAATGGATTTTTAAAAGAAATGGTTAAATGTGTGGAGAAAATAAACTTTAAACATGTGTTCAGGCTGTATATTTGTGTGAATGTAAATCATGTATGTATTGCAGTGAAACTGGAGTTCAGTATATGAGTACTGTTTATGTTAAAATAGTATTTTTGAATTTTTCTTTTTCGCTGTCTCAATTAGTACAATAATATTTATTTCACATAGTTTTAAATGAACACTTCATGACAATATTTCATGTTTACTAAACGTAACAATAAAAATGTTTGTAACTTTCGCGTTTTCTCTTCTGCGCTTTTGCAACTAATTGTTTCTGTCACTTATATATCAATATGTTAAACTCATTGTACATTTTGTAAAAATTCTTGATATCCAAGATTCTTAAATTAATTACACTAATTGCTAAAGGTTATTTTTAAGAAACACAAAATATCATCTGTTCTAGTGTTGAAATGATTACTTAGTGACAAAATGTGTTTCTTTATAATCTTCGTTCTATATCTAATGTTTAATCAAGTTTATGCAGCATATTAGAGAGAAAAGGTTAAAGAGAAAGAATATTTTTGACTCTTCAAAAACTTTGTTTCAACACTTTAAAATACAGTTTCTGCATTAAAAGTATTTACAAATCATCAACAATAGTAGCAATTTTCTCTAAATGAGCATTTTTTTCTGTTTTAAAACATAATTTTCTTTAAAATCTTGGATAAACGAGTAATTCGCTTACAGATGGGAGTTCACAATTTGAAAAGGAGAACTATTTTCATAATATTTCAAACAGGTATTTTCAAAATTATTATTTAAATAAATATTTCAATTTTGTTCAGTAATAAAAACGTAACGTCTTGAAGCAAAATTCCTATATGTTTAAAACTTTTATACTGAAACATTAATATTATTTATATTTGATTCCATTTTCTTGTAATTATTAATTTTATCGCATACTATTTTATATACACATATAAAGTTCAAGATATGTACATTTTTTTTTCTTTCCGGTTATACTTTATTTTTGTTATAATTAAGTACTTGGCAGGTGTTTCGTTAAATATCCACTTCGAAAGACAGTTAAAAAGCTTTATATTGGACATTGTAATGAAAATGACTATTTAAAAACTACATAAATAGGATGACAGCCGTTATAAGGAAACAAAATGTAAATTTATTTGATATATCAGTGGTTACTTTTATAATTTAAATAAATATTTTGTTTGCAATTTAACTAAAAAAAGACATTCATGAATTAATTTCTTATGTTGAGGAGAGACATGTAAGCAAATTGCAACTAGAATTTACATTTTAGCATAGTAACATTCAATTATTTCTCCTCTGTACATGTTTAGTTTTAATAAATTGCAATATTACTAGGGGGCCCCGCCACCCCGCTCTCCAATCACCCCCGTAATTGCTTCGCGATTCCGTTCGGTATCGCGCAGCAATTCCTAATTTCTAGAAGAAAATAAAAGAAAAACAACAGCCAGGAAGATCTACGCAGATTTTCATTGGTCCATTTCCAAATCATTACTTTTTTTAACATAGGGATATTACTAAAAGTTTAAGAGCTGAGTCTGTTTTAAGATCGAATTGGGAAGACTGAGTATATTATTGCATATTTCTTTATGAAACAATATTAGTAAAATATTCTTTTACAAATATTAATTGCTTTAAAGTTTAATATTTCAAAACGCTTTTTTAAAGTATGATTAAATTTATGTTATTTAAAGTGAACTACTTATAGACAAAATATTTATTAATAAAGGGGGAAATCTATCATGTCAATTGTTTTATGTAACGTAAATGTGACATTTTACTACGATTCACAATATAAATGGTACAATTATTAAGATAACGAACTTTTCTTCACGCCCTTCAATTTCAACCATTTAAAAAAATTCTTATGTCATTGGAAAAACAATTTTTCGTAATGATGCTATATTAGCTGACAAGTTGTCAGCCTGAAATTTTTGATTCTGATCTTCTTGTCCAATGAAAAAAAGACAATTTCTTATATTTCAGACATGAAACAATAGATCCTATTAAAAGTGTTTTATATTATCTAACGGAAAAAACATTTTTTTGTTCTGATCTTTCAAGCATGAAAGAAGAAACATATAGGCAGAATCTTTGATAAAACATAGTGGTAAGACTCAATTCCATTTTTTTATTTACGAATTTCTAACAAGTATATTTTAACGGATATGCATTGAAGAGTTTTATATAACTATATATCTGTTATTTCTTATTTACTATCGAATAACATGAGTAAGAAATTACCTTAAAGTATTAAATTATATATATATATAAGAATATTTCATGAGGATTTTATAAGTATCGATGGAGTTTCATAAATTTCTGTAATGGCGAATAATTGTAGTCAAATCTGAATATTTATGCATATTATCATATCTCTCTTCTCATATTATTTGATACAGTATATTGATATTACTTTTGATTCTCAATATAATTGGCATAATCATGAGGCTAA
This sequence comes from Maratus michaelseni, assembly GCA_963931845.1. Taxonomy (NCBI): domain Eukaryota; kingdom Metazoa; phylum Arthropoda; class Arachnida; order Araneae; family Salticidae; genus Maratus; species Maratus michaelseni. The sequence continues at coordinate 143,915,291 of OZ007594.1, read as the reverse complement.
TGAACAGGTATTCATCGAAAACTCTTTATATCATCTGTAGAACAGTTTTTTGTAAAATTAAAATTTTATTTTGGTTGATGGAAGTTGTCATCCTGAATGAATCAGTATTCTGATAGTAATATTTAGTAAAGAGAATTGGGTTTCTCTAAAGAGACTATTTATATTATCATTGACTTGTTGCAACAGATACAATTAGATGTGCTTTGTGTTATCGAGTTAAAAAAAATGTGCATTTTGATAAATCTTCCGATGACTTAAAAACGTAAAGGCTTATAGGAAAATGATGAAGTTATACTACATATTAAATTTAAATAGGAACATACAGAAAAATATATTGTTTAACTTCTCGCAATCTATATACAGTAAATAAACGATATATATAATTTTTAAAAGGAAAATAATTTATTTTGCAAATAGAGGAATTGAACTTAGTCGGATTTTTTAATATAAAAAAAGTAGAAAATTATTTATTTTTATTTCCCTTAAAGAAAAGGTTTTTTTTAAGTAAACGTAAAAGTTTTTTATTTTATATATTCATTATCATTTTAATTGCACGATTTTTTTCAAACAGTGTCTCTCTCTACTGCAAAAAAAGAAGTAACTAATGCTTCTGCTGCCGTAATTCAATTTATTGTAATCTTTTCATATTCTTGGGTTATTCTCCAAAAGTATTTCATATAAAAACATGAAAAATGACAGTTTTATCGAGTAATGCAGGAGAAACGCGGTAAAGCAAACAGTTTTTAAATCGAAGAAACATTTTAAGCGCTATTTAAAGTTGAAATCAATCAAGATAGTTCAGTTACATCAGTTTTATTGGATCAAAGTTCAATCATTGAATTGGCTTGAGTGCAGAGTCCAAGCATTTTTTTTTTGTTTAATAGAGATTTAATTCATAGATTAGAGCATCCGGTTTTATCTATTGTTGCCAGATTTTATAAAGCCCAAATAATATTTCAAGCTATTTTCCAATTGAAAAGTATACTTACACGTGAATAACAAAATATACAGAAAACTTTGACATAATTAAATTATTACTCTCGAAAAGAATTTAAAGATGCAAAATGCACCATATTTAAAGCGAAATATTTAAAACGTCATATTTAAAACAATTTTCTTATTGTGTATCAAATATTTTTTTCTAGACGTTATCAAAGTCTAGGAGGCAGCGACATTTTTTTACTTAACAACTTTATATAAGCTGATTTTTGAATATTCAATTGATCTGATTTACTCAATTCCGAAAACAGCCATCAGCTGTCGCAACAGTGGATGACTGACATATGGACATATGTCTTATGACTTATAAATATTTCTTATGACATATGACGGTAAGATATATGAACTGCTAGCACTAATGGTCTGCACTGCTTGCAACCCTTCCGCTATTCGCCTGCTTGGAAATACTTTAGGCAGCAATGACAAACTAAAAAATTCTCGTGGCAAACAGGCAGCTGGAAGAATCTTTGTAAAATATCGTTATCCTACTTGTAGTTTCTTCTTAATTTTATTGTATAGCTCATAGGGGATAGAGCCCTCTAATGAGTGAAAAATAGTATCGAGGTATTCTCGCATTGATTTTTACAGAGCTTAAATAGAAAAACTCGAGAATTTCAAAACGACAAGAGTGGTCTTCATATTGTATGACATGAAAATGGCGCATTATAATCCTTATTCACAATTGAAATTGCAGAATTATTTTATTAACAAAATTCTCTTCATCTATTTAAACTTCTAAATTTTCTTTCATCATTGGAAGAAGGATTTAAAAAATAATGTTACTTTGTTTGAAAAGTGTCATTTTCATGTTCTGTACTCTTGATTTTATGTTCAATGCACAAAATGCTTCTCTAAATAGACAGTTTTTAATATTATTCATGTGTTGCAATAGATCAAAATAAATATGCTTTATATTATCTGAAGGAAAAGCATGTATTTAAAGAATTGTTCAGATGATTGAAACATGCAAAGATTGACACGAAAAAAAAAGGAAATGTACTGAAAATTACAACCGTATATTCAAAAGCAATGCTACAAATTATTGCAATTTATAAATATTAAATGCATGAGTCTAAAAAAGTGTCGATGTTTTCCTAGGAAATACTCCTAGAAGAACACGAGTATTTCAGCATACCAAAAAGTATTTATATTTTGTATGATATGCATCTGAATATATTACTCTGATTAACAATTTAAATGATAAAAATTACTATGCTAATGAAATTTGTTTCATATGATTCAGCTTCAGGCCCTTCTATAACTTCGTATACGTTATCCACAGAACAATGTTTTGAAATTACTTTATTTTGACTGACAAGTTGTCATTTTGAAATTCTCAATTATGTTTCATGAAAATAGACAAAGGTAATTGAGCAGACAGTTTCTTATATCATGGACGTGGTGCAATAGATCCAATTAAATGTACTTTATATTATCTCACTAAAAAAACAAAAAATCATGCATTGTGATAAACATGTTTAGATGACCTAAACACTTGAAGATTCAAACGATAGAATGAAATTCATACTGAAAATTACCTTTCAGTATAAACGTACATTCGGTCAAAAAAAAAAAAAAAAAAAAAAAAAAAAAAAAAAAAAAAAGACAGGGAGAGAAAGAACACACACAACATTTTAATTTCCAAATTGTCTTAGAAAAAAAAACTGAAAAAGATATTCGACTGAAAATTATGACTTCATTCAATGTATGTTTTAAAATTAGTTTAGTGGTTAGTTTTTAAGTTTTGCTGAAAAAGTAACCACATTGCAATCTCTTTTGCAAGGGTTAAAAAATGTAACATTAAGAGTTTCAGACTTTAAACACATAGAATTCATAAACTACTTGATCAAATGACTTCTCGTTTGATATCCTAAAGTAAACATTACCCACCCCTCCCAAATATATATATATATATATATATATATATATATATATATATATATATATATATATATATATATATATATATATATATAAGGTATCAAAATTAATTTTTTTTTTCAAAAATAGCAGTATATGGTGTCCACAGGGACTGATTACCGCCGGGACAAATTCCTAGCAGTAAATTTGAATAGCAATTTTATCTTTATTTAAACTCCTTATTCATGTAGAATATCAGTCAAAATTAAGAAGAAAAATATCCAATTGTTTTTACCGGTAGAAGTTTGCCCCGTCGACAGTAGTCAGGCTCTTCGGTTCCGTCATACTGTGACAACATAAGCAATCCTCCTGTCAATGTCAATGTAAGAGATTATAAAACTACAGGGGCAAACTTCCACCACTCAAAACCAAAAACAAATTGCATGAATAAGACGTTTAAATAAGGCGAAGATTTTTTTTTATATTTACTGTTGGAAGGTTTCTCTGGGGGGTAATCAGAATCTGTTTATCTTATGTAAACTATCTACAGCAAAAATTTTGTGTCAACATCGTCAGTTACTTCACTCGCAATTGGTAGACACTACATTATATGTCCTCTCCTCTTTATTCATAGCTCCATTCTTTTTTAGCACTTTCCAACCTAGTTGAAAAGTGCTTATGACTTCGGTTTGTCTGGCCGTATGGCCGTCTGTCCGTGCTCTAACTCCCGTAAATATGCTCGGATTGCTCTGCAATTTTTATATGTTATTGTCGTTATCTATAGCATGTTCCCGATTTCAACGGAAGTGTGTAGCACTTATAGTTTTATTACAGGGACACTCAAAAGAATTCCGTTACATTGCGGTCTATGGGGAAAAATCATTTGCGGTTTATTTAAATAATGTTTCAGTATTTTAAACGCATTGAAATTTATATATATCACTAAGGTGCATTAGAAGAAGCTTAATATGGAATAGGGTGTGCATAGCACTTATAGTTACTTTACAGGGACAGTCAAAAGAATTCCGTTACATGACGTCTATGGAGAAAAATCGTCTGCGGTTTATTTAAATAATGTTTCACTATTTTAAACGCATTGAAATGTATATATATATATATATCTAAGGTGCATTACAAGAGGCTTACTACAGAATAGTGTGCGTATAGCAGTCATCGTTCATTTACAGGGACACACAAAAGAATTCTCTACTGTCTGTTAACACTAATTCCTGGAAGTGCGTTTTAAGTTACTAAACGCGATTTTAATTTTAACTCGCTTTTTGTCTATTACGTGGTGTGTATAAATTCTGTAGATCCTATACAGGGCAGCACAAAAGTTCTCGAACACATTTCCGTTTATTGACAGAAACTCCAGAAAGATAATTTTAAACTGTGCTCCGCGTTTCCTAACTAAACTAAAATTTAGCATCCTAGCATATACAAATCTATAGATCATATACAGGGCTGAATAAAAGTATTCGGATATTTTTCCGAATATTGTATCTGTTGGAAATTCCTAAAATTATGTTTTTAAATATGTTATGCGTTTTCCAAATTGTTTACTTAGATGTTATCTTTTAGCTTATTAAACGGTATGTTTTGTAAAATTATTTTGGAAGCTACATAATCTATGCTTGACGCATGATTTTTCGTTCTTGTTTTATAATTATTTTCATTAGCATCCGATTTTCTATACGTAATGCCGGGAAATCATTAAAAATATGCTTCATCTGCAGATTTTATTCACACGGGTGTTTGCGAAAAATATACCCTTAAAATGAAATTAACCCTTTCCGGCACAGTGGTCCCACTCCAGGCACACCTAATTTTAATTCCAAACTTGCATTCGACACCAAGAATATTTAATAAAATTTTGTTTCTCAACGAAAGCTTAAAATAAGGAATTCTGATTTTCTGAAAAAGTCGTTTGTAAATTCCGGTGTAAGTCAGTAATTTCTCATTTTACGAACAAACTTTGTCTGTGCCGGAAAGGGTTAAGTATTCACTAAAATTGGACACTCAATCGCGCTAGTGAAATCTGTGAATATTTTTCCGACGCATTGTAAGTCCCGGCTCCTATTTGTTATACAAATGTATACATATAAACAATGATTACCTTTGACATTTTGCAATACATCTGAAGGAAATTAGTCGGCTTGATGAACATGTGGTAATTTTCTAATTAGTGTAAAACAGCATAGTCTCATTGCAGATATTTTGAAAATAATTCTCAGTAGCTTATTGAGAAACAAATGATCATTTTCCAAATAGTTTAAAACTGCTTAGACTCTTTCAAATAAGTCGGAGAATTTTCCAATAAGCTAGATAAAGGAAGATGATTCTCCCATTAGTCGTTCTCTTTGAAAACAGCCTAGGCTCTATGCAACGAGCTGGATTTTTCAATTCGCCTACGGCTTTATTAATCGACGGTAACATTTTGTAAAAAGAGGAAATAAATTTATTTTAATATTTTAAGAATTTATTTTTATTTCATTTGTAAAAACGTTCCTTCTAATAATAATAATAATAATAATAATAACAACAATACAACACGGACAGTTTTATATGATATTTATTCATTATTACTATTATTTGAATGGTTCTTTCCAAACAATATCAGTAAACAAAATGATCACTGTACAATCAAATTTATTGTTGCAAAGCTGAATACTTCTACAGAAACGCGAGTATTCCAACGAGAGAAAAAATATCTGAATTTTATGCTACATGAAATGGGATATTCTACTGGGATTAACAATATAATTGGAAATATTGTGAAACTAGCATAATTTCCCTCACCTCATTCAGTTTCTGCCACTTCTAAAACTTGCTTTTTTCGTTATAATGATATTTTTTTTACAAGTTGTCATCCGGATATTCTGGATTTTTATCGTTACGTTGAATGAAAAAAAACATACTTTTTCTAAAGAGGCAATTTCTTGTATTATCGACGTTTTACAATAGATCCAATGAAATTGCTTTATGTTATATGACAGAGAAGCATCAAGTTAAAAGATATTGAGATAATATATATGCGGTCAAATATCCATACTGTAGACTGAAATTGTACACAAAATTACATTTCAATATAAACATGAAGAAATAATACTTTAAATTAAAATTTTTACCATTTATAACATTAAAACGTGTACTAAAAAGTTTAGATAAATCGTAAGAAAACTGTTTGTAAATAGTGGTAATACAGTCGAACCTCGTTAACACGAAATCGCTTGACGCGAAATAATACTGAGGTCCCGTCAGATGAGTCTGAAAATCAATGTTAATTAATTCGTTTAACACGAAATGGAATTTCGGAAAATCCCGCTTAAAGCGAAATTTTTTTTTGCTCCAAAGTAAAAAGAAAAAAAAATCCTTACGCAATGTTTCCGATATTTCAAACTTACATGTCGCATACTCTTGTTAAAAATAAAATTTTCTCATAGTTTGAAAAAGATAAAGTGAAAACTGATTTCAGAAAATGGTGAAATGCTAAATTCCTTAATAATCCCTGCTTTTCTTTAATTTCTGATGTGCGCAAGTGTTCAGTATGTATTCACATTTTTTAATTAAGAAAAATATATTTTACTACATATTTTTATTTCATAAATGGAAAAAAAACACGGGAAGATTGTTTATTATATTTGTATATTATAATTATTAGTTGCAGGGTTTTGGAAATAATCTGAGGAAAAAAAGTAGACATGCACTTTCGCATTTATTTAAAAAAAAAAAAAAAAAAAAAAAAAAAAAATCACGGGGAGATTGTTTATTACATTTGTATATTAGAATTATTACTTGCATGGTTTTGGAAACACTATGAGGGGAAAAAAGTAGCCATGTACTTTCGCATTTATTGAAAAAAAAAAACAAAAAAACACGGGGAGATTGTTTATTACATTCGCATATTAGAAATATTATTTACATGGTTTTTGAAATACTATGAGGAAAAAAAGTATACGTCTATTTTCGCATTTATTGTTAAATATATTAAGATAAATTCTCCTATATAAACGTGAGTATTTCAGCATGTCAAAAAATAGCTTCATTTTGTATGACATGAAATGGCACATTCTACTGTGACTAACAATATAATTGGAAGAATTATGAAAGTAACTTACTTTTCTTCACCTCATTCAGTTTCAGTCGCTTCTAAAACTTCTTGTGTCATCCGAAGAACAATTTTTCTAATGTTATTTTTCTAATATTATTTTGGTTGACAAGTTGTCATCTAGAAATTCGAGATTTTAATCTTTATATTGAATGAAAAGAAAACAGAACTGTTTCTATAGATACAGTTTTTAACACTATTGACATTTTCAAGTAAATCCAATTACATGTGCTTTATATTATCTGACAGAGAAGAATCTATTTTTAAAAAAGTTCAAATACTTGAGAGACGAATAATAACATAAAACATGTAGCAGAAACGTACATAAAAATAAAGCATTTCCCCCCCCAAAAAAAAAAAAAAACCTGTTTTTTAAATATATATTTTTGAAAAAGCAATTTATACATATAGTTTGAGAATTTTCTCATTTTGATTTTTTCTGTCATGAAAAAAAATTCTTTCATTCTACTTTATAACTAAATTGCAATATATATATTAATATTTTATTTCGCTTTCGTTACTAATATTGAATATAACGAGGCTGTCTAAATTAAAACAAGCCTAGGTGTTCAGTTTCACTTTTTTTCTCCAAGACATTCAAAAATTGTAAAAAAAAATTACAGTCGTAGAAACTACTTTGATCAAAATATATGTATCCGAATTCCCTTGTAGTATTTCATGAATAATTATTTTTACGTAATCTTTTTAAAAATATATTAAATAGCACTTTACGATTTCTAATTTTTAACCACTTGTTTAAATAACGCGCTTCAAAAATATCGAAATCTGTGATAAATTTCGAAATCAAATGCTCTTATGCATTGATTAAATATTGATGAAGTTATTCAAGGAAATTCAATAAACACAACAATAAAAGTATCAGTAAAAAATTTGATGGAAACCTTGCGTATAATGGAAACCTACCTGAAGCGCAATAAAATAATTTCTAAAATCTCAAACATTTTGCTCATGCATATTTCAGATCAAACTGCTTTTAAAATATTAATAAATAGGCAATAATACAATTTGTGACAACTCCTTCAGGGTTTATGTTCATTTAAAGGGAAAAATGGCACTGGAATTAACAAACATAAACATTTAATACGAGTTTTTTTTAATATAATTTTCCAACTGGACGAAAAATGTCCGAGCCAGAATTCTAACCTGGTATCCTTTGGCTGAAGCTGCCACGCTCTACCAACTGAGCTATCCCGGTCGAATCCGGTCGGGCATAATTCATCCAGTTAACTTTATGGATCATAGCATCTGGCCTGATATTTTAATCAGCTCAACAGAATAGATCGCAGGTAATGGAACTCCAGTAAACGTTGGATATGTGATTCCAGTAGATTAATTTTAACACAATTATTCAAATTGGTAAAGAAATCATACGAGTTTTTTTGTAATTTTCCAACTGGACGAAAAGTGTCCGGGAGCGGGCAGTTTTCGTCCAGTTGGAAAATTGCAAAAAACTCGTATGATTTATTTACCACTTTGATTAATCGTGTTAAAATTAATCTAGAATAAACGTTTAATTCTAACAGTAAACCGGAAATATTATCAATGGAACGGTATACCTAATTCGTATGATCAAACTTAAGCTCAATATAGAATAAGTGAGAGAGGGCAATCCTTTCCTAAAACTTTTTAAATAATAACTGACTTAACTCGGCCGCAAATGTCCTCAGCGTTTGTTAAACAGAAACTTAAGCAATCCAAATTACAATTTAACATATACAATAAAAGAAATCTCGTGGATCCTGATAATTCTTTATTTGAAGTAGCAAACGCAACTTCTTACGAAATAGGCAAAATCTCACAACCACTTACTCTAACAAAATCTGTAGTCTTGAACTCCATTTGAAGTAAAAACGTATCGTGAGTCACACAAGAAAACTTGATTACCCATAGGCGATATACATTCAAAATCCGCTGAATCCATTTAATACCGCACTATGTCTAGATACTAGACAACACATCATTCCAGAAATAACCATGACAACAAGATTTCTGTAGATACACACGCTCTTTGCGAAATTTAAGAATTATAAAATAGATAGCTCATTGAGGTACTTGTGTTAGTGAGGGAAGACAATATGATCGCAATCAAAATCTCAAAATTCATTCGTCCACTAGAGTATCTTTATAAAAGGATAGCTAGGCAGTCTGCCTGTTTTCATGTCTTTTTTTTTTAGCTTTATAGATTTTAAATCGTAAAATTTGACCATTCGTCACGACTCTTGAGTACGGTGTTAATGTATACACTTCTTCTTAGTGCTTGTAAAATAGTATACGTATCGTGTACAGTTTTTTTTTACAAGTACACCTCAAAAATTTTTAAAGTGGCTCCTCAAATCTACGGCTCCTCAAAATAAGCGTTATCGCTCTAGTAATTGTTGAGTATCACTTTGACTTTAATTGTTTCAGGAACAAATCGGTTTCGATTTGGGCTTTGTAATTTTTGTGTCGGGTATGGTAACCTTTTTTTTAAAGAAATCCCACAATATTGTTTAAGATGAAAACATCTATATAGGAATATAATTCAGTATATATATGCTCATTTTTCTACATAAAGTTTAAAGTTAATAAAATATATTCAATAAAAGTGCATGTTTTTAGTAATTGCATTAAAATATCACTTCATTTTGTTTCATTTCAGGTTTAGGTTTAAAGTTTGTCGGGATTGGGTCGGGATTGGGTCGGGTTTGGGCTGACTTCAATGAAACATTTCGGTTCTGCGTCGCATATACACCCAGTCGTGCAAGACTGTAATTCGCATAACGGTACAGAGTTGGCACAAAGACAGGAATGTAAGAAATAATCTTTTGAAATCGTTTTTTTTTTTAATGCTGAAAATTATTTGCCTTTTACATTCTTGTATTTATTTTAAGTTGGCTGTTGTATGTAAAGATGGAATTTTGTAATCGATTTTTCACTCTGTTCTTCTTATGTTAGAACTATAAAAATTATGTACACAGCTATGTTGCCGATAACAATACAACATTTGAATGTTTTTAGAATTTAATTTTAAATTAATAATTTAATTATACAGCGTTTTTCTGTTAGTCAGTCACACGTGATAAATCGCATAATAATCTTTATTGTTACAACTGCTTACGAGTTATAAAAAGAATAAAATTAATTATACGACTATTTTTTATCACTCTCGCCAAACTAACCAACTGGCTCTGAAACGGCAACAACCATGTATTTTAAACATTATAATATTGATTTTTTAAAATAAAAAATAAGGAGTGTAATATATTTTTTAAAATATGTTTTTATCATTGAATAAATTAATAATTAAATTATGATTATATTGTGTTGTTCGGAAAGTTGTTTCCGTTTGGGAATGTTAGTTCGTACCAGGAAATTCTTATTCCTATGCTGTACCAAAAAAAAAATAATAATAATAAAAAATTGTATGGCCTAATTTTTTAATTAAAACTATTCCTAAGCTATACCAAAAAAAAAAAATGTTTGTCTTTTTTTAAGTGCCTTTTTTTGTGAAAGAATGCTAAAATGTTAAAGAAAGAAGCTTTTGCCTGCCTTTTCCACCTGGCATTTATGTGCTGTTTTTGAACAGGTTTTCGATCCCTATTTTACACTTTTTCAGCTTTTTTCAGTAGTTACATTTAACTACAACTATACCATTTTACCTTTTTCCATTTATTAGACTCTATCCTTAATCTCTTTTGCTTTACTTTTCTATTCTCATTGTTTAATTTTTCTTCTATTTTTAATTGTTCTTTCTTATGTAGTTAATACTACATTTAACTTTTCCCAACGGCTCAATATTTACAAGACACTTTACTCACAAATAGATTGGGCGTAAAGTTGATCTCAACTCGGAGGCCCCTTAACCGACATCAAATGTTCGGCAACTGTCTACTAATTTATGATGTGATATACAATTACTTATAGACAGGGAGTGGAGTTGCTTGCAACTGGGTATCCCATTGAATAAATAAATTGTTTGACTGATTACTGTTGACCTGTCTACTAATTGACGGGCAGAGTTTTCTGGTACAAATTGGTTTTCCCAAATGGAATAAACTGTGCAAACAATCCAATATTTTGACATCTGAAATGAGAAAATATTTTAGAAATCTGAAAAGATTGTTTAAAAAATGCTTTTTTTGTTCTTTCTGTTGCCATATTTTAAAAATGAAACAGAGCACAAATTATATATATATTTTAGATAAATTCAATATTTCGCATTTTCTATTAAGCGTAAAGTGTTTAAAATAACTATTTTTACATTTGTTGTACGTATTTTAAAACAAAATTTGAATTGTACAAACAGAATTGTCTATCTACTACACAAAAAATATTTTCTTTCTAAAATCGCATTTATTGATATACCAAGATACTTAAACTTTAAAAAAAGAAATTTTTATATGGTACCTTTAATGGCATGAATACCTTTAATCGTAGAAATAAAAATTTGAAGATCACGATTTTTAGTAGTGGAAGATATTTTTATTATAAGTTTAATGAGAAGGATAAATTTCATTCCCGCAATAAATAAATCGATAGCACATTTCGCATCGATTGAAGAATATTGATTACACTATAAATCATTACATAGCAGGTGTTGCCGACATTGTTTTGAAGTTCTGCTTTTTCTGCATTTAACATACACATACAACTTCGAAACAGTTTGATTAATTAAATATAGTGGGCTTAGATTCTTCATTTAGATTACATTACTCGCGCAAAATAAAAGAATAGCGCTTTATGAGCAGATGATGTATTTTATGTGCTAATTTGAAACTGAGACATTTTATCTTTGGTGTTATCATTTCTTGATATAAGATTATACATAGTATATCAAAACTTTGATTGAATAAATACGTATAGTTTTATTTAATCAAATTCAATGTTTACGATAATTTAAAAATGTACGTATATTTTCTTATTATCAATTTTGTTAGTTTCTGGAATAATTAACAGGTGATTTTATGTTGTGTGTGTATGAATATGTTTGAAAGCAATTGTTATACATGAATTTTGAAAACGTGTTAGATTCATACTTAAAACGCTTTAAAACTTAATTTTACAAAGATAAAAACTTTTATAAAAAGTTTAATTACATATAGATTGAAGAATATTATTACCATATAAAACTATATAGAAAGATTTAAAGAAGCTTTGACAATATTGTAATATATGAATAATATTCCAGCATTATCGTAATCGTTTAGTCATTATACACTTTACACAAAATTTGTTGCAAATATTGTTTTAAAACTCTATTTTTTCTAAATTTTGCATAAACATGCAAATATTCGTTTAATTAAAGTTATCAAACTTATAATCATCATTTGTATTTCATTAAAGGAATAAAATAAAAAATATAACTTCATTAACATATGATTTATTTTATATACTTAAATCAAACTGGTGATTTTTACTTTGCTTTTTCATTTATCTGCATTTTTTTAACTTTTTTTTAAACGTTAAATGAGAAAATGAAGAAAGTTTTGTTTAATCCTTTAGCTGTTGGTGTTATTTCTAACGTACCAATTACCTATGTGCCATACATTTACACAGAAAGCCATGTATAATATTAGGAGTAATAAAGCCTACATACTGCCACCAGCTATGTCTTTTAGACAGCATTGCTATGCCAATTATTGCATTTTGTTTCACAATAAGATAATTAGTTGGCACCAAGAGTTAGAAACCCGATTTTTTCCTTATTTTTGTATCATTAAAAGAAAAAAGTTAAAAAGATTATCTATTTAGTATATGATCTTTATTAATTTCAGAGAGCATTATACCTCATCAGATGAGGTATAATGCTCTTATTAATGCTCGTTTGATAAATAAATTTTATTTTGTTGTACATATGTCACAAATGATAAAATTCAAAGTTTCGTCATAAAAGCTGAAGTAATGAATTTTATTTTGTTTCTTTTTTCGGTATTAGTGAAAAAATACCAAATATTTTTACCAAATGATTATTGACATTAGTCAATTATTACCACAGAATGCCATGTTCGTGTTCGACGAGTATCTCAAATACGGGGGGAATACAAATTGACAAGTTAAATATTATAGAAGCATGTGAGTGTATTTTTCTAATATATTCCAAAATAGTTGAAACGTTTTATGACTTCGGTTCCTTTGTTCGTCTATTTTGCGTGTCTGTCTGACCGTGCTCTCTGACGTACGTAAGTTCTTTGTATTTCGGGAAAAAATATCATGGAATTGAATGAAAAAATATTTTATTACGAACTTTATTTAACACTTTATTACAAATTTATTTTTATTAGAAATTTCTGAAACAGGCAACATTGATCATCTCTTGATATTCGATCTTTGAATTACTCGCTTAATATAAATTATTGTCTTATCCTTTTTCGAAGACACTATACTCAAAATATCATTTTTAGCATATCAAAATCTATATACGTCAGTAAGACGTGTATGTCCCATTAAGTTCCAAGCATTAAACACACAATGCAAAGTACTCTAACAAAATAAATACAGTTAAACGGAATCCTGACTGGTCAGATGCAATACCATACAATTATATTTGCTAAAAGAGAAAATTGTCTTAACCGGAAATTTTCTTCGGCTCTTTCAGATTCCGTTTTATCAGATTTTACTGTTGCAACATTAAAAGGGATTTAAAATAATAATAATAATATAAACAAAATTTCAGCATAATCAAAGAGTATTACAGTATTACTCAATATCATGCCTTTTCATGTTAATCGATGCTCATTTTTCTTCTATCAAAATAACTTCCGTTTTATACAAATATATTAAAAAGGATAATTTCTGTTTTCAGCAAATTTATTACACGTTCGAATATTAAACGGCCGATTGATATAGTTAATAATAAAAGTGGGGACGTTTAAATTATCTCATCTGATTTGTATTATGCATTTAGACAAATTTTTAGAATGTGTTTATGGAGATAATGTGTAAAGTGTTTACTTTAGTGTAAATGAGAATAAAGAATTGTTGATAAAAATATGTTTCTCTTTATTTCAGATTTTTTTTTTCTGCTTGTGATTATTGTAATTATTTTTTAAACTTAGAAATGAAACTTGATTAACTTTGGTTAATTATTTAAAACTGAAACTTTTCCTTTCGTTCCTTGTTTGTTTATTTTTTTTAATAAGTATAGGGATTTAGAATAACAAAATAGATGCGAAAGAAAAAAGAAATTTTTATAATTAGATTTAAAATTTACGAAACATTAAAAATTATGTGATCTTAAAAAAATATATATAGTAAATTTCAAATGAATTTGTAAAATAAAGAGGTATGTGGATACTATTTTAGCATTTTACCCAAAAAGCATCTAGAATTACTAAAATTTCAGCATTAATTTATTTTTATTAGGAGTTTGGATGCGTAATAGCAGATTATCTTTTTTATGCTTATTATTATTTAATGAAAATAACCATTATTTCTGCAGATGAAATAAGAAGGATTATTCTTTTCTGAGTAGCACGTCATGAAATAAAAAAAGGCGGATTTTTAAAATTAAGGAAAAAATATATTTTAATTATCTTTTCTGTTTTTTAATTTGAATTTGCATACATAATTCGATGAGCGCTTTGTTTTCCTGCAAATACAAAAACAACTCACTCATAAAAATGCAACTATCTTCATTTCAGTTTATTACCTTAATACTATTTCAAACTGATTAGCTTATATTAAAGTATTGAATAAACTAGTGTGATGCAATAAAAGCATAAAAACTCTCTTAAAAACACCATAAAAATAAGAAATGAGATAGACCTTTCGAAAAAACGTTGATCTTCGTCAGGCGCAATGAAGATTAGCTTAATTAAAATAGAACATTATTTAAAACTAAAGAAAAAAGTGTGCAGTATCGAATATTCGAATACCGAATATTCGGTCAAATTTTAGCCCGAATACCAACTTTTGTTTTCAAAAAAGAAAATAACTTTTGATTATGTATATATTTTTAGAAATTTTTAAATGTAAAAAGAATGAAACAAAAATTACGTTCTATTATTTATGTGTCTAAAGTTTTTAGTATATTGATGTATTTCTTGTAATATTTCAAACACGTCGATACTAATAATAAAACAACTTTTACTACATCTAAATTATAATAGCATAATTTAATATACAGGAAATAATTCATAAACATTGAATCTAAAATAGGAACTTATAAGTCATTTCCACTGTTAGATGTACTTTTATCATTTAAAAAAATTATGTTAGAACAAAAAAATTAAGAAATTGTATTTTATGCTGTTCTTCTTAGATTATATTAAATTAACTTTCTGTAAGTCAGGTTGGTACGTTAAGTTATTTCCATTGAGACATAAAGAATGTATTTAACTTTTACTATTAAATTAATAGAAATAATCATAATTTTATCCTGTCTTACATTCTCAGAGTCAATAATAATACTTACACTCTCTCATAACTCATAGTGAGATATTTCCTTAAATAACCTTTAGTCAAGTAAATTTTATTCTGAGGAATTTGTATCAATAGTTACATTTGGTGACAATAATGAATATTCAAGTGTTTTTGAATCAAACAGTTTTTATAACTTTTCTATATGATTATATACTGGGTGATCCCAAATTCATGGTACAAACCTTAAGGGTTGGTATAGGACATTGTAACAATAATTTATTATGTACGAAACCAGGGTCAGAAATTCATTTATTTAGTCAAAATTACAGAGCGTCTCACTCCAATGCAGAGTTAAGTTCTCGTTCATCACGTAAGATATACAGGGTGATCCCGAATTCATGATACAAACTTTAAGGGTTGGTACAGGACACTATAACAATCATTTATTGTATAGGAAACCAAGGTCAAAATCCATTTATTTAGTCAAAATTACATGGCACCTCGCTCCAATGCGAAGTCGCATGAGTCTGTTGCGAATTTTGTTAATATATCTTCACTACCATTAAAGAGATGAACGAAATCTGGACTCTGTATTGGAGTGAGACGCTCTGTAATTTTGAATAAATAAATGGAAGAAAATAAGTTGATA
The DNA here is from genome assembly GCA_963931845.1 of Maratus michaelseni. Lineage (NCBI taxonomy): Eukaryota > Metazoa > Arthropoda > Arachnida > Araneae > Salticidae > Maratus > Maratus michaelseni. The sequence continues at coordinate 143,899,314 of OZ007594.1, read as the reverse complement.
CCGGTGTATGAATTAATAAGAGCTAAAAGATCTTCTTAAAACAACTTTTAAATGCGCTAGGCCTTTCCAAAGAACTGAGTCTTTCTTCGTCAGGCGCAAAAAAGACGTGCTTCTACTATGAAAGCATCAGCAAGACTTAAGTGAGAGATAAGGGAAAAGAAACAATCTGAAGAAACAGCCAATAGGGAAACAGAAGACAACAGCCAATCACAAAAGAGTATAACCAAAACAATAGAACACAAAGTAGAATGGGAATAAGGAAGAAAATTTAAAATAAATAAATAAATTAATTAATTAATTAAAAATACTGATAAAAATAATAAAATTCAGGAAAAACGGGAACAGTGTCTTGCCGCAACGGAGTGTCTACGAATGGATTGAAAAATTCAAAAATGTTCGCACAAGTGTTACGCATGAGGAAGTAGCCGGGTGACCGTGTACGGCCACAAATGATGACAGCATTGAGCGTGTATGTGACATTGTTGTGTTCGGCAGACGAGTGACTATTGATGAAGTCCACTCAATAAGGCATTAAGGGTGACGTCGATTCATCTCGGAGCAAGAACTGGAGGTCACGGTGCATGCGTGGCTCGCTGATCAGCCGAAAACCTTCTTTTCTGAGGTCACCAGGCAGCTTGAGCAATGATGGACTAAGTGCGTTGATAAGCAAAGGGACTATATTGAAAAATGATGTTAACATTAGTTTCCTATTTGTACTGCAATACAATTTATAACTAGATTGCGGATAATTTTTGACTTACCCTCGTATATATACGCCCAAAGAAATCTTCTATATACGTAATTTTATTCAGTGCTTTTCATTTTTACTTACGTCTTTCTAACTGTCTACTGCAATACATCAGTTAGGAAGAAGTTTCTAAAAAGGTATTGGCGATATTATTATTTTTAAATCATGCATAAATGTTACGAATATTATACGTGAGATAGAATCGTTTAGAAATAATAAGTTTTTTTTTAATCAGAAAAGAACTTAGAAAATAATTACTGAAGTTTTCAGAAAATCACAGAAGAAAAATATATGCTAGTATAGCCTTTGAAATATTATATTTATATTTATAATTTTGTATAGATTTAAAGAAATAGATTGATTATACAAACATGCGAAGTTTCAGCTCTGTAGCTTTAATACATTGTATTAAAAATATATATAAAGTTAAAAAAATACATTCGGAGAAGATCTAAAAAAATATTAGCTCATTTTCACATATATTTAAAGTATTTTTTGCCTTTTCTGTTAGCTTTGCGCTTATATAAAAAATATTACAAAATATGCAAAAGTATAGCTTAAAGAGTCAACTCCTTAAACTGTACATTCTCTCTGGAGCATTAGATTTTTATACAGAAATGTGAAATTTATAAAACGAGCAATAAAACCAGATTGTATACGACAGAAACCGCGTTTTAATTTAAATATGTTATTCAAACAGAGATTAGTTAAATTATGTGACTGATTTTTTATTATATTTGTAAACAAAAGGATTTTCACACATTTCATTTTATGTCAAGAATTTGAGAATTGAAAGCTGTGATTCACTGAAGCAGCGAACTTATCTTTAAGTTCTTTCGTGTTTTCGGCAATAGTGGTTCATATTTGTATTTTTCTGTAGATGGCTTATTTTTTTTAACATGTCCAGGCATAGTAAATTAGTAGAATTTGATATTCTTAAGGGGCAGTAAAATAAATATAAAGGAGGCAGTTTGTTTCTAAGGCTAGAAAACTCCAGGGATATTTTTGACTGCCTATGAGACAACGATCAGTATCTGTGACTCGCAATGATATTTCTAAATGATACTTAATAAAATGTGTTTTAGTTTGAATTCTGACAAAACATACGTTAACTGAAACCAACTAGCCGTTGCTTATTTGTTACACAGTTCAGTTGCGATTTACCTGGCGGATATTTGATATGATGTTTCATTTTATTTCTAAAATTCTGTAATTTTTCTTGCAGTTAGATCACTTCTACAAATTAAGAAAGTAAGCTTTGAAAACAAACATTTCACGATTTTTAAATCTGATATTTATAGTTAAACAAATTACCTTACATAGTTAAACATATATTCTTTAAAGTGGAAAAGACTGACATTCCGTTAATGGAAATTTTATAACAAGGAAGTTCAATTGAATGTTTTGTGGCATTGAGAAAATATCACATTAAACGGTATATTCTTTTAACTGATATTCATGAAACAGTCTCATCTATAAAAGAAATTATTCAAACGGTAATGAAAATGAATGAGCTGAATCGCAGGCTAGACATTTGTATTATTAAACTAGCTAACCCGCCCGGCGTTGCCCGGGCCCGAGATAATTACAATCTCAGAGAAAGGCGTTAACCCCCTGCCTCCCCATACCTTCAAATATAATGAATAATTTGTTCAAGAAGACCATCGTCACCTACATTAACGTGATCATTAAAAAAATACATTTTTCTGATAATTAGAACATAACGAAGACGCTACGCTAAAATAGCTGGCAGATGACAGCCCTTCCCGACCTCAATTTCAAATCTATAGCTTAATTAGTTCCCTGAATTTTTGTTCATTACTAAAAATTGGCAATTATTTCCTTTCATTTTCGCAAACTAAATGGAGGCATCGGCCGGAGAAACAGATCTCTTTGTAGTTCAGCTTTCAATGAAATCAGATCCCTGTCTGAAACTTTCTCGAATTGTTTTCACTAGCGCCGGCAGACTTTTGGCAGTTTTTTGCATAAATTAAGAAAATTACCGACCGAATTGTTCAAAAATCACATAGTCAGATGCAGAATTTTTTTTTACATATGCTCATAATTTTTCAAATTGATATCTCAATTAGTTTTCTTAAAAATAGCTAATTAGTAAAATAATTTCGAATTCGTTCATTTCCGCTTGTAAATTCAATGCGCCTGTTCTTTTCTTTAGCCATTTTGATTTTAAAAATGTCATTTTAGAAGCAATGGTTAATGAGAATCTAATTAATACGTCGGGTAATTATCAAAATATTAAAATTCTGAGACTCAGGTGCACATGGCCACACCTTGGACTATCCACACCTAAACTTTCAGACTTCTAGGTGGGCTAGATTTTGCTAGCCATCGCAGACAAACACACACACACACACACAGAGCGAAACTTTCTTTTATTAATATAGACTGAATTTTTGTACAAATAAAGGGAGTAATTAGCATTTGTCATTATATGACAAATTCTTATATATATATATATATATATATATATATATATATATCTAAATGTGAGACTTTCCGTAACGCAGTGTTTTTTATCTTGTAATTTTGAAATATTTGACTGTTGTTTGAATTGAAAAATTTCCTTTTAATGTGATTTTTTTGGAAATTCCGTTAAACTTTAATAGCATAGTAAATGTACGATTCGAACGAAATAATTCCATTCTTGTATTAATCATTCCATTTTTAACTAGAGTTACTTTACCTCAGAAAATGCTCAGAAAATATATTGTAGGAAAAGTATTTAATGATGAAATAATATTATTTGAAAACAACTTTTTCTCTTTTTTTTTTAATGATCTTTAGATTTATGGTTAAGAATAAAACTAAACAATTTTCTTACAATACTAAATAGATGAATCATTTCTTATTGATTGAGAGAAATATTGATGGCTCTATAAGTCATTATACAGCAGATGTTACAGACATGTTTTGAAGTTCTCCTTTTTCTGCATCATCGAAACCGTTCAATAAATTAAAATATAATTGACTTAAATTCATGATGTCGATTCTCTTATAGGAAGAAAAGCGAAATATTTATTTAAAAAGACATTACTGTAGAAGCTGTTAAAAATAAATTTACGTTAGATTGTGTAATGTATACATAATTAACAATAAGTTTACATTTCAAAAGAAATCTAGGTCTGTGTACTTTGTATTTCTATGGATACTGTAAATTTTCTTGTAATTATTATTTGGTTGGTTGGTTGGACGCTGAATAGTGCAAGGTCGGAAACAAGAGCATTCTGCACCAGTTAAGCAATGTTTAATTATGTACAGGGGTAAAAAAAAAACAAAAAAAAACATAATGCAGCCAAATTGAACATCTCATTTGTTTCAGATATGATGATAAATTATAATATTTTATGTATTAATAATTCGAACATTTCTCTGTTTGATTTGTCAAATAATAAATTTTAAAAAAATGTGTATTTTCCAAAGAATAGCAGCAGATTGTATTTTTTTTTTTTTTTTTTTTTTTTTTTTTTTGTGATTTATTTTTTTCGGAATTTCAGAGAGTGGGAAAAAAAATGCATTTATTACATTGAATAGAAACTCTTTTACTCAAATAATCGAAAGCCCGAGACTGCAATCTAAAGCTAATCAGTATGCGGAATACGTGCAACATTATTGGAGACATAAATTTAAATAAACATTGTATTAAAATCACACGTTAAGATATGTAAAGCTTGACTCTTATTACTACAATTGATACAAGAATTCATGACCCGGAAAAGTAAATACTTGTGATACATCCAAGATGTTCTGCTTAACTATCACAATATAAATGCACAAACCACATGCAATTACCATGTTAAATATCTGTGTTATATATATGTAAACTGTAAAAAAAAATGGGTCGATCTACTAAAAAAATTTTACTTTTTCGCACTCATCTTTGCAATTACTAAAAATTTTTTGTATTCTTACTCAGTTACAAGAAAATCTGCAAGAATTACTAGAAAACAGCTAGCAACGATTCCGGTTTATAGTACTGGTTACTAAAAAAACCTGTGGAATACAAATGTACTAAAAATATTTTAGTAACCTCAGGATTTTTTTTTATAGTGTACGTGGAATATACGTGGCATAAAGGGAGAATTAATAGTTCAAACAAATCATTAATGCCATTATCACCCATTACGTTTTTAATATTATTAAATATAATGGTGAATATACTATATTTTACAAGGTTACAATTTTCAAATTAATGAGACAATGTGGTTTAGTTATAATAAAAATAAAATCACAGAAAATTAAATGTCCTGGAATATCAAGGCATACATTATTACTACGTGGTTCAGTCCACAAACTTTAAATCTCTTGAAAGTACTTACTAGTACTAACTAGAAAGAAATGAATTGGGTTTTTTAACGTATGTAGCTAATTTTTCATGATATGTCAAACAAGGAAAATAAAAACTAATGGACTTTGGAATAATATATCTGTTTGCAAAAATATATTCACTTAAATAGAGAGGGTTTGATTTCTACACTGTTGTAAATAAATTAAGGGGCTTGTTACCGGAAACGTTCGCTTTTTACACTTTTTGTCAAATATCTACTGAAATCCTTGAACAATTATCCTCGAAAACGAGGATGTAAAGCACATGTTTGACTTCAAAAACAATAGAAACAGTATACTGCAATTAAAAGATTAATATATTGAATATTTGATAAGATAAAGTAATTTGTATGAAATAATTTTTAAATGAGCATGCGTAAATTGTATTGAATATTTATTTTCATGATTTGGTAGTTAATTCTATATAGTAACTCATATAAAAAGACCAGTCAAATATCGTGAAAACTCAGAAAGGAATGGGCAATATAGTGAGCTAATTGACAAATTGGGGGGGGGGGGTGCTTTGAACTGCTCTATGGAATTGACTACCAAAATCATGAAAATAATCTTTGGTATAGATTTGGTATAAATCATCGAGCATGCACAGTTAAAAATTATTTCATGGAAATGGCCGTATCGCATCAAATATTCTATATATTAAACTTTAAATTGTAGTATATTGTTTCTACTGTTCTTGGAGTCAAACATGCGCTTTACATCCTCGATGTTCAAGGACAATTCGTCAAGAATTTCAGAAAAAAAATGACAAACCTTGTAAAAAATAAACGTGCAGCTCACTGCAGATTGCGTCTACATTTTTTAGGTTATGAGTTTTATAGTTTGAGTATGTTTTATATTTGACATATTTGAATCGTCCTTCACATATTTAAATTGACGCCCTACAGGGTGTAAAAATAGAATAAAACGCGCTTAATTTTTTTTCTTTTTACCAGTTGGAGATAAGTATGCAATGTAAAGTGAAATGGCCGTATCGCATCAAATATTCTATATATTAAACTTTAAATTGTAGTATATTGTTTCTACTGTTCTTGGAGTCAAACATGCGCTTTACATCCTCGATGTTCAAGGACAATTCGTCAAGAATTTCAGAAAAAAATTGACAAACCTTGTAAAAAATGAACGTGCAGCTCACTGCAGATCGCGTCTACATTTTTTAGGTTATGAGTTTTATTGTTTGAGTATGTTTTATATTTGACATATTTGAATCGTCCTTCACATATTTAAATTGACGCCCTACAGGGTGTAAAAATAGAATAAAACGCGCTTATTTTTTTTTCTTTTTACCAGTTGTAGATAAGTATGCAATGTAAAGCGCAAAAATGTTTAGAATAAGGTTGGAAATTAGATTATGTTGATAAATAACATTGACTTTAGTTTTCAAAACGCTACACTATGACTTATATTTAGAAAATCATTCTTCATCCTCTGACAAGTAAAATAGTAAAATGTCCATTTTTCTACGACAGAAACTTAGCATGTTATTACCAAGTAATTTTTTTGTTTGCAATTGAAGAGATTTCTGGCAATAAAAACAGGTATTATATTTTTTGTTACCGGAAAACTTCAAAGTTTCATATATTCAAAGTATCGTAGGAGTATTGAATTTGTACTGTTTTGCTTGTTAGAGTACGGAGAAAACTTTATAATATAGATTACAGGATCCAGGGACCATATAAAGAAAGTATAATAATTAAAAATGATTGCCTGGGCTTTTTCATCAATATAATGTTAAATCCTGCCTTATTTTGAACACTTTTGCATTTTACATTGCCTACGTATGTCTAGCAAGTAAAAAATTGAATCACGTTTAAATCTTTGTTTCAATCCTTAGACACACGGTATAGTATTTCCTTAAAGCAGAAACTGTTTAAAAATACATGCATTTTGATTTTTACGCTCACTTTTTGTCTGATAAACAGACTCTAGCTTTATGCTTTTATATCGTACAGTTCCGTAATTCCAGTTTTTTCAGAGTTGTTTGTTTTAACACTAATTTTTGCTGCACTCTCAAGGCTAAATCATTGATAAGAGAAAAAAATTTTTAGAACATAAAATGTAGGAATGTTTATCCTCTTTAATTGCATATCTGGTCAATTTTAACGTAAAATGAATAGTTTAAGAGTTATTTTTTAAAAAAAGAGGGAAGTCCATTTTTTACACCTTTTTTTGCCAAAAAAGAAACCTATTTCCCGTGAAAATTCTTGTTGGCAAACCTGAGATTCATGTTCAGCGGCTACAAAACATAATGGTACCAAATATCAAAACTCCAACTAAACTTTCTTTTATTGTCTATAAAATTACTGAGCTATCTAGTGACGGACATGTTTCTGTTTAACAGTGTAAATGGCATCAAAACAATATATCTTCCAGGAAATCCACTACTCTCACAAAGTTAACAGTTAACACAGCTAATTTAAACGTTATATAAGTTAATACAGTAACACACAGAAAAACCATCAGACTTTTTGACAATTCCTAACATGTATTATTAAATAAAATGGAAAACAATGTATTTATTTTCATAGGAAAGATGTGTTCCTTTCTGAAGTCAATCGTTTTTCAGTTTTATAAAATTGGAATGCATAACTTTTCGTTGTGATTTTTTTTCTATAATCAAGATGTTTAAATTTTCTTTAAATATTAGCTAAAAATATAATTCAACACAATTTGTTACCTTACTAATATTCAAATATCTAGTACTTAAATTGCAATTTGTCTTTTGAAGATGGAAACAAATGTAAAAAGGACCGCGAAAGATAAAATATCAGTTATTCTTATTATGTCTATATTTATACAGATATTTCTGTTTTAATATATTTACATCCTTGTTATGACAGCTGAGTATTAACTGTTTTATAGTTTTAAATGTAAGTTTTCAGTTTTCTTCTAGACCCCCCCCCCCGTTTTGTAAAAATAATATAAATAAATTAATAAAATGTAATAAATAAATAAATAAAATTTAAATAAGTAAATAAATAAAACATTGTGCAAGATTTAGACCACAGTTTGTATAGATAGCAAATATTTTTCCTTCTCTCAAAATAATATTAGTTTTAGATGGTATGGGTGGTTGTCCAGGGATCTCATTCCCCTCCCCGTAAATTTTACTTGTAAGCAAGATATTCCCACGAGACATGGGAGGCAGAAACTTTGAGTTTTAAGGGGACAATGGCTGAGGTTGTTACAGCCCCATAAAATAGATTGTCATAGCCCCATAAAATAGGTCATCACTTGGTACTTTGCAGCAAAAATTGCATGTTTATGACAAGTGAGAGTAATAGCAGTATCTGTTATGCATTGTATTGAGAGCTACATAAAAATTTAACTGCTTTTCGCAGAAGTTAGACCTCACACATGCACTTTAGATCACATGGTTTCTGCATGGGAAACGTAAAGGGGTGGACCCTAGCAACTCAAATTTGACCCTGTGTGCACCCTTGACCAATACGGCACTCTCAATTAAGTGTATGCGAAAAAGGGTGGAAAACACGGAATGCTCATTGGTTAGGCATATGGAAGAGATTTAACGGGGCTGGTGTGGATGTCAGTTCGGACAGGGCAGATGAAGATGGAATGGTGATTTTTTTGACAGAGGACGGGAATAAAAAAGTAGGCAGCACAGAAGGAGCGGCTGATTTTAAAAAGCTGAGTTAGCACGGCAATATAGAAGTTGGGTTAGCGGCTTCAGCGACGTGAGAGCTCCGGTCTTGGAGAGCAAAATTTACCGATGGTCGTAAGGCTGGTCGACTGGCGACTCAAGGCACGCGAAGATAGAATTCGCGTGGTAGATCGGTAGCGACGCATGCACAGGGATGCTCCGACTCTGACGGCGAGAAAAAAAAACAAGAAGGGACCTCTTCGCTTGTAGTTGGAGGAGATTATATTGCTGCGACCCAGTAACGGAAGCTTTACCAACACGATGCGGCAGAGGGCTTACGTGGTCCGCGGGCAGGACAGTGGAAGCTGCGCTTAGCCAGCGGTGGAAAATTAGCGAAACGGCGCCGGAACTAGAGTCCGTAAAGATCCCTCTGTTCCAGTATGTGGATGGACTATTTAGTGAGAATTAAACGGTTATGAGAGACTTCTAGAGGCTGTCTGGTGAGTGTTGAAAAAAATTAATTGTTGTATTAAATGATGTTAAGAAAATATCTAGTTCATTAATGAGATAATATTAATTATGTAAATGTCGTGTTTTTACGTAGGTTTTATTTGAATATTTTGGCTCTTATCTCCATTCAAAATATATTTGTCTAGAAAATATGAGCACATTGGTGATGGTGCTCAGGTATAAGTTTTATGACTTCTTGTGTTTATGATCTAATGCTAAGATCAACGATTTTGATTTCAAGTAATAATCATTGTGGTTTACCCTATAAGTTGTGTAGATGATCTTATAAGAATTGATGAGACTAAAAATATACTTTCTCTTTTCTTGAATAAATTTTGTTCACTTTGTTCAATTAAATGCTTGATTTTTGTCTCTAAACTAATTTATGTAATTGAAGAGCTCTGATAGTTCACAAAAATTTTAAGGAGGGGTAGTTCCCCCTATTTTGAGAGTTGAGATCAAGTTTGAAGCTTATTATTTTTAAATTATAAGATACACTCAGTGTAAGGAACTTAGTCAGTTTACTACATACTTTCATGGCTTCTGCTATTTACATTTATTGACACAAAAAATAAGGAGATTATGAATGTACTAAAATGTCACTATGCATGACGATTCCAGCAAATTTATAAAATCAGTCAGATAATGAGATAATTTAACTTAATATTATACGAGAATGTTCACAACGCAAAATTCCTTTTAGTATTCATGTTTAAGACTGCAGTAGCATTTAATTCTAAATTTTGGATGTTTCATGCTTATCATGAAACAGAGTGTGCTTTTGTGATTTACTGATCTTGTCGTCAGGTGCTGTCTTTAACCACCACTAATTGTATTCTCCACCTCTATATTAGGTGGTTTATTCAAAATTTAAACTCTTGACTGCACTTGTCATTTTAATGTCACTTGTGGATTCTTGGTTGCTTTTCACAAAAGAACACAAAAAATTGTAATCTCAATCTACTGTTAGAGGATATTAAGTGTACTTACATATTCATACATGTGAAGGCTACTGCTATTTGTAAGTAACTTTAAAGAAATGTAATTAGTAACAATTATAATTAAATTAAGAGAAATAATATAATAAAATATATATCTAACATCCTGACCATTTTATTCACATACGTATATATATATATATATATATATATAACAAAATTAGTTTTAAAATTTCTTGTTGTAATCTATGTATGATGTACGTGTTGTACGCCGATTATTGCTCAACCTTAATATCAAGACGTGCGTTGTGTTAACAATACAAGTTTATAAAATTTAGTCATAGGTATTTTTCAATGTTTAATTTCAGGGTTACCTAAACTATGGTACGCGTAACAGTTGGCGTACCAGGTTCGCGAGCCTTGCAATACTGGTACATGAATATTTTATTTAGAATGAATGTAAGTTTAATAAGAGTTTCCAAGGTCTCCAAACAGCTTACTTAGTATACTTAGACCATGACAAAAGGACTCCTTTAATTTTGTTTTTGTTGTGAATGTTTTGAAGTAGCACAACAGTATCATTAATACTATCCTTATACAATTTTATTCCTGATAATGTACTAGGAAAATTACATCCTGAAATGATGAATGATATAATGAATAGTGGGGATGCAGTATAACAGATGTAAATTACTATTTTATCAGAACATTTAAATATAGACTTTATTAGAAATTCTCTTTTAAATGAAGATAATCTGTCATATCCACTGACTAGAAAAAAAATATATAGTTTCCTATCCAGTAGTAGAACTCTTGAAAACATTTCAAATAAAATCAATCAAGGGATTTTTGTTTGTTAAGACGAAAGAAATGGCTACTGAGTTCCGTGAAAAATGTAAAATATATGCTTTTACAAACACATCTTGTAACAACCCTGTCAGGACTGTTAGTTTCAAAAAATGGCATTAAACCAAACTTCAAAAACACGATAAATTTATTTACAACAAAAAAGAAATGAGTTGCAAGCAGTAAAGTGAGTAGACGATTGAGTGCTGTGTGATGAAATAGATAGTGGGTACTGTTTGAAAACAAATATCAATCAATTACAAATAACCTGCTAAGTGAGAACGTATTTTGAACCGCTCAGAATCTTCTAGCATATCCTTGTAGAACATGCGTCAAGCATAGATTTTGTAACACTTTCAAACATTTCCAGAATAATTTAATAAAACTTCACCGTTTAATAAGATGAAGGATGATGTCTAAGAAAACAATTTAGAACACGGATAACACATTTGAAAATCCAATTTCAGGAACTGTCATCAACAGTCGGAAAAATATATATACTTATTCTTTTTTGCAGACCAGTATATGATCTATAGATTTGTATATATATACTACACGGTCTGGTAAAATTTAGTTCAGTCACTAAAATGCATAGCACAGTTGTAAATTGCCCTATAGCAACCTCCGTCAATAAACGCAAATGTACTCGAGATCTTTTCTACCGCCCTGTGTATTATCTATACTGTTAAAAAATACTTCTACACTGTTAAAAATTTGCAGCAAACTGTCCAGGCATTTGACCGTTATTATAGAAAATGGTTATATAACCGTAATTTAAGTCTATTCTGACCATAATATGGTTAATAATATGGTCAGAATACAGCTCAATTGCGGTTATATAACCGTTTTCTATACAAACGGTCAAATGACTGGACAGTTTGCTGCAAATATTTAACAGTGTAGCATTTGTTGCTCTTTGATAGTGCTGTTACCGGATTCTTACTTTTTATGTCTCCCTGTAGATGTTTTATCCCTTGACATTATGTAGATCCCTTATGTAGATCCTTATGTAGATCCCCCTTGTTATGTAGATCCCTTTTTATGTTATGTCCCCCTGCAGCTCACTGCAGATCGCGTCTACATTTTTAGGTTATGAGTTTTATTGTTTGAGTATGTTTTATATTTGACATATTTGAATCGTCTTTCACATATTTAAATTGACGCCCTACAGGGTGTAAAATTAGAATAAAACGCGTTTAATTTTTTTTTTCATTTTACCAGTTGAAGATAAGTATGCAATGTAAAGAGCAAAATTGTTTAGAATAAGGTTGGAAATTAGATTATGTTGATAAATAACATTGACATTAGTTTTCAAAACGCTACACTATGACTTATATTTAGAAAATCATTCTTCATCCTCTGACAAGTAAAATAGTAAAATGTCCATTTTTCTAAGACAGAAACTTAGCATGTTATTACCAAGTAATTTTTTTGCTTGCAATTGAAGAGATTTCTGGCAATAAAAACATGTATTATATTTTTTGTTACCGGAAAACTTCAAAGTTTCATAAATTCAAAGTATCGTAGGAGTATTGAATTTGTAATGTTTTGCTTGTTAGAGTACGGAGAAAACTTTATAATATAGATTACAGGATCCAGGGACCATATAAAGAAAGTATAACAATTAAAAATGATTGCCTGGACTTTTTCATCAATATAATGTTAAATCCTGCCTTATTTTGAACACTTTTGCAATTTACATTGCCTACGTATGTCTAGCAAGTAAAAAATTGAATCACGTTTAAATCTTTGTTTCAATCTTTAGACACACGGTATAGTATTTCCTTAAAGCAGAAACTGTTTAAAAATACATGCATTTTAATTTTTACGCTCACTTTTTGTCTGATAAACAGACTCTAGCTTTATGCTTTTATATCGTACAGTTCCGTAATTCCAGTTTTTTCAGAGTTGTTTGTTTTAACACTACTTTTTGCTGCAATCTCAAGGATAAATCATTGATAAGAGAAAAAAAAACTTTTAGAACATAAAATGTAGGAATGTTTATCCTCTTTAATTGTATATCTGGTCAATTTTAACGTAAAATGCATAGGTTTAGAGTTACTTTTAAAAAAAAGAGGGAAGTCCATTTTTTACACCTTTTTCTGCCCAAAAAGAAACCTATTTCCCGTGAAAATTCTTGTTGGCAAACCTGAGATTCATGTTCAGCGGCTACAAAACATAATGGTACCAAATATCAAAACTCCAACTAAACTTTCTTTTATTGTCTATAAAATTACTGGGCTATCTAGTGACGGACATGTTTCTGTTTAACAGTGTAAATGGCATCAAAACAATATATCTTTCAGGAAATCCACTACTCTCACAAAGTTAACAGTTAACACAGCTAATTTAAACGTTATATAAGTTAATACAGTAACACACAGAAAGACCATCAGACTTTTTGACAATTCCTAACATGTATTATTAAATAAAATGGAAAACAATGTATTTATTTTCATAGGACAGATATGTTCATTTCTGAAGTCAATCGTTTTTCAGTTTTATAAAATTGGAATGCATAACTTTTCGTTGTGATTTTTTTTCTATAACCAAGATGTTTAAATTTTATTTAAATATTAGCTAAAAATATAATTCAACACAATATGTTACCTTACTAATATTCAAATATCTATTACTTAAATTGCAATTTGTCTTTTGAAGATGGAAACAAATGTAAAAAGGACCGCGAAAGATAAAATATCAGTTATTCTTATTATGTCTTATACAGATATTTCTGTTTTAATATATTTACATCCTGACCATTTTATTCACATACGTGTATATATATATATATATATATATAACAAAATTAGTTTTAAAATTTCTTGTTGTAGTCTATGTATGATGTACGTGTTGTACGCCGATTATTGCTCAACTTTAATATCAAGACGTGCGTTGTGTTAAAAATACAATTTTATAAAATTTAGTCATATTTATTTTTCAATGTTTAATTTCAGGGTTACCTAAACTATGGTACGCGTAATAGTTGGCGTACCAGGTTCGCGAGCCTTGCAATACTGGTACATGAATATTTTATTTAGAATGAATGTAAGTTTAATAAGAGTTTCCAAGGTCTCCAAACAGCTTACTTAGTATACTTAGACCATGACAAAAGGACTCCTTTAATTTTGTTTTTGTTGTGAATGTTTTGAAGTAGCACAACAGTATCATTAATACTATCCTTATACAATTTTATTCCTGATAATATACTAGGAAAATTACATCCTGAAATGATGAATGATATAATGAATAGTGGGGATGCAGTATAACAGATGTAAATTACTATTTTATCAGAACATTTAAAAATAGACTTTATTAGAAATTCTCTTTTAAATGAAGATAATCTGTCATATCCACTGACAAGAAAAAAATATATAGTTTCCTATCCAGTAGTAGAACATAAACAACTTGAAAACATTTCAAATATAATCAATCAAGGGATTTTTGTTTGTTAAGACGAAAGAAATGGCTACTGATTTCCGTGAAAAATGTAAAATATATGCTTTTACAAACACATCTTGTAACAACCCTGTCAGGACTGTTAGTTTCAAAAAATGGCATTACACCAAGCTTCAAAAACACGATAAATTTATTTACAACAAAAAGAAATGAGTTTCAAGCAGTGAAGTGAGTAGACGATTGAGTGCTGTGTGATGAAATAGATAATGGGTACTGTTTGAAAACAAATATCAATCAATTACAAATAACCTGCTAAGTGAGAACGTATTTTGAACCGCTCAGAATCTTCTAGCATATCCTTGTAGAACATGCGTCAAGCATAGATTATGTAACACTCTCAAACATTTCCAGAATAATTTAATAAAACTTCACCGTTTAATAAGATGAAGGATGATGTCTAAGAAAACAATTTAGAAGACGGATAACACATTTGAAAATCCAATTTCAGGAACTGTCATCAACAGTCGGAAAAATATATATCCTTATTCTTTTTTGCAGCCCAGTATATGATCTATAGATTTGTATATATATACTACATGATCTGGTAAAATTTAGTTCAGTCACTAAAATGCATAGCACAGTTGTAAATTGCCCTATAGCAACCTCCGTCAATAAACGCAGATGTACTCGAGATCTTTTCTACCGCCCTGTGTATTATCTATACTATTAAAAAATACTTCTACACTGTTAAAAATATGCAGCAAACTGTCCAGGCATTTGACCGTTTTTATAGAAAATGGTTATATAACCGTAATTTAAGTCTATTCTGACCATAATATGGTTAATAATATGGTCAGAATACAGTTCAATTGCGGTTATATAACCGTTTTCTATAAAAACGGTCAAATGACTGGACAGTTTGCTGCAAATATTTAACAGTGTAGCATTTGTTGCTCTTTGATAGTACTGTTACCGGATTCTTACATTTTATGTCTCCCTGTAGATGAACGATCAATGACCCTATTCTATGTTACACCTCTTTAAGTGCACCGCAGTGATATGTAAATTTATATGTATTTTAAATAGTGTAACATCATTAAAATAAGCAACAAACGATTTTTCCCCATAGACCGAAATGTAACGGAATTCTTTTGAGTGCTCCTGTAAATGAACTATAAACGGTACATATATCATTTTCAATACCGAACTTGCCATAGTAAACTTCATTACCAGTTACTAATTCCATGACAATCTGAGTACATATAGTATTTAATATCAAGGGTAAGTCGCCAGCATTTCTAAATATTTGTCTCCTTTCCTCCGTAGCAATACTCTCCCCATGAAATACGAACACCTTATTTACAATATTCGCATGTGATCTGTTCTTACTTATGCTTGTCCGATCTAAGGATTTGCTAGTAATACTAATCTTAAATACCTCTATAGAACGCACGATAAAAAAAGGACTACTACAAATGTTAATCGTTATTTAAGAAATTTTACTATTCATGCTACCTGTCTAAAAAAATAATCAATTTACTATTTTTTTTTTTTTACAAAAGCATTTATAATGTTCAAAATTATTGCTCAGCTACCCGACTTACGAGATTTAAAACCCCATTAATAGTAAACTCTCTAAATATGCTTTGATTATTGTTAATGAAGACTGAGGTATTTCTGTCATTTTAACTTAAACTTTCTTTTTGTATTTCTTTCTGTTTTGTAAAAAAAAAGAAAAAAAAATCTTCTATTTTTAGCTTGTTAAATATGTAACATAAAAAAATAATAAAAATAAAAAAAAGGTAAGAACTGTATGTCTTTGAAAATTGTCTCTATTTTTTAAGAGATGGGTTAGTCTTCGGTTAGATGTTGACCAGACCTTGCTTAAGAACTAATGAAATTTTTTTGGATTTTTAATTTTGATCTATTTTTGTAATTTAAACTTAATCTTAATACATATTTGTTATTTTCCTCTAAATTAGGTATTTTTTTAAATTTACTTCTTTTAGTGTAGTTTTATATTACAGTTAAACTTAATTTTTCAATGTCTCCCAAATGCTAGTCAGTTAACGTATATACTGGATTTAAAGTTGCATTGCAACTAGTAAGTCCATCAAGAAACCTACAGTGTTCCCTTGTTCCTAATTATTTCATGTAAAGTTACTGAAGTTACTGAAATATCGACGCACATATGCACATCGATGGGCTGGCTCTTTTTCAAGACCAGTCAGACAACTGCTGGCATGCGTCTGATTGTGCGCATTATGCATTTTGTGTCCACTTTTCTCTCCTGTATTTCTATATCGATTTATTTTGTAGTTTATTATAGCTCTACAGCTAGACAAAATTTTTATGGCTCCATAGGATGTGATATACACCGACTCCTATCGTGGGTGTATAGCTAAAAGGAACTAGGACGCCAAGTTAATTCTAACCATTGCTCATCCTGCTCATTAAAAATTATTGCCCTATTTCATGTCAGTTTACACAGTGACGTCTAATTCGGTTAGGGACCTTGGTTTATATGATTTCAGGTAACTTTTCATTCATAAGATACAACAACAGAACAACTGGAAAAAATATATTTAAAGTACATTATAAGACACTAAAAGAGATTTCAAATACAGAAATTAAACAAAAAAAGTTCGTGTAGATTTGTTATTGTTAATAATTCGTATTGTAAAAAGGAAATAAAACCCCTCTCCTAACCCAAAAATGTGTTATAGAATTCTCTGTTATAGATCGATATAAGATCATAAATTTCATAGAAATAATTCTTAATTCTTTATTAATGTTCTTGCTTTTAACAATAATTAATTATTATTCTTTAGTATAATTCTTTAGTATATCCTTTAGTATAATTCTTTATTTTTCTTTATTAATTCTTTATTATTGATCTTTTACAGAAATGAGATTGAGAACTTCTAAAAACAGTATTTGTGGTTTAATTGTAAGAAATATATATTTTTTAAAATATAAATATTATTTTATTGTCTAAGATAATGCATGCATTCTGTCATAAAAGACATACGTGTTTCAAATTCTGTATCAACATGAAGCATTGTGCTTAAAGTAATCTCTGACGCGAGAATATTTGTGCAGGCTTTGAAACTCTTAGAAGAATAAATTTACTTTCCTTCTTTACGTGAGCACAAAATTCTTATTTCAGTCATGTAAAGAATTTAAGATTTTGTCGAAAAACATGGACATTTATTGTTCAGCTTTATTAATATTGATAAACGTGCGGCGTAAAAGTACGTGAATTCATACATTTTTTGATGTATTAAAATATGTTTAAAATAAAATGAATTTTTTGAACGCTAAGAAAATATGTATAGCACACATTGCAATCTTTAGAATATAAATTCATTAAATTCATTGTTGTAATTTCTTTGTAAAAAGGAAAATTCTGTAACTATGAAACAGCAGTGTTAATTAATATAGTTATTTTGTTAAATGAAAGAATGTGCTGTTTTGTAAGTGGATGATACAGTAACAAATACAAATCAATATTATATTTAAGTGTATTTTATAAGCCACTAAATAAATTTCTGAACGCAAAAATATTTTTTTCGAAACGTTGCCCATTTATCTTCTTTTTAGTCACTTGAAAATGTCTTTGAATGTCAGTAGTCCCTGGGAGAAAGCTATAAATTTGCATCCGGATAGTAAAAAAAGAATAATACTAATAAAACTAGTCGTTGGGGGGGGGGGGGGGCACCGTAATACTTACCCATCATGGATATGTATAATATAAAATATGAAAATAAAACATCTGTAAACTATTTATAAAATGCATTGCAATTCGAATAAAATCATGGCTTGATGACATCATGTACTTTAAATGCTCTATAACTCTAAAACTGATAATCATATTAACTAACGGTTCACTGCGTCGGATTAAGAGTCTCCTTTCCAATTAAACTATATCTTTGAATTGAAATTTGAATGGATTACAGGATCAAGAAAAATCGAAAAGTGTGGAAAATAGAATTACAAATATCTCGGCAACTAATTATCCGATCGACTTCATTCTTGATACAAAATTTATGAATTTTTATTGTCTTTTATATTCCTTCCTTAAAATAAACAATTTCGATATTTTATATACCTTTTATCAGAACGAATATTTCGAGAGTCCGAAAAAATCGTTCCGGATAATCGAGGTTAATGAAATTCAATAAGCTTCTTCCCATTATTACATACTAAGTACATACCAAATTTCAAGCATCTATCTCAATTTGTTCGGGATATAGAGCGTTTACACACACACACACACAGACACACACGCAGACAGACGGCATTTTTTTTTTCTAAAAACATGTTTTTCGGAATCTCCAGTGTCTGAAACGTGAAAAATCCGTGAAATTTTTTTTTCGATATTCAAAACGATTACAAGACTCACCGTGTACTACCTACGATGGGTAAGTAAAACAATAATGATATTTATTTAAAAGAAATCACCATTAACTTTTAGAATTAATATTAAAGAATTGTTATATAGCAGTCCACGTTATATCACACCTCTTTTTATCAAAATTTGGTATACTATTGATATCATATCGATATATATTATATCACTATATTTGTAAAATCTTCTGAAATAAAGCATAGAAAAAGCACATAAAAACTTTTTACAACAGTTACTAGCAAATAATAAAACGTTTTCGGTCACAGAGAGAGGATGTAAAGCTAGAGATCTATAAATTTATAAGATAATATAGCAAAGATTTATTACAAACTATACCATTTTTTTTCAAATGACGATTTTCATGTGTTATTTTAAATTACAAAGCAATGGACACACTGTTAGAAATTTGCAGCAAACTGTCTATCTAAGGATTTTAACTCTGAAGAAAAAATGGTTAACATAAACTGCACAAACAAGATTTAAGAAAATATAGGACAGTTTGAATTTAAGTAAAATATATGACGGAAAAAATACTTTTCACTGAAAAGTAAAAAATTGATATCAATGCGAAATATCGCAGATTTTATATAAATTATAATAACTAACTATTTTCATTAATATTAAAAACGACACCCAGAAAAAAGTTTTGTTGAATCAATAAAAATTTGGTTGACCCAACAAAACTTTTCGTTTAAATATGGGTCAATAAAAATATTATTTGAATCAACAAAAAAAAAAAAAAATTGTTGATTTCTTTTGCAGTTCCCAAAAAAAATTTGTATCGTCAGCAAAAAAAAATGTTTTGTTAATTCAAGTAAAATGGTTCAATTTTATTTGAATTAACAAAATTCTTTTTGTTACATAGATATATGCTAATTTAACAATATATGTTATTTTAACATATATTGTATATATATTTATAACAATATATGTTATTTTAACATTTTCTTTTTTCAACAAAATATATTTTGTTTGTTTAAATAATAAAATATGTTATATTACGAAGTTGTTTTGTTTATATTACAAAACTTTTGTTAAATGAGCCAATCGAAATATGCAATTTTATCTATTTTTTAATTCCTTTTCAGCTCTGAATTACGCCTGTATACCTTGATTAATAACAAGTGAATTTTTATCCTGCTTTTTTTCAAGCGCAAACCGAGAGCGTGAAAATTGCTCAAGCCGGGAGTCGATCCCGGGTCCTCAGAACAGCGCTCTGAGGCTCTACAATGAACCATATATTATCTCGGCATTTCTCACTCTTATAAATGTCGGAACGGCTGCAACCACAGTACAAGATGGAAATGTCATCAGGAGTACGGAAATTTCTGCGGCAAGCGTGAGACGACAATACAAAGCCTAGCATACGGCAACACATAGTTAATTTTTAACTCATTTTCAGCAGTGAATTACGCCTGCAAAAAGCAAGATAAAAATTCACTGGTTATTATTCAAAAATTACAGGCGTAATTCACTGCTGAAAGTGAGATAGAGCTATTGCAGAAATCTCGAAAAATGCAACATAGCAGAGAGTAATGCAACATAGCGTAAGAGTGTTAACAATATTTTTTTGTCTAAGCAACAAAACCAATTTTTTTACTTCAACTAAAAATTTTGCTAAAGCAACCAAAATGTACTCAACAAAACATGTTTTTTTTGTTTTAATCAATTCCTTTTTCTGGGTGTAACAATTCACTTCTAAAATGGAATAAAGTGAAATATCATTACTCAAATTTACTACATATTTATAGGTATTACATACTTGTTTAAATCTATAATAGTTGTTAGAGTTTGTTTTTAATGAATTTTTTATTTCCTTTTTTATTCCATATTTCTGGCGTATCAATCTATAAAACATGACGTTTTTAGAAGTTCAAACTTTTCTCTTTATTAAATACAGAAACATTTGCCCTTTAAAAATAAATAAAACAAAGTTATTAATTGTAGTTAAAGTTTGAAATTATTTTTAATGTATCCATACAAGAAATTTTTACAGAGGAGAGTAAAATGATTTCGATAAGTGATATGGTGTCTAAGAATAATAATCTCTTGGTCTCAGTCAACAGTCACAGAAATTCAGATTTGAATGTGATCTTTAAAAAAAAATTATCACATAAAATTACTTTTACTAAACGTTTAATGAAACATTCAAGATGCAGCACATTACAAAAGTAATTCAATTTATGCTTCAAATCTTTCAACAGTTTCATAAAAAATATGAGAAAAGATTATCTTTTTATATAAAATATTTCAAACTTATTCGTTAATCACGAAACATTATGACAAATATTAAAAATCGAAATAATTTTTACTTTAGAAAAAATAACTTATTTTTCTATCAAAAATAAAATCATTAATCAATATTCTAAAATTCAATAAAGGTAATTAATATATTATTTTAAATAATCAAATCATCTGTATTGAAGATAAGACAATAAGAAATGTTAAGCAACAAAATAAAAACTTATCTTATATTGTAATATTTAAATTATAAATTAAAAGATAAAGCAAATTTATGACATCTTTAAAAAAAAGTTTATGATAAAACAAGTTTAAAGAATATGTTATCTTTAATGTGTTTAAATTTTTTCAAACACTTAGCAAAAATATTGCGATAATATACTTTTAACGTCTGGTTAGCCGCATATTACTAATTCTGTCCTTAAAAAATCAATACTTATTTTTATTCTATCAAAAGAGCTTTCTTGTATGCATAAACAAATTAAGAAGGATTACCCTGTTATCAGCCAATTATTTGCATCTTATAATAATAAACGGTCGACGTATATAATTAGAGAAAAAAGAAAGCTTCTTAATTATCGCTTTTTATTTTATTTTCTAATTTTTCATTCAATGGGTTTATAAAGCTAATGTGTTGTCTGTTTTGTTTAAGGAAACAAAAAGTAAATATAGCTGATAATTATATACTACTTCCGTTAATTTGGCCTCTCTACAAATCAACGTATTAAACTTGTTAACCCTTTATTGCCCATGTAGTATTTATGCTATAATTAGTTTTTCCAATTAACTGGAACTTTTATTTAAATATTCCGAATTCAAACCAGAAATTTTAAATAGATTTTTTTTTTTTTTACTTTAATTAATATCAGATATTACTTCATTAAATAAGTCATTTTTATCTGCGTTCGTATTTATATAAATACGTAGCATCTACAGTCGTTGTCTGGTCCCTCCGTCTGTTCGTATGTTTGTCCGTCTGTCCGCATATAACAGCGCAAAAACTACCCAACCGAATGGTTTGAAATTCAATATATATTATCATTGTACAATTATGTCGAGTCATTTAAAATTTTATGAATATAGAATCAAAATTAAAAAAGATGCTAATAAAAGTGTTCTTTATTCTATTAAATCCTATCGTACGTAATCTATATAATAAAAGCGCAAGCCATGTGACTAAGGAAAACAAATACGGGCATACCACTTCTTGTTTTATATGCCAGGCGGACATTTTTATTTAAAATTATTTTTTCGAATAAAATTGTATAAAAGTTACAATTTTAGAAAGATCGTTGGAAAAAAATTTTTGTTTGAGAGATGAGTTACATTAAAAAATGTATAGATTCTGATATAACGTCAGTGGAAATTACGTTAACAGCCGAATATCTCAATCCATTAGAGTAAATAAACACAGAAGATTCGTTCATTATGAGTCATATTAATATTTAAACCATGGACGTAATCTTTTGCAAAGCAAGATCTTCATGGTGAATTTTACAGTGCTGTCTGTAAATATCGAGACCCATGTTATCGTAATTACATGGTGTCTCACTAGAAGTTGAACACGGATTTTCATTCATATTTTTATTAATAATAATGAAGATACTTTAGAAAAACCTTCAACAAACTTAATGGACTTTCTACCAAAAAAAAAAAAAAAAAAAAACAATCACAAGAAATTCTAGAAATAACCATGATTGACGTCCAAACAATACTAGGTTATAATGAACATGGGAAGGTATATTCAACTGGGTAAATTATATTCAATGGTTGGAGTATCACAGTTGAGATTTTTTTCCAACAGAGTGAAAATATGCCGGGACCAGTATTCGAACCTGGGTACTTTGGTTTGCTGTACCAACGCTCTCCCTACTGAGCTATCCCTACTGAGCTACTGTTTCAAGATTCATCATGTAAATGCTACAGCTATAGCTCGGATGAATGAAATTAACGATGCAGTTAGCAGCCTTGTACAAGAAATATTAGTGAGATATGCCAGACCAGGATATCGTCAGGATAGCTCAGTAGGGAGAGCGTTGGTACGGCAAACCAAAGTACCCAGGTTCGAGTCCTGGTCCCGGCATATTTTCACTCTGTTGGAAAAAAATCTCAACTGTGATACTCCAACCATTGAATACAATACTAGGTTTTTCAAAATTCGGAAAAAAACTGACAGTGCATACAGTATCCATGGTTGAATTACTGTGTAATTACAGCACATTCATTAATAGCGTGACATTTCACAGAATAAAAAAAAAGTTATTATATTGTGGATTTTGCTGAAATACGTGAAACCCCATTACTGCGGACATCCAATAGGGGACCATTTTCTGTCAGCACTAGCCGAAATCCGTATTAAACCATGTAAACATTTGAATTTCATAAAATAATACCTTTCGTTGAAAAAATTGAATTCAGTTTTTGCTAAAAGTGAAGCAGGTTACAATCTTAAATTTCAAATAAACAACTTTTTTATTTTTAAATTAGTAATTTTATTTAATAAGCAAATTAGTGACAATTTGTTAATACAAAAGAATAAATTACTGAGGACAAACAAACTATGCACAGAAATTGCAATGCTGGCATAATTTAATTTTAATTAAAATTAATCTCTTACTTTGTTTTCGTTACTCAAATAACTGATCTTTTTACCATATAATTTTCCAGTTTAGTGAAGTACTCGAAAAATTTTATCCGTTAAATCCCATTTTGATTGATAACATCGGCAAACAGCCATTAGTAAATTCTGAACCATTCAAGTTTTTCGTGGTGGAATGTTTAATTTCTCTTAATCACTGACCCTCATAATTTCTTGATATCTCAATAACCTGAGATATTCCAAAGTTTCTTTTGAAAAAATAATGTACAAAATATGTTTCGATTCTACTCAGCCAGTTTTTGACAATATTGTCCGCATTATTCGGTGAGTTACACGCTTTAAGCGATGCCTTTAACATTAACTGCAAATAGGAATTAATGTGGTAAACGGAACTGTCCTCATTAACCGGAGATATGTTTTGAGAGCAGACGTATTAATGAGAGTCCATTGTACTGCTTGACCAGACTTAAAAGACGGGCCTTGGCAAGCTGCCAAAAAATAGGCCATTCCGATGTAAGGGAAGTATCGCATTTGGAGGAGAAGTTCAGATTTCTCTTACCCTCTCTGACCGCATGACATTTCTTCACTGGCTTTCCTCTATTCACCCTCCACGAAAGCAAAACGAAAAACTTCCTTTCATTACCTATTTCCCTATTATCAAAAATTGACTTGTCTTACTCAGACCTGCTACTCACGGGACCAGTCTTTAAAACTTGGGTCAGCAGTATATTCATTATTGTTTGAGTTAAGAGCAAAATTCAAGCTCGGTTCGGTAAAATTACTGCGAATCTTTACTTTAAATAAGCACGTGTGTATAAAAACTTATACGTAATCAGAATACTTTGCAACCTGTGAATTATTAGAGATAGAATTTCATTAGTAGAATATCTTGAAAAAAAATAAGTTTTTGGAAATAATAAATGTAATATACATATAAAAAATAACATTTTTATATAACATAAAAAACATAACATAAAAAAGTTTAAATTTATCCAGAAACTCAATAACAATATTTTATTTATATATTTATAACTTATCTGGTTAACAGCATATATTATCGAAAGTCGAGTCTTAAAATAGCAATACACGTTTCATTCTGTCTAAAGAACTTTCTTATATGCACAAACAAATTAAGAAGGATTACCCTGTTATCAGCCAATTATTTGCTTCTTGGAATAATAAACGGACAATTTATATAATTAGTGAAAAAAGAAAAAAAAAAGCCTTAATTATCTCATGTTATTTTTTTCCATCGAGTGGGTTTATAAAGATAATGTGTTGACTGTTTCTTTTAGAGCGAACAACAAGAAAACGTAACTGATAATAATGTACTACTTCCTTAATTTGTCTTTTCTCATACAATTATAAAAAAAATAATGTATTAAACGTATTAAGGCGACGAGAAAGGTTTTAAATGACGAAAATTAACTAACGTTTGATCGGGGATGTAATTAATGTAGACTATTATTTCTTTTTCCTTTATTTACATATGTTTTATAGAAACAGAAATATTTATTAAATTGTCAAATAATAATAATAATAATAACAGAAGTTTTAATACTGCACAACAAAATATATGTTTTAAAACTAATCTTGCCATGACTTTGAAGTCCAGGTTCCAGGTTAAGTCGTCATTTCTTCTTTATATTGTTTATTACACTGTCTCTCGATTATACCTGAATAATAAATATATTTTTTTATTATAAACAACAACGTTACAACAAATATTACTTTAAAACTAATCTTGCCATGACTTTGAAGTCCAGGTTCCAGGTTAAGTCGTCATTTCTTCTTTATAATGTTTATTACGCTGTCTCTCGATTATACCTGAATAACAAACATTTTCTTTTAATATAAACAACAACGTTAGAACAAAAATTACTAGTCTGAATAAAGAATTCGTAACCAAAACACAGAAAATTTGCTTGTGTGTACGAAATTTAGCGAACTTACCATATCACAACTGACAGTCGCTTTAAAAGAATACCGAATTCAAAAGTAAATACTGTAGAAAAAAAATAGATAAATAAAAATACCATTCAAGTGTTCGCGATTATATTTTGTGAATTGTTTAAAAGAAATAACGTCATACATAATTTATTAATGTAAATTTAAAAGTCGCTGTAATTCTTAGGGTTTTGGAATGAACGACTTCTTCGAGTTAATTTTTAGATTTAATAAATGATCAATGCTGAAAGACAGGAATAACATATCAGTCAGTTTTCTTACATGTTAGAAGGCGAAATATGATATTCCAAGTGAGAATCCATCTCCAACAACAGCTTAATTAATAGCTTTATCAAGTTCTTATAATCGATGAATACTTGTGGCCCCCAAAGCAGAATATTTTGCAATGTTCTGCAACGAACCTACCTTCAACAGATCAAAAATGTTCTGCGGGAATAAAAAAATAAAACACAGGGATATTTTCTTGTATATGTAGGAGTGCAATTTCATCTTGTATAGAAATGCTAAAGACATTTCGTAAAACTACCCTAACACACACACAAACCACAGAAATGACGAATTTCGCGATTTTACTTTGATCGAATGATGAATTTCGTGGTTTTTTTCTCACAATCGATTGACGATTTTTGTAATATTTTTGAGATTTTTTTCTCGGGTAACCCTATGATCGACTGACAAATTGCATGAGATTTCCCTGCGACCAATTGATGAATTTCCCAATCTTTTTCAATGAACGGTTGAAGAAATTTTTCTGGTGATTGATAGGTGAATTTAGAGCGTTTTCCAATGAATGATTGAATGTTGAATTTTGTTGAAAATGAGAATTTGAAATGTTCTGCAGAGAAATTCATTGTTCTGCGACGTACGTCGCACTTTTTAGCATATTCTGCTTTGGGGCTTGGGGCATGTAGACACAAAATCGCACATTGGGCTTGCATTAGAATTTGAAATTTAATTACTCGGGCTACAAACTCTATTAAAAAGGTCGGGAACTTTATTAACCTCGTCTTACTAAGATTTATTTTGGTATATTTACATTGTAATTAATCGAGGCATTGCCGAGAAATCATGTTCAGTTCATTGTCAGACTGGAGTAAATACATAGGAAGCTTCACTTCACTTGAGATAGATGCGGTTTAATGAACAATTTTTATGTTTAGTGAAATTATCATTATATATATATATATATACTTAATTTTTTTTTCTGTTGTGTTTCACGTATAATCGTGAGATAACTTAATAAGCTGCATGGAGAAAAAAAAGACGTTTTTCAATTTTTTAAAGAAAAACGAATCGAAATTGAACGTTTGTATGACTGATGTACTGCATAATTTGTTTTGCAAATTTCACAGCACCATACAGCGCTAATTGCATGTTTTTCACGAAGGAAAAAGACGTGCGTAATACTCCGTAAAATGTCCGTAAATAATAATACGTAATACATACGTAAGTATTCCATAATACGTCTAATAATTAATATTTCTAATAATACGCAAGTATTCCAAAAACTATTTATAAACTCGAAATACAATTTAAGGCAAGATGTCATTTAGAATAAAAGAGAGATAAAAATTAGGCCTGTTTTCACATTAGCGTAATCTTGATTAAGACAGTCTATCGCTTCGTGAACGTGATACACCTTTATCATTTTCCCTTTTTAAATATGCAGTCATACCTCGGCTAATGAACATTAAACCGAAATCTTCATTAACAAGCACTTGAGTCCCTCATCCAGTTAAATTTTCTAGGTTAGGTTCGCGCACGGCACGCATCCAATAAAACACTCTGTTGCTGAGTTAGAAAAACACAGAAAATAACTTTTGTTAGCGGAATATTCGTAAGTAAGGGCATTCGTTTGTCCACGGATCATATTATATATATATTACTCTCAAGACTCCTCTCTGAAATAAACTTCTCTAAAATTTTATAAATTGTGTGTAACAGCATTTAGAGAAATGTTAAAATTTATATTACAGATATAAATTATCTTGCGCTTCAATAGTCAAAATTTATATACGTGAAACAGTTTGCCTTCTAAATTTAAACATATGAATGCGGGTGAACAGTGTTAGTTCAATATTGAAATAATACGTTAATTTATCATTTTTAATATATAACCTTTTATTGCATGTTTAATTTTTTTTTTATTGTGTACCCTATACAAATGTACAGGAAATATGGTTCGTATTATAATAATTAAAAATTATTCAGCTGTGGTATAATATCTTTGTGAGAGGAATTTGTTTGTTTGTATAAAAGAATGGTTCATATCCTATTGGTTAAAAAATATTGATTCCCTTCCAAATCATCATCAAGCAGGTGTTACAGAGAGTGTTTTGCAGTTCTAATCTTTTTGTAATAAACTAGAACGTAATAGTTCATGCAAACACTGTAGGTAATTGAATTTAATTAATTTAAAGTCATATTTTCAATTTAATTTGAGA
The DNA here is from genome assembly GCA_963931845.1 of Maratus michaelseni. Taxonomy (NCBI): domain Eukaryota; kingdom Metazoa; phylum Arthropoda; class Arachnida; order Araneae; family Salticidae; genus Maratus; species Maratus michaelseni. The sequence goes on along the minus strand of OZ007594.1, from coordinate 143,871,247 downwards.
AATAAAATAATAGATGTACATATTTACATTAGAAGTCTTTATTTGAGGTAAATGTAGATATTTTATAATACACGAATAATAATTTTACAATTCATATGAATTGTAAATCTGTTTTGTACTGAAAGAAGACTACAAATGGAAAATTTTTGAACTACAATGTATGTTGTTTTGCATTAAATATAATATTCTAATCGGAATAATTTAAACAACAAATGCTGATAAACGTTATATTTTAATTGTCTTAGATGTTATGCAACTATGCATGTTATATAAAAATTTATTTCGCATTATTCCTTTAAATTAATCTAAATTCTGACATAGTCATTATTTCCTTAATTCCTAAAATATTTATTCCTATTTAATGTCCTTTTAAAAGTAATAACACGTATATTAATAATTATCTTATTCCAAATCTTAATCTAAAACTTTAAGTTCATTCGTAACTTTTATCAATTCCCCAATCTATAAAATTCTGCGAGACGCTTGTTGTCATTTCGAATGTTTTTAAAAGCCACTTTTTTAATTTTTTTATTCCATGCTTTGCTTCACGCGCTGGGTATTTTTCACGTCAAAATCAATGCGCCGTTGTGTTGGGGATTCTTTTGTGTTAAATCTTCTCCATCGCACCTCATTCGCTTAGCTTATTTTTGTCTGTCACTCATTTGTTCGTGCATACGTTACGTCGTTTCTGTATCTCTACGCGCAGTTAACAAAACTCGCTTGCAAGATTTTGGAGAGCAGATTTTTGTCGTGTTTGAAGTGCTGACCAAATCGTTATCTGGTGTTCTGCGACTTAGAATTTCACAACAGCCCTTTAAGATCATTCAATAATGTAGTGAGTAAACGTCAAGCCTGAGGGCTATATAATTACACCTTGATACTGTGGGAACTGTTACTGGCATTGATACTGTTCGTTAATAAACAATTTATCTGGAAATTGGCTGCTCATTATTGGAGAATTTTTATGGTGTTTCATCATTGCCTAACCTCCTCGCCATGATTCTTGATAACTACTGCAATAATTTTACATCTGTAACAAACTGCCATTTTCTCGTGGAATATTCAATCTTCGTAAAAAATTTACATGTATATTAACCTTTAGTTCCAATTAGTTCATATAATTAATTGTGAAGTAAAAAAAAACAGCAGATAAAGGTAAAATCAATGTCTGTCGTCAAGAGCAGTGACTGGTTTTTCATTTTTATTTCATTCAATCTGGCATGTACCAGACACACAAAATCGCCCATGAGGATTGCATTAGAATTTGGCAGTTAATTACTTAGGCTACAAATTGAATTAAAAAAGTCAGAAACTTCGTTACCCCTTCTTACTAAAATCTATTTTTTTTTACATTGTAATTAATCAAGCCATTGCCGAGAAATCATGTTCATTTCATTGTCAGACTGGAGTAAATACATATGAAGCTTTACGTGAGTTGAGATAGCTGCGATTTAATGAACAAATGCTGTTTTGATTTTAAAATTACGAAGAAAATAAATCTAAGGAGAGATTAAAAATAGTAGAAGAGTTTAGCATTAAATAGAAAATTCTACTGCTGTGTTTTCAATGTCTCAACAATAAATCAGGTAGTGAATTAGTGAACCCAATTTACTTGTGCATGCATTTGTACAGTTCTGGAAATATGATCACTTTCTAGTAATTCTGCTGAACAGCATACAAAAATATAGCTACCACTCGACATATTGCTTTATAAATTACGATCCTGGGGTCATTTACATATCGAAATTACTACAAACTTTATTTTCTCAAAAGGCTAAACGTTTTCATTTTTGAGAAGAAAATTTCGCGATCTGTGTCATGTGTCAAATATAATATAATGATAGCAACGATATTTTAACACTTCCAAACATGGTTGAAAATTGTTTAAGATTTCGATTTGTATGACTGTCGTCTAACTTTCGTACATATACTGTCATGTAATTATATTTTGCAGTATATTTCACTGATGTTTACTATACCATGTTATCTATTCAAAATGAAGTGTATAGTAGCTGTAATTTGTTAGAGACATTCAAAAGAATTCGGTTAGATTATGGTCTTTGGGGAAAACAGTGTTTAAAGTGTTTATAATAATGTTACTCTATAACAAACATAATGAAATTGATATGAATTTCCCGTGTGCATAAAAACAAAATTCTGTAGATTATACAAAATATTAGTGCAAAATATTTATAAGTCGTTTACAGGGTCGCACAAAAGGATTAGACTACATTTCCAGCTATGAAAGGTAATGGCTTAAATATGATTTTCAAATATGTTAAGCGTTTTCTAAATTTTTTATTTAGGTATCTTCTTTATCTTCTTAAACATTCACAAATTAGTTTAAATATTCTAGAAATGTTGGAAAGTGTTTCATCAGGTACACATGATTTTTCTGTCTTGTTTAAATTAAATACACTTAAAACTCTTATTTCATTCACTATAAACATTTATTATTTGAATTATTAACGAGTTTTTATATTTTGAGCATTTTTCCGTTTGTTTAAAACTGTGTCTAATCTAAGAGACCACGGTCCCTGGACAGGAATTGCATAGCTCAGCTACCAGGTGGTGGTGGTGTGTGTCAAAGTGTAAATATTTTCTTTTTTGACATTATACAACATTACTTGCATATTATAGAAAAATATATATTATGTCAATGTCTCTTTTTCAAACCAAATTTATAAGTCAGCGGTTCAAACATTTAGTTACATCAGACATCACACTGTACAAAAAAAAAAAAAAAAAAAAAAAAAAAAAAAAAAAAAAATCGAAATTACCAACAAAACTTTTACAAAACTGTGATATAATCACATACGTCTGAGATAAGCACGATTCCGAAAACCGTTTTATTATCTTCAGAAATGTCGAAAATTTAGATTTTTTTAGATTTATAGAAGCATTTCTGAATAAAAGCTTTCTTTTTATACAGTTTCAAAAAAAAACCTAGTCGGATGTGCCAATCCCAAATCTTTTGTCTATCTTATCCGTGTTAATACTACAAAATTCGGTATCGCCAATAAATCAATATTTTTCACCATTCTGTTGTACGCCAGCTGCTTGTAGCTGTTTATAGCTGCTCTATACACTGGCTGTGACAAATGGAGAAAGGATCTCGTCCCGATATTTTACAGGAGTCAGAGTTCTTCCATGGCACACATGGAGGTTGCTGTGGCCACCGGAATGATTCCAGCCCAAACCATGATTTCACCTCCTCTATAAATGTGTATTTCAACAGTGTTACATTGGTACTATCTGATGCCTCGTTCTATCCAGATCAGCAGACGAACGTAATCAGTTTTCAAAGCAAACGAGATTCGTCGGTGAAGATTTCAAAAACTAGCAATATTTCCTACCAAGATTGGAACAACATTGTCGTACATCGTTGACAAACCTTAGGAAAATACAGGGTGATTATAAAAAACTATCCGTATATATGAGTCCTTAACTGTCACACCGTTCACAGAAACTGACTGAAATTTTGGTTTTAAGGTATTGCTCAAGAGAGATTTTGAGGTATGTGCTCAAGAATCGTATGGAAAACAACAGTTAAACTCTAACAGTTACGTTTACAGTGACAAAATTTTGAAAATTTCAAACGGCAACACCTATTTTTTGTTTTATTGGAATGCGATCTTCATAGTGAAAAACCATAAAAAGCGTTGAAACGGTACCTGTAACACGAAAATTGTCCGCGCTAGAGAGACTAAGAAAAAAAGTGAAAACAACCCATAAAGGACAGAGAAGTAACAGAAAGTAAAACATTTTATTATTCAGTGCTATCCACCATCTGTCGCATGCAACGTGTCTTCGTTTGTGACGTGGAAAATTTGTGAAACACAATAAAATATTTTGTTTTCTGTTGATTCTCTGTCCTTATTCGTTGTTTTCACTTTTCTTCTTAGTCTGTTTAGCGCCGGCAATTTTCGTGCTACAGGTACCGTCCCAACGCTTTTTATGGTTTTTCACTATGAAGATCACATTCCAATAAAAAAAAATAGGTGTTGCCATTTGAAAATTTCAAAATTTTGTCACTGTAGCCGTAACTGTTGGAGTTTAACTGTTGTTTTTCATACGATTCTTGACGATTCTTGAGCGCATACCTCAAAATACTTAAAACCAAAATTTCAGTCAGTTTCTGTAAAATGTGTGACAGTTAAGGACTCATATATCGGGATAGTTTTTTTATAATCACCCTGTACATACAGTTTAGTTATACATACAGTTGGAAATTTGTGGTTTAAGCACTCTGTGTGATGTCCCCACAGCTATCGAAAAAAAATCGATTATATTTTATTACGAAGGCAAAATTGGTGTTTTTTCGGTGGGATTATTGAAAATCATGGTTATAAGAACTTTGAATGTGTTTTGTATCTCATAAAAATGATCTCAAGAACTCTGTAAAGATTTCATTTCTTTTTAAATTAAGTGATCTTATCCTGCTTAATATTGCTCTTTTTTTTCTTCAAAAAAGTATACCCGCCAGCATTTTTTGTGTGCGCTTTTTAAAAGTTTTCTTTTTTTTATTTATATGTTTTTTTCTTCTTCATGAAATCGTATATACACGCTCAGTTCATTTTCAAAAATTCTTTAAGACATTAAATGCTTGTTTGAACATTATATTAATGAATAAAAAATACACGTTTTTTAAGTTTCTGTTTCATCGCATATTAAGGTTTATTTTAAACACTTTTAAGTGAATAAAAAGAATCTATTATTTAAATTGGTTATTATTTTTTTATTACAAACATAATTGTTATATCATGTTACGTCAAATCCCAAGTCATCACTTTTAGCATTATATTAATATAAAACTTAACCTGTTTTTTCCAGAGTATATTTTTCATATGGAATCATATTAAATTTAAAACGTTTTGTGTATCTCATTTATTTTAATTAAAAATTTTTAAAAAGTATATATTTTCTGAATTTTAAAATAAATACAAATCAGTTTAAATAATATAAAAAAAACCTCCCATTTTATTATTTAAAATAAGAGATGGCAGTAACATTTTTGATTATGAATATTATTTTTCAATTGAAGTTATGAGTAAATTGCAAAATAAACTTTTAAATTCAAATGTAGTAATTTAATTATTATAAAAACGCAGTACCTTCATACATATATTAATTATTATTAAAATGGAAGAGGCCACAAACTTTTGACGAATGTGTACTCTTTTTTTCTTTTTTTCTATTTTTATCTTTCTATTTCATAAAATCTAGTATTTACGACAGTTAATTTTGAAAATTGTTCTAAATATAAAAATTAAATGTCTATTTGAATAAAGTATTTATGGAGAACAAAAACACTTATTTTAAGCTTCAGTTTCATCACACATGAATATTTATTTTATGCACTTTTTAGTAAAATAAAAGACACCATTATTTAAATTGCTTCTTCTTTTTAAAAGCATAATTTTAATCTCATTTTACATAATCTTAAATAAGGTTTTTTCTTAAGAATAAAAAAAATGAGGATTTATTTGCTTTTGAAAAGTTTCTACTTATGTCGTAAGACTTAACTATTAATAATGAAAAAACGAAACGTAAATTTTTGATTAAATAATTAAATGAAAACCAATTATATTAATTTAAGAATATAAATTTAATATTTAAATTGACAAAAATAAAGAATATTATTTATCAATAATATTTTGCTATCAAAGTTAGTAATGAATTGGAAAATAAACGTTTAAATTATATTACTTAATTAATATCAGCACGCAATACATTCTTTTTTAAATTCTTCTTATAAAAAAAACCATATAAAGAGGCATCATTTTTCATTCCGTATTTGCATCTCTAAATATTACAAACTTTATTAAAGAATGTTAGACCTATTTCAATTGTATAAATGATGTTGGAAAAATATCTGTTAGTAATAAAATATCTACACAGACAATCGCACTTCCTTATGAAGTAAATGATCTTAAATTTTTAATTGCTTAATAGGCGTATAGCTAACACAGTGAAAAAGTACCCGAGCCGAGACTCGAACCCGGGTCATCAGATTAGCGCACTGACGTTCTCCATACTGAACCACTTGGGAACGATACTCAGTCTGGAACTTTTTCACCATTACATGTTGGCAACGCTACAAACGCAGCACAAGATGGAATGTTTTCCGTGAGCCGCCAACCGTCGGGCAAACACAAAATCAAAGAAAATCCAGCATCGACAATTGAATAAATTCATGTTTTTTCCAGATTTTTCCAGATCATGTTTTTTTCAAATTTTTCCAGAAAAAATTTCGTTAGTGAACTCACGTGAGAGAACGTCATTGCGCTAATCTGATAACCCTGGTTCGAGTCCCGCCTTGGGTAATTTTTCACTATGTTGGCTATACGCCTGTTAAGCAATTAAAATTTGAATATTATGAATGCAAGGCGTGGGAAATTTTCTCTGGAAAAAATTTCCAAGTATAAACATGAATTTGATCTTATGATCTCCAAATGAAGTTATGAGTAAATTGCAATTTAAAATTGAGTTATTTAATTATTACCAAAGCACAGTACCTTCATTTATATATTATTTATTATGAAAAGAAAGAATGTACGATGTGAAGCACTATACTTCAGATATTTGTACCTATAAATAATACAATATTTTAAAAAGTGTGCTAACCTTATTTTAATTATGAGGAAGATATTAACACTAGTGGCCGCAAAAGTTTCACGTGTGAGCAAATTTTCTAATAATGCATTTTACAGAATTATTTTTAAATAAAGTGAAATTGCATGCAAATTTATGTTTTGCGTGAAAGAAAGAAACGTAAATGTTTGATTAAATAATTAAATGAAAACCAATTATATTAATTTAGGAATATAAATTTAATATTTAAATTGATAAAAAAAAAGAATATTATTTATTAATAATATTTTGCTATCAAAGTTAGTCGTGAATTGGAAAATAAACGTTTAAATTATATTACTTAATTAATATCAGCACACAATACATTCTTTTTTAAATTCTTCTTATAAAAAAAGACCATATAAAGAGGCATCATTTTTCATTCCGTATTTGCATCTCTAAATATTACAAACTTTATCAAAGAATGTCAGACCTATTTCAATTGTATAAATGATGTTGGAAAAATATCTGTTAGTAATAAAATATCTACACAGACAATCGCACTTCCTTATGAAGTAAATGATCTTAAAATTTTAATTGCTTAATAGGCGTATAGCTAACACAGTGAAAAAGTACCCGAGCCGGGACTCGAACCGGGTCATCAGATTAGCACACTGACGTTCTCCATACTGAACCACTTGGAGGGGGGGGGGGGGCACCCAACCTGGAGCCCAGCCGTAAGGCTGATGGGCGTACCACCAGGCGGAAAATCCCAACTACCATCCAAATCCACCCAGCCACAGGAGCAGACTAAGTCAACGAGCGTTAATTAAAACAATAATCAAACTCAAAAGCAAAAATGGCGACATCGCCAATGAATCCAGTTGATTCATACTACTAAACTAAAATATATAAACTAATCCTAACATAAAAAAATAAAATAGCAAGGTAACACACAACCTCCTTATGCTAAAAACTAAATAAAAATTAACTACAAACAAAACAATAAATGAAACAAAATTTTAAGACCAGTATGGTTACACAAGTCTAAATATTATGGAAATAATAGGTGTCTACTGCAACTGTGCCCATCATTATATAAGACAGACTATATTGAAAAAGTTCATAACAGTTCATAGTCTATAAAAGTTCATAGTCTAATTTGAAAAAGTTCATAACAGTTCATAGTCTATAACAGTTTATAGTCTATTTTGAAAAAGTTCATAAGTAGTCATAGCAATTCAACTCCAATATATGTACGTCAATAAATAAATGTGAAGTTTTCTTGAGCAGTAAAAGAAAATTATCAATTTAAAAGCGATATCTGATAAAAGAATAAAGATCATTTAAAATATTGTAATTGTCAGCCAGTTTTTTATAATTAGCGGGATTATTCAAAGTTTTGAATAAATTCTGTCTAAGAGTCAAGCCTGAATTGAATTTGAAATGATGTATCATTAAATTACACCTGCCATAAATATAATGTACCACGTCTCCTCTACTACCGCATTCACAAAGATCGTTTTCTCTCTTTCCAATCTTATATAGAAAGTGAGGAAAACTGGCATGTCCAGTGAAAAAGTATTGTGCCACCTGTGAGCTGCACAAATAATCTGTTTTTACCTCCTTAATTATGTTGTACGTGTCTCGACCAACTGTAGAAGATTGCCATTCCAACTGCCAGGTCTTTAACACTTCTCTCCTACAATACAACTTTATGGCCGAGACAGGTACCGGCAATTCTATGCGTATATCCGCCTGACCATTAATGATCACACTTTTGGCTAATTCATCTGCTCTCTCATTTCCCGATATACCGATGTGTGCCTTAATCCAGCCAATGTTCACCACCTTATCTGGATTTTGATATAATAGATCAAATATATCTACGATACTCAGTCTGGAACTTTTTCACCATTACATGTTGGCAAAGCTACAAACGCAGCACAAGATGGAATATTTTCCGTGAGCCGCCAACCCTCGGGCAAACACAAAATCAAAGAAAATCCAGCATCGACAATTGAATAAATTCATGTTTAATACTTGGAAAAGTTTCCAGAAAAAATTTCGTCAGTGCGCTCACGTGAGAGAACGTCAGTGCTCTTATTTCATAACCCGGGTTCGAGTCCCGACTTGGGTACTTTTTCACCATGTTGGTTATCCGCCTGTTAAGCAATTAAAATTTGAATATTATGAATGCAAGGCGTGGGAAATTTTCTCTGGAAAAATTTCCAAGTATAAACATGAATTTATTCAATTGTCGATGCTGGATTTTCTTTGATTTCGTGTTTGCCTCAGGGTTGGCGGCTCACGGAAAATATTCCATCTTGTGCTGCGTTTGTAGCCTTGCCAACACGTAATGGTGAAAAAGTTCCGGGCTGAGTATCGCTCCCAAATGGTTCAGTTGGTAGAACTTCAGTGCGCTAATCTGATGACCTGGGTTCGAGTCCCGGCTTGGGTACTTTTTCACCATGTTGGCTATACGCCTATTAAGCAATTAAAATTTTAATATTATAAATGCAAGGCGTGGGAAATTTTCTCTGGAAAAATTTCCAAGTATTAAACATGAATTTGATCTTATGATCTCCAAATGAAGTTATGAGTAAATTGCAATTTAAAATTTAGTTATTTAATTATTACCAAAGCGCAGTACCTTCATTTATACATTAATTATTATGAAAAGAAAGAATGCACGATGTGCAGCACTATACTTCAGATATTTGTACCTATAAATAATACAATATTTTAAAAAGTGTGCTATCCTTATTTTAATTATGAGGAAGATATTAACTCTAGTGGCCGCAAAAGTTTCACGTGTGTGCAAATTTTCTAATAATGCATTTCATAGAATTATTTTTAAATAAAGTGAAATTGCATGCAAATTTATGTTTTGCGTGTATTTCTGAAAATATAGAAAAAAAACAAAATTTTCTATGATTTTAATAGATAAAAAAGCGTCAAATGCTTGTGAAATTGCATTGCGTTCAACGGCAACCCATCGAATTTAAAAACAAAAGATGGATGACATTTCGCCATTGTCCAATCTCTCATTTACGTAGGATCTTTACTTATCCCTTTTTTAGGACGTCATATGTAGAATGTATTGACACCACTGACACCATTAGTCTGAAGAGATAAAAAAAAACACATTTTATGGTATGTTGTGAAATGTGCAAAATCCATGAATTGTCCTCATATATTCTTTTCATTATGATCTGTTAATTCACGAAAATTTCCGCTCTGATTTTCCCATTTTTCATCAAATCTCGGAAATTTCAACAATCTCATGTAAAAATTACCTAAAATCTCAAAATCTTAGCGACATTTTTTTCAAATCACATTGGTGTTCTGGTAACTATGCTTATTAGCGATTTTTAATACTTTCCAACACAGTTGAAAAGTGTTTCTGACTTTTGCTATCTTTATTCCTTTTATTTCCTTTATTTCCTTTCTACTTCATAAAATCTTGTACTTACGACAGTTACTTTTCAAAATTATTCTAAATATAAAAATTAAATGTCTGTTTGAATAAAATATTTATGGAGAACAAAAACAGCTATTTTAAGCTTCTCTTTCATCGCATATGAAGATTTACTTTAAGTACTTTTTTACTAAAATAAAAGAAACCATTATTTAAATTACTTCTTCTTTTTAAAAACATAATTTTAATCTCATTTTACATAATCTTAAACAAGGTTTTTTCTTAAGAATAAAAAATGAAGATTTATTTGTTTTTTAAAAGTTTCTATTTATGTCGTGCGAGACTTAACTAATATTAATAAAAAACCGAAACGTAAAAAATGGATAAATAGATAAATGAAAACCAATTTAATTAATTAAAAATTATGAATTTAATATTTAAATTTACAAAGATAAATATACTCTTAATATTTATCAATGATATTTGACTACTGAAGTTAGTAGTGAATTGCAAAATAAACGTTTAAATTATATTATTTAATTAAAATCAACACGCAATACATTCATTATTATGTTGTTTTTATAAAAAAAAATACATATATATAAAGAGGCACCTTTTTTCCTTCCATTTTTGCATCTCTAAATGGTATAAAATTTACCAAAGAATATTATCCGTATTTTATTTGCATATGAATGATATGGGAAAAAATATATGTTAACAATAAATCTCTATACAGACAATCTTACTTCCTTATGAAGTAAATGAAGTTATGATATCCAAATGAAGTTATGAGTAAATTGCAAATTAATCGTTTAAATTCAAATTTAGTTGCTTTATTATTATCAAAACGCAATACCTTCATTTATATAATAATTCTGATGAAAAGGAAGTATGTACAATGTGTAGCTTTTATGAAATATGTGAGTTCATCACATATTCGTATCTATAAATAATACAATATTTTCAAAAGAGTGCTACCCTTATTTTAATTATGTAGAATGTATTGACACCAGTAACCACAAATATTTCACGTGTGTGCATTTTCTTTTTTCCTTTTATTTCCTTTATTCTCTTTCTACTTCATAAAGTCTAGTATTTACGACAGTTACTTTTGAAAATTGTCGTAAATATAAAAATTAAATGTCTGTTTGAATAAAATATTTATGGAGAACTAAAACAGCTATTTTAAGCTTCTCTTTCATCGCATATGACGAATTACTTTAAGTACTTTTTACTAAAATAAAGAAAACCATTATTTAAATTGCTTCTTCATTTTACAAGCATAATTGTAATCTGATTTTACATCATCTTAAATAAGGTTTTTTCTTAAGAATAAAAACAGAATTTATTTGGTTTTTAAAAGTTTCTACTTATGGCGTACTTAACTATTAATTATAAAAAACGAAAAGTAAAAATTTGATTAAATAATTAAATGAAAACCAATTTATCTAAAAATATTAATTTATTATTTAAGTTGACCAAAATAAAGAAACACTTATTATTTATCACTAATATTTTACTACAGAAGTTAGTAGTGAATTGCTAAATAAACGCTTAAATTATGTTATATAATTAATGTCAACACGCAATACATTTATTATCATATTATTCAATTAAAAAAAATAACATATAAAGAGGCACATGTTTTCATTCCATATTTACATGTCTAAATATTACAAAATTAGTCAACAAATTATATCCCTATTTCAATTCCATGAACTGTATTGGGAAAAATATGTGCTAGCTATAACATATCTACACAAACTATCTTACTTCCTTATAAATTAATTTCATAAGAGAGATAAAACTTTAAAGTAATAATTAAATTATTACGCGTTAAAAGCAGTAAATGGAAAAAAAATGAGATTTTCTTAAATACTAAAATAATAATATTTCCAAACAGTTTCAGTTAACAAATATATTTACATGAGATATTTGTTTATTTCGAAAACCTTCATTTTATCTAATGTTTGCAAATTTTGAAACAGGGCAAATAATATTTCCCTTCAATCAAAATCTATATTTTCACGTTAATATTTTAAAAAAGGAAGAACAGTTTGGTGACAATTACGTTTATTAAAAAATATAGATTTAATATGTCTCATCTAAAAAAATAATTTAAATGAATGGAAACTCGATTACAGATGGTCTCCACTGGTCGTATAGTTATAATTCAATCTTCGGTAAACTTTTTAAAACAAAGCAAATTAGTGATATTTTACATCCTGCGGTGTATGAACGTTGGGCGGCGATCGTAAGCCGGCAAATCCCATTAGTCGTGTAAAATTTTGAAAATTTTGTTAAGAGTAAATTGAAAATAAATAAATAAATGTCTTCAGACATAAAAGATTCATTTAACCCATTTTCGGCCAAAGATGCGTAAACGCACCATTTCAATAAATATATTTTTATTAACACTGTGACGTATATTTTTCACTAATTTTATTTTTCTGCTATTTTTAAGGGTTCTGGAGACATCTATAAAATATTAGTAATTCAATTGAAGTAATCACTTTCTATTGAGAAATTTTGAAAATACGCTGGTTTTTGACTTGAAACAGTTATTAACAACTTCGACTTTTTGAAAATGCATAATTATTCCACTTGAGATTAATCATATGTTTTTATAATGGAGTAAAGTTGCAATTTCTTTAAATAAAATAAAAATAAAACAAATGCCATAAGAAAACTTAATTTTTTTATTTAAATATAATGGTAAATTATTAATTTTAAATTAATAAGGGTAACGTCAAATTAAATAAAATATTATTTTTCATGCACGAAACTTTTTTGGTATCTTAATGAATATAATTTAAGCAAATTTCAATGCAAATAATACCACATTTTATAAAATTTCTATGCTTGGCCTAAAATGGCCATCGCTTATATTCTTCTTATCTTCCCAATGGAAGGACATCTTATTTCTGTGCCATTCGATTTTTTTATTTATTTATTTATTTATTTATTTATTTTTGTACTTCATGATCTGTAGTGTTTTAAAAAGTGGATCGAACGCCCTTCATCGTCGCTTAATAGTACTTTCAGATTTCTAGAAAGCAATGAGGCAATTCTGCTTTATAATATAGAGACTTCATCTACATATTTACAAAAGATTTACAAAAGATTTGCATATTTACAATGATGATCCAGTGGTACTGATCCAGTGATACTTTGACTTGAATGCTTAAGTCGTACGTTCGTTACAGTTGTGCCATCGATAGTGCTAAAACGTTCTTATATCCATTTAGATATAATGAAGTGTTACATTTTTTATTAGTGCACTATAAAAACTATAAAACTCTGATAGCAGCAAACTATCAAAAATAAAAAGGTTATAGCAAATATTTTTAATAAATAGAAACAGTATATGAAAATTAGGTGTGAAAAAATGTTAAGTAAACCAAATAAAATAAAGCTACAAAATTTGTCTTGATTGAAATTTTCTTTTCCTTCCGTCGGAATCAAATCCTAAGTATATTTTGGCATTGCATTTAACGCTTTCTTACAAGTCATGCAAGCCGTGCAAGTCAGTGCAAAGCAGTGCATTTAGGAAAAATTGCCTGTTTCAATTCACTTGTGGAAGGCTTTTGTTTTTCAGCTGTATACAAATTTTGCTGCATTCCACATACTTTTCGTATGTAATTTATATAAATACTTAAAACAGACAGTCAATATTGTGCATAGCATTGAATAAAAAACACATAAACTTAGAATTTACAGTTTGGGTTGGAGCATTGTTTGTTGACACATAAAACGTACCTTTCCAATTTCTTCGAGTATTGCTAGCAAGAAGTCATAATGCATAATTTGGTTATTTGTAGTATTCATGTATTTATTTGAGAATTTGATATACCCCCCTTTGATATTTTTCCCTTGCCGTCCAAATCCTCCGCAAAACGTTACGGATTCACCCCTGGTTTTTCGTATTGAAAATTTGGTATGTAAATTTATTAACAAATTGGCCCATAGAAATTTAATTATTTTCATCACTAAATATTATTATTTTCTAGCTTTCTTTATAAAACATTACTTATTCTGAAAATTTTAATCACTTTTCTTTTTTCCCCAATTAAATGTTTATACAACAATGTTTAAATAATGCAAAAATCAATAAATATAATAAATAATAAACAAATCACTTCTCTTTTTTCCCCAATTAAATGTTTCTACTACCTTATATACAGTATTGATAGTACAGATTCTTTCCAAAGGAGTTGACCTTGAATTATTACCTTTAGAGAACTTCCTCCTTTGAAAAACAAATAGTTTTTGACCGTCCTGTTGCAAAATAATTATTTTTATCGCAAAAAATAAATCATTACTTTATGTGATCTTTTTTTAAAAATCGTATCATTTCTTTATTAGATTTGCCACATTCATTAAAAGCCGTACTTTCCCCTTTAAATATTTTTTACGTTTCTTTGTAAGTATATTTTTGAAACTCATTACATCCGAAGTTTTAAATTTGATACAGAGTAATGAAAGCTACATTGAATATTGCGTTTTTAGATCAATATTACTGAACAGCCACATATAATCAAATTTGTAACAAAGATTTTCATAAATTCAAAATAGTTGTACCAAAAAAAAGTAAAAATAGCTTTAAAAAACCCATTCTTTTAATACCATTCAATATCTATCTTAAACATCTGAAAACTTATTCCGCGATTTCCACGGCCAAGTCATTTGTAGAAAAAATTATATAATACACAATTTTGAAGCATTTAAAAAAACTTTATCGTCAATGGGTGAAATTGCAAAATATATATTTACTACATATTTCAAATAAATGGTGATTTGGAATATGTATTAATAGATGAGATAATGATCGATTATATATCAATAGAAATGATTTTTAAAATAAAAAAGTGGACAGAGGGTTAACAATTAATTTTATGAGTGCAATTCATGTAATTCCCAAAAAGATTCTATACAATATGTTAATTTGGCGTGTTACCCAATTATTGAAAGTTCCTCGCTTTGATGTACGCTTGCTAGAAAGCTCTAATAAATAAATTTATTAAATATACTTATAAGTTTTGCTTTGTGTCTTTTTTAAGATATGATAAGAGGAAAGTGAAAACATTATTTAAACAATTGTTTTCCCAACGTATAATTATAATTTAATTAATTAATTAATTAATTAACTGTTAAATAAGAAAAATAGATTTAGAAAAAAATATATACTCCTAATTTTTTATTTATATTTTACGCTTTTTAGTGTTTTGAATATTCTGTTTTTGCGGTTTCACAATCAGTTAGCATCATTTTAACGAGAGTTGTTTTTCGCATAATTAACTCCATTGATTTTGTTAATCGTAAAAAATTACAACCATGATGATTATTTGGCGATTTAGCACCTATGCCCAGAACAGAAAAATGCTTTAAAATTAATTTATTAATTTATAATTAAGCTCTATAAATATTATAATACTGTATTGTCATTGAAAACACACTTGTATACATATTTTTTTTTTTATAATTCTAGTATATAGGGAAGTGAGTGAAAAACCAATTATAAAAGTCAATCTTTAAATACACAAAATCACTGAAGTTACATAAAATAAATTTTAATAAAAAAAAAATCGAAAATGGAAGCAACTTTCTGCACCATCTAAAATAAAATGAAAAGAAAACACTTTCTTTTTTTTTCCTTTCTTTTTTCTAATTTACTAAATTATTTCTTTTCGAACTGTAAAGTAAGAAAACAATTTTTTTTTCGAAACAAATTTTTCATTGTCTTTCAGAAGTTAAATGGATTTTTAAGTATGAATCTATTATTTTATATGCAGCACACTCTATATGAAAAAATCCCTGACGGCTCGGCCTACAGGCACAGGTAGATTTCGAAGATGCAGACCGTGGGGCTCCTGTTTGTCGGGAAGTGCGGAAGAAATGACGTTTTTGTGATGATGCGGCAGTTGGAACCGCCTACTTCGAAACGTAACTTGTTTGCAAGCGGAGCCAGCAGGGATTATTATTATTATTATTATTATTATTATTATTACTTTTTTTTTATATAAGAGTTGGTTTTATAGAAAACTTGTCAATATAAAAGTTTTAGATAATATTAAGAGGATTAACGATAAATTTACGCGGATTTGATATCTATTGACGAAGCTATATTGACGAAGCTATGATTTTTTTTCTTCTAAAACCCCCCTTTTTCCCCCCTTGGGGCCATTTTTATTTATATCAAAAATCTGTCCTACATAAATTTTCGGCCCTTTTCTTAGAAGTAATAATAACTTCAAACGGATTCGATACGTATCATAATTAAGAAATTAAGGTTTTTTTTTCTGATTTCACAAAAAGCCCCCCATCCCCCCTCCCTGGTTCGATTTTGCCCATTAACGAACTTGACCGAGATTTTATGCCCCTTGATTTTATGTATCAGTTTCGAAAAGATACGGGAGTTGGAGCCGCCTACTTCGAAAAATAACTTGTTTGCAGGCGGAGCCGGCAGGGATTTTTTTGTTTTTAATTTTTTTTTTTTTTTTTGCTGTAACGGTTGGTCGTATAAAAAACTTGTCAATGTAAAAGTTTTAGATAATATTAAGAGGATTTATAATAAATTTAAGCGGATTTGAAATCTTGGGAATTGCCGAAGTTATAAATTTTTTTCTTCTAAAACCCCCCTTCCCCCCACCCACCCCCTTAAAGCAATTTTTAATTATATCAAAAATCTGTCATACATAAATTTTCGGCCCTTTTCCTAGAAGTAATAATAACTTCAAACGGATTCGATACGTATCATAATTAAGAAATTATGGGTTTTTTTCTGTTTTCACAAAAAGCCCCCCCCCCATCCCCCCCCCCTTGGTTCGATTTTGCCCATTAACGAACTTGACCGAGATTTTATGCCCCTTGATTTTATGTATCAGTTTCGAAAAGATGCGGGAGTTGGAGCCGCCTACTTCGAAAAATAACTTGTTTGCAGGCGGAGCCGGCAGGGATTTTTTTTTGTTTTTATTTATTTATTTTTTTTTTTGCTATAACGGTTGATCCTATAAAAAACTTGTCATTATAAAAGTTTTAGATAATATTAAGAGGATTAATGATAAATTTACGCGGATTTGATATATTGTGAATTGACGAAGCTATGATTTTTTTTCTTCTAAAGAGCCCCCTTTTTCCCCCCCTTGGGGCCACTTTTATTTATATCGAAAATCTGTCCTACATAAATTTTCGGCCCTTTTCCTAGAAGTAATAATAACTTCAAACGGATTCGATAGTATCATAATTATGAAATTAAGGGTTTTTTCTGTTTTCACAACCCCCCCCCATCCCCCCCCCTGGTTCGATTTTGCCCATTAACGAACTTGACCGAGATTTTATGCCCCTTGATTTTATGTATCAGTTTCGAAAAGATGCGGGAGTTGGAGCCGCCTACTTCGAAAAATAACTTGTTTGCAGGCGGAGCTGGCAGGGATTTTTTTGTTTTTAATTTTTTTTTGCTGTAACGGTTGGTCCTATAAAAAACTTGTCCATATAAAAGTTTTAGATAATATTAAGAGGATTTATAATAAATTTAAGCGGATTTGTAATCTTGGGAATTGCCGAAATTATGAATTTTTTTCTTCTAAAACCCCCCTTCCCCCCACCCCCCTTAAGGCAATTTTTAATTATATCAAAAATCTGTCATACATAAATTTTCGGCCCTTTTCCTAGAAGTAATAATAACTTCAAACGGATTCGATACGTATCATAATTAAGAAATTATGGGTTTTTTTCTGTTTTCAGAAAAGCCCCCCCCCCATCCCCTCCCTTGGTTCGATTTTGCCCATTAACGAACTTGACCGATATTTTATGCCCCTTGATTTTATGTATCAGTTTCGAAAAGATGCGAGAGTTGGAGCCGCCTACTTCGAAAAATAACTTGTTTACAGGCGGAGCCGGCAGGGATTTTTTTTGTTTTTAATTTTTTTTTTTGCTGTAACGGTTGGTCCTATAAAAAACTTGTCAATATAAAAGTTTTAGATAATATTAGGAGGATTAATGATAAATTTACGCGGATTTGATATCTTGTGAATTGACGAAGCTATGATTTTTTTTCTTCTAAAAACCCCCCTTTTCCCCCCCCTTGGGGCCATTTTTATTTATATCAAAAATCTGTCATACATAAATTTTCGGCCCTTTTCTAGGAAGTAATAATAACTTTAAACGGATTCGATACGTATCATAATTAAGAAATTATGGGGTTTTTTCTGTTTTCACATAAATGCCCCCCATTTCCCCCCCTTTGCTTCGATTTTGCCCATTAACGAACTTGACCGATATTTTATGCCCCTTGATTTTATGTATCAGTTTGGAAGAGATTTATGCAGAATTTTTCCAGTTATCGTGGTCAGAAAAAAGTGACATAGATAGATAGATAGATAAAGTTTCGAACTGGGGGTGTTTTTGGGTTCTGGGAGTCATGATCGGCACAGATCTGCAAAAATTTTTCAAAATTTCCAACTTAGGTGAGAATGTAATAGGTAGTATTTCTTACGAAATCTACCTAAAACACAATTCAGCAACCAAATCTATAATATATTATTTATGTTTCAGTATAACAAAAACGAATACAAAATAGTAAATTATCTTACGTTCTGTAAATAAACATGCATAGTTTTGTTTAATATACAACAGACTACATCAGATATTTTATAATTAAAAAACTCTTGGACCACTCGAAATCACCTACATTTAAAAATTTACTTAGTGCTATAAAATGCACGTTCCGTAATGTTAAAAAAGCTGAAAAATCCATTTATAAAATTTCTGACAATAATAGATTTTTACTTTTATTTAAGAAGGAAAAATAATTCTTTTCTTTTCAGAGTTTCAAAGTCTATACAAGTACTTCTACGTCAAAAATTGTTTCATACCGAAATGTACAAGCATGTTTACAAGGATATAGAATTTAAGACACGTACGTCTTTTATGAGAGGATGAATGCATTTTCTTAGAAAATAAAGCCAAACTTGTGTTTCCAAAACATATGCTGCTAGGAATATAGTTACCAGCAATATTTTAAAAAGCACATATCTCTTTTTTTTTTTCTTACTCTAGAAAATACAACAATGGGAGTTTTAAGATTTTGTTATTTATTTTCGTACGACACTTTTTCTACATAGCATATGAATACTGTAACAATTTCAGAATTCTATTTCGGGACGACTTTGTTTTTTTTTTATGATACTAGGTGGCTCTGCCCCCTGCTCGCTACGCTCACCAACCCCCGTTCTGATTTCACAGCCTCTTAAAACCTGGTAATGTATCCTGTTTTAAAAAGATGATGATGATGATATCACGAACGGCGACTATCTTCTGTAATCAGGTTATAATGCTCTTTCATTTAACTGGTTATAATGCTTTTTCATTTAACTGGTTATAATGCTTTTTCATTTAACTTGTTATGATGATTTTTCATTTAATTCATCTTTTTTATTTTTAATATTCATGTGTAAACACACTTTTTATGACGTAATTTTTTTTATTTCCTGCTTTCAACACGTGATCATTTAATTATTTTAAACTTTCATTATTGTTTTTAATAGTCTCGCGCAAATACATTTTTTATTTGAAATAAAACATAATCCTTTGCGCTTATTTAGAAATTGGCAACAATATAAAATAATAACTTTTTCAATAAAAAATTTTTTACTCGATTTTTAGGATTTTTTGAGTTTTTATTGTTCGACCGTGATAATTTTTTTAATTTCTGAAAGCTTGTTATATTTCGCGTCTGGTGGTATGATTTTCGACCGGAATATCTACGCAGAATTTGATTGGTCCATTTCATTTTTGGCTCAGTTTCAGATTACTTTTTTTTAATATAGAAGGATAAAGCCAAACTTGTGTTTCCAAAACATATGCTGCTAGAAATTTAGTTACCAGCAATATTTTAAAAACACATCTTTTTTTTTTTTCTTCCTCTAGAAAATACAACAATGGGAATTTTAAGATTTTGTTATTTATTTTTGTACGACATTTTTCTACATAGCATATGAATACTGTAACAATTTCAGAATTCTATTTCGGGACGACTTTGTTTCATTTTTATGATATATCTATTTTATATATAAAGAAATATTCCTTAATCGAGTCCGAAGGAAATAGTTGGCGTCAAAAATGAACAATTCTGGCTAAGAACTATGTTATAATGGACAAACGTGTCCGCGCAGCGCGGACGGCATTTTGAGGTTGACAACACCTCTCCATTAAATTTCGGTTTTACAATATTCAATTTTAAATGATTTTTACACCCCCGTATAGGGAACAAAATGCACTATCAAATATAATTTATGTTCCTAACAAAATAAGAACTTCATTAATAAATAAATACATAAAATAATAAAAAAATAGCAGACGTGTAATCGATCTACGCGCATAAAGCACTGAAACGATCATCCATATACTTAAAGCTAACCTGCTTTTTAGTTTTTCGTGCAAAAATGCTATTTATACGCATGCGCGAGCATTCAGCTAATCAGCTAGAGGCTTTTACTATCTTCAGACGCGATGTTCCAGCCAATGAGGTGAAGGCTCTTTCCTCTCTCTAGAAGCGTATGTGTTCCATTTGGTTGTTTGGTTGTTGAAACTTTATAGATTTCTTTTATTAAGGTATTTTTTCATTTTACCGTATTTATTTTCTTTTTAAGTCGTATGTATTTTACTACTTTGAATTTTTTATAACTAACCCTTTTTTTGAGAGAGAGAGAGATTTCGTGGCACGAGATTCCGCGAATCGTTTCCGATGTAAACAAACTAATTTTAAACTTTTAATATGTAATTCTGTGTGATATGATTAAATTCAGGTTTTCTCAGCGACGATCACAGTATTTTTACCAAATAATTTTTGTATTAATCAAGCTTTTTTGGTTATTAAGCATAGCTAAACACGAAAGAAAACTTTGTTATTTTAAGATTTTGATGTGAATTATTTGCGTACATTTATAAGACGAGTTTCACTGAATAATTCAAGAAAAAAAAAATCTCATCATTATACATATTTAGTTATGCATTATTAATTATTTACTTGGCCTTTACTTTTAATATTTCAAACTTACAGTTGAATGTAACTATTAAAACATTTGAAATACTGTATTCGTAAAATGAAATTTCAGCTTAAACACTCGACAATTACTTTTACTTATGCATTATTAATTATTTACTTGGCCTTTACTTTTAATATTTCAAACTTACAGCTGAATGTAATTATTAAAACATTTGAAATACTGTATTCGTAAAATGAAATTTCAGCTTAAACACTCGACAATTACTTTTAGGTTAAATTCAGGTTTTCTCAGTGACGATCACAGTATTTTTACCAAATAATTAAAAGTACTACATGCATGCATCTATCTATCTATATTAGAAATTGTGCAGGTTTCTGGTCACTGTTTTGTTTACATATTTTAAACAAAAATTTCAATTTAATAATGCACTGAAAATTATAATGAATGCTTACAATTAAACACAACAACACAAAACAAAAAATTTCACAAAAACACATTATTTCCCCGATATTTTCCCACAACTAATCAATAAATTTCATGATATTTTATTGCAATTTTAAACCATGAACTTTAGTACTTTTCTGTTATACGGACACTATGCCAAAATGTATGTATGTATGTTTGGCGACAATGGTGTACGTATAACGGAAAAGTGCCTGAATTATTATTTATATATATATATATATATATATAAAATATAGACATAATTGGCGACACAGCAAGTTTTCTGGATTTCTCCCTGTCTCTCTAACCACATTGTTAACAAAACAAAAAATTCACGAAAAACACATTATTTCCCCGATATTTTCCCACAACTAATCAATAAATTTCATGATATTTTATTGTGAATTTAAGCCAGGAACTTTAGTACTTTTCTGTTATACGGATACGATGCCAAAATGTATGTATGTATGTTTGGCGACAATGGTGTCCTTATAACGGAAAAGTGCCTGAATTATTATTTATATATATATATATATATAATATAAACATAATTGGCGGCACAGCAAGTTTTCTGGATGTGAAAGGCGGAGATGAATTTCATTCATTCAATGACCGTTTTAAAAGTTTCAAGTTTGGATTGAGTGCACCTGAACATAAAAACCGATACCTATTTCTATGTTCATGATTGAGTTATTTGGATATCTTTTCGTATAGCACAGAAAATCATTTCTCCCGCTTTCGTAATACAGATAAATTCTGGTGTATTTTTTTTTCTTCTTTTTATATCATAAGTACTTTTCTACTTTAAATTTTTTAATTGTCGAGTTTCTAAGCTGAAATTTCATTTTTCGAATGCAGTATTTCAAATGTTTTAATAATTACATTCAGCTGTAAGTTTGAAATATTTAAAATATTAAAAGTAAAGGTCAAGTAAATAATTAATAATGCATAACTAAATATGTATAATGATCAGAATGACATATTAAAATGTGTACAGAATGACATGAAAATTTTAAAAAACTGAAATTTTGCACTTGCAACTTAATTGTAAATTTCATTGTTTACATTGGAAACGATTTGTGGATTTTAAGAATTTGCTGAACTTCGTGTCACCAAATTACTAAATCTCTCTCTCTCACTCTCCAAAAAAAAAGGGTTAGTTTAAAAAAATTCAAAGTAGCAAAATACATACAACACAAAAAGAAAATAAATACGGTAAAATGAAACAATTACTTTAATAACAGAAATCCATAAATTTTCAACAACGACATCAAACGAACGTATCTCATCTTTCGTTTGTGATAAGGAACGCTCCTTTGGCCCCCTCCACTCATTGGCTGAATTGTAAAGGGCAAAATTGGGGGACAAAATGACTACAGCATTTCTGAGAAAAGAAAAAATCAGAAAATTCACAGAAAATAATTATTTTTGTTGCAAGTTGGGTTAACTGTCTTTATGGTTCGAGTCGATTTCAGACTGAGTGTAGATTTCTGCAAGTTGGATTTGGGTTAAACCGATTTTTCAAAAGTTAGTTCAAGTTCAGTATATTATTTCAGATTTAAACTATACCTATCAAGGCTTGAATTTCAAGGCGGGATTCGTGCGGAAAATTTTGAAATCCCGCCCAAAAAAGATCATGAGCGGGAGCCTCCCGCCCAAAAAAATTTCAGAATTTTTGGAGAAATTTGCCTTATTTAATTTACCTGCAACCGAACGATAAATTTCGTGTTTTTTTTCCCCGCAATCAATTGACGGACTTTGTGTTTTTTCCGTGACAGATCAACGAACTTTGAGTTTTTTCTGCGACAGATCGACGAACATTGCGTTTTTTAAGCGACTGATCGACGAACCTTGCGTTTTTTGGGGACATATCGACGAACTTTGCGTTTATTCCGCAATCGATCGACGAAATTTTTCTTTCTTCCCTGACTGATCGACGAACTTTGCATTTATTCCACAATCGATCGACGAAATTTGCTTTTTTCCGCAACTGATCGACGAACTTTGCGTTTTTTCCGCGACAGATCAACGAACGTTGCATTTTTTTCTGCGACTGATCAACGAACTTTGTGTTTTTTCTGCGACAGATAGACGAACATTGCGTTTTTTAAGCGACTGATCGACGAACCTTGTGTTTTTTGGGGACAAATCGACGAACTTTGTGTTTATTCTGCAATCGATCGATGAAATTTGCTTTTTTCCCACGACTGATCAACGAACTTTGCGTTTTTTGGTGACAGATCGACGAACTTAGCGTTTTTTCCGCGACAGATTGATGAACTTTGCGTCTTTTCCACGATCGATCGGTGAATCTCAATCAAGTAAAATCTAAAGTCAGAAATTTATTTAACAACCTAATTGTTAAGGGTCCCTAACACATTTAATGGAACTTGAAAAATACACTGCATATATAAAACTTAACTTTCTTCCCTTTTTTATAATAAAAATAAACATTTTACATAATCATTCTCAGTTGACTTAATTTTTTCAATGGTATTTTGTCATGTCTGCATTAATGTAATTCTTTAAATAGCACGTAAAAGAATAGTGGGGTTTAAAGATTTTTTTTCTCCCTCCCAAACATTACAACTCCCCTCCATTTAAATATGTTGGTAGGGAGACTCCCGTCTTTGGAAAAATTGAATTTCAAGCCCTGCCTATAATATGTTTGTGTGTATTGAGGTTTGTATAGATGTTTGTGTGTGTGCTGTTTTTAATACAGACAGTTTCATTTTTCACACGAACCTTTCAAAAAATTCACATTCTTTGCGCAATCCTTTAACAAAATTCGCATTTTTTTTCGTGATTCTTTAATGAAATTCGCATTTTTTTCTGTATCTTTTTTTTGTCGAGATTCATAATTTTTTCAGCTATCCTATGACGTAATTCGTGTTTTTTTTCAGCGATAATTTGACGAAATTTGTGTTTTTTCTGCGATTTTTTTTTTCACGAAATTTGCGTTATTTTCCACGATTCTTTTATGAAATTTGCGTTTTTCTGTGATCCTTAGACGAAATTTTCTTTTTTCGCAATGCTTTGATAATAATCACATTTTCTCTGCTGCCTTTTGATAAGATTCATGAATTTTCAGCAATCCTTCGATGAAATTCGCGTTTTTTCAGCAATCTTTGAAGAAATTCGCATTTTTCTCGCGATACTTTAACGAAATGTGCGTTTTCCAGCGATTTTTTGATAAAATACATTTTATTCCGCAATTTTTAGACGAAGTTTGGCAAGAAAGCGCTATCTTTGGGTGAAATTTCCTGTTTTGCGATTCTTTGACAAAATTTGCTCATTTTTTGTGTAAATCGCGTTTTTCTGTGACCTTTTAACAAAATTCACGTTTTACATGATCCTTTGATGAAATTAGTGTTTTTCCCGTGATCATTTGACGAAATCTAGGATTTTTTTCCCGCGAAGATTGATTATATGTTTTTAGTCTGCAGGTGCCCTAAAAAGTTTGTGACGCCTGTCGCTGCATTGCACGCATTCTGCCACGGTGTATCAAACAAACAAAATTCATCCTAAAGAATTATTGTTTCGTTTCTGGAAATGAACAACCGTCAACTCGTTGGCTGAATTATAAAGGGTGAAATGTGTAGGCACTGAGTATCATCTATACTATTAATGTCGGTAAACGTCTGTCTGTGTGTGTGTTGTTGTGTCTGGCGTCTGTAAGCACAAAACTCTGCATGCAGACGACGGACATAAGTGCTTTTGGTATAAAAAAATTCGTAAGTGGAGTTTTTAAAATTCACAACATTTTGCAGGAGAAGAGGGGTGCGAACGAATTTAAAAAATGAGTCCGCATCAATAATTATGGCGGCGGGGGGGAGTATGTTTTGCCTACACGGGGCGGAGACTTTTCTTTGTTGACACCACTCATATGATATATCGTTCGAAAGGCCTGTGACTGCCTTTTCATGTTATGCATCTGTGTGGTCCATCCCCCCCCCCTGCCAACTGGAGCACTTTTCTTTTTGCACATACCACTCATGTTATATATCGTTAAAAAGGTCTGTGACCGCTTAATCATATTATGCATCTCCGGTGTCCATCCCCCCACTTTGCCCCCCCCAAGGGGGTACTTTTGTAAATTTTGCACAATCCCTTCATGTTACGTATTGTTGGAAAGGTCTTTGACTGCTTATTCATGTTATGCATCTCCGGGGTCCATCCCGCCACTTCCCCCCCCTTAAGGGGGCAATTTTCTAAATTTTGTTGACACCCCTCATGTCATATATTGTTGGAAAGGTCTGTGACCGCTTAATGATATTATGCATCTCCAATGTCCATCTCCCCACTTTGCCCCCCCCCCTCCCCCAAGGGGGTACTTTTCTAAATTTTGCAGACAACCCTCATGTCATATATCGTTGGAAAGGTCTGTGACTGCTTAATCACATGCATATCTCTGATGTCCATCTCCCCGCTTTGCCCCCCCCCCCCCCAAAGAGGTACTTTTTTAAATTTTGCACACAACCCTCATGTTATATATCGTTGGAAAGGTCTGTGACCACTTAATCATATTATGCATGTTCCGTGTCCATCCCCTACTTTACCCTCCCCAAGGGGGTACTTTTTAAAATTTTGCACACACCCCTCATGTTACATATCGTTTGAAAGTTCTTTGACTGCTTATTCATGTTATGCATCTCCTTGGTCCATCCCGCCATTTCCCCCTCCCCAAGGGGGCACTTACCATTTACTTGCACAACAGCGCTAAATGTGTCAGATGAAAGAAATTCCGCGAGTACATGTGCCAGTGAAACTTAGCCAATTGCTGTTCTTCAACCTAGCTTTAATTCAAAGTGTGTTTTTTATTTATTTGAATTATTCTGCAAAAGTTTCAAACATTTTAAAGCAGCTATGAATTTTATTTTTATGGTACTATCAAGTTTTTTGCCGTCAAATTTTGACGGGTTCCATCTAGTAATTATAAAGACTACCGTGAGTAGTAAAATCTTCGGCGATATCTTCAGCTATTAACTTCTAGCTTACGACTGATACGAAAGTATCGCTTTTGATAAATTTCAAAACATTATTTCACTACATTATTGATCTTTTTCACATAAAAACGCTTATTGGTACTAGTGGTCTTAAATATATGGTGGCATTAAATATACAAAATTTATTAGAGTTTTCATTTAAAAAAATGGTGTTCCATGTTTAACTCCTAGTGTGTTTAAAAGTGTTACAAGAAGAGACAGTTACAAGAAGACATTTAATAATACTGCAGATCACGCCCACTAATTAGCATCAATTGACTGTGGAGCAGATTGGGAATATTTCCTTCAATCATAGGATAGCAGCTCCTCCTGTTGAGTGATCAAAATGTGAATTGCATCTGTTAAAAAACCCCTTTCACAACTCAGCCAAGTCATCAAAAAAACCTTTAAAGTTCAGCGCAATATGCAAAAAGAACTGTTTTTCCGTGTCAGCGCATCTGCCTTTATAAATCAGCGAACGCACCAACAAACATCTCGCAACATCGCTACTAAACTCGCAGCAGCTGGCGAACGCCTGCATACGAAGAATTTCTCTCGCTGTATCTTCTTCCATCGGCGCGCGAGGTAGTGGTAATACCGGATATTTTTCGACCAAGCTTCCTTCACTCGGAATGGCATCGCATCTGAATGACTAGTTTTTTTTTCAACGAGCGGTGTGTTGGATGGTATAAAGTCTCAAGCGAAAGAAGGGTGGTATCCCATTCATTCGAGATTTTTTCTCGTGTGAGGAGCCACCCTAGTTAGTTCTGTGTTTTACTTTAATATGTGATAAGGTGAAGAAATAGAGGTGTATTTAGATTGTGTGTGAAAAATCTGTCTACAAATTTTAAGTATGTGATCGACATCTAAAAAATAGTGAAAGTGTAAGAATTGTGAGTCTTCAAAAGAAATCTTCTGTTCGTCAGTATAAGATGATGTTCAGTGTAAAAATGTGCTTTCTGCTAGAACAAGCTTTTCTTCAGTACCGATATTAAGTATCTATGTTTTTTAATTAAAATTAATTGTCCATGGATGATATAAGATTCAAATGTTCATAATTTAAACGCAGTTATTTAGCCCACATGTATGATGTGTGAACAACCGTGAAATATATTAATTCGAATGCATCTTTTAAAATATAAATATTAAATTAATTGTGTAACCTTAAAATATGTTTTATATATAAATAAATTAATCGAGAATAATCTCTAAAGTATTATTATTTTTCGTTTAATTAGCATGAAGTGTTTTATAATATGTACTTTTAGTTTTTAGCTATTTCAGGTTGTTGCTCAGGATGCTAAGGTGGTTTGTTATTGTGGCCAACATTTATTGGTACGAAATCACTATTTCGATCAGGTTTAAGATTTTAACTTGTGTTCCCTTTTGAACATTTAATCGTGTCCCCCTTTAGTTTATTTTTATTTTGCACCATGAAGCCTTTTTCCATCAGCCAAATTTATCATCATTTTTTATCAGCATCCATATCTATTTATGTACACGTACAGGTCTAACAGAAAGATCAATTCGATGAAATTATGTGCATTAATTCTTGAAATATAGCCATCGTGGAAATCATGAAACAAACAGCATAGCAGCGTCTCCTGTTTTGCGGTATACCGAGAAAACAAAGTAAGCATCTATTTATGTCACAGTATTAGAGAATATCGAGTCTAATGAAAATCCGTGCATTAATTCTTGAAATATATCTATGACGAAACTCGTGAAAATAACAGCATAGCCTCTTAGGAGAAAAATAGCCTTATATCATATATTCTAATACGAGCAAATCTTATGTGTAGTTATATATATATATATATGCAAATATTATATTAAAAACGGCTCTAACAATTTTGACGAAATTTTGTACCCTACCGTTTTGGGACACCAGAAAACCATTGGGCTAGGTCAGATGTTCGAGAAAATTCGATTAGTGGGTCATTTTAGGTCACCATGGATGAAAGTCAAGCTAATTGTAGCTAAAAAACAGCTCAAAAGATTTTGCTAAATATTTTATTCTACCATTTTCGGGCACGAGAAGACTGTTGGGCTAGGTCACACGTTCCTAAAAATTCGATGAGTGGGTCATTTTGATCATAGGTCATTATGGGTCAATCTATTTGTATCTTAAAACGGCGGAGAAGATTTGAACTAAATTTAGTATCCTACGGTTTTAGGGCACGAGAAAATCATTGGGCTAGGTCACATGCTCGAGAAAATCCGATTAGTTGGTCATTTTTGGGTCACTGTGGATCAAGCTTATTTTATCTGAAAAACGGCTCAGACTATTTAGACTAAATTTTATATCCTAGGGGTTTCGGGCACGAGAAGACAATTGGGCTTGGTAACATGTTCGAGAAAATTTTATTAGTGCGGCATTTTGGTCATGGGTCATGATATTTGAATTCAAAACTAATTTTGACCGAGCATAGGTCGGTCTTCCCTGCTCGTTCCAACCTAATAAGCATCTATTTACGTCAAGAACTAACAAAGTACGAAATTTGGTACAATTACAATCTCCAGATTCCGAGACATAGTTAACACGGAAATCCTGAAATAGCATCCATCATAGCAGAACCACCCGTTGTGTGACATACACCAAAATGTAATTAACACCAATTTATGCCACTCTAACTGAATATTAAGTTAGATGAGATTTTGAGATACTTTTTGAGATACAGCTATCCCGGTAATCGCGAAAATCAAAACAACTCCGCCAGTTGTTCGATATACACCAAAATATAATCAGCACCAATTTATGTCAAAGTGTAGGAAATATGTAGTTTGATGAAATACCGAACTTTAGTTCTTGAGATATAGCCATCATGGAAATCGTGAAAAATGCAGCATAACAGCGAAACCTGCTGGGTGATATATACCCAAATATAATCAGCGCCAATTTATACAAGGTGTAACTGAATCTGCAGTTTAATTAATTTCAGTGCATTAGTCCTTGAAATATAGCGGTTACAATTTTTGTGTCATACATGGACTAACAGACAGAAAGGCTGATAGACAAATTTCAGAAATAGAAAAATCATGTTCAGGACATCTCATAACGAGTAAAAAATGAAACTCCACAGCTGCGTATATTTGACACCCACCTTGATTGCAAAACTCGTTACGGAAATATAACCATGATTAAGGAAGAATTTTGCAGAATTATGCTCAAAAGTTCGTAACAGTTTAAACATACCTTATATTAACAAATTAAATACATATTACTACACAAACTTTTGTTGAGAACTAATACTATTTTTATCATTTTATTCCTAAATAAATCTAAAATGGAAAAATGTTTTTCGTTTAAACATATTTATCATTTTCTAGCATAAGAGAATCCATGAGAGCCAAATTATAATGATTTATTTTAGAACCAATCATAACAAATGCTGTGCAACCTTCATTTCAAAAAAGTGTTATGCTCCTACCGATAAAAAAAAAGATATAATTTTCAAACGAAAACGTGTATTTTTGTTTATCCCTCTGAGCGTTTTGAAAAAGGGTAAAATTGTAATGTTGTTTTCACTACATTTTGTTTTAAATGCTAAAAAACTATGATTCTTTCAGCATTATAAATAAAACATAATTACAAATATGAATGTAACCCTTGAGAGTATTAATCATTCTTCAATGTTTTTAAAATTCATTAAATCTATAGAATTATATTATCTTAAACATTGCAAATATTGCAGTGAAACCTGGAGCTTAGTGAACGGAATATTACGTTCTACACGCTTAGAGGGTTAAAAAACAAACATTTCACTACAATGTATCAAAATAACTTCCGTTTGAAGGCCATTTTTTTCTACTGAAACATAATTTATTAAGAAGCAATTACTTAATATTTTTATGATGGTTCAAAAATATGTTTTCGAACTTTCATTATAATGTAAAATGTTTACTTTAATTCACATCTATGACAACTCGCATATTAATCGACATTGAAAAGAAAATTTCTACTACAAATTTTTTCGACACGAGGAGAGCCGCGGGAAAAAAATAGATTATAACTAAC
Organism: Maratus michaelseni; assembly: GCA_963931845.1. Lineage (NCBI taxonomy): Eukaryota > Metazoa > Arthropoda > Arachnida > Araneae > Salticidae > Maratus > Maratus michaelseni. The sequence continues at coordinate 143,840,800 of OZ007594.1, read as the reverse complement.
AATTAACAAAAGAATCTTACAATATTATTGATTTTGCAATATAGAAATCACACGTCACTTTGTGTATAATTATTTCACATTCAGTAAAAAATAATGCTTTATGTCACATCTAACTAACTACTATATATATATTTTTAATAAAACAACCTTTCTGCACATTTTGCACATTCTATGCACCATGATGTTCGTCACAAGAAAACATTTTGAAAATTCCACTTTTCAAGCAATGCACGTTCTTCAGTGTTAATAAGTTACAAAAGTTTCCCTTGATTTCTGTCAAAAGTCTAACATGGCGAAAATAATAATTTTACTTTTGCATAAAGGGGAAAATAAATATATTCTTTCAGAGGTTCAAATCCTATACAAATATTTCTACGTCCATTCAGAATGCACAAGCATGTTAACATGAATATAGAATTTGAAATTGAGATGGAGGCATTTTCTTAAAGAATAAAGCGAAAACTGTATTTTTAAAACGATGATACTACAAGTTTAACATCCACCATTATTTTCAAAATCACTTCTCTCTTTCTGTATTTCAGAAAGGTAACATTAGAATTTCAAAATTTTCGTTTTTCAAATTATACAATATTAAAAAAAAATACTTTATCTTTTATTTAAAATGAACCTCATTTACGCATGCACAATGCTCATATGTACAAAAAAAAGATATAAATGAAGGTCACTATTCCAAGTATTTTGTTTTATTTCTTATTCTTACATTTTTTTAAAATCTTGAATGTTATCTCTCTGTCTCTCTCTCTCTATATATACATACACACACACACACACACACACACACACACACATATATATATATATATATATATATATAGAGAGAGAGAGAGAGAGAGAGAGAGAGAGAACATTCGAAACCTAAGATTAAACCAATGGAGGGATTCTTTACAGATATCTCGTTTGCATTTTAATATCTTTAACTGATTCATTTTGTATATGATATTGCGACCCATGTCTAATTTTGTATCTTTATACTTTGTCAATCTTGTTTGCAGTTTCATTTTTAGGACACTTTCAATTCCAGAAAAAAAATTTTGGTTGGTTCAAAAATTTAAATTCTGTTCAGAATGAAAAAGCAACTAAAACAAGTGGTTAAGTGTGATTGAAGATCGCACAAAGGGTTTCGTTTAGTATTCCTTTCAAAACACTTTATCCTTTCTTTAATAAATCCAAATAAATTTCATTTTCCATAAAAAAGGGTCATGTTTTTTATAAAGTAAAAAATTACCGGCCTATTTTCTCGTTTTTTCGAATATCTGAACCGATCCGGTAGCGGGAGAAGCCCGCTATTATACTCTGTCATAATAATATCTGTCATGTGGACTAAATGCGATAATTAAAAAAAATCAATTTCAAAATTAAACATTCTGTATAAGACCTTAAAAATGTTAAAATATGCCAATATTTCCATAATCAGGTTTTTATCATGATTCAATACGTTCCTAAAACGTATATGTTTACTATTCCCTATTACTGATATTGATACTCTCTTTGTGTTATTCGCAAACATATGAAAAATCCGTTATGACGTCAGATTAACTTTCTTTTTAATTCTCTAATGACGTCATATTATGCTGCTTTCTGTATTTACACATACTCATACTCCTTGTATTATTGAGAAATGTTTGGAAATTTCTGTTTTATTACCAATATGACGTCATATTAATCTTTTTTTTCAATTGGTGAAACTTTTATTTCATTTTCATTTTTCGCGTGGAAATCTTTCAATACAAAATTAATTATTGTAGAAAGAACTTTATTGAGGATTTTTAATTGCTGGCAACTGCTATAACGAAAAATGTTTAAATTTAATAGGAAACGGCTGTTCGATTTTGGGTTTTTTATCTCTATATATTAAAATAATACGATTTTTTTTTCAAATTTTATGATTTTGAACTTCATAGCAGCTTATCAGCTATAAGTATACAAAATTGCATGCCTGTAAATTAAATAGCTTCTTAGAACTGGTTTAATGTTCGATATTAAACATGTGCATAATTAATGCTTATTTACAAAATAAGCAAAAAAAAAATTAAAAAAAAAACAGTTTTGGAGAATAATTGTTGTTTTGTATGTGTTTAAAAATTTTATTTTTTCTTTTTCTTTTCTATTATATTTATTTAAAAGAAATTACTCTGAAATATAATATTTCTTCTTTTTAAATTTGTTATATGTAATTAAACTTCCTTCATTAATATTTCAACATTCTGTTGAACTTAATTAAACTAATTAATTTATAATAATTGTAAATGAACCAGCTTAAATACATCGATATTTCTTCTTATCTGTTATCATTTTTTCTGTGTGCACCTAAAGAAAACAGTCAGCAAATTATCCATAAAACACTCCAAGTACAAAAGAAAAATGCAGACATTATAATTAGTTTTTTTTACAAATTATATAAATTAGACTTATCATTCCAAGAATAAATAAATTGCTGATAACTCATTAATCATTCTTAGTTTATTTCCATGTATGTAGAAGGGCTTTTGGTAGAATGAAGAGAAAATAGATCAACAAGACGGAATGAAATATTACGCAAGTAAATATTAATATTTTATAAATTATTTAATATCAGTGAATATTTGAGTAATTAAAACAATAATATTTAAACAAACTTTATACAGCTCTCCTTTTTCAAAAGAAATATATACATATAAACATACGCACACGCGCACTTACAAATATATACGGGGGCGCAAACGGTCAGAGAATTTTCAGGGAATACTCCTGTTTAATTTAATTTTTTATTATTTTTGTAAAGGAAAATTACGTTTAATTAATCGCGCGATTAAATAAGAAAACTTATTTGGAAAGAGAATTCTGGCGCTTTCACTGAAAAATTGGCTAACCGTTTGCCATCCTGAGCACAGGAGTCATTCTTTAATAACATGTACATGTGAAGTTAAATATTTGAATTATTTCATTGGGGATAGTTGTAAAATTTCGCGATTTTAGACTGTCTTTTATAATTTACCAAGCTTGTAAGTGCAACGGTCACGTGACAGATATGTAGTTCATTAAATATTTCGATTGCAATAAAAATGTTTACAGGGGAGAGACAAAAAAGAATGATCCTGTGCACAAATTGCATGCAAAAGATATTTTAAGTAAGGTTACATTACATATAATATTATGAAGACTTCAGAAAAATTAAAGTAAAAAGCAAAATATGATAAGAAACACAAATAAGGTTAACACATCCCGTACTAGTCGTGTTACTCACATATTATATGATAACAAAATATACCACACCAGAAATTTCGTTTAAAAGGACTCGATAACATTTAATTTACAAAAAAATCCCTATCCAATATATCCCTTTTTACCACTTTTTTCATTAAAAAGAACTTACAAGGTATATTTTGATGAATTACCGTGTAGATCTGATAACGAATAATATGCGAAAAAGGATTTTTATTGGATATATGCCCATTTAAGTGCTTTAAATTTCCAATCATTAAATTCATTTTTCTCATTTTATGTTTTTCAAATCCATATGTACGATCAAACTGCTAAAACTGCAACATATACTTTCCAAATTATTATGAACAATCCTAAAGATGCTTTCCATAAAATAATAAATTATCGGATTTTGAGAGATATAAGCAATTTATTTATTCTTTAATAAAATTATATTAAAATAAGCATTTTTATTGCATTTTTACTGCATTTTTACTGCATTTTTACATATGTCATGACCAGGGCTTTACAAATTTCATAAAATCTGGTAGATAGCAAAAAATTCTAGTCGCCTGTAAAAAAATATTCTCAACCCCTCTCCCTCGGCATTATTTTTCAAAAACCAAGAAAGTATTTTATGAATTAATTGAGAAAAATATAACAAACATAGTTTTGAATCCTTACTTATAGTTTAGAATAGTACATACGTTATATATATTTACTTCAGATAAATTACTTATAAATCACTTATATGCTATTATTTATTAAAATGAATGTGATATATTAATCAATTTCAATTCTGAACAAGAAAATCTGATTTTAAACTTAGAAAAAAAAAACTTGAGCATTTTTTAGCATTGTATAAAATGTTAGATGCCACAGAGGCTGTATTGACATTATTACTGTTTTATTGAACCCTTCCTCCCCCCCCCCGACATTCTAATCACTTGACATGCTAGCTAGAGTGATAAAGAATGGCGTTTTATGTTCATGAGATGGATAATGCCATTTAAACTTTGTTCTACCATTTAAAGTACGAGAAAAAAGAAAAATCACTGCTTGCCGCGCACGAGTAGGGATGCGGGAGAGGGAAAAAAAAATGCCGTATGTGCTATTTTCTTAGGGCAATATTTCAAACAAAAACTCCGCCAGATTAAATAACTTGATCGCCAGTCGCCAGTGGTGACCTGACGACCGCATTTTTCAAGCCCTGGTCATGACATTTTATTTGCTCTTCTTAAGCTAATTCACTTTTTGAAAATCTTTACCTAACTCTACTTCTTAAATAAATTTACTTTTTAATTTACTTTTCGATTTTCAAATTTTAACACATGAATGGCAATTCTTTTCTTAATTACATATTTTCCCTTCATAAAACCATTTAATATACTTTGTCCAAAATGTATTATAAAATATTCAAATAGGAAATGTTCAAAGATCACAGAGTCCTTTTAGAAAAAAAGATTAGAAAGTAAATGCAAACAAAATGTAAGTTGTAGTCACTAAATGAAAGGCTTAGGTAAATTATATTTATATGATATGTATTAATCTCACTCTCGTGGCGAAATAGCCAGGGGATTGAGATTTTTGCACGCGTAACTGAATAAAGTCTATTTAGTTGTTCTGTCAGTTACAAGATTTTGGAGTTTAAGGTAAACGCTCCAAATACACCCTCTGAGCGTCTGAGGGCTTTCCTGCATTTTCACATAAACGCTCATAAAACTAATATTAATTCAGATTTTCATTTACGGTTTGTTTCTAAAATACACTTCATATCTCTTTATCATACATACAGTGTGATTCATAAATATCGAAACAATAGGCTATCTCCTTAAATATTGCCCCTAGGCACATACTTCCAATTGCAAAGTTACACAAAAAAGGTGCAAAATGTGATGAGACAAGTTGGTGGGTCCATGGTGGGTCTATTTGAGAAAATACAAAAATTAAATTTTTATACGGTCCCCGTAGGATAAAATTTCCAATTAGGAATTTTTTTCTTATACATTCTTGAATTAAACAAAAAAAATCCATCTTGATATTTGCAAAATTCACAGAGATATTAATATCCAAAATCCGTGACTTCCACCACTTAAGCATACTTCTGAGCAAAGCGATATCAGTTCATTTGAAACGCAAGTTAGGGATTGAACATAAATTTACACATTATTAAAAGTCGGTCTAAGACAATGCCTTAACTTTTAGATATAATATAACAGCGTATAGATTTTTGCGTTGAACTTGCTTAAGAAATATGCTAGAGATCTGCATGAGACCGAGCTTTGCGCCAGGTCCGTAACTGGCAAGCCACGCTAGCCGTGTCGTGCCGGCCCGTGTCTTTATTATTCTTAAGACGTGTCGGACGGGCAATAAGTTCTGTAAAAATAGTAATAGCGATAATCAAACTCTTGTTAACGGAATCATTGGAAATATGTTTTAATAAATTACACAGAAATATTTTCAAAAATCTACTTTTTGTTATACAGCTTCAAAACTTATGATGTTTGTAAACCTATTTTTCATTTATTCCAAGCAACATTGTTTAAAAAAATCAATATTCGAATGTAATAATCTAAGGGTATAAATAATTATTAAAGTTACTATTGCGTATTTTTTTAATAGATGCCAAGCTTCCAATAATCTTCCCGTTATAAGTAAGTTTATTTGACCTAGGTTTAATACGAACTCTTTTAAGAAATTCATTTAAATAAATTAGACTTAAAACCTTTAAATTAAGTAAGTGAAACATTCATTAAATAAATTTTCTGGTTATAAAGTGGTTAACTGGTTCAAATTAATCTACATATTACGGAGGATTACTGGGAGGTTTGGCAGCTATGTAATTGTCATGCGAACACATAGTAATCTAAAATGTATTGTAAAATTTTCTTATAAATATGTATGCAGTATTCTTTAAAATAATCTTAATTGTATCTTAAGAAAAATGGAATTTTTTTTTACAAATTTCATCCTGTGCAGAAATCTAAAATATGCACAGACACCTGTCTAGATAATGAATTAAATAAAGTTAAGTTCATCGCCCATGAAAATGGTTTTCTTTCACATCATATCAATAAACCCATCTATGACCTAAAATATAAAGTGCATAAAATAAATTTATATCTCTAATAAACTTAAATTTTGTAACTTTGGCTGTATACCAGATTTGTATATGAGAGACTAGGATTTGCATTAAACAAATTTAATATCTGTACCCGAGAGTCAAACGACCGAAAAAGAGAATACTATTAGGTGCCAATCTTTGTTTAAAAATTTAAATGCTTAAATGCATTTTTTTGTATCATAGGTTTTTCTTCAAAATCTCATCTTTAAATTGATATAGTTCAATAACCGTTAAAGATAAATTGTTCAAACTTGGAATATATTTTTTTCAAATATATTTCTTAAATTTCCATTCTTCGCCAAAATTTGAAAAAAAAAATCATTTTGAAAATATGATTTGTTTAAAAAAAAAATGCATCTTTTTTTTTTTTTACTTGCTATTTTAAATATTTTTTTAATTAATATTTTTTTAAAATGCTGAATCAAAATTAAAACTTATATATTTCTGTTTAATTAATAGAAAAAAATTCATTCAACAAATAATATTTCGAGTTATAACAATTTTAAATTAGTCTGAAGTTTTTGAAAAAAAAAGTATTTTTTTTTAAATTTGTAAGACGTCTTATGATGCTATTATGTTTACAAATTATATGGTTAACCATCACAAAAAATTCACAATTCTAGCTCTATAAATAAATAAAAATAGTAATAAATGTTTCCTGGACACCTTGCAGTAACATTGTTTCTTAAATTACAGGCATTTCAATTTGTGTCTGATCCCTTGAAACCTCACGAATTATTAAAACGGCCATATCTCTCAGAGTTTTGCAGATATCAAGTGGATTTTTTTGTTTAATTCAGGAATTGATAAGGAAAAATTTCCTAACTGGAAATTTTATCCTACGGGGACCGTATAAAAAGTTAATTTTTGTATTTTCTCAAATAGACCCCCCATGGAGTTGCAACTTATCTCATCAAATTTTGCATCTTTTTTTATGAAACTTTGCAATTGGAAGTATCTGCCTAGGGGCAATATTTAAGGAGATAGCCTATTGTTTCGATATTTATGAACCACACTGTATATCTTAAAATACAATTCCGTTAAAAACATTTTTGTCTACAGCCAATTTAAGTTGTTTCTGGGAAACGGAAAAATACGGGCAAATGTTACACAAAAGTGCAATAAATAATACTTACTGATAATGTGTAAAAAGATGACACGAAGGTGAAAAATAAAGAAAAAATATTTTGGTGACATATAAGTAGCATTCAGAGACCAGTGGATCCATGCGAGGAATTTGCACTGCAATATCTAATACTTTTTAGGTTTGAGACTTCAGCTTAATATTTCAAAAATTATATTATTCTTGTAAGTAGGCTCAGAGAAACTGTGAAAGAGAAGGCATTAAATTTTGGAGCGGGGGGGGGGGTTAAAGGAAAGAGTATGATAGAATCGTTTGGCAAAGTAATTCTTTGACAAATAATAATAAGATCTAAATTAAGTAAATATAACAAAAAAATCTTAAATAAAAAATAAAGTATCACAGAGTCAGAATAGAGGACATAAATTTGGTGAAGAATGACACATATTTATATATTTTTCACGCGTAATTTTACTGACTTTTTTTAACTATTTGTTCATTTATTTATTTATTTATTTATTTTAGTTCTGCGTCAATTTGTCGCGCACATTTCATTGCGGAACAATTCATCGCGCACAATTCGTTGCAGCGTCAATTCGTCGCAGCGTCAATTCATCGCGGCGACAATTCGTCGCGGCTCAATTCGTCCCGACGTCAATTCGTTGCAGCGAAAACGCACAATTCATCGCTGAACAATTCATCGCGCACAATTCGTCGCAGCCTCAATTCATCGCATCGTCAATTCGTCGCGGCGTCAATTCGTCGCGGACTCAATTCGTCCCGACGTCAATTCGTCGCAGCGAAAACGTCTTTGAAGGCTATTATGATAAAAATAAAGATAATTCAGTAAAATTACTTTGATAATTTGTTTTTTAGATTTAGAGAATTGTAACTAACATTTTACAGGCAATTTTGGAGGAATATTTTTTCATATGTGATTTTTGTGAATTTCCCTGATGAAATTACATATGCGTACACAGGGTACAAAAGAGGACCCCCCCCCCTACTCCTTATATTTGAAAGAATTAGGAAGTACAAAAAGTATTTAGAGATGTAAACATAACAACTTTTTGTGATTGTGATTGAACTGATCGCTTCATGAATGCAATTTCATTATATGATATTTTGGCTTTAAAAGTTTTTTCATTCATTTCAACTATACTAATAAAAGAAAGTTGTTTGTTTTTCTGAGTTCTGTGTGTGTGAGAGAAATGACAAGCGAAATCTACCGCACGTAGAAGTCTGAAAATTTGGGTGCGGATAGTCCAAGGCAGTCCCTGAAGACCTGAGGCTCAGATTTTTCATATTTTAAGACCCGGAGCCCCTGGGGCCCTTTTAAGGTTTTTGCATCTAAATTGTTAATAATTTGCCCCGGTTTTATCCAATCTCTCTTGTTTTCGTGGCCATTTCTCCATTAAGCTTTCCCCCATTTCCACATTGTAGTTAGGGCCCTGGCCCCCTGTGACCCGATGCGTTGTTCACTTCAACCTTTTGTGTGCCATGCATTTTTCACCCTCTCTAATTGTGTCACTCTCTCAATGCGTGACTTTTAAGTTGCGTCTTGGACTTCTCTCAACGGGCCACCACCCTCATATTTCTATTGACCTTTTTTAGCATTTCTTTCAAATTTTATTCCAACGATTAATTTATAACCTATGCTTAATTTCGTCTAATTGAAGATGTAAAGCGCTACGTACTAGGATCTTTTAAGACGTTTTCCTCTTAAGGTCTTACTCAAAACTATCAGTTGGAACCTTTTGGAACGTATCCCTTAAAAATCGACCGATCCACTAAGCTTTTGTTTACTGATAACTTTTTAGGACTTCCAGCTACAAAAGAACGACAAAATTTTCTCGGTCAAGTCCTGACCCTCCTGGGCACTTTAAAATTTTTGTGCCCTAAATTGATAATAATTAGCCCCATTTTTGCCCGATTGTTGGGGAGATTTTGGGTGTTAACTCCTTCGTTTTTGGGGCTTTATCTCCGTTAAGATTTTCACCATTTCTACTTTCCAGTTAAGACCCTGGCCCCCTGGGACTCAGTATAGGGGCAACGTTGAAGATTTTTGTTCCCTAAATTTTTAATAACTTGCTCCCTTTTAATCCGATCTTTTTCGTTTTCGGTGCCTTTTCTTCATTTAGTTATTCCCCGGGGCCCGACTCGAGGCCCCTTGAACTGTTTGTGTGCTATGCATTTTTCACCCCCCGTAATTGTGTCACCCTCTTACTAAGCGACTTTAAAGTTTAGTCTTGAACTACTCTCCCCGGTTCACCACGCTTATATTTTTATTGGGTCCCTAGGGCCCTTTTTAAGCATTTCTTTAAGTTTTATTCTAATGATTAATTAATAAACTATGCTTAATTTTGACTAATTGGAGATCTAATGTGCTACCAGGACCTTTTAAGATATTTTCCTCTTAGAGCCCTGCGCAAAACTATCGATTGGAAATTTTTGGGCCCCCTGGTATAGCTCCCTTAAAAAGCGTCCAATTTACTAGCTTTTTTCTCGCAACTTTTTAGGACTAGAAAAATTACAAAAAAAAAAATTATTTATTGACATATGCTTACACAGGGTACAAGAGAGACCACCACAAAATTTTCAGACTTCTACGTGCGGTAGATTTCGCTTGTCATCGCGCACACGTACACAGAACTCAGACAGACAAACACTTTCATTTTATTAGTATAGATGAAATAAATGAAAAAACTTATAAAACCAAAATACTACTTAATGAAATTGCATTCATGCAGCAATCAATTCAATCACAATCACAAAAAGTATTTTATGTTTACATCTCTCAATACTTTTTTACTTCATCATTCTTTCAAATATAAGGGGGGGTGGGTTGTACCCTGTGTACACATATGTCAAACAATAATTTTTTTTAAAAAAATTTAAAGCATTCTTTTAAAGCATTTGTATTCATCATTTTTTCATGATCTGGGTGATTTTATCCTAAATCCTTCGCAATTTTTTTGGTTATCTAAAGCAATATTCTATCTCTAATTTAAATAAGAAGTGACTTGCTCTTATTCATTAAACTTTCATGTTCACAATAAGGAAATTCTCCAAAAATCACTTATAAAAAAATTCCTCCGAAATCGCCTTTAAAATGTTAGTTATAATTCTGTATATCTAAAAAACAAATTATCATTAAATAATTTTACTAAATTATCCTTATTTTTATCATAAAAGCCTTCAAAGACATTTTTGCTGCGACGAATTGATATCACGACGAATTGACGTCGCGACGAATTGAGCCCACGACAAACTGAGCCCGCGACGAATTGAGCTCGCGACGAATTGTCGCCGCGATGAATTGACGCTGCGACGAATTGTGCGCGATGAATTGTTCCGCGATGAATTGTGCGAGATGAATTGACGCGACACCATTTATTTGGTTAGAAATATTTGCTTTCGACGTTTAAGAAATATTATTTGACTGTAAGTCTTATCTGTTGTCATGCTCTTACTTTTAAATATTGCTGTTCACTTCTCACTTTCAAAAATGAAAAAGAAATAATACAAAATAATTTATAACATAATGGTATTTTTGATTTTTATCTATCATGATATATTTCGACTTATATTTCTATGTTAAACTTATATAAGATTTATATTTGTCAAGATTCTATTTCGTAAAAATAATTTCGATTTATATATATATATATTTTTTTTACAATGCAGAAGTCGAACAGACATTATCCTTACGCCGTACAGAGATCATGAACAAAAAACAGAAATATAAGTAAAAAGATAACACCAAACACAGGAACAAAGTAAAGGGTAATTAACATGAGAACCACATAAAATCAAGAAGTTAAAATGTGTAAAGAGTACCTGGCCTCCCAGTAACGGGAGTAAATGCAACTCTTCGTGAGTGCTGAACAGTCAGAGAGATGGTCAGCAGTCATCGCCGCACCACTGCGGCAGTGGGGGCAGGCAGTACTATCCACTATCTGTAGACGGAAAAGATGAGCATTTAAACAATCAGGCTTTGTCGCGAGACGAAAGGCAGCTACAGCACTGCTTCTTGGATAATCGGGGAGGTTAGAGATGGTATCTCTCCACGATTTTTCTTTTGTTCGTTCCTTTAGTAGTGATATATGGGATCTCTTAATTATTTGATTAACCATTGAAGAGGCAGATTTATAGTTAATTAAGTTACAATGATCTCGGCTGCAAAATTGTTACTCATTTAGTACCACCCAGGGAGCACGTGTAGCTTAAAGAATACTACGGACGCGAGTAACGTTGCACCTCTATTTATATAAATGATTGTGAAATTACCTATCTGTATGAAAATATAATTTTATTGGATCCTTTCAGAAGAATTGTTTGAAATTTGTTAATTAGTTGTAAATTTCATGCGGAAGTGCTCGTCTGTCAATTATAAGGCGGGGACAGATAACATTTAAAAATCACATGTAAAACAGTTGACAGTAATGAACCTTATTTTCGGGGGCTTCCGAAGTAATTTCAGTACTTTTCTCAATAGTTTTGGCTGAAGTTAAACAATAAATATATCCATCAGCCAAAAATAAAATAAAAAAATACAATAGTTACGCAATTGTGATATGTAGTATTTAAGTATTTGATTATTGAATTTTTTAATTAATATATATTTTTTTTTCAAACGCTCAATTTATAATTGAACTTCTGGCAAAACTATAAAAAAAAAAAAAAAAAAAACACCGAATATCCTTGAGTACACAATAAAAAAATGTTTTTTTTTTCTTTTTTTTTTTTCTTTTTTTTTTATGTACCATAATATAATATGACCACAGACGAGAAATAATATAAACTTTTCCGAATTTCCCGAGATTGCAAAAAAAAAAAAAAAAAAAAAAAAAAAAATTATCTTTAGAAACCACACAAACGAACAGATTTGAAAGATATAAACAAAGATCTTAAAAAAAAACAAAAAAAACATGTTTCTTTTGCTTTTTATTTGGAAACATTTCGACGAGCTTTCACAAAGTATTTTAGTCAGATTTTGCATACCGAAATATACGTGTTTCAAACGCAATAAATTCTCAAGTAAGCATTTTCAATTGCGTAATCCATGTAAGACTAACAACATAGTAAACTTTTAATGTGAATGCTGTTATTTAGCATGCTTTTCTGTTAAACGTGCCTATTGATCATCAAAATGCTCACTTGAGAATTAATTGTATCAGAAAAAGAATTATAATACGAGTCGAGAAATCTGTTTAATGCACTATAAAATGTTCTCGGACAGGTTTCCGAAAAATACGAGCAGCAATTTTTTTAAAAACAAATACCTCTTGAAATCTCTAAAATCTATTGTTTTCTGATGTTTCTAAAAGTAAAGGAACGGTTTTCGGAATCATGGGTAACTCGGAAGAGGTTATACTCAATTTTCATTCATGATATATTATATTTTCCTTTGTTAAGAAACATTTGCCTTTTTTTAACGTGCAGCATCCGAGATAAAGGTACATCAATGTCAACTGTTTTGCCTATGATTTCTTTTGTTTGTTTTCAAAAAAGCGTATCTGTTTCATTTTTTATTTTCATTCCTTGGTGAGAGATTAATTTTTAGCTTGACTACTGACAAAACAAACAAAACAAAACAAAATATTAAAAACCTCAAGTATTTCCTGAAAAATAGGTACATCAATCGCGGCGTTTTTATATGGGATTTGGCAAGTGGTCCCTTCCTCTTAAGGATTACTGTCTGTTGTATGCATCATAAAATCATATAAATAATAACATAATTTTTTACCCAAATTAAGTTTGTTAATATGAATTGTTTCCAACGTTTGCTTACCAACTGTAATATGTCTGTTAAAATTTCAACTACGCTAATTGATGAATGGGTTGGCTAAATTGGAAATCAAAATTAATGTAAAATGTGTTATGCTTTAGAATTATAATAGACGAGCTTACCATATGTTGGCTTGATACACTTATAATCAAATCTGACATCTATCCATTATTCTTCTTATAATCACTATGTAGATAGGTCGCTATGTCATGGGGTCAACCCAGTGGCAATGATATTTTTGCCGTCTATCTTTTAAAAAGGCACATACATATTATTGCTTGTTGGAATTTTTATTGAATTTCTCTGATAAGCGTAAGTTATTAATAATGATGTGCAATTATTTAATAATTGATCGGTTCAATTATTTAACTTAAAACTAATAATTTTATTTAAACAATCTATTTTATTTTATAAAAAAATTATCGTCAAAAAGATATATAAACACTTCAGTATGCTGATGTTTCAACAGTAATGAATGAAACAGTTAGATCATGTATAAGTTTTGCTTTTGTAACCTTTATAATATCTTTTTTGCACTCTTTTATTTAACTAAACATTTTTTGGGGTATTTTTCCATTATACCAACACTTTTGCCGCCAAGCGTAAATAGTTAATGTCAAATTAATCATTCACATAAAAAATATCATTGTCGGTGCAAAATTGATCATTTAAAAAGTACAACATTGCAAAATTACAGACATTCACGAAATATTTTATTATATCAATACAAAAATACACTGAAAATAACAGAACATACAAATATTATACAATAAAATTTAATTTAATTTAAATTGCTGGCATGAAATTGCAAATGTATCTTTTATTCAGTAAACATTTCAAATTTATTAATAAAGAGGTGGCGTCGTCACATAAACTGTGTGAAATAGGTTTGTGAAAAATGACGAACAATACAGCGGTGTCTTTTATTATGCCAGTTTGAGGTACCCTATTAATATCTTATTTGTATAAATATAAGAAGTATATAATACCCATAATTTCTCAACAGATTGACAGATTCATTTTTAGAGTCAACAAAATTATATTTGTAATTTACTGTGAAATGTTCGTAGCCCTCGTAAATTCCATAGCCCTGAAAATTTATAATGCAGATTACTCAACATCAGGTGACTGATAAATAGTAAAAATAGTCTCGGTTTCAACAAAATTTTAAGTTATAATTTAATCAAAAATATTTTCGAATCAAAAAGGAGCAAATTAATTTGTTTTGTCTGCTTACGATTAAATAATTAAAACAAGAATGAAAAATCATGCGTCAAGCATAGATTATGTAGCACTTTCCAACGCTTCCAAAATAATTTTACAAAACATACCGTTTAATAAGCTAAAAGATAACATCTAAGTAAACAATTTGGAAAACGCATAACATATTTAAAAACATAATTTCAGGAATTTCCAACAGATACAATATTCGGAAAAATATCCGAATACTTTTATTCAGCCCTGTATATGATCTATAGATTTGTATATGCTAGGATGCTAAATTTTAGTTTAGTTAGGAAACGCGTAGCACAGTTTAAAATTATCTTTCTGGAGTTTCTGTCAATAAACGGAAATGTGTTCGCGAACTTTTGTGCTGCCCTGTATAGGATCTACAGAATTTATACACACCACGTAATAGACAAAAAGCGAGTTAAAATTAAAATCGCGTTTAGTAACTTAAAACGCACTTCCAGGAATTAGTGTTAACAGACAGTAGAGAATTCTTTTGTGTGTCCCTGTAAATGAACGATGACTGCTATACACACACTATTCTGTAGTAAGCCTCTTGTAATGCACCTTAGATATATATATATAAATTTAAATGCGTTTAAAATAGTGAAACATTATTTAAATAAACCGCAGACGATTTTTCTCCATAGACGTCATGTAACGGAATTCTTTTGACTGTCCCTGTAAAGTAACTATAAGTGCTATGCACACCCTATTACATATTAAGCTTCTTCTAATGCACCTTAGTGATATATATAAATTTCAATGCGTTTAAAATACTGAAACATTATTTAAATAAACCGCAAATGATTTTCCCATAGACCGCAATGTAACGGAATTCTTTTGAGTGTCCCTGTAATAAAACTATAAGTGCTACACACTTCCATTGAAATAGGGAACATGCTATAGATGACGACAATAACATATAAAAATTACAGAGCAATCCGAGCATATTTACGGGAGTTAGAGCACGGACAGACGGCAGACGGCCAGACGGCAGACGGCAGACGGCAGACGGCCATACGGCCAGACAAACCGAAGTCATAAGCACTTTTCAACTAGGTTGGAAAGTGCTAAAAAGATTGACTTTCAATAAATAGCGAGTCGCAATGTTTTTGAATGGTTTGCAATAAAAATTATTTTCACGGTCAGGATTGAAATAAATTGTGAATCAGCATACATTTTGGCATGGTATTGGTTTAACGGAAGAATACTGTTTAGGTGTGTTCGTAATTATATAAATACGTAGCACCTATTGTCGTCGCTTGGTCCGTCCGTTTGTCCGTCCGTCTGTCCATCCGTCTGTCTGTCCGTCCGTCCGCATATAACAACGCAAAAACTACCCAACCGAATGGTTTGGAATTTAAGATATATTATCTTTGCAGAATTTTGTCGAGACATTTCATTTTTTTTTAAATCGAATCAAAACTTTAGGAGATATTAATAAAAATATTTATTAAGAAATCTGAATTAAAAGAAAAAAAAAATCGGTGCTTTCTTGTTAGAGGAGCTTCCGAGGTTTAACCGTCAAGCGACCGAGGTACTTATTTTATGACAGAAATAAATCTGCAGAAGATATAATTCATTTCACAGAATTAAAAATCATCAAGATCTGAATATTTATATAACTAGCTATAGTACGAACGCACCTCATTTGTCACGTTTGACGTACAATTTCCAACTTGTTTATTTTTGTTGTTGTTATTGTTTTTTATATGTTAAGAGGGAATTTTCTGACGAATTTTTTATTCATATCCTGACATGCTAGAATTATATAAATTGTGTACATAGGTGTGTTTCCAAAGACAAAAAAATAATACTTTTAGAAATTAAATTAAAAAAATAATTTGAAAGTCATTTTTCCGTTAGCCTGCTGCAGGTGATAAATAGTCAAATAATCTTTATAGTTACAATGGTTTAAGAGTTATAACAACAATGTGGTTAATTTTGTAACAAACCATTCTCGCCAAAATACGCCAAATGGCTGTGAAACTGTAACAACGAAATATTTTAAACACGAAAAAAGAGGAAGTATAAATAAAACATACCACGTGTAATAAATTAAAAAAAATACTTTTTATTATTTAATAATTTAAAATAAATGAAAGTATGATTATGCGTTGCGAAAACAACTTAGAAATCTTGAATAGATAGCGTACATAATGGTTTTTATTTTTGTTTCCTGTTGTCATATTTTAAAATAAACAAACAGGGAGAATTCTTTATTTTTTAATAAATTCACTAGTTAGCGATTACTATCAAGCATAAATCAAATTTATGAATTTTCCATAATCGGGGGTAACGAAAATTGTTTGGTACTACATGGATTGCAGTCATGAAAATAATCGTGTTTTTTAAGATAAACACTATATTCTCAGAAAAAAAAAATGTATTTTTCCTAAAGCTGTTTTTACGTCTATATTAAATTTTTATTTTCAAATACTGAAAAAAAATATTGCTCCGAAATTTCGTGAATCATCAGTATTAAATATAATATCTATGATTAAACTTTTTTATTAGTATTAAAAACCTTATTTAAAATTTAATTAAACTAATTAATTTGGTATGTTAATTATTTAGTATGGTAATTAGATAAAATAAAGAAACATATTTTTATCAGTTATCATTTTCTGTGTGAACTAAAGGAAAGCACTCAACAAATTATCTCTATAAAAACAATGTAAAGAAAAAAAATTTGAAATAATAATTAAGACTTTCTTTCGCTAATTATATAAATTGGATTCTTATTATTCCAAGAGGAAAATAATTTGCTGAAAACAAAATAATCCTTCTTAGTTCATTTGCATACACGCGGAAAGCTTTTTAATAGAATAAAGAGAAAATCGATGAATAAGAAGGAAGCTTAGATTAAGCAGGCAACCTGAGTGACACTTAAATATACACTTGCTGGGAAAATTAAAAGAAAAAGTTTAAAATCTTGAATGATTGTGCAGATAAAAACACGGAACTTGCATAAACTCTTTGATTTGTCATGCATGACATATTTTCAAAAAAGAAAAAAAAACTATAATCAAGACTTCTTTTCGCTAATTATATAAATTGGTATTTTCCAAGAGGAAAGTAATTTGCTGATAACACAATAATCCTTCTTATTTCATTTGCATACATGCGGAAGAGTTTTTAGTAGAGTAAGTAGAAATCTTACCAACAGGAAGCAAAATTACATTAAGCAGGTAACCTGAGTAGCTTTTTTTTTTTTTTTTATACCGCTAACCAGGCCCCTACCTGCCCGGCATGAATGCCTAGCTTAACGGGTTAGTACCTGGGTGCGGGGCGGAAATCGCCTGATCACAGCATGGCTGTGATCCACCTGACTATTGATTTGTTCACATCGCTGCTGTGCTTGCTCTCTTGTGATTTGCTAACCGCTATCTTTGTTTGCCGGTTCAAGGTTTCTGTTTAACTTTGTTGAATTGACAGATTTAATAGGTCTCGTAATTTAGAACCTTGATCAGGTGACGAGACCCTCACCTGACTAGGAAATTAGACTTAGAAATCTAACAAGCTACAGTACCTGAGTAGCTTTAATATTCACTGGCTGGAAAAATTAAAGGAAAAAGCTTTAAAACTTAAATAAATTTGCAGCTAAAGAATTAAACTTTGCAGCTCAACTTACACAATAATTTCTTCATGCCTAATATATGGTCAAACTGCAGAATACCCTATTTCTACCAAAACTAAATTTAAATAAAATTATTTGATAAAAGGTGAAGTAAGAAAAAAGTTTGTGCTAACTTTTCCAACTTTCAAGACATACGCAGAAACAAAATAAGGTGTGTGGCCACCCCAGACCAAAATGTAAGCTTTACAACTTTACAAGCGTGATGCCCTCCTTTCATTATCCCAATTAAACGCCATTTCTCACAATTCCGAACGCTTTTTCACCGACATGTTCCACGTTAAAAGAATTCGTTCGTAAAATAAATTTGTTCGTAAAAATAAATTTGTTCGTAAAAATAAATTGAAATAAGAGTATGTGATATACAGTGGGATAAAAAAAAAGTTTGTGTTATCTTTTACCAACCTTTTAGTCTGAAAAATATTTCTATAAGGTGTGTGGAACCTCTGACACAAATGCAAGCTTTACAACTTTACAAGGTTAGTATCACCCTTCCATTCTCGCAATTAAACATCATTTCTCAAAATCTGTCAAATCCCTTTACTACGACGTGTTGCATATTCAACACGGAAAACTACTGTCGTTCTTGCAAATTTCTGTGTAGCAAATGTGAACACCCTTGGATTACGAGATAATATTGACACTGAGCCAGCAATTTACTACAATATAAAAAAAGACAAATGTTTCTTAGCATAGGAAAATATAATATAACCACGAAATAAATTACAAATTAATCTCTACCGAGTTACCTGCGATATCGAAAAGTGTTCTTTATTTTTATAAACCCCAGAAAACAATGCATTTTCGAGATTTTAATATACATTTATACAAACAAAGTTTCTTTTGCTGCCTTTGATGTTTGGAAACGTTTCCCAGAAGATTTTTCAATGAATTAATCAGTTTCTCAAGCCAGAATACAGGCTTTTATCATGCTATTTATTCTCAAGTAAGTATTTTCATATTCAACAATCTTCTTTTAAAGGCAAACATGATCAATTAACAGCACTCATATTATCATTAAAATTAATATTATTTTGTTACTCTTGCATGTATAAATTCCATTACAGAGCCGAAAATGTATTTTTGAGAAATTATTGCATCTTAAAAACACGTATTCCTGGATGAGAAAACTGATTAATAAGCTATACAAAATACTCGGAAATGTTGCCGAACAACATTCGGCAACATTCGGCAAGTTAGTTAAACCTGAAAACAAAAGAAGTGCATGCCAGTTATTAGCGGATAAATTATGTATACATTTTTGTGAGAACCTATATATATATATATATATATATATATATTACGCTAAAATAAATGTACGCCAAAATCGTTATTATTTGTGCGTTGATGAATGATAACAGCTGTTTGTAAAAAACATGCGAAGCATATTGCTACATTGTTGATTTTGATAGTTTTGTTTTCGCATGAAATAAAATTTAATTTATCACATTCAAAAACGGATCGTCAGTATATTATAAGAAATGCTATAAAAGAGCTTTAAATGTGGTTTAGTTATAAAAATTTTTGACGGTATCAAGAAAAGAAAATAAAGAAAAAAATAATTGATTAGAAATCGGCGTCCATGAGGAAGTCGGTGAATTTTAATCAAATTGTATGCCAAATAATAAAAGTTTTTAAAAGAGACAGATACTGACAGCAAATATAATTTAAAGATAGTTGTTGTTGTTGTTGTTGGCGTGTCAGAGAAAGTGTCCAGGCACTTCTTTGAAATAAGGCGTGCCAGAGCCTCAAGAGAGGTTGGACAATTCCAGATGAGAGACCTGAACCTGGATTGGCACTCCCAGAGGTAACGCTTATACTAAACTTGGAGGACATTGGAGCCACGAACAGATTTTACGTGCACCAGCTCCCATTAATTTTAAAGATAGTGCTTTTATTAAATAGCTTCTAAAATACTTCCTCTGTCGCTAATTTATAGTCGCTTCAATGCACCAATAAGTGTGCAGTTCCATTATGGAAGATTAACCAGAAATCTTAGATGAGAAGAAAAATAGATTTTCTAATCTTCTATAGATGTGTCCACATCCAAAAATGGTGCCAAACATGAAAGATGCTAGCAACAGTATGGTTTAATATTATTAAATGGCTGTTATAAAACTCTTTCTATTGCAACAAGTCATATTCGCTAGAATACGTACTTTGGAAGTAGATGAAATTATAAAAAAATATACTTAATGCATCTAAAAGACTTGAATGTATTGCAATGGAAAAGTAAGCAAATGTGAAACATAAATTTCGAAGTGAGTGAGTTAAACAGTTATGAAAACTGCTGAACCGTATGAAAAAAGGAACGAAAATATAGAACAGTCGAGTACTTATTGACATCGATAAGAATTTCGGTGAATTTTATTCATATTACATGCAAGCCAGACAAATGGTCAAAAGTGGGTGATGCTGACAATAAATAATCAAAGTAAATGAGATTATATTTAACCCTTTATCTGCTGACGGTACTTATAAGTACCAGTAAAATAACTTGTTATAAAATTCATTTAATGCATCGATTAGTAGTAATACAGTTTAGAATGATTTATAGATGCATTAATTTATCTTGTTTCAAAAGCGTTATTGGATACACAAAACAAAAATATTTTTAAAAGTATGATTTCTTTTGCCTTTACATCTTTTCAGCTTTCTTGGCGTTGCGGGTGGGGTGGGGGGTGGGGAGGGAGGGGTTTCAATTCGGAAATATTTCTATATTTCTATTGTACGAACATTGTTTGTACATTTCCTAATTCTACAAAATGCTAAGAAAAATATTTAAAATAAAATATTTGAATGGGGCTAGAAATATTGCACAAAATCACTACAAATTCAAATTTAATTAATCCTACTAAATCCTCCAATCTTTCTAAAATCCCTCTAAAATTTATTAAATGATTATGGAAATTTTTTAATGTAGTTTCAAAAATTCACGAAAAATGCTTTCGAAGATAAAATTTTCATGAACTCATAATTCAGCACATAAAGGGTTAAATGACTTACGAAATTTTCTCTGTTTCGCCAAACCATACTCACTAAAATATGTCGATCATTGCTCTATATTATTATAGGATATATATAAATCTTGGTTTTACACAAAACTATATTTCTAATCTACCGTAAACGGGTCTATTACGAATACTGACACAAAACAGAAAAGTAACTAGTAACCTGTTTAAAGTGAATGGGGATAATATTAATGGGCTTCCAAAAAATACTTTTTTGCACAAATCAGATTCTCTAAAATACGGTAATTACAATAGATTACGCAATAGGTTTAAGCGTCTCCGTAAATTGAAAGTATTGTAACTGAACAGCAAGTGGATGTGAAGAATAAAATT
This sequence comes from Maratus michaelseni, assembly GCA_963931845.1. Classification (NCBI taxonomy): domain Eukaryota; kingdom Metazoa; phylum Arthropoda; class Arachnida; order Araneae; family Salticidae; genus Maratus; species Maratus michaelseni. The sequence goes on along the minus strand of OZ007594.1, from coordinate 143,819,389 downwards.
CGAATTGAGTGAGTTAAGCAGTTATGAAAAAACTCCTGAATAGTATCAAGAAAAGAAATGAAATTTAGAACTATGGGATAGTGATTGGCATTTATGAGAAAATTTGTTGAATTTTAAGGACTACACGGGTGAAAAATGATAAATGTGGGCGATAATGACAGCAAATGTTTAAATTGAATGCGATTATCTTCAAATAGCCTCTTAACTCGTCAGCACACGCACCCCGTTCCATTACGTTACTACATGCGCGGGATAAATTTTACCCCAATGGGTTTTCTTGTGTCAATTCCCCCCCCCCCCCCCCCGGTTAGATTATAAACAAAAATTTATATTTTGAAATAAACTGTAAATCAATAAAGGACATAATTTAACTTAAAATAAAAAGTTCTTTATATTTAAAGCAAAAAAAAAAAAAAAAAATCTCACACTAAGATTTTTTTTTTTTTTTGCATAATTACATACAAAGCTTTTACAATCCAAATTCAGCCATGAAAATACAAAAAAGTATAAAACTGATATGTAGAAACTGTATGTGCAAGAGTTGTTAACGTTTAAAAGAAAAAATTATATTATTATTTGCACACTATATTTTTTTACATAAACATTTGCATTAACATTTTTCTATCATTATGGGTTACGTTATAACACGCGTGGGGTAAATTTCCTCCCACGTGACATTTTTATAACAACAGAATGGTAAATACACAACCGGGGGTAAATTCTTTTTGGCCACATCTTGATATTATTCAGCTTGAAAGGTACTATAAAGCTCAGAATGATCACGAACTATTTTCGCACATTTTTAAGTAATAGTTGTAAGTTGGGGGTGCATTTTTTCCCAGCGCGTGTGCTGACGGGTTAAAAGTTCTGTTTTTCGCCAAACCATACCCGCTAGAATACGTAAATTAATGTGAAGCTCTATTATAGTAAGTTAGAAACTTTAGTTGTGCACAAAATAAATTGTCTAACTTCCTGTAATCAGGTCTGCACCTAGATTACTGTTGAACAGAAATGAGACTAGCAAAAATATTGCTCCTTGCAAATGTAGATACTATTAAGGGTTGTCACAAAAACCACTGTATTACGCCCAATACTATTCGCTAAAATACTCCAATTAGTATTGGAAACGGTTACAGAAGAAAGCTTGGTTTAAAAGTCTCCGCCCAAGGGAGTGTATTTTAACTGAAAAACAATCGAACATGTTGCATAAATTCCAAAGTAGGTGGTAATCTATTTTTGCACAGCTATAAAGTAGAAAAATGAAGAAATAAATATAATAACATAAATATACGAAATATTGCATAGGCAAAGTGCCCTTGCTATAACTATCGGTGGCTCCTGGAATTGGAAAACGATTATCAAGTAAACTGAGTTGAAAAAATTATAACATGATCAGTGCATAGTATGCATTCATAGGGTATCAAGCTGGTCCCCAGAAATGACTAAACAATTTCCATCACATACAATTGTCATTTTTGGTAATAATATCGGTACAGTTCTCTATTTCTTTTTTCTTGAAAATATTTATTTTTTAGTTTAACAAATATTTTTTATCTTAAGTATTGATTATCATTATTTTTTTCTTTTCCTGTTATTTTTTGTATTTTATCCATTATTGGTTTAAGAAAATAAAGAAATAAATATATAAAAAATGTAAAAGATAATGACTTTTTACGCTCTGAAAAAGTGCTTCAGTGTTATATTTAAAAATAATATATATTTATATAACAATACTATATTTACATACCTATACGAAAAAAAAAAATATTTTAAAACATTCTTTGAAAGACATTTTTTTTAATCTCCTATTTTTTTAGTCTTAAAGTTTACCTAAAAACATGCTCGTCTGTTAGTTTTGAAGTGTTGATGAAACTCTATGTTTTTTTTTCAATAGTAAAGAATGGAATATATAGACATAATTTTTAAAAGATTATTAATTAGTTTTATTCTTAAAATTCATATTTTTTTATTTTGTATTAACTAACTAAAATATAATTACTCTCATATTTAATGATCCCCATCTAGAAATTTGATATGTATAATTAAACATTCTTCATTAGTATTTTTTATTACTTCGAATTTAATTGAACAAACTAATTTGTCATAATTGTAAGTAAACTCATTTAAATAAACAAAATACTTTTATCATCTTTGTTTAGTTTGAGTGTACTAAAAGAAAACACTCAGAAAATTATCTTTATAAAAACATTGGAAGTTAAAAAAAAAAAACGGAAGCTATAATTAAGACTATTTTTTTTTCAATTACATAAGTTGGTCGTTTATTATTTCATGAACAAAAACAAAATGCTGATAACAAAATAATACTTCTTAATTGATCTGCGTACTTGAGAAGTTCTTTTGCTGGAATTTAAAAAAAATCGATCAACAAAAAGCAAGGTTATATTATTATGGTAAAATCAGTAGCTCTTAAATATATTACAAAAGTATTTTCAATTATTATTTGTATAATTAAAATGGCAATATTTAAAAATTCTTTATATTGCATTTTTTTCAACTACATGTATATAGATGTAATATACATTTGATTTTGCTACGCAGCGTTGTGGCCGTAACCCACTGCCACAAATGTATTTTTTTTTTTTTTCTGGAGTGCTTACTTGAACTTAACCCACTGCCGCCGATGCCACAGCATGTTTTTGTTTCTTTATTTTGTTCAGTCTTCCGTGAATTTATTGTTGTATTTTTTAGTTTGCAAGTTGCATTTTGTGTTCTCCTGTTATGTGAGTAGGGGGGGGGGGTGGTGGGTGGTTCTTGTTCCGACCAAATACATATTTTTTTAATTTTTGCTGGATTATGTATGATTTGTGTGTTCAGTTATGTAGCTCTGAGCGGTTTTCACATGAATAAATTATGTTTTATTGCTAGTTATGGTAATTAATGCTTATATATACATATATACCTATATACAATCGAACTGGGTTAATACGAGAAGCAAGGGAATTGTGAAAGTCATAAATGTGTTAATCGATGTGTTAATAAATGTCTTAATATCCTTGAAATAATAAAAATCTTAACCCCCCCCCCCATACATACGCTATCTACTGCTATTACTTGCTCTAATTATCTCATTTCTAAAATTAACATAATATGATAAATTTTAACAGGGAAAACTCGGGTAACATTGCAATAGTCACTGCAATTTTTCAGTTATAGATTTTACATGTCCTTTTCATTTTAATAGTGCAATAACATATATGAAATTGCTGATTGATATAGCCAGAGTCCGTCCGTATTTAAAGAAGGAATATATTATTTCTTTCCGTATTTTTCTTCTATGCCCCTTCCTTCAGATGGCTGAATTATAAAATATTCGCAAGAGCAGTATTTGATGTATTTTATATCTCATTTCTTCCTTTCCTTCTTTCAAGACCTCCGGACATTTCCTTTGAATTTTTTGCGAGTGGTGCTTTATTTTAAGATATAAATTCTGTCTAGTAAAGCATATAAATTATTATATTTTGACAGACTGCAAATAATTAATAATTAAACAAATTTGACAGACTGCAGTAATGCAAAAATATTCTCACTGAGATAAAACAATGTTTGATATGAAAGCGATTTCTTTCCCAAATCTATATTAGTTTTCAACGTTGAGATGAACTCAGGAATCATGTTGAGATGAACAAATCTTTTTTTTTTTTTTTTTTTTTTTTTTTTTTTTTAAATCTCGTATTAACCATGATCATCCTATTGTAGCTCGTAAAAAGTGTGAAAATCTTAATATAGTTTAAATGAAATATTCTTAGCGTGCAAATCGCTCGTTTTAACCGTGTCCTTGTTTTAGCCGCACTCCTATTAAATGAGTTCGACTGCTATATATATATATATATATATATATATATATATATATATATATATATATATATATATATATATATATATATATAGAGAGAGAGAGAGAGAGAGAGAGAGAGAGAGAGAGAGAGGGGGGGGGAGTGCATCAAAAGACTATAGAGAACATTATACAGATACAGAAAACTTTTGTTTGATTTATTTTCAATTATTCTAATTTGTCCCTTCAGTCACATACAAAACATTCAAGTGATAGTTCATTTTATGCTAGACATTGTGAATACGTAATGCGTCTCACCTTGGGAATGCTTTCTGTGTGAATGTACTTTCTTTCACCACAGTAGGGAAGAAACTGCAGGTTTACAATGTGAATATACTGACATCGGTGTCTCTATGAACTTGCTTCACAAAATTTTGCACGAAATAACAGATTGATAAATAAATTGATTCAATGGATGATTTATACATGATTAATGGGTGCCACTAAAGCAGCAATCACAAGTACTATCTTATGACAGGAAATATCAGATATTTCCTCTTAAATAAGTTTTTCGAGAAGGAATAGGTCGAAAACGCACCTGGAATTTTAACTTTAATACCTTCGTCAGTGAGGAACTTATAGCTGTTTGTATATTCTACTATAGACATTAGCGCAAATTTAACAAATCAGAAAACTCTAGAAATATTTATTTTCAATTCTTGACTTTTACAAACAATTTCAAAAAGCTTAGAATCAATTACTTGCATAATGATCCGCGGGTTGCTTATATATGTGGATATCTGTTCAGCTTTTAAAATAATTCTGCATGCAGAGTGAAAGACTTGTTCGAAATACAGGAGAGGCAATAACGTATATTTCAAATCTTACACTAGTATCACTGTAAAAAATGACCGATGTTTCTTATTTTATGAAAATATGCTATAACCACGAACGAAAATATAATATAATCTTCTGAGTTAACCGAAATTTAAAATATCATGTTACATTGTCTTTTGAATCCCCAGAAACGAATACATCTTCAAAATTTAAAGAATAATTTATAAAAAGAAATTTTTTTTAGCTGCCCGAATTTTTCAGAAACGTTTCCGAAGGGTTTTTATAGTGTATTAATTAGTGTCCTCAGGCTGGAATACCTGTTTTTCGAATGTTATTCATTCTCAAGTACACGTTTTCAGCCGCATAAGTTAATTTATACTTGAAAGAGTAAATAAATAATCTTAATTTTAATGTTATGGTTAACGCTGTTAATTTTGCATGTTTGTCTGTTAAACATTTTTTTTAGCATGAAAATGTTTACTTCAGAATTGATAGCATTCGAAAAACAGGTATTCCAGGCTAAGGACACTAATTAATACACTATAAAAACCCTTCGGAAACGTTTCTGAAAAATTCGGGCAGCTAAAAATAATTTGTTTTTATAAATTATTCTTTAAATTTTGAAGATGTATTCGTTTCTGGGGATTCAAAAGACAATGTAACATGCTATTTGAAATTTCGGATAACTCAGAAGATTATATTATATGATCGTTCGTGGTTATAGCATATTTTCATAAAATAAGAAACATCTGTCATTTTTTACAGTGTACATATGAATGAAACTTTCTTCTGTATTGTGATACATGCGTTTCCACAAATTATTCTTTTAATGAGAAGTAATTGTCATTTGTATACACTGCAAATCCCTGAAACACATTTTACTCTAAATACAACGCATTATAAACGCTTGAGGTGTCAAGATGTGTTTCCAATCTGTTTAAGGCATTCTCATGTGTTTGAAAATGTGTGATAAAATGCGTTTCCCAAACCCCGGCTGTCACTTTGGTAAAGATTTAATGGAAAGTGAAACACATGCGTATAACAGAACACATTCAAAACACATTTCAGTAAACGCCATGTTCAATGCTATATTCAGACATTTTTCTTCGCGTAGGATTCATGAAATTGCACTTTCAAAACAATAAAAATTTTGAAAAAAAAAAATCTGAAACTTTTTGCTGTATATTTGTTTTAAATGTTTCTACGTGGAGAAAAAGTGCGTAATAACTTTATTTCTTACAGCCAAAGATGACGTCATTGTCGGGGAATGTATACATTTGATAATCCTAAAAATAAAAATGAATTAAAAAAATAAATATTTAAAATATTGCAAAAAATAGAAGATTTTGGGAAATTATAATTTTTTACATTAAACACTAGTGAAAAAATATTTTTTTTCCACATTGTTATCTATATTTTATGTACTACGATATATAAAATTTAAAAATAAATGTTATTAGTGCAGTGTTGCAGTGAGAGACGTTGGGTCTCGCTAAGTAGTTAAAAGTGCTTTGCCAGGGCCCCGCGCTATGTTGCGCAGGCCGCACAGTCAACCTCCCCGAAATAAAAGATCTGAAAGCACTGATCGTGATAGGTCGCTAATTTTTTACGGTCGCAAAAATGTTGTTGCATAAAAAAATGATAGTATAAGAATTTTGTATATCGTCTAAGGAGGGGACCAATATTTTCGTGCTGATACCCATCACCAGTGTTGAATTCAAGGGGTACCCATGCGGGGACATTCAGCCCCCCTTCGGGAGCATTGAAATCAGTGTTGAATTCAGGAGGTGGCCCGGGGGGGGCATTCTCCCCGGAGCTTTGAAATGTCCCCCCCCCGGAAGATTCGAGATTTTATTATTTCAATGGTAAAAAAGTGGACCCCCCCCCCCCCGGAAGATTCGAGATTTTATTATTTCAATGGTAAAAAAGTGGACCCCCCCCCCCCCCCCGAAGAAAACTGTCTGAATTCAACACTGATTGAAATATCCCCCGCCGGAAGATTTGAGATTGTATGCTTTTAATGGTTAAAAAGTGCAATTTCCCCCTCCCCCAGAGCCATAGAAATCCCTCCCAGAGAAAAGGTTCTGAATTCAACACTGTCCAGCACCTTTAAAAAAGAAAAATAAAAGCTCCTACAAAAATCGTCTGATAAAAACGACTCCAGTTCACTGAGCCCTCAATGCTCCAGTTAGCTAAGTTCAGACGCATGCGTACAGGTACTGTTATGGTTTTCAAGCATCCGTCCGCTTCCGGTCCGCCATTGATTTGCAATCGTCACGTGTTTCTGTGTTTTTGTGTACCCTGTTCGTTCTATGGGATATAAACTGTATGAACTACTAAACTGTGTGACCCTAAACCGTACCCAACACAGCTAATTTGATTTATTTAATTTTGTTCGAAGCGTTTCCCAGAAAAGTACAGAGAATCATCAAGAATCAAGACAAAATTTGTTCAAAATATCCAAAGTTGTGATCAACCGTCACGCCATGAAGTTTTGATAATTTCCCGGGAAAACATTTGCAGTGTAAGTTTTTTCTATATTATTTAAATTTTTTGTCGTAGGAATTATATATGCATGGATATTTAAGTTCTAGATTATTGTTTTTTGATAAACCGATGTATTTATGTGTAGGATTTTTATAAAATAGTGTTATTTTTTGCACCTTGTGACTTATGTTTTGATGTTGGCTGAAATTTAACAATCGTCAAAATGCATGCTGAAGTTAATTACTTTTTTTTTTTTAAATTATTTATTGACTTTTTAATATTTACATAGGGGTATAAATACACATAATATGCATGGTTATTTATTTATTTTTAATTTCTTGCAAACTTTAAACAATTATTAATTAATATTAGATTTTTAACTATGTTTATCAAAACATTATATACCTATTTCTTTTTCTCTTTAGCTTACGTATTTATCCAACTAGAATGCCGTTCTTACTCGTTTTAATTTCTAAAAAATCTGTTTACAATTTATCTGTTAATTAGAGATTGTCCTTCAAGCATTTTATTTGTCAATAATATTTAAATGCATTATCTCTTTGATTAATTAACTAATTAGATTTTTTTATTACTAATATTGCTTTTGTTCTTTTATCATAGAAATTCATTTAAAAATTACTATTAATTATTTTCCCTTTAATTTTTTTTTATTAAATGAAAAATAACGAATGTAATTAAATATTTATTTTTTGCATAATATTTATTTTCTGTTAATTACGAAATAGAAATTAATGATCTGAATTTGAAAATGCACCTGCACACTCTCAGTAACGTTTATTAAGACTTCGGTAACAATAAATTATTTTTTGTTCGAACTTCCTTTTGCCTTTCCTTGATGGAACTTTGCAGAAGAATGTGTTTTGCAGGTTTTTATTATTTTAGTATGAAGTGAAATCTAGCTTAGTATTATAGCTATCTATATATAGGGTAGATGTGCCAGTAATGGACACCCTTAAGGAATTTCTTTTTTAATTAATAGTTATAATTGTTATATTCCACATTTTTTAATATTATATTAATCTACTAACAATATTTAACCATGCTCATAGTCACACTTCCCAATGTGAATTGAAATTTAATTGTAAATAACAGATATAAATCAAAACACCCTAAATTCCAGTAATGGACACACCACAAAAAGTAATAGATAATTTATATTATGATTGTATTTAAAACTAAAATTTAAAGAAAACATATTAATGAAATTAAAAAAACTGAATTTTTATTGGTTATTTCTTTGTAAACCAAAAATGTTGAAAGTGGCCCATTACTGGAAGGCGGTCCATTACTGGCACATCTACCCTATATAATATATCAGCATTTATATTTTATTTTTAAAAAGTCTAAAAAACTGTGGAATACACACAAATAATTTAAATCTTAAGGAGGTAATTTAGAAAAAAAAAAATCATTAACAAAACGAAATGCAAACAAGATTGCAAAAAAAATTTCATTTTATGAATCATTTAGAAATGATAACTTATAGTATTTGCACATAAGAAAAATCATAATTTAAATTTAACACATTATGTACACATATTTATTATATTAAGTTTATAAACTTTATTTATTATTAGAGACTTATTATTATTAGATTACCACTTTGGATTTTCTCATAATACAATACTAATATGCATAATACTCATATCCATAGAATAAACAATAGTAATGTAAAAAAAAAGTACTTTTGTAATTTAATTACGAATTTACAACAGTGTTTGCAGATTTAAAATAATATGTGACATAACTTTGATTTTTGAAGTAGTTTTCAATTCTTTATTTATTTGCTTATAAGTAGGAAGGAAGAGATACAATGTTAGTTGCAGAAATGGCTTGAGGGTGAATGATACACCTGTTCTCTCAAAAATTGTCATTTTTGATAATTGATATTAGTAAAAAAAGTGATCTGCTGCATTTTTTTTTTTTTTTTTTTTTAAATAATTATTTTCAAAGCTGTTACAACAAGCTGGCAATATTTTGATTTCAGCTAAATAGAATGCGTGTGTGTTCCAAAAAATTATTATTATTAAAATGCTAATGTTAGTTCATGATGCAGATATGGTTGTATCGCAAAATTTTAAGCTTTACAAATAGATATTTTATTTAATTTTACATGGAGTCTGCTTCAAGTTAGAGATATGAATGTAGTAAAAATGCACCAATACCTAATAAAGTAGGAAACTGTTGAGATCACTATAATATATTATATTTTTTTAATGGTGATATATCCCAACAATATTTTTTACTTTGTTTATATTGTTTAAAAGGCATAGATGAAATATACAATACAATTAAAATTTGCTTTTCAACTATAATAGAGAACCATTGGGTGAAGCTAGGCAAGATTTCACAATTTTTTCATTAATTAATATTTGACAATTGAAATGATTATTAAATTGAATGATATGTTAGGAACCATAATGTTAAATTTTTGAAAAGCTAGTGAGGAAATTATAATGCTGAAAGGTTAAATTTTTAATAGAAAAAATTAATGGTACTTTTGGGTCATAGTGGCCCCGAGGATGAATCGCCAAGCAACCAAGATTTATGTCGAAATTATAAATCATATATGACAAATAATATATTATATATACATAATTTGTGAATCATATGACACAGTTATAGTCAAATATGATGTATATATGGCGTAAATAATACAGAGGAGGATCCACTCAGGGAGTCATATCTTCTTTCTTGGGCATGTGTGTGTGTGAGGAGAGGGGGGGGGTCATATGTCTTCATTAGCTTAGATTCAAATTGACTATTTTCTGACATATACCAGAATTAATTTTCTTTCATAAGTGCATGAAATTTGCAGGTATATTAGTAAATATATAAAATTTACATGTTTTATCCACATACCAAGAAATCAGTTATACATTTTCTTAAAAATGCACAGAATCTTATAGACAGTTTTCTCAAAGTTTGCATTTTAGATTTTACGCCAATTTTTGAGGCTTGACAATCTTGGAAACATCGTCTTGAGGGAGAACTCAAATACAATTCAAAATGTACCACATTTATAGGAAAATTAAAAGCGATGTTCGATTCTTTAGTGTTTAAACAATAATATCTGCAATTTTCATGCATTTCTATTAAAAATTAACTCCATGAGTGTATGAAAATGATTAGATTTTTTAAGCAGTAAAAAAAGAAAAAAATGAAAATATCTTTAACACTTATTTATATATTTTTTAAATGTATTGTTCTATAAAAATGTTTTCCATTTACATGGGGGGTCATGATCCCCATGACCTACTCCTTGGATCAGCACTTAAAATAATATGTAGGGTAAATGTGCCAGTAATGGACACCCTTAAGGAATTTCTTTAAAAATTATTTTTTAATTAATAGTTATAATTGTTATATTGCACGTTTTTTAATATTATATTAATCTACCAACAATATTTAACAATGCTCATAGTCACATTTCCCAATGTGAATCGGAATTGAATTGTAAATAACAGAAATAAATCAAAACACCCTAAATTCCAGTAATGGACACCCCACAAAAAGTAATAGATAATTGATATTATGATTGTATTTAAAACTAGAATTTAAAGAAATCATATTAATGAAATAAAAAAAGCTGAATTTTTTATTGGTTATTTTTTTATAAACCAGAAATGTTGAAGGTGGCCCATTACTGGAAGGAGGTCCATTATTGGCACATCTACCCTATATAATAACATATGAAGGGGTTACAATGAGAGTTGAGTAAGTCAATATTTAGTAATTTGACAATTGAAGGATTTTGTGAAACTTCTTGCATTGTCGTTGGATTAAGTGGTCCAACTTGTTTTTCCCTCAAGCGACTCCCTATGTTAACTATGACTTATTTGACTGTCACACTGAATAGAAATTAATATATACGCTCAGAGAAAATATGGTTTTCTAGATTTATTTTTTATTTTTACTTACTCCACTGTCATTCTAACCCCCTCATATATGGCACATATATGATTGTTTGATTATATATAATAAGCTTTGTGATGAACTTGGCTAAATCATAACTACAATCTTGGCATAATTCATAATTGTGGGGGCCACTATAACCCTTAAGTACGAAAATCATTATTTTATATATATTGTATTTATACTTATAATATATTAATCTAAAGTGAAAAAAAAATCTAGTTTGCATTAATTTTGAAGTTACTTTTTATTTTATTTTTTGTAAAAAAATATTACAACAAAATTTATTATGCTAAAAAGCTAACTCAATTTTTGCAGAAAAGATGCTTTTCTTCCATCAACGTAAGATTTTTGGAAATTTTACATCTCTAGTAAAATGACATATATACATATTTATTTATTTATACATATAATGTGTATATACATATACTATATATATTGAAAAGTACCGTAAATTGTATATATATACATAAAACATTTATAAATGTATTATATATATATATATATTTATATATGTATAAAATATTTAATATATATATATATATATATATATATGTATATAAACATATATAAACAAGCATAAAAGTTAATCAAGTTTGTTTTTATATATGTTTATATTATTTGGCAACAAATCCCATTTTCTGTAACCCAAATTGTGCCAAGCTTTAAAAAAAAGAAAACAAGGTTCCTGTACTGGGAAATTAAATATCCATCAAATCAAAGTATAATTCCAAGCAAATTGAAAATGCTGTTCTCAGTCTTGTTATTTTATATTTAATAATTTTAATATTTGTGCATTCTGTAAAGCCTTTTATTATTTATTTATCTCTCAGATCACTTTGAAAAAGTTATGAGCTAGTTTCAAAAGGACTGATGGAAGCAATTAAAACAGACAGGTATGCCACCTTTGTTTAATTTGCCAAGCCCCTGGAGAATGCAAAGTCTGAAGAGAGTATGACATTTGGCATAAAGGCATTGGCTGATCTGAGCTAAAACTTTCATCTAAATACTGTCCATTCGGTAATTGTTTTTCATATCATTAAATAACATATACTTATGTGTACTATTTTATGTGTACTATTATGTATACATTTTTATTATTTTATACATGTATTCCTTCGATATGTCATGGATGTTAGAATATTATTTATGGAGGAGCAAAAAATTAAACATATATGCGTGAGAGCTTCTTCAAAAGGTTGAAATTCATCTTTTTAAAACCATTTTGTGTATTTTCTTAATTAATGCAAAATTGTAAAAAAAAATATCTGTTATAATATGATTAAATTATAAGAATATGTGTTTCAGTCAGCTGGCTTTTTCGGAGGAGGGGGACTGGCCAAATTCTGGTAACCCTGTATTTGTGTGGCCTCTTTTTTTCAGCTTGTATTTTGTAAAGTAAATTTCTAAGAAATGTCTGTCACATATTATAAATGTTTTATGTCTGGTGACTGATGTGTAGGACCTAACAAGTTTATTATAAAAATGCCAAATGTATTGAATGATCATGTAGCAATAATGGCTTGGTAGTAATCAAATCTGTAATGAACATTAGGTACTTCTTTGTTATAGGTGTCTTGGCATAACTCAGTCGTAAGAAAGTGCAATTTTGCACCAAATATAAACCATCATGAAAAGGAAACAGCGACCAATGAAACAAATTTTCTAATCTGCACTTAGCTTGCTTTTCTCCAGCACACAAAATTTGTCTCTGATAAATTAAAAAATTGACATTTCTAAAATTTCTAACATGTTTACTATTTTTAATTCACCAATGAAAGAAACTTTTTCCCCCCACAAAAATCATTTTACTATTTGAAAGAATCTCTGTGAAACTCATCATAATATGCAACTTATATATTAGAGAAAAAATATCTGGAAATACAGTAGACTCTTCTTAAATCCACATAGCTTAAAAACAAGAGATTGGGCAGATTTTAGAATTTTGCAGATTTCTGGTCAGTTTTGTTTATATTTTTAGACAGTAATTTGAATTAATTAATGCACTCAAAATTATAATAAATGCTTACAATAAAGTAAAATAATAAAAATTAACAAAATAATTTTTTTTTAAATATTAAAAGTAAAGGTCAAGTAAATAATTCATAATACATAACTAAATATGCATAGTGATGAGATATTTTTTCCTTGAATCATTCAGTGAAATTCTCCTTATAAATATACAATAATAATTCCCATCAAAATCTTAAAATAACAAAGTTTTCTTTCATGTTTAGCCATACTTAATAACCAAAAAGCTTGATTAATACATAAATGTATTTGTTAAAAAGATATCGCTACTGATATCAGGACTATCTTGAAATTCTTCAGAAATAAATTTATGCTTCATTCATGAAAAAACATGAGAGTTCAATCATATTAACTAGAATTCCATATTAAAATGTGTACAGAATGTTATAAATTTTTTTAAAAAACTTCATTGTTTACATCTTAAGTTTCATTGTTTAAATCTGAAATGATGTGCGGATTTGAGGTAGTCTACTGTACTATGTTGCAAAAAGAAGAAATGTGTTCACAAGGCAAACTAGTTCAATAGCTCTTAAATACCTTTTTCTTTCGGAATTGTGATTTATGTATTACTAGAGTTAGAGTAAGCAACTGACTTTAGTCTGATTGTGGAAAAAAAAAACTCTTAAATCTACTTATAAAGATTGTCAGAAAGTGACTTTGAAAATTTTGCTTTTCCTGCCAAATTTAACCTCGCCTTTATTTCTAACACACCCAAGGCATTTAAAAAAATTTCAAAAGTAAAAGAATATTCTCAATTTTAACCCCACACCACCCCTCTAATTTTAGTTGTCATGAGGTCTGTACCTAAATCCAATCTTGTTTATATGAAATAGAGTTAAGTGGCAGTACATTGCATATATGTTTTTGACTGTATGATAATTGTAGACCCCCTCCCCTCCCCTTCCTTTAATGATGTCGCTATCAATGTCTACAAATTTTTTTTTATTTTACAATTTTTTTTTTCAGTTTTTTAGAATGCCGGATGTTGGGGATATTTCCTATTTTGTAATGAAATTACTTTAAAATCCTTTAAGGGCTTTAATAATAACTTTGTATTTTAATAAAAATACATAAAACTCTTTTGATGTAAAAAAAAAAAAAAAAAAAAAAAAAAAAAAAGATTTTGGTTAGATAAAAAATAATAAAGATATCAAAGAGAATTGTTTCACTTCTTCTTGGAGATAGCTTTATAACATTATATATGCACAGCCCCTAATACATAAAAGTATCTAAAATTAAAAAACTGGCAATCTTGTATCATAATTTACGCATTGAATGTGTAAAGAAAGATATTAAGTATACAATTTAATAACTAAAAAATTAAATGTAGTAGTTTTTGTTTAATTGATGTTTAAAAAAAAGACCTTTTTTTTTTTTAGGATGTAAAGTATTTGCATGTTTTTTATCATGTAGAGAATTTTCAATTTTATTGATTACTTATGGTTTTAATTTCAGATAGCAATGACTATTTGCAGAATATAATGAAGTATCATACAAATTGGCCTTTGAAGGACCTTAGGATTTGTTTGTACCACTATTATTTTAAATATTTTGTTATATAATTCATTCTTGTTGTAGAATTTAGTATTTAATAAAATGTTTCGTTTCAGTAATCTATGAAATTTATCTGATTTATTGAATTAAAAAAGTCTGTTTTTGCACTCATTAATTCAATTTACATTCATTATTTTATATAATGCAGGGTTCGCGCAGTTATACCTCAATTTTTTAACTGTAGAAAAATATTGTAAACTCTGTGAATAAACAAGGCAGTTACGATTTGATGTATTTAAAACTTCTATTTGTATTTTTTTTTTTTAATGGAGTATGCGAATCGTGATATTGTATATGTATATATTGCATTTAAGCTTTATATACATATCTATTATTTTAAGTGATTAGCATTTTATTGTGTAATGCATATCTTTTTTTTTTAAGATTTGAAAAAAATAAGAACTGTTTGTTCTTGCACTCAAATCATGTTTTTTTAATTTGCTCTTAATATACCTTTTTGAATTTATGAATAAATTTTAAAATATTGTGTAAATTTATTTAAATATTGAGTAATAGTAATAACCATTCTTAGAGACTTTTTTTGTACTATTGAAGGATACAAATAAACAAACAAAAAAATAAATATTGAAATGGCCAAGATCTTGAATAAGTTTCCTAATAAGCTACAGGTTTTTATTTTTCTCTTTTCTAGAAAACTAATATTGTCATAAAATATTACAATTTTTTTTGTCATTAATTTGTACTTAAGCAATGTATGTTTATTCTTTATAACCAGGGACCGATTTACAAATTTGGGGGCCCTGGGCACAGATGCGTATGGGGGCCCCCTTGCACCGATGCTTACAGCAGCCTTGAGTAATATATATATAATATTGAAAGCAGTACTTATTAAGATAACCACTATTGGCTTTAATAATTTCTTTAAAATATCAGTTTAAAAAAAAATAATTTGATAATCATTAATTTACTTTTAAATAGTTATTTCATAATTATGAAATTTCAATTGAATTTTATAATAAATTGTGTGGTGCTGATTACCTTTCTCTATGCAAGTCCACATATCTGGAATGATAAAGTATGCAGCAACTAATAATAAATTTACTGCAGTACCAAGCTATAATTATTTGAAATATTAGCATATCCTATTAATCAAATACCTTTTTCTTTCAAATACAAGATTTCACTGAATTTTTTTTTTTTAATAAAAGTAACTAGCAGAACCACATGCCTTTGTCCATGTTAACCATGAGGCATAACAGGTAAAAGAAATAAAAATGAAATAATATGGCGATCCCACAAACAGAGTTCTGTAGATTCTTGCCCATAAATTGTTAAAAAACAATCAGGAAAAAATAAAGTTACTTTGACAAACACATTTTTCCATATTTTGTTTTTTAACCGTTAAAACTGTTATGGCCAATAATTGAAAAATCTTCAGTAGCATTTGGGGACCCCTGAAAATCTAGGGCCCGTGTCCCGAATGCCCTGCCGTAAATCAGATACTGTTTATAACTATATTTGAAACTTATATTTGGATATATATATATTTTTTCTTTTGTGAGTGTAAACAGTAAAACATAAATATTGGAAATTATTTAATTTATTCTCCATTTTCACTCTAAAACAGTGGTTCCTAATGTGGGGCATTCCCCCCCCCCTCCCCCACACACAGGAGGGTAATTTGAATTTTTAGGGTGGCAATTCCATATTTGCTATACTCCCATTCCCTTATTAGTTATTTTGTAAAAGTAATGTTGTAGACTAAAAATAAATGTTACACCTTCAAATTTCAAAAATAAAATGAAAAAAAAAAAGTTTTTTATCCAATTTTTGGAAAGTATACCTTCAAAAGTTCAAAATACAATCACTACCAGAATAATTATATGAAAACATTTAGACACTTGTATATTTAAAATTACTCTATAATTTTAATGATCTTAGACAACTTTTTTGACTTTGCATTTAATGAGTCTTGTATGTCTTTTCATTCTGCAATATGTTAGATAAAGAAACTTTTACAAATGAAACTATTCAAGTGCATATTTAACATGTTTGCAATAAGTGTCCTTTACAGAATTTTGAATTTTTTATTACCAGTAATTTTGGTAAGAAAATTTTGCCTAACGTAATTACAAATATAATCACTAAGTCTAATTTATTCACTATTCTGTGATTAAATAAGAAAAGTTTTCAGGATTCTGAGTGTTGTGTATGTCACATATATGCAGGTGGTTAAAACTGACTGTTTTAATCCTTTATGCTCAGAGTCCTTTTAAATTGAATCATAATGTTATAAAAACAATTTGATTCATCCATTACCTACAGTATGTTTCAGGATCAATTTTAAATACTTTACTCTATTATCGATAGATAACAAAAATAGTCCTGTGAATCAAAAAATGAGATTTTCTCGCCTATGTATCTCATTCTAGTTTCCATTTTCCTGCGTGATATGCAATGCTAAGTTTCTGCTGTGAAACATCTCAACAGTTTGTAATTTTTTTACTTGCATTTTAAGGTCTGGGAAATAATATTATTTCTCTAATTATATGTTTTTTTTTTTTTTACTTTATTTTTAAAATGTTTTATGAAGTGGTATTTATAAGTACCAGTATTAAGAAGAAAGAAGCAATTGTTAATATGTATACTTGTAGATCAGGTATATCAGAATTTTACATAGCCTAAGATGATTTGTATTTCTTTCAAATGAAGAAGATTTTCGTACAGATTTTTTATGCTCATGTTTCGCAAAATACTCAAAAAATTCTATTAAATGCAGTTTCGACACAGATCATGGATTTCTGTTTGATTCCTCAATTACAAATTTAGTGCTAAAAACAACAGGATTTGCAAATGAAAAGTTATAAATTTAGTGTATGGCAGACAGTAATATACATTAAGCAGACATGACCTTTTGCTGCATAGGAAACAATTGCAAACAGTGCACAAGGAGGAGGTAGACAATAGACATATTTCTTCGAAATGAAGAAAATGCATTATAATAATATTTAAAATACTGCTTAAAATTAATAAAGTTATCCAGAAATTATTCTTGTTTATTGTGTTCATAGCTGCCAACTGCTCTGATTCTCTGGCACTAATAATTAAGGACAGAAATTTCTCCCTTTTCATATCGTAGAATTCTGTGATACAATAAGATGAAGAATATTTTAAATAAAATAGTGATGCTAAAAAAATCTTAGCAGTTGGCAGCTATGATTGTATTATGCAAATAGAGATATTAGCACCCAAAAACTTTTCACATGTATAAACGAGGTGCTAAAATTAATCACAAAATATATCATTGCTATCATATTTAATTCCAAATGCGAGAGTCTCTTCAAGAAATTTTGTCAAGATAAAAGTACAGGCCATGAAATACTACTTTTGTTTCACACCAAGGTAAATATAAGAAGAAAAAAATAGGACTCTTTTAGATATAAATGCAAAAATAAAGTTCATTTCATTTATAAGGTTATATTAAAAATATATTACTGATAACATTATTACTTGTTTTATAAGCTTAACACTATGTGACGTTACTTGTCATTTGTATTTACCATGATGAAAGAACTTTTTGATAAGAATTATATGTTACAGAAGGTAAAAATTATTTTTATCAAAATATAGCGAAAATACATATTTACTAATAAAAGCTTTGAAAAATGCATTTGTTGGCAGCAAATGTAAATATTTTCTAACTGTTCATTTATGCATAAAAATTTAGAAATACACCTTCTGTGGAAAAATCAGCAAAGTTTGTGAAGTTCAATACAAAGATGTCTATCTGAAGTAAATTTTTATTTAAAACTTCTATGCTTTTACAATCTGGTTTTACATTTTGTACACCAAAAATTTACAATACAAACACACCATTTGTATCGGTGTTGAATGTTTTTGTACTTTCAGTAAAATTTTATGTAATCAAGTTGAATTGAAAGAATACTAGTTATTTTGATTTGTGTTTTTTAAGACAAAAAGCCCTTAGAAACATTGTTTAGTGCAAGGTTTTTTTTTTATTTGAATCAGCTTGATCTTAATCATGATTTAAATCGACTACATATTAAAAAAAAAAACAAAAAAAAAACATTGCTTTCACTTAATTTTTAAAAATTTAGATCAAGGTATTTTGTAATAAATGTTATGTTTTGCCTAAAATGCATTGGAAAATTTAGGAATGTGAGAGACCAAAAACCCAAAGTCGATGCTTTTGTAATTTAATTTAAATTAAAATCTTAACAGATTACCATAAGTATTTACCTATTAGAAAATATTTAAGTCTTTTGGGAATTTTAGAATTAATACAAAAACATGGAGACTTTTTGCAAAGATATAGAAAACTTGAGAAAAAGTATAGACCTTTCCAAAGTATTTTTATTTATTTTTATCTAAAATTTTCATTACAATTTATTTAGTTATTATTAACATGTAAATAACAAATTGTTCGATTTCCAATGTAGTTTATTTATAGAAAGATTTGGAAAATAAACTATTGATAACAAACTTTAAACGTGTGCTATTAAACATATTTGAATGAATGAATTGTTTTAATGAAAGGTAACAATTAATTGTTTGATCCCTAACCTTTTTTCACTAAATTTTGCATATCTATTGGTTCCACACTATACATGAAAATATTCAAATTCTTCAGTATTATTATTTATAAAAGAGAAATGTTCCTCTGTAGTCTAATACATTAAAGAGTAGGTTATTAGAATGCACAATAGGTCTGAAAGGATTAATTGTAAAAACTATTGTGAATGGAGAAATTTCCAATCAAAGTTGTTTCTTAAAAATTAAAAAATGAGCGATATATATTGGATTAAATTAAATCTAATAAAAGTTAGATTTCTGAGTGTTTCTGTCATTTTTATTTTGAGAATATATGTAACAGAAGCAGGGGTGATTGTGTTCAGGTTATATACCTGAATTCAGGTATTTTTTTCATTTCCAATACAGAAATTCTGTTTTTTTCTGATAGTTAAATTCATAAAATAAGACTAAAATAGCAATTTTATATGATTGCTAAACATAATTAAAATTCATATTTTTCATAATTTCACCTCCCTGTAATAAATTATTTGTTCCCTCCCCCCTCTATCTATACATTGCTAAAATTTCAGGTATTTTTTCATGAACCTACAATCACCCCTGCAGAAGTTAAAATTTGTGGCTTAGCAAAAATTTCCAATAATATTCCTAGGTTCTATAAAAGTATACATGGAAAATTAAATAAGGTATATTTTTAAAATCTTGATAAGACCAGCACATTTTTGAAAATTTAATGGGATTTTATATATTAAGTGTTAGTAGTAATAATTGAGCTTTATTAATAAAATATATTTTTATCAAAATTTTGAAAACATACATAATAAAATCTTTGAAAAAATGCCTCTGTTGGCAGTAAGTGTGAATATTTTCAAACATTTCATATATTTATAATTAATTTAGTAGCCCACATAAATATTTTAAATACCAAATTCAGCAGTTTCTATAAAATATTACTGATTTTTGCCATTTTGAGGATTTTTTTTACAGCTAGAATTATTTTCTTTAAAGCTAAAATGCTGAAAGTTTATAAGGTAAGTACTAAAAGGATACGCGAAAGCATAGATAATTGATGACATTGTACAGGCTATTTTAAAAATCTGTCTGCAACACAGATGATGCACTTTAGTGTTGGGCGATGACAAGACTGCTTTTCAAGAAGCATCATTTCTCTCAATTGTATGGACATCTCGAGTGTGTTAGTTGTTTCTCAATGATACCAGTCTATAAATTGTTATTTCTATCTGATTCTCTTACTAATTTTAAGTCATAATTTCTCAGTGAAATGGCTTTTCCCATCTTTTTTGTTATTAACTAAAATATGAGGAAGCAGAGTGTTTATTATTCAGGCTAAAGGGGCTTTCGAGATACAGTTCTAGCTGTGGAGGGTTTTCCCCTTTAATCCTCAACTTTCTCTGGTTTTAGCACCCTGGATTTTCTGCCCACAATGAATTTATCCTATAGTTGTAGGCATATGCATTTTCTATAGATACCTTTCTTATCAGCATTTGCACAGTTTCTTCCAGCAGTTTTCCAGTTTATCCTCCTCCTCCTGTTTATATACACTTTAACACATAATGTTATACATTTTTGGATTGCATTTAGAGCAGATAATCTGATACATATGCACCGGGAGGATTTGTCTACTGAGTCTCTGAATACAGTTATAGCTTTATGGGTTTTATTTTCTTTCCTTTCTCCCTAATTTTTTCTAGTTTTATGACCTTGGGTCGCTACCCACAGTGAATTTATCTGACAATTGACAATATTGTAGGCATATGCATTTTCTATATAGGTACCCCCTTTTTTCAGCGTTTGCTTCGTTTCTTCCAGCAGCCCCCTCCTTACTTTTATAGATTTTATTTTTCATCTCACTCCTCTTTCCTTTCCTCCGTTATCAAGACGCTGACAGCTTAGCTCCTCCTTACCCTTATATACACATTATCTTTACTCTTCACCTCACTCTGTTACTGGGGTATTCGAAACGAGTACCATTAGGTTGTCCTCCTTAAATGTACCTTTACTTTTTCGATAGGGGGTCTTAGTTTCTGAAATATGAAGAGCTTTTGCTCCTTATTTTCAAATTTACTCCTTTCCCTCCTTTATATATTTTTCTATGCTGGGTTTTTACCTTTTTAGGTTCATGGTCCTATGCCCTATCTTTCCCTAATTTTCTGTTTTATTTAGACAACATTTGTAAGCTTTAGCAGATTTTTGCCCCCACCACCATGTGGCACTTTTGTTATTTGTATGTTGTTTGTACACATAATATTTCTTGTCTTCTAATTATCCAATTTTTATGCAACTTTCGTCATTGTATCTCTAGTCATTTCGTCCTCCATATTACTTACCATCTTCTGCAGTAGAGGGCGGTCAGTATTCCCTTTTTATTATCTTACCAGTATCTGTCCTGCTAGTTCTACTTGCATCTGGCATTATTGACTTTGCATATCCCCCCCCCATCTTTATTTTAGTTATCATTCTGCCCGCTAGAGGGCGCTCTCTTTCTTGCGCTTAAAAAAAAAAAAAGATCACAGTTGGTTCTTAGAACATACAGTAATAAACATCATTAAAATAAGTAAGAAACAAATGTGATCTTAAATGTTTTTTTAAAAATGCGCAAGAGGGCGCCCTCTGCCGGGGAATATGCAATATGCTAATAGAACTAGCAAAAAAAGGCCAGATACTGGTAAGATAATAAAAAGGAAAGAATGAGTTTCCGCTACTGTAAAATATGTAAAGTGACGTGGAGGAGGAAAAGATTACAGGTACAAAGATGAAAGTTGCATAAATAGAAAATAAGAAATACTATGTGTACAAACATACAAATAACAAAAGTGCCACATGATGGTGGGAGCAAAAGTCTGCTAAAGCTTACAAACGATGGCCAAATGAAACAGAAATTTGGGGAAAGAGAGGGCATAGGCCCATGAGACTAAAAAGGTAAAAACACAGCATAGAAAAAAATATAAAGGAGTCAAAGGGGTAAATTTGAAAATAAGGGGCAAAAGCCCTTACATCTCAGAAACTAAGACCCCTATCGAAAAAATAAAGGCATATTTAAGGAGAACAACCAAACGGTACTTGTTTGAGATATCCTAGAAACACAATGGAATGAAGGGTAAAGATAATGTTAAAAATATATATAAGGGGAGGGTCTAAGCTCTCAAGGTTGTGATAACGGAAAAAAAAAGGAAACGGAAGAAAAGTGGAGTGAGATGAAAAAGAATAGCTATAGAAGGAGAGGGGGGGGGGCTGCTGGAAGAAACGGAGCAAACGCAGAAAAAAGGGGGTCCCTAGACACTGCATATGCCTACAATTGTCAATTGTAAGGATAAATTTACTGTGGACAGCGACCCAAGGTAATAAAACCAGAAGAAATTAGGGAGAAAAGAAAGAAAATAAATCTCCCAAATATAGAACTGTATTCCGAAAATATGCCTCCTGATGCATACGCATCACGCTACTGCTTCAAATGCATTCCAAAATGCATAACATTGTGTTTTAAAGTGTTTAAAAACATGTGTTGTGAATGCGTTTTAAAAAGCGATGCGTGTAAAAAGTGTTTAAAACTACACCTCACGAACACATTATTTAGCACCAGGAGTAAAACATGTTTCACCACACGAGAACACTTGGAAACACATTATGAACGCATTTTATGCGTGCAAAAGTCGGCCCGTTTTTGTGTTAGTTTTGCGTTCTGTATTGTGTTGCCGGGATTTGCAGTGTATATATATAGTCTCAGCCATGCCACCTGACAGAGGTCGTTTTATACCTTTTCTGTTGTTTATTGTTTGTTTGTTTTTGTTTTGTTTTTTTGCTGTAATTTGTTGTGTTCTATTGTTTTAAGTTTAAGTAGTTGTGATTTCTGGTTCTGTGATTAAATAGTTTGTTTTATTTTCTTGTTTTGTATTTATGTGATTTATAGACATTGGCTCTGCTTGTGATTTTCCATTGGAGTTTATTACACACACACACACACACACACACACACACATATATATATATATATATATAAATGAAAACACATGTGAAAAACAAAGAATAAGACATTATGAAACAAGACAAATAATAACCTTTTATAAGGTTTATTGCATCGAGCTAGAAGTTATAATGTTTTGCGAAACAATGGGGCCGTGGACATGGTTTTCTTATATTAATTTCTACTTGATACCTTCAGCCATTTATGAATATAAAAAGATCTTAACAGACAGACGGTGAACACAGTGATATTATGATGATTTTCAATGATTGACCAATTTAATGATCCTTTTGAAGTACAAAACCCTGAATAAAATAAACTGGTTAGGTGCATACACTGTTAAAAATGACCAATGTTTCTTATTTTATGAAAATATACTATAATCACGAACTAAAATATAATATAATCTTCTGAGTTATCCGAAATTCTGAATAGCGTGTTCCATTGTCTTTTGAATCCTTAGAAACCAATATATTTCCAAAATTTAAGGAATTATTTATCAAAACAAAGTATTTTTCGCTGTTCGTATTTTTTAGAAACGTTTCCGAAGGATTTTTATAGTATTTTAATTAGTGTCCTCAGTCTGGAATACCTGTTTTTCAAATGTCATCAATTCTCAAGTAAACATTTTCAGCCGCACAAGTTAATTTATACATGAAAGAGAAAATAAATAATCTTAATTTTACTGTTATTGTTAACGCTGTTAATTTTGCATGATTGTCTGTTAAACATATTTTTTGAACATGAAAATGTTTACTTGAGAATTGATAGCTTTCGAAAAACAGGTATTCCAGGCTGAGGACACTAATTAATACAATATAAACCCCTTCGGAAACGTTTCTGAAAAATACGGGAAGCGAAAAATACTTTGTTTTTATAAATAATTCTTTAAATTTTGGAAATGTATTGGTTTTTGGGGATTCAAAATACAATGAAACACGCTATTCGGAATTTCGGATAACTCAGAAGATTATATTATATTTTAGTTCATGGTTATAGTATATTTTCATAAAATAAGAAACATTGGTCATTTTTTACAGTGTAGTATGCATTTAATGCAGACCAAACTGATTGCCATATGTAGCTAGTACATACACAATATCCATTCATCGTATTATCTTCGTTTATATTTAACAGTTCAATTTTATTTCTTAAAACTTTCTTTCTTTTTTTTTTTTTTTTTTTTAGTTTAACAACTATTTTCAAATATTAAATATTGTTTATTGTCTTACTTTTACTTTTTGCGTTTTATTCATTATTGGCTTCAAAAAATAAAACAAATAAATATACTAAAAAGTTTAAACAATCAGTTTTTACGCTCTAAAAAATTATTTTAATGGTACATTTATAAAACATTAAGCTGATGTTTCAGAAGTAAGGGATGACATATTTAGACAAACTTTATAAGGATTATTCAATAGTTTTGCTCTTATATTTTATTTTATTTAATTAGTAGATATTCATTAATTAAAAGATAACTATACTCTCATATTTTATGATTCCCATATTTAAATTTGATATGGATGAAGAAATTATTTTCATTAGTATTATTATTATTATTATTTCGAGTTTAATTAAACGAACTTATTTGTAATATTGAAAGTGAATCAGTTCGAATAAAAAAAATATAATTTTATCAGTTTTGTTTGTTCTGTATGCACTAAAAGAAAACACTCAGCAAATTACCTTTATAAAAACACACCAAGTAAAAAAAAAGAAAGAAAAAAAAAGCTATAATTAAGATTTTTTCCTGCAATTACATAAGTTGGTCGTTTATTATTTCATGAACAAAAAAATGCTGATAACAGAATAATACTTCTTAATTGATTTGCGTATTTGGGGAGCTCTTTTGGTACAATAAAATAAAAGAATCGATCAACAAAAAGCAATGTGATATTATTATGGTAACATCAATAACTATTAAATATAATAGAAAAGTTTTTCCATCATTTTTGTATAATTAAAATAACAATATTTAAACTTCTTTATATTACATTTTTCAAGTTTATGTATATATAAAGAGAGCGAGAGAGAAAAGGAAGATATATATGCAATAATATATATATTTTTTAAATCGCCATTTTATCTTAATTATTTTATTCCAAATTCGTACAATTCTACTTTTTTTCCCTGTCTTTTAAAAATATCTTAAATATAATTTATATTTTAAAATTCCATATCTTTGTAAAAATCCCTGATTTATTCCTTCATATTTTGAGACATTAAATTTTTATTTCTTTAGAACGTTTCTTAATATCAGTTTTATTTTTATTAAAATTATCATTCGATATCCCATGATTCATTTAAACTCCCGCGCCTATCTATTCTATTCAAAATTATGCCGTGTATAATAAAGAGTCCAACAGCCTGGAAACCCGCTCATTGATTAAATTACCCCTGTATTGACGAAAGATTCCTAAGCCTGGCCGCGTATGAAACGCGTTACACAACCTTGGAGCTCAGAATTTTTACGCTTTTTGACTTGCTAAATAAAACCCGTCACTTGGAGGAGAATATCTTCGATTTGGTGTGCTTCTAATTTAATAACATGGCGTTTCACAGCCCCATTATGAATTTCTAAACTGGATATTAGTGGAATTTTCTTTGATTGTGAAGTGCCAATAAATTTATTGATGATGATGTAGATTCCTTTTTATTTTACGGGAAAATGCCTGCTGTATTTTAACTATCGCCTTCCATCGAGCTTTCATTCGACTGCAAAATAATGAATCTAAAAATACATACTGTACCAGAATTAATACGTCAGTGGTTCCTCTAAATTATTTAATACGAAATGGATATTAAAAAGCATTTTATATAGAGAGAGATCGTATCAAATGACAATAATTTCGTTGTAAAGAATGATTGGAAGGAACGCTTTCAACACATTACAGGAGGAAATTTAATGTTATATTTGATCTTTTTCTAACTGTTCTAAGAGATTCCTATCAATAACATACAAAATATTCAAGTGATAGTCCATTTCACGCTACACATTGCTAAATACGTAATGATTTTTTTGTGCTTAACATTATTTGAAGGAAATATTTTAAACTCAGAAATACATACATTCTCAAACAAACTGATTTACATTTCACAAGATTTGAAAAAGTTGTACAGGCTAATTAAAATACATTCCTAACAGACATACTTTGACAGGGCATGTCAATGAAATGGAACTAATTCTCATAAACATAATTTTAAAACAGGTTGTAGAAAACTTTAATTCGTTATTTATATAAAGTAAAATGATGTATATTAAAGTCATGTATGCGTTTTATGCTGCAAAATAATAATAATAATAATAATAATAATAATAATAATAATAATAACACTAATAATAATAATAATAATAATAATAATAATAACACTAATAATAATAAAAATAATAGTCATATATTCTAACACGAGCAAATCTTGTGTGTGTGTGTGGTTATATATATATATGCAAATTTTATTTTAAAAAGTCTCTAAGGATTTTGACGAAATTTTGTATCCTACCGTTTTGGGGCACCAGAAAACTATTGGGCTGGGTCATATGCTCGAGAACTTTATATTAATGTGTCATTTTTGGGTCAACGCGCATCAAATTAATTTTATCTAAAAAACGGCTCTAACGATTTGGATTAAATTTTGTATCCTACGAGTTTCAAGCACGAGAAAATCATTGGGCAATGTCACGTGTCCGAGAAAATTAGATTAGTGGGTCATTTTTGGGTCGTTGTGGGTCAAGCTATTTTATTTTAAAAACGGCTCAGACTATTTACACTAAATTTTACATCCTATGGTTTTTGGGCACAAGAAGACTGTTGGGCTAGGTAACATGTTCGAGAAAATTCAATTAGTGAGTCATTTTGTCATGGTCATTATTGGTCAAACTATTTTTATCTTAAAAACGGCTCAGAGGATTTGAACTAAATTTAGTATCTTACAGTTTTAGGGAAAGGGAAGACTATTGGGCTAGGTCACATGTTCTAGAAGTTAGGATTAGTGGGTCATTTTAGTCATGGGTTTAGAGTTGCAAAGGCTAGGAAAAACCTGGTTTAAACCTGGGAATAAACTTGGTTTTTTGGGAATAAACCAGGTTTTTTGGCAATAAACCTGGAAATAAACCTGGTCTATTGGAAATAAACCTGGGAATAAACCGGTTAATGCAACTCTACATGGGTCATTATGGGTCAAGCTATTTTTTTCTTAAAAAAGGCTCCGACGATTTGAACTAAATTTTATGTCTTGCGGTTTTGGGGCACGAGAAAATCATTTGGCTAGGTCACATGCTCGAAAAAATTGGATTAATAGGTCATTTTTGGGTCACTGTGGGTTAAGCTAACTTTATCTAGAAAACGGCTCAGATTGTTTTAACTAAATGTTATATCCTACGGGTTTCGGGCACCAGATTATAATTGGGCTTGGTCACATTTTCGAGAAAATTTGATTAATGGGTGATTTTAGTCATGGGTCAGGATATTTGAACTCAAAGCTAATTTTGACCGAGCATTGCTCGGTCTTCCCTGCTCGTAGTAATAATTCGGAATGAGTGCAAACATTTACTTTTTCCGAAAACAATATTTGTGTCTTACGTTTTAGCGAATGTATAAGTGATAAGATAGTATCATATTTTGCTGTAAAATCTACTACTTTGAAACGATTTTTTAAGCCAGTATTGTCTTCTAAAATACTTTAAATTTTGATCGCGTGTATGTATTCTGAAATAGCATCCTTGTCAAATTATTTATTAATTATAAATATGTAAAAACGAGGTAAATGTACCAATTTCTATTTGTATTTGTTCCTGATACTTACTAATCGATAAAAAAATCTCAAGTAACTCCACTTGATTTTCCGATTACTCGTGTACGTGTTGAAAAAAGGAAGAAAAAATATTTTTTTTAACTTATTGACACAATTTAATTGACTGGATTCGAACACTGGTCCTTCCGTTTTGGAACTGGAGACATGACCTTTGCGCCACTTATCTTTGATGAGATCGGTACAATATTTAACACTTATAATCTGTCACATTTACTCGGTGATTTTCCCTATTGAATCGATCTCAAAATGATTGTAACTGGTTAAACAAGTTGGAAATTGTACATTAAACGTGACAAATGAGGCGCGTTCCTTTTATAAGTAGTTTCACAATGTAAAAAAATCATCCTTATTACTTCAGTTAAATGAAATATATCGTCTTCTATGAGAGCGATATGAGCATGCCTTTTTTTCATTATTACGTATGCCACGTTTACAAATGCGAATTTTTTTTTTTGTGCACCAGACAGTGCTTCAAAATTTACCATGGAGATCTTGTTTTGCGAATGTTTACCTCCATGGCTTAATATTTTTATGACTCATAATGAACGAATCTTTTTTGTTTATTTACTCTAATGGATTGAAATATTTGGCTGTTAACCTAATTTCCACTGAATTTATCTGAAAATCTATACATTTTTTAATGTAACTCATCTCTCAAGCAAACAAATTTTTTTCAGCTATCTTTCTAAAAATGCAACTTTTATGCAATTTTATTCGAAAAATTTATTTTGAATAAAAATGGCCGCCTGACATATGAAAAAATAAGTGGTTTGATCCTATTTGTTTTCCTCAGTCACATCACTTGCGCTTTTATTATATAGATTACATACCATAGTATTTGATAGAATAAAGAAAACTTGCGTTAATATCTTTTTAAGTTTTGATTCGATTTTCATACAATTTGAATTGACTCCACAAAATTCTGCAACGATAATATATATGAAATCGCAAATCATTCGGCTGGGTGGTTTTTGCGCTGTTATATGCGGACGGACGGACAAACAGACGGACACACAGACGGACCAGACGATGGCTATAGGTGCTACGTATTTATATAATTACGAATGTACCTAAAAATGGATTAAATACCTAATCCGTGGTACGATGGTTTTTATACAGTCCTTGCGATAGTGGTCTATAACGTATGCCCCAAACGGCAGATCAAACGAAAATAGATTTTTTTTTTTTTTTTTTTTGGGGGGGGGTATTGTGTTCTGTTTCTGTCTTTGTCTCTCTCTCTCACACACACACACACTGAAATCATGATCACAATACATCCCTTACATTTTTGTTCGGTAATTTGTTATAGATTGCAGGCTGTGAATGATTAATACTGTAAATATCAAAATTTATTTTTCTGCGAATAGCATAAAAGATAATAAAAACACATTTGAAAATCCAATTTCACCAATTACCGTGCATACTACTGTGGGCCAAAAATAGTAAGACTTTTTAATTTAAATTTCGCGCGAAAACCCATTCGTCGAAATATTATTTTTCTAGGTTTGTATGACTGTCAGTGACATCTGTGCCAAATGTCACATCAAAATAATCATTAGTGTTTAGTATACGCTTGTCTTTCTGAAGTACAAAAAGTGCATTCGGCATTTTTACAATGAGTGAAATGAAGAAGTTCCATTAAATTTTGTGTGCGGAATAAAATTTCTCGTGCCGAAACGTTCAGAATGTTGCAAAAGGCCTTCGGTGATAATTGTTTGTCGCGAGCAAGTGTTTTTGATTGGTACAAACTATTCAAAGAGGGTCGAGAACGCGTTGACGACGAACCACGTCCAGGACAGCCATCAACATCAACTGATGATCAACACGTCAATAAAATCAAGGAATTGGTGCTGGAGAATCGACGATTAACAGTCAGAAACCTTACTGGCATCGTTGGAATATCGGAAGGATCAGTGAAAACCATTTTTAAAGATGCACCGATAATGCACCTTCGCATACTGCATTAATTCTTCGTGAGTTTTTCGCCAAATTTTCAACCAATATCGTGCCGCAACCACTGTATTCGCCTGATTTAGCAAGGTGTGACTTCTGGTTATTCAGCAAACTCAAACGACCGCTCCGGGGAAACCGTTTTGAGTCAATTGAAGACATTAAACGTGAATCGCTACGCGCATTGAAGGCTATTACGGAAATTGACTTTAACAACTGTTTCGAGGATTGGAAGAAACGTTGGCACAAGTGTATTGGGGTCAGGGGGGATTACTTTGAGGGGAACGAAACAGATTTGGAAGAATAAATTAAGAATTTTAAAATTATGAACAAAGTCTTACTATTTTTTGCCCACAGTAGTAAGAGGTACTCGATATCTGTTGCGCAGTACTAAATATCATCAATAGATTGTATATAATTAAGTCCAGTTAGTAATCACATAATTGTGTTGACAAGACTATTTCCATCAATAAACGGAAATGTCCTTAAATGATTTTTGTACAACCCTGTATTTCATCATCTCCAGAATTTTAAACATCCTACATATTAAGCTAAACTTTAATTTAGATTTTTTTAGAGCATAACATAAATAAAAACGAACTTATCCAACAATTACTGTCCGTAGACCGTAATGTACACAGTTCATTGCGTACTTCTATGTATAAACCTAAAATTTGCCATGACCGAGCCTTATTCTATAGATTGGATCTAAATTCGTTCACGGGTGAGTTTTATTTGAGTAGTTATGCAATTTCCCACCCAATGGCGCTGCTGGCATAAAATAACTTATCACGTGAAATATTTTATCAGAACGTAAATTTTACCATGGGAGAAGTTTATTCTTATGATAAGAGCAAAATTCGTTCGAAAAAAGGGAGTTTTATTTGCATAGTTATGCAATTTGCCACCAAGGCGCTACTAGGATAAAATACCCTATCACGTATTTTTTTTTTTTTTTTTTTTTTTTTTTTTTTTTTATCGAAACATAAAATTAACCATGCAGAGGTTTCTTCTTAAGATAAGAACGGCATTTATTCGAGGCAAGTGAGTTTTATTTACATAGTTATCGTATTTACCATCAGAAGCGCCACTAGCATAAAATACCCTAACAAGTGAAATTATTATTATAATGAAAAATTGACCATGACAGAGCTTATTCAGAATTTTGAAGCGACAATCATTTGAATTTTATTTGAGTAATTACATAAGTTCTCACCAGAGGCGCTACTAGCATAAAACACTTTATCCGTAACATTTTTGATCAAAACATAAAATTGACCAAAGCCTATTCGTGGAATGTGATAAATATTGCTGTACAAGTTCTCATCATACAACACGTTATCAAGTTAAGTGTTTAACCCAACTACAAATTGTCCATCGCAGAAGCTTATCACGTGGATTACAGCAAAATTGAGTTGTAGGATGTCACTTTAAATTGAGTCTGAACAGCTAGATGAAGACATAGTTATTAATGGTGATTAAAGAAACTTCACAACTTGAATAAAACTCTGAGGAAAAACATTCCAATGTGCACATCAATGTCTTTGCTGAAGTAGTGAAGAGTAAATATGTTTTCTTAACACATTAAAGGTGAGCAACGTGAATTCTCGTCTTTTGGACATCTGTAATTCCGCTCCACTTTTCCGTTTTACATGTTACATTATTTCTCAGAAACATACACAAAATTCGTATTTTTACAATTAGTGTACTATGCATATAAATAGTTCGATTTGAGACAATACCATTATTTTACACATTTATTAAAATATAAATACAAAGTGAAAAAAATCATTTTGTTAAGTAATGTAACATGAAAATATAACGCCCAAAGGCATGACATGCTGTTCAAAAGACGAAAATCACCCGTCCGCAAAGTGTAAGCTGGCGAGAAACAATTCCGAAATCACATTGATGTTACTTTTATTGGGAAACTACTGAAATAATTTCCATATTTCTTAATCATTTTGGAAGCAACTAAATTATTAATTCATAGTTCAGCAAGAAATGAAAACAATAGTTACGTAATTTATTCGACAAAAGAAATCCAGATTAATTTAAAATTAACAAAACTATTGAATTTTTTATATTAATTTCTGGCGAACGATTAATTCATAGAATAGCTATTGACAAAAATATTTTGTAAAAGTATGGAAAATGTTTGAGTAATTTTTGAGAAAAAAAAAAAATCATTTTCATTTGTTTTAGACGTGTTTTTTCAGCTGTCGCCAGCTCCTTAATATAATGATTCTTTCTAAATTCCATGTGACATATATTTCAAAAAAGAAAACAAATATCGATTTATGCTCTAAGAAAATGTATTCATTCTCATAAAAATCATACGTGTTTCAAATTCTATATAAACGCGAACATACTTGTACATTCTGTATAAAATATTCTTTGACGTGAAAATATTTGTATATGCTTTGCTAGTGAAGAAAGAATATATTTGTTTTTCCTCTTTATGTAAACGCGAATTTATTATTTTTCTGTTGTAAAAAGTTTTGTGAAAAATCTTGAAAAAGCTATTTTTCATGTTTATTAATATTCAAGAACATGCATTTTAAGAATATTTCCATTAGTAACTTCATCTCTACATTAAATTATTTTTTATTAGAAAAATGTGAATGTTTTTGGAAATAGTAAAAAAAAAAAATTCAGCGTCAGAATTTTTTTAAATAAAATGTCATGATATAGATCAACAATACTATAAACATAAACAATTTTAATACTGATAAAGTAGGAATTATTTTCTATAATTAAAAAAAATACGAATCTCGAAATAAGATTATGACAGCATTGCAAAATGTATTTACTCTGCACAAAAATATATATATATAAAAATGAAATGCAAAAGTGTACACAATATTATTTTCAAAAGTAGAAAAAGACAGAATTGCTTCTTAAAATAATGCTGCCGGCTAATATTCAAGTGACACATGTTTTGCAAATTTTAATTACTTTTTTCTTAAGAACATATTATGATAAAAGAAAAAAACTTTTAAAATTCTATATCAATGTGAATATATTGATACATTCTGTATGAAATATTTTTCAACAATAAATATTGCTATATATTTTGTAACCGTAAGAAGAATATATATATATATATATATATTTCTCTTTTTAAAACAGTAAAATTTGCTGTGTTAGGATTTTCGTTAGATATCTTGGAAAATTATTGTTAATTATTATTAACATTGAAAATGTGCTGAAAAAGAACTCTTGAATTTCCTAACAACGTATGTATAAGGAACATTTTCAAAGCTTTAAAGGTTTATCTGCATCAGGAAACATGAATGTGAAGTTTATTTAGGTGAATTAATAATCCTCAGTATATCGAATTTTTGTAATTATTGTTTTTTAACGGCGACATAATTAAGCCCGAGGATTCGAAATTAACGTAGTTTTTTCTATATTTAATATTTCAAGAAACAAAAGTAAGAATTACAATCAACAGAAATTATATATATGTATATACAGGGTGTCCCAAAAGTGGTGTCCCAGGGTGTCCGTACAACTTCAAAAATTTATTACAAAAAATAATAGGCCTACAGCAAAAATAATTACCACAGTACATAGAGTAACTTAAAAAGTTGTTTTCTACTACTTTAGTATACTTGTACACGAGATCCTTTCGTTGCACGACGAATATCAAGTCGATATTTTAATTCCATCCACGTGCGTTTCAGCATCATACATCAAAAGTAACATCATCTAACATCTAACATCTAACATCCGCTAACATCAACAGTAGTTACAACTGTTTGATGAAATCTGAACAAAAGTTAATAGTCTCATGGAATTGAAACAAAATATCCAAACAGCAGTAGCTACTGTTGATGTTAGCATGAAAAACGTTAATGGATTGAATTGGAATATCGTCTTGATATTCTGCGTGCTACGAAAAGATATTATGTTGAAGTTTACTAAGGCAGTAGAAAATAACTTTTTAAGTTACTCTATGCACTGTTGTAATTATTTTTGCTGTAGGCCAATTCTTTTTTTTTGTAATAATTTTTTTAAGTTTTACGGAGGCTTTTGCGACACCCTGTATATATATTACAATTGCTTCAACTTAAATGAGAATTTACAAAATTGTTTTAAAACATATATTTTAATTTCGTTATAACACATATAATATAAGCGCTATAAAATTAGTGTTCGTGATATGATTATTTTTTTTATTAATTATAGATTTAAAAAATGGGGTTTCATATGATCTCAACGGCAAGGTTTACAAAAAATCCATTAATTAGATAAAAACAAAATTTTGTGTCGCCCAAAAAAGTATTTATCCGCGACACCGAATTTTGGATATTTTTCGATAGTCGGCTGATCACGAAAATCTTCCTTGGCAGACAATTTAAAGTTATTTACATATAGATATCTACAACAATTGTTTATTCATTAATCTATTTATCTCTTTATCTCTCTATCTGTCTATAAATGGGAACATTTATTTTTTGTAGTTCTGTGACATTTTGAGTGGCTGGTTGTGCTGTTTTTTAAGCTGTGAAATTTTGCTCGAAGAAAGCAGTTTTCTAATAGTTGAAGATTTTAATTTGTTGTTGTGAGTTATGTAGCATTCGCAGTATGACGATATTTGTAATTTGGTTAATGTTTATTTAGGAAAGAACATTGTGACATCAGCATCCAAAATAATTGCAAATCGTTTTCAGAGTTGAAAGACCAAGATGATTAAAAGCAATTTTCCTCAGAATCACAAAAATTGGAGGATGATTCAGTGCAAGACACGTATTATATTAGTCACACTTTCAAGTTTGACACGAAAACTCTTAGTCACAAAGAAAACACACCTCAAACCACCCTCGTAGTGTCTTGCAAATACTGTCTTTAGCTGATTTTAAATTCTATCTATCTCGATACAATTCTTCATATCTTTCTCCATAATTCTCCATAACTAAATAAAAAATATTCCAGAGCTCGATGATGATTGCGTTAGTGTGAATAATAAGGGAAAACATAAAAAACTGTCTCCTTGAGTATTTGTTTTTCCCTTTTTTCCATAAAGTCGGAAAGAAAACTTCTGAATATGGTGCAGTATCCTATCTCTGTTCAAGTAATTTTTGAGATAATCTATATTAATAAAAGAAAGTTTCGCTCTGTGTGTGTGTCCGTTTTTCTGTGTGTGTGTCCGTTTTTCTGTGTGTGTGTCTGTTGGCGATGGCTAGCACAATCTAACCCACTAGAAGTCTGGAAATTTAGGTGTGGATAGTTCAAGATCTGGCCATGTGCACCTGAGCCTCAGAATTTCATTTTGATAATTAGCCTATATATTAATTAGATTATCATAAACTATCGCTTCTAAAATGTCATCTTTTAAATCAAAATGGCGAAAGACACGGACTGGCGCATTGGATTTGCAACCGGAAATGAACGAATTCGAAATTATTTAACTAATTAGCGAATTTTAAGAAAACTAATTGAGATATCAATTTGAAAATTTCTGAGCATATGTAAAAAATATTCTGTATCTGACTATGTGATTTTTGAAAAATTCGGTTGGTAATTTTTTTTTAATTTAAGCAAAAAACGGCCAGAAATCTGTTCGCGCCAGTGAAAACGATCCGAGAAAGTTTCAGACAGGGATCTGCTTTCCTTAAAAACTGCACTACAAAGAGAGAGAGAGAGTTTCTTGGGCCGATCCCTCCTTTTAGTTTGCGAAAATGAAAGGAAATAATTGTCAATTTTTACTAATGAACAAAAATTTAGGTAACTCAATAAGATATAGATTTGAAATTGATGTCGGGAAGGGGTGTCATCTGCCGGCTATTTTAGCGTAGCGTCTTCGTTATGTTCTAATTATCAGAAAAATGTAATTATTTTTTTAATGATCGTGTTAATGTAGGTGACGGTGGTTCTCTTGAACAAATTATTCATTATATTTGCGGGTATAGAGAGGGAGGTGATTAACGACTTTCTCTGAGATTGTAATTATCTCGGGCCCGGAAAACGCCGGACGGGTTAGCTAGTATTTCTATAAAATGCGGTCTAGCATTGCCATGAAGAATTGATCCTTTTCGATTAATTGATGCTGTACATAAATGTGAGGTATTCGGTGCATTTTGTCGATTTTCTTGCAATATATGTTTAATGAGTGACTTCGCCAAATTTCTAAAATTGCAGCCCATTCTTCTAACTGCAAAACACTACTTAGTGAATCGCATGATGCAGTTTATGTTTGGAGAAATATGTATTTCTTAATCTGTAATCAACCTTTTGGGAACGCCTTCAATTTCGTATAGAAATAGTTCAGTTCTTTGTTATCATATAGTTATGCAAATACTCCTTGAAACAATAAATATATTTTAGTCATACAATATATAATTTTGATTAATATCATTTAGTCGTAACATATTTTGTTTACATATTCATTATTAAAAGCAATGACCAACTATCATTATTACTAAGAGACATACAGTCTTTGAATCCTACTATCAATGAATTTGTGCATTAAAAACAGTTAAAAAATTATCTGTAATTCTGCGGATTTGACACGACAGGATATTACTATTGATCCACATCATGCCGAAAGTTCAGCTGTTTGTTTCAACAAAATCAAATTGTCTTCGAAACTCAGAATTTAGACCGTTGAGACGAAAATGAAAACGAGCATTCGATTGGACAGTGATAAAATATAATTCATTGTTATTATTGCATATGTAATATATATTTTTTAAGTGCGCAAATTGGTTTATAAATAAGAGAATATCTATAATTTTGATTTGTTTTAAAAAATGCAGCTAAAATTAGTTAACACTAAGTCGTCCTATTATACTATAGCTCTTCTTTCAGTGAAATATATATTAAATTAATGTAGCTAAATTTGTTCTGTGGCAGCATGATAATCTGAATAGAAAAATATGCTTTTGATTATGTTTCATGAGTTTTTTTAATACAAAATTCAACAGCTAAACAATCAAAGTTATAATACACAATTTAAAGTTTGTGGTAAAACATTAAATTTGATAGATATATGCTATATTTATTTTTATTAACTTAATAACAAATTTCGAAATTATTAAAAAACTAAGGCTCGTTAAGTTCTGTTTTTTATTTTTTTTATTTACACAATACCATTTTCGAATTTGCATATGTATGTTGAGCAGGCATAATGTTTTCAAATATATTTATTATTTTAGCGTCATTTTAACTTTAATAATCGATATTACACATTTTTCGCCTGTGTGAATACACATGAGTACGTTTATAAAAAAAAAAATAATATTTCTTGTAAAGTATTACATATAAATTAAAAAGTGTATATAAACATACGTCTCGATACATTACGTTTACAATAGGAAACGAAATGCCTCTATAATTTTCTAAAGGACTTTAAAAATAATTACTTTTTAATTTCAATACTTTCTTGAAAACAATGTTTTAATAAATTAAAAAAAACAAAATTCCGTTATCCGTTACAAATTTTATTTCCCATCATTCTAACTTGTGGAGTACGTGACATTAATATCAATATGTTTTCAAAAGAAAAATATAAGTATTAAAATTTCTCTTACCTAGTTTTCAAATGTCAGAATGTCATATAGAATCATCTCTTTGAAAAAAAATGACACGTGGAGAGATTTTTTTACGGTGAGTGAAATACACCACGGGATGCACATTTGTGTCCTTTAAAAAAAAATATTTGTTTGCGGTTGTATGCTGAAGACAGACTTTCGTATAGTTATAAATTTTATATCGTAAATTTCTGAAAACGCTACGTTCAAGCCTTAAGAGGTGCTAAAGAACCAAATCTTAAATATTATATAGTTCAGAAAAGGACCCATTCATTGAATTTCCCACGCAATAAAATTAAAATTAGAGCCGAATGGGTTATTATTAAGTATATACAGTTTTATTTAAAAATATGTGGTAATCACTCAAAGTGCAGTTTTTTCAGTGATAAATTTTGATTTTTAAAGTAAAATATAATGTATACTAAAATATTTGATAAAGATACATCTAAGCAAAAATAACTCTAAAATAGCTTTACTTGAGCAAACATCAATTTCCCGCAAAATCTGGCTCCCACAACAGGGGGATTTTCCAACTAATTACAGGTTGATTCCGAGTATCTACTATAAATGCAATTACTGGGAATCAGACAGGGTTAGAATTAACGACGCAGAATATCTCTGATTTATCAAAATTGTTCCAGTACGTTGACGATCATTTAGGAGATTTATCCAATATATGTCTTCCTGAAATGAAATGCTTTTAAATACTTCTTTCAATACTGTGGATGTTCTGTTATATTCGGGTAAAAAATAAATAGTATTTGCTTTATATATATATATATATATATATATATAATATATATATATATATATATATATAAGAGCCAAAATAAAAAAAATGAAATTAAAAAAATCCGCTAATAATTGATTT
The DNA here is from genome assembly GCA_963931845.1 of Maratus michaelseni. Lineage (NCBI taxonomy): Eukaryota > Metazoa > Arthropoda > Arachnida > Araneae > Salticidae > Maratus > Maratus michaelseni. The sequence continues at coordinate 143,781,086 of OZ007594.1, read as the reverse complement.
AAAACTCACTGCCCTCGGATGGGGAAAAAAACCCTTTAAAAAGAGGAAAATTTTGAAATATGCAATATTTAAGTTATCTAAATAAAACTACAATTAAAACTAATGTGCTTTCATCGTCTAAAACAGCTGATTTGTTAACACTGAACCTTTATTTAACAAATGTCTAACAATTTTTGTGACATACAATTTATTCTATTGTAACTTGATGAACTTTAATTAAAAAAAAAAACTCTGCGCTTATCAAACTATTATTTTTCATCATTCTAACTTGTGGAATACGTGACATTCAGATCAATATGTTTTCAAAAGAAAAATATAAGTATTAAAATTTCTCTTACCTGGTTTTCAAATGTCAGAATGTCATATAGAATCGTCTCTTTGGAATAAAATGACACGTGGAGAGATTTTCTTTACGGGTGAATGAAATACACCATGGGATGCACTTTTTTGTCCATTTAAAAATATATATATATTTCTGTTTGCGGTTATGCTGAAGACAGACTTTTGTATAGTTATAAATTTTATATCGTAAATTTCCTTTCTGAAAACGCTACGTTCAAGCCTTAAGAGGGGCTAAAGAACACTAAAGCAACACAAAAACATTATAAGAACCAGGCTCGTGATCTTTTTTAATCATTAATATGAACTTGGATTTTCGTTACTAATCTTAACAATAACAAAATATTTAATGATTGTTTCAACAGACATTCTTTGTTCTGTGTTAAATGTGACAACAAGACGAAAAGTATTGTGGGTGTTCCAGATTTGGGTTACTGATACCGCACATAAAATTTACTGTACTTTGAAATTCTGAACATTTAATTCCATTTTGAACAAAAAGTGTTAGAAGTGTACCAGAATTGGGTTAGTAATACAGTATGTAATATTTCCTGCATTCCGAAATTTTGAGTATCTAATTCGGTCTTGAACAAAAAGTGTTGGAAGTGTACCAAAATTTGGTTAGTAATACAGTATGTAATATTCACTGCATTCTGAAATTTTGAGTATCTAATTCGGTTTTGAACAAAAAGTGTTGGAAGTGTACCAGAATTGGGTTAGTAATACAGTATGTAATATTCACTGCATTCCGAAATTTTGAGTATCTAATTCGGTCTTGAATGCGGATAGCAGCTATTTCTACCTCTCTTGAAATATTATTAGAACTCACACAATGTAAGATAATTTTGTAAAAATAATCGTTACAATATCTTCATAATTGTTAAAGTTATAAAGAAGATATTAAAGTGTGACATCCTCTTTTTACAGAAACCAAGAGTTGATTTGTCGGTTTCGTTTAAACCAATACTTGCTGTAATGCCTTTACTACATCTTACAATTTGCGCGTTGTGTATTGTTACAACCTGTTAAAATAGCGAATAATTTTTAAAAGCTAAACATTTCAAAATAGCTTAAAGTAAATTTCTGGTGCAATGAACGTTAATCTAGTTATTAAATAATGTATGTTATAATACAGATATAGAATTTATCACATATATGAATGGCATTTTTGGCATATTCAGTTTTTCTGCATAAAAATATGAAAAATAATTTACATTATGTCCATGAAAATTACAAAATTAAAATTGATAGTTTCGAATAAAGTTACTTTCAACGTAAATATTTCACGAACCGTTTGTAGTAACATAAAAACTCGGACGGCGTACTATATGCGACAAGGCATTTTAAAGTCTATATAACAACTTTAAATAATATCCTTGTTTACTACAATATTCAGTAGTAGCATAAAATTAATAAACATAAAATTGATAAATATGACTAATTTAATTAAAATTAATATGATCCGAGCAGTTTCTAATGTACGGATGTCGTACTCCATACGGCAACATCTTTTAAAGCCAAAAAAAATAACATTTAATGATATTGTTAATAAATGTGATAGTATAAAAGTAATAAACATTAGATTTATAAAAGTAACATACTGAAGACAAAATCTGAATAAATTACATTTAAATAAACGGGCGATGTATCTGTACGCCAGTGGTGACTTTCAAATAAAAATAAGTATACTAAAAGTAAAAATATTGTTAAAAAAACATTCTTTTAAAAGCATTCAATGTTTATCTTAGTAATCATGCCTAATTGTTTAACTGCAATTTATGTTTTTTCTGAAGTTTTGACGTTACAATACATTAATTTGGCAACGGCGCTGAACTCGATTATGAATTTACTGTTTTTTTTTATTGTTTACTTATTTATTATTACTTAAATTATTGTCGTATTTGATCGGCAGGAAATAAAGACTCATGTTTTTTTATGTACAAACATGCAAACTTTATTATCCCACTAACAGCTTTTTAATACATAGTAATGATTCATTTTAATTAGTTCAATAAGGAATATTATTAGTTTGAAATAAAGTTGCAAATTTGATATTTTTCGATTTTTGTTTTAATAATATTACTTCAATAACCTCAAGATCATTGAGACTTGTGTGTTAGTTCGAATAAAAAGAAAATAAGAATTCATCAGGGTTTGGTTTCAATTATAATATCAATTGTTAATTTTAATAATATATAACAACGTCATTCTTTTTAGAAAAGAAAATGCTCTTAAAAATTAATGCAACCAGAAAATAGATACAGAATACATGTGAAAGTTTTAAATGCTAACAACTCCTTTGTCACTTGGTAAATAGTTTCTTCAAGTTCCTGTTGCAATCCTGTCGTTTCTGACGGATGGAAAATTCTAATAATAGCCCAGTAAATTTAGGGTTTGATAGCTAAGTAATTCATAATGAGCTGAAAATTTCAGAATTAGCTCTTTATGACAAGTAAAAAAAAAAAACCCTTAAAAGTCTCAGAAGTTCTCATGTGTGCTTCTATCCAAAATGGCCGATCAAAAATGGCCGCTAAGACCTTTTTGCATCGTCCAATGTTTTTTTCCATTTCTAAGTCATATATCAATATTTTTTTACTTCTGAAAAATTTTGTGACCTCTACTTACATCCTGGTTTAATGTATACATAGGGCCTGACTAAAGCAGGGGCACACGGGGCATGTGCCCTGAGCCCCCGTGCCAGAAAAGTCCTCAAAAATAAAAATAAAACAATAAAATTGCTAAAAAAACCTCTCTGTTGAGGTTTTTTAATGCTCTTGTAAAATAACCTTAAGGTGTAGGGGTCCCGCAAAGAGATGCCTGCCCAGGCCTCAGTCGATTAGTCGAGACCTGTACCTAGTGTGTATCAAAATAAAAGCTACGAATGAGTTGTACATTCATTTATTTGTCGTCAAATTAATAGAATTTCATCGCCCTTTGCCTGTTTTGCGTCGTACTTAAGAAACTATTGACAAGTCATCTATATGTTTTTAATCCTATTTGTGAGGATTATTTTTAAAATTTTGTTTTAAAAAATGACAGATATTCTATTTTCCTATACAGTAATGTTTGTCAGAGGACTGTGATGGAAAAAAAGAAAGAAAGTTAGAAAGTTTAAATTATTTATTACAAGGCACAAAAATTTAAATCCAAAGTAAAAGTACAATAAAACATTATAATAATGCTTGTAATAAATAAGCTAATAACCTTTTGGAAAATAAACTTAAAACAAAATTACCAGAATTCCACTCATTCAACGTCGTAACCGTTATCGTCGTCTTCAAATCCGTTAATAGGACGAACTGAATTTGTGCATGTTTCTCCTAGGAAAGAGATACAAAACCTAGAACAATGGAGAGCTGCCTTCTTGCACTGACATCTTTCATCACAGTCCCTTGCAGCAGTTATTTTGAAATCACAAGAGATAAGCTGCAGAAGACCTTCGGGCGCTGCGGTAAGTGTTGAAGGTAATGGGTTTAATCTGCCTTCTTTCATGAACCATCCCCATTCAGTAGGATCTAGGTTGTTTCCCAGCCACTGTTGGACTTGAAGATAAACCCAAGTGAATGCTGCGAAGTTGCTGCACTTGTTGGTGGAAGAACGGCCAGGTTAAATTTTGATGAGAGATTTTTGGTTACTTCTTTATTGTAACAGATATATCGCAGCTCATCTAGGGAGTCAACTTTCTCTCCCCCAAAAAGGTGTTTCATGAATATTTCCCAATTTCAATTACCTTTTGGGGTTTAATTTGAGGACTGTTGAATAAGGAAGTCAAAGAAAGCAACTCATGGTTTTTCTTTATCAATTAAAAAGATGAAGATCTCCCCTTCCTAAAAATTGCTTATGTGGTATCACATCCAGTTGCTGCATGTAGGAAGAGAATGGAATCCTTCATTGTGCCAAGTGATTTTTGAATTTTAAATATGTTATAGCATTTTTGCTCGTGAGGTCGTAGAAAGAAGAGTGGTTTTCCTGGGTTACCTCAGGCGATGAGAATGGTCAGCAGATCTGTGCCAGTGCCAACTATTGTGACTAATCTAGAATTGGTCTTACTTGAATTAATTGCTGTTGTACAGATTAGTGCATCAGCATCATCATCCGCCTGTAGGGCAGTTATTCCTTCGGCCTGGAAGTAGCCCATGACCATTCGAATAAGCCTAGCCTTGTTCTCGGAGTTCCGTAAAAAAACAGCTTGTTTGGTTGTTTCCACCATTCGGTTTCCACCATGTTTTCGTCAAAAGCAATAGTTGCAGATATTTTCGACATCCACCTTCTTTGCCTCTCCACACTTTTAGTTGATAAGGCACAAGTGTACCCATCAAAAACAACTGCTTCACATAGAGAGAAGTGTTTCTGGACAAATCTAACATATTTGAGGCATATATCTCTGTAGGTGTCGGACTCATTAGAAACCTATGCATGAAAAAGAAATCCTCCATCTACAATAAACGAGCAAGTTGGTGGAGGTTCAACACAAGGCTCAATTGTTTCAATGATAGCAGCTAAAGTTGATTTAATATTCTTCCTCATTGAAACTTCATCAAAGAGGGAGGGAGGTTGAGGAGCCAATTCGTATTTGAGGTAATCTCGTAGATTTTCATTTGACTTGAGTACAATAGCAATCCTGGTAAACAACTGTAGAGGATTGAATATCACAGTTGCGTTAATGCGTTATTTGTTGCCGATATTGGTATAACTCTCTTTTTCCGTTGAAGTTTAATTTCCCCAAATGAACATCCTATGATTGAAGACAGTAAATTTTCACCAACTTTCTTTGCATTGTCACAGTTTGTTTTATCATCAGCAACCAATCCACTAGCTATATTCATCAACAAATGTTTAGGACATTGATTATAGAAAGGATTGTGAAGCAGTAGCTATTCGGATAGCTTATTCAAATCAGAATCATCTCTTGATCGTCTGGAAAGCCGAAATTCAACGTGTTGTTCTGAGCATACATAAGTTTTTTCACAAAAATCTTCTAATACTTCGATACTTTCATGTTCATTGGGCAAGAAGCAATCCATCTGGACAAAGTAGAATCTTCCATTCCTCAGCCATGTTTTAAGCCTCCTGCTACTTTTATGGATTTCATGAGACTCTGCTCTATTATCATGTCTGGTGCAACTCCACTCCATGCCCTGTCTTTTTTGCGAATGGTAAAATAACCATCAACAATTTTTTTAAATTCATTGCTTTCCATTTTCTCCATCAATTCTTCCATTTGCTAAATATATAAATGGGCACATTTGGCATAAAAAATGTGGCCTGCTGCATGAAAGTAAGACATCATGGATTTAATGCTAGACAAATGTAATTCCCAGTTCCCAACTCGATCTCCTTGAATATAGAAAAGAATAAATGTAATCTGTTCTATGTACTGTAACCACAGCTTGCCAGTTCTAGAAAAGTCTCTGCTTTCTGCAGCTGTTTCAATAGAGTTGATCAACTGCTTAGTGCAGTTGTTGTATTGAAGATCTTCAATACGGCTTCCATTTGTCACCATAAGAAAACTCCAAATGAAAAAACGATTTTTATTTTTTTTAAATAATTTCAGTTTAAATAAATCGTATTACCGTACATTTATAATTTCTTTATTTTATAAACCTAAGCTCATATTCAAATTAGCATACTTCCTGACTGCATTGGTTTCCTTAGAAGCGAAAAATATTCACTTTTGACGTAAATATGCAGAAAAACATCCAACAAGGCGGAAATATTTGGCGACCACACTTGATCCGCCATTTTGGATGGAAGCCGACATCGAATTTTTTTAGACTTTTCAGGATCCATTCTATACATATCCAGGAGCTAATCCTGAAAATTTTAGCTCATTATGAATTTCTTAGCTATCGACCCCCTTTTTGGTCTAAATTTACTGGGCTATAAGAGTCATTACAGTAGGATAAAGATGGAATCGCAATTACCGAAATTTCGATTTCAAGAATGATTAGAAAAATTTAGGATTACGTTCTATAAATGTAGCATCAAAATATAACAATTTCTCAATTCACGGGTAAATAACACCATATCCTGTATTATACTTCACACGTATCTTCTCTTTTGTATTTCACACAATAATCTATCTGTATTGAGATTTTTCAAAGATTATGAATGAAAATAATCTTTTAATTCACGGATTACTGTAACTACATGTTAATTTCGAAGAAAAGTACTTTGATTCATATTCATAATCATTGATGCAATTATAAATTAATATATTATAATGGTATAGAGAAAAGTTTTGTGATAGCCATAGCACTCTTTTTTTATACTCTTGATTGTTTTAAGGTATGTATCCAAAGAATTTTTTTAGAATGTACGCATCTCTTTAGTAATCGACGCTATGTTTTAACCCTCAACGGTCTAAATGGGAAGCTACGTAGACATCACACTGTCACGACGAACGTCAATTATACTCTTTTTTTTAGGGTTTCGCTCATTTAACGGAACTCTATTCGTCCCGCTACGTTGTCTGTCCGTCACAGTGCCAGTTCACAGAAACTATATAACTTCCTGACATACAATTTTGTGTACTTATTTCTGAATAGGGGAGATGGGGGATGAATGGGACAAGGGATGGATGGGACGTTCTTAATATTTCAGGCAATAAACTTTTTTTTAGTTGCTTCCTATCCTCATAGATTTCACTACCATAGTGTGCTTCAGAACCAAAAGCAAAACCACATGGCTGTTTTCAGTTTCCTTCAAATTATCATTTCCGGAAAACTCTGCTTAAAAGTAATTTTTTTTACATTTGAAGTTACTTAAATATCTTATGCAATATAAACAATTATGTTGTAGATTTTTATTTCAAGGCGCAATATTGGTAATTAAAATGAATGAATATTAACCATTGTGGCAAAATATTTTTTGAGACAAAATGGTTGACAATTGAATATATACATCATGGGGATGATTGGGACATTTCAAATGGGATGAATGGGATTGTCTCATTTATCCTTAGAGGTATCCCTCGAGTTCCGTTACATTACGGTCAATAAGGAAAGTTCCTTTCGGTGCAAGTTGATAAACTATTTCAAATTAATAAAAATAATATGTATCATTGAAGTGGACGAAATCATTGTTATCATTAAAGAATGCAGTGGCAATTACATTTCATTTACAGGGACGCACAAAAGAATTCCATTCCATTACGATCTATGGGGAAAAATCGTTTGAAATGTATTTTAATGATGTTAAACTACTTCAAATACTGGGTGTCCCCAAAATGACTGATGGATTTTAAAATTCAATAAATTGCAAACGGTATATAAGATATTTAAAAAATTCTTGAAGGAGAGTTTTGTATGATGTCAGGAGTTGTCTTACTGTGATTCTTGATTTTAGTCTTAATTTCAAACAATAGATGGTGCTGACAGCGATTAGTGCTCAGTCTAAGCCGAAACTGACGCCCCTCAGCATTGATGCACCGCCCCCTGAATAATAGGCCTGCGCGCTGTCAAAAATGACGGATTTTTTTTTTCAAAGTTTCTACGGTCCCTCGAATTTCAACGCCAAAAATATCTACATGTTTTCTTTGCTTTATTTGATCTCAGAAAAACTAGGCGAAGAAAACTTTTATAAATTATTGGTGTTGAAGTTCGAGAATCCGTTCAAATGCTGAAAAAAAAAATGCCTGCGACAGACGCCATTTTTATCAGCGCACAGGCCTAGTATTCAAGGAGCGGTGCATCAATGCTGAGTGGCGTCAGTTTCGGTCTCGACTGAGCGCCAATCGCTGTCAGCGCCATCTATTGTTTGAAGTTCGAACTAAAATCAATAATCACAATACAAAAACTCCTGACATCATACATAACCCTCCTGCAAGAATTTTTTTTAATATCTGTCACAGATTGCAAGTTATTGAATTTTAAAATCCATCAGTCATTTCTGGGACACCCGGTATAATGAAACTGATATACATTCCTGAGTTGCACTATAACATGTTTTCTATAGATTGTTGAGTACGTACACTTTATCGTTTGTTTACAGCGTTTATCGCCCTAATTGCTGGATGTGCGCTTTCAGCTATGATGTGCATTTGAAAATTTAACTTATTTTCAGTGTATTACGAAATGTGTAGATCATATACAGGGCTGGGCGAAAGAATTGCACAAATTACCGGCTATGGACACCCACTGCTGTAAATGAATTTTTACTGTGTTGTGTTTTTTTTTCAATTTTATTTAGGTATCTCATTTTATTGTATAACCGCTTGAGACCCGAGGTTAAACTAATATTACAAATGCACATTCATTACTTTTGTACAAACAAAATGACACCATATATGACAGAAAGAGCCCCTTTTCTGAATTTGATACTTTAGGCAACTGGTAATTTAGATTAATAAATATGGATCTAAAATTATTAGCCCCATTAAAATATGAATTTATTTATTAATAAACAAAATTCACGCAATAAAATATTGAAGTGCTTTAAAATAATGAATGATCTACTAATCCTCATTTTTTTTATCTTAAAGGTTTTAAGTTAAATAACAATAGCAATTACTCACTTTCTTGTTCCCATTGTCTTGAAGGCATTTTGCTAGCTCAGATGAAAATAACATTTCTTTTATGAGGAAGTAAGCATTAGTGTTGTCATTTATTTCCTTTGCTTCACAGCAAAAAAAAAAAAAAAAAAAAAAAAAAACAGCTACATAGAATTAAAGTAAAAATATAAAATAATAAACAGTTTTTATGACTAAAGGCATAGCGGTTCACATTTGTGCACCTTAGGTCTAAAGAGGATAAACGAAATTGAAATTTCTTAACAATATTCCGATATCATTGCAAAGTGTTTCATAATCTATGCCGTGGTGTATGAGTTTTTGTTCTTGGTTAAAACTTAAAAAAGATATGGAAAGGTTAACATCATGTCATTCGCATTCAAATCTTTTAATTGTTTAACTACGCTTGCATATCTACGCTCTGTTCTTATAGATATATTTTTTTGTTCAACTAACATATGTGTGTGCATACATACGAGAGTGGACTGATAAGTTCTCGGCCTGACACAGAGATGGAACAAGTATGAACAAATGACAATGATGTTTGTAAAGTATGATCCTTTAGATGACATGCTGCCGAGTTTCAAACACGTGAGTTTATTGGTTATTTCTGGGCGATAAAGTAAAGTAAACAAGTTTTGACATTTTCTAAAAATGAAAAAAAAAATGAAAACACTTTCATAAAATATTTTGTTAAAAAAGGTTTAACCCCTACGGACATACAAAACGAGTTACATTCCACTTTAAAGAATTCTTGTCCTTCATATTCAAAGATAAAAAAAGTAGGCTGCTGAATTTAAACATGGTAAGAAATCAATTCACGATGATGAATGCTCAGTACGTCCAAAAACCAATTACGACCGACGAAATCGTCTCAAAAATTCATAATGCCGTATTGAATGATCGCCAATTGAGATACGCAAACTTGCTGACATTGCGAACATCTTGATAGAAAGTGTCCACAACATTTTACGCGCTTTTTTGGGTATTCGACTCGATGCTTGCCGCGTTTATTGAACGTCAACCGAAATCGCCAAAGAATGAACATTTCTCAAGAGTCTTCTGAAATGAATTGTATTGCAAGTTGAAAAATAAAATGAAATATTGTCAAACATCTTGTAGTTTCTTTGTCAGGCCGAAAACTTTTCGAATCACCGTCGAACAGGGCTGCCCTAAAGATTTCGCATAAAAGAGTGTGATTTAAATGTATTAAGTTGAAAGGGGACTCCATTGAAAAATAATATCAAATTTTGTCGAAAATCTTGTGCTTTCACTGTCAGGCCTCGAACTTATCAGCCCACCCTCGGATGCAAGTTTTGGAGTTAGTAGCGGTAACAGGGGTAGGAGTCAAGTTGGTAGACAACTCTTAGTAATACTGTTGAAAATCTTCCAGAAATATCTATATGCAAATTGTTTAATTTGCCAATATTAGCTTATTTCTTAATTATTATTATTAACCCTACTAGATTTTGTATCGTAATAGTACATGTCTGTATAATGTATGTTAATTTGTCTCTGAAATTATTTTTGTGACTATCTGCATGCAATAAGGCTAATATACGTCTTTACGTTAACTATTATCACTACATTCATAGGGTGCGCGAAATAATTATGGCCTCTTACAATTTTAGCTGTTATATTGTAATAACAAAAAAAAAAATCGTGTTCTATTTCCTACGTTGCGACACAATAAGTAAACACACACACACTGGTACCTGTAGAAGTACTTGGGCATGTACTGTGAAAGCTTATCAGCAAAATATGGATTTCGGAAGCGAAGACATTAAGGCCTTACTCAGTCGAAAGGTCAACTGTATCGTGTCGTTTAGCAGAAACAATTTTTTTGTAATTTGTGATAACAGTTTAAATAGAAAATTCACTAAATAATTTGTTAAGAGTGCTATATTAAAAAAAAATAATTAACATGCCATCTGGCTCACGACTTTCTAATATCGAACCGGGTAAACAAACGAATATGAATCCTACAGATATTGCCCAAGCTATTGACATAAGTTCAAAAGTAGTCCGAAATCGATATAAATGATCCATCAGGATATTCAAAGAAGAACAGCACGAGCAGACTACCCTCAACTACGAATAAAGAACTACGTCTTCTGAGGCACAAAGCATCAAATAAATTACGAAATGAAATATATTTGCCAGTTACTGGTCGTCGAAAACAATAGTTGCTGAATAACTTTGGACTTAGGTCGAGGAAATTCCCGAAAAATCGATGTTGTTTTCAATTCATAAGGCTAATCGGAAAGCTTAATTCTCTCGCAGCCATATGAGTTGGAGCTTTGAATGGCAAAAAGTTATTTTCTCTGATGAGGTAAAGTTGAATCTGGATTGTTCAAATGTTATGCACAGCTATTGGAAGGTAAATAAAAAAGAACCTTTAGTATTTTCCACTAGGCAACAAGGTCGGAGTTCGATAATGATATGGGACGCAACAGGATGTAAAAAGAAAAGCAATATTGAATACCTACATGGAAAAATTAACAGGTCTGATTACCTGAACATGCTAAGTAAGCAGTTTCCTCGTAATGGACTTGAAACGACCGGTTGTTTCAGAGGAAAACTGCAAAATGCATTTGTCAACAACGTTCAAGGATTGGTTCAAGTAAAAAAAAAAATGAAATTGCTAGAACGCTGGCCAGCCACATTGTCTGATTTAAATATAATTGAGAATGCTTGGTATAAAATGGAAAGAAAGGTTTATGAAAATAGCCGACATTTTATGTACCAGGACAGTTTGAAAACACCTATTCATCGAGTAAGGAACTCTACTGCTATGAAGCAGATTCAAGATTTATATGAAATACTTTCACGTCGAATGGAATCTTGCTGCAATGCCAAAGGCGGGCGGAACAAATATTAAAGATTGCTTGTTTGAACAATTAGTATATGATACTTTAAAATAAAAAAAGCAATGTTTTGAAATTTATGTATCATTTAAACAATCACAAAGCCTATATGAATCTATATTTAAGAATACGAGATTTGAAAGTTCGTTGCTCATAATATAGAGTATAATCTTTTGTATTCCATATGTTTTTATTAAATAATAACTATTTTTTTGTGTTTGCTTAAAATTAGCAAAAAAACCATGATTATTGCGCGCACTGTATTTCAACATCTATATCTATAATTATAAAATAAAGAGTTTGTGAATCTGATCTGTCTGTGTCTCTGTGTACGCTCTCACTCTGTGATCAATAAGACCAGCAGTAGGAGCGATTCTCCAAAGTGCACCCGAGAAACAGAGAGATTTCTTTTAAAAAGTTAATTTAGATTTTATTTAAATTAAGCTTTATGGAATTTTTTACTGTATTTTTATACTAGGAACTTTCTTTCCGAATTCGCATCTTTTATCCTAAAAATCGCATAATTTTAGTGTTTAAAGAACACAATAGCACATAAAATGCGCTTTCAGATATCTCAAAAATGGTACATAGTTAAAGGATTTCTACTGCTTAATTTGAAAATAAACTTTTAATTACAATTATTTTAACACAGAATTTTTCGCATTTCATTGCAAATGATTATTTCACCCCTTTTTGCTTCTTAAAGCAACATCAAGACACTAAAAATTATGCGGTTTTTTTTTTTTTTTGGGGGGGGGGAAATAAAAAATGCCAAACCGTACATGCGCCATTTTGATTCTTATAGTAAGAATCCTCAAATTTAAGGAAAAATGCTTCATTTTCGTAAGTTAAATGTAATTAAAATTTTTTTCGGATGTTCATTCGTAAGTTAAATGCTCTATAGTCATGTATGAAAATTTGCGTTTTCTTTTAAAATTTACTAAGTTTCAATGACGGATTTTCGTAATTTAAGCTGGTAATAGGTGCACTGCTTGATCTATACGTGAAAATAAGAAAAAAATATATTTGTGACATGAGACTTCAATAACAGCGTTAGCTGAAAATAGAAGTTTAAAGTACACCTCCTTTAAATAATTGATGTAATATGTTTCATTTTAAGGAGGAAATTGCCATACTGTTATATATGACATATTCATTGACGGAAACGTTGTGTCTTTTTCAATTCGTACTACTATTAGTTCACATTCTCCCTATACATATTTATATATCTTGTTCAAATTTTCAATCGTTAATAAAATACTTTTTATTCATCCACTCAAGTACAAATACATTTTTTAAAACTTGTAGTGGCTGGCACTTGTTAATACAGATTTTTCAAATATTAATTCATTAATTAAATTTAAATAATTAATTTTAGTTTTTGCATCATAAAAATCGACTAAAATAAGTAGCAACGCTTAACACAACGGAATATCTAGTCATGGCGTTATGGTCGGGACCGACAGTTTAGTATACCGAAGATTGCGGGTTCGAATCTTATCCTGGCAAGGTTTTGTTATTTACACAAAACTCACTCAGAAATGCGAAAAAAGAAAAGGCAAAAATATGTCTAGATTAAATACAAGATTGTTCTTGAGACACTTTTTTTTGGTCTTATAATGTTTATTTTAACATTATAAAAAATTCTAAAAAATACGGAAGATATCTGTTATAAAACGGAAATTTAAAAAGGGATATTTCAGAAATCATGGAAAATTTCCTGGAATTTACGGATTTTTTTTCCGGTAGAATACGGAAATAGTACTGGATTGCCAGTACGATTTCCGTTTTTTTCAGGAAATTTTTTACAGTGATTTTATACATATATTCCTACATATATTCCTTTCCTACTGTGAATGTACTTTCCTAAATGATAGTTCTAGTATTTTTGTTTAGCAAATAAACGCTTTTTCATTTTACTATTGTAGGCAATTAAAAAATATATCGGGTTATATAACATCAGGTTATATATTAAACTTCAGGAGGTGAGAGGTGAAAAAAAATCTTTATTGATCCCAAATCAATAACGTTTTTTAAAAATCTGTATGATGCCTAGTAAAACAAATAATCAGCATCTATTTACATCATTTCAAAATACCATTTTTTAAACTTTCTTCTCTGCTCTTAAAATGAAATTTGCAGCTTTACAAGTTGCATACTGATAGCCAAAGGCAAAATTTCACACATTAGATGGTCTTTCTTATCGCTCCATGAAGATTTTTCCCGTTTGACTTCCCGTTGAGTTCCCGGAAAGAAAGGGAGGTAACTTGTTTGGGGCGGTCATTTTACTGTTTTCGGCTGTTTTAAAAAAGGCAGTACAATTTTTTTAGGATTGTAGCATCGATTAATTTTTTTTAATCGAAATAAAAAGCGTTTTTGGAAAGCTAAATAATCAGGCTACGATTGTGTCTTACCAAATTTTAAAATGTCAAACAGATTTTTCGCGATAAGACACTAAACATGAATCTTCAAAATAACGCACTTATATCACATTAAAAAGAAAAAATAAATAAAATTTGAAAGGAGCATGCATAATTTAAATATACAGGTTTTGAAAGCTACAAAAATTACTAAATTCGAGCAAAATGTGAAAAGATGACACTTCTAAATTTCTCCCATTGAAATAACATTAGCTGCTCTGTCTGGGAGAGCCAGTGAAGTAGCCCCCTAATTCACACTCTCTCTATATATATTTATATATCTTGTTCAAATTTTCAATCGTTAATAAAATAGTTTTTATTCATCCATTCAAGTTCAAATACATTTTTTAAACTTGTAGTGGATGACACTTGATGTTAATACAGTTTTTCAAATATTAATTCATAAATTAAATTAAATTAATTAATTTTAGTTTTATATGGGAGAAAAAAAAATTCTCTTATATAAGATATTTAGCAGGATATAAATTTAGGAGTAAATACCGTCAATGGCGAAACGTGTAGATCGCTGGAAAAAAAAATATTTTTGGCCTAAGTAGGAATTGACCATATATATATATATATATATATTATATTACTTGTTATGTCTAGGGTTAATGAGTACTTTTTTTTCTTTATCTCCATGCAAAGAACGGCTTACTGCTAGTTTAAAAAAATGCTCTTGATTCGTCAGAACCAATAATTTATGACAACAAAATAGAACTGTCATATTTATTTTATTCTGTAGTAATACGAAATTTTCGAAACAACTTTAAATTCTTTCATTGTTTATTGCCGTGTCAGTAGTATGCAAATTAATTATGTTTCTTAGATTTAAATTAAACTTCTGTAGACCTTTTTTTTTTTTTTTTTTTTTTTTTTTTTTTTTTTTTTTTTTTCAATTTAGATAAAAATTTTTAACACATATCCGAATGGCAGGATTTCTGGCCAGGCAGTTTTGCCAGTTGCGCAGTTTTTAAAATTCAAATTGCTTGTTTGGTACCACTTTATTAATATAGATTGGACTTTTCTTATGACTTAACTAGTGACAGTTTAAATAGTGCGAATATTGCTATTTCGAAAATGTGGTAGAAATCAAGAAAACAGAACACAAATACAACAAATAATTCTCGGAATAAATGGATTGATGTTTTAAACCTAAGATAATCTTTTCCCGAAAACTAAATGACTTGAAAGGTTTATAAAAGCTGTTGGATGATGTTCGTGTATGTGCAATTGGGCGCAGAGATATTGTTTATTCATTTTGCACTTCTATACTAAGTGCTTGTCTATTATGTGTTTATCTTAATGCAAGAGTGTGGAAATAAGGAAATAAATATCTAAAAAATGCTAACTTTGAAAGTACAAACAAAAGATTTTGTAATACAATACTCTTTATAACCCATTTTTAAAACGTAAACTTGAATTTTGATCTTGATACAAAAAATATATTTATTTATTCAAAATAAAAATTATAACAAAGAGACTTGTTTATTTATTATATTCATTATATCAATATTTTACTGGTGTAATTCTTGAAGTATTTCCGTATAAATGGTAATTATTTATTTCTAAAATTAAGGATATACCCTTAATAAATTTTATTTTATAACTGTGTGAAGATTTAATAAAATATATATAAACCATATTTTTTTCGGGCTACTTGATGCAAGAATTTCAAATATGGTGTCAAAAGTGGGCGTTACCACAAATAAAGTTGATGAAATTTTTAATATGTAGATAACCCCTATTTTAAATATTTTGGTCAGATGTTGACAGAAGACATATCAAGTTTAATGACGCATTTTTTGTGATTGTATCGTAAAGGATTTGAGAATAAAGTTGATGTATAACTTTTTTAAAACTGCTTGCATATTATACAGAACACTTGTAATATAATATAATTTTAAATAATATTATTTAATAATGAATATATTATTCATGAAGTATGTTTCAATAAATTGAGGTTTAAATATCTTACACATACCAATGACATAATAAAATATCATGTACACATCATGAAACAACAAAATTTTCCTTATATTGATTCTAATGTAACAACTGAAGTCAACAACGTCAGACACATGAATTATCTGCTTCCATTGGAAATCAAGGGTGTAGAAAATGGAAGAACCTAAGGGGTGGAAACTCTCTCAATGATTTTAAATCGCAAACACATTGTTAATATTTGATAATTCCTCTCTGCAAAAACATTAATGTAGATATAGAGGTACTGTTAAAGATTACATTTCTAGCTAGTAAATTTTCGGATAAGGGGTAGCTCTGCAAATGTCATTTTTCTCTTGCACTCAGAAAACATTCGTCCCGTGATAATGATATTAAAAATTAGCGATTTATTACTTTCATAAATATTTTATTTTTTATTTGATAATCTAAAATGTCCAGTGTGTAACTGAACACGAAAATTTTAGTCACTCCAAATATTTTGTTAAAACTGCTGCGGCACCGCTGCTGCACTGCTGCAAATACAATTCATAAAAATTGAATTCATTAAAACTTTTGAGTTCAATATATAATATTCAAATTTATAATATATAAATTGTAAATTTGTATATATATATATATAAATTATAAATTTAAATGTACAGTGTATGGTATGATACAAATAATTTTTCGTAAATATTTAAACAAAATTAAAAGCTAAATGTGCATCAATAATTTAGATTGCACATTTAATTTTTATGGAAATGAGGAAAGAGGGAGATTATATTTTAGACAGTTTCTTAACTTTCTTGTGGTAAAAGGTAGGTAAAATGAAAATGAAGAATGTCAAAAACAAACGTACTAAAAAAATAGGTTTACAAATATTTTTTCAGGAATTATTAAAAAGTAAAAGTAGCAAGGAATGCGTTTCATTTGGAAATTTAATACACATAATTTTATGGAACTGAAAAGAAAAGATGGTTAATATTGATGTAAAAACTTGAAAAACAAATAGTGAGAACAACCACAAAATATTCCGAAAAATTTTAGAAATATCCTTGTATAAGTTACTTATTAATTGCGATGTGTAGTTGAAAAAATAAAGTTTGATATTTGGCCTTAAAACAAAAAGGAAAATACTTGGATGTCAATTTTTATTTTAAACTTAACATTGAATAAATATATGAATAAAATTAACATTATTGTTTTAGGATTTCCTTTAAACTTCTAAGCTAAACACAATTAACTGTTAGATGATATGATATGAAATTATTATTTGTTTGTTTTAAACACGGCGTTTTTTATTTAATTGTTTAATATAGCAAATACAATTACCTGTCTACTAATCTACCAATGGTCCTTTCTTATTGTTGACCAATAGGTAATTCTTAAACCATTATATATATCTAAACATTGTTCCAAATGCAAACGTAATTCAAATATTAGCCTTCATTATATGAAAATCGATTTACCTCAAAATAGTTATTTTTTTAAGGTTACAAAATTTACTTATTTATTTATTATTCTATTCTGCTATATAAGTAATATTTCGAAAAACGTTCTTTCCTGCCGTAACAAGTTTAATAAAGTTCATTTTGATACAACCAAATTTTACCGAGATATGATAAATTGAATTTTATAAATTTTCGGAGAGAAAATGCATTTTTTGCACTAGAAAACGAAAAGTATTCATAAAACTAAAAATGACATAATATTTTACCGATAAACTTTTGTCATAAAAAAACAGACTTTATACTGCTTTATTTGTTAGAGAACGGAAAAGGTTTTTCCTGATACCATTTGGACCATGGAACCGTATCAAGGAACCGCATAAACAAATTAAATTTCATAACTTTTTAAACAATTACTATTTTGATGTAAATGGGCTTTCATGTGAAGAAGAACGTTTAGAAATTAGCTATAAGTCACCGATAAGAAGAGACACCCTGTATAACACTGAGTCCACTGTATAAACTTTTTTTCTTTTTTTTAGTACGTTACAAAAGATATTTAATAGTTTTGTATTTATCGAATATTATCTCTAAAGTACTAGAACAATTCTGGTCCACCCGGAGTGTTCTGCATCGTTAATTTAAACCTTGACTATTTCCCTATAATTACATTTATAAAACAATTCCAGATTCATCCTGTTATTAGTTAAACAATATCCCTAGTATATGAAACGGATTTAGTTGGGAAGTGATATTTGCTAAAATAAATATTTATAGCTATTCGCTCATATATATGTCTACAGAATATCATAATTTATCTTTTGGTGTCCTTTAATAACTACATAATTTCACTCAAAAAACAGTAATTTGAGTGGAATATTTCCTATTAAAACTGTACATTCTACTTCTACATGTTGACATGCAATTTTCATTCTTTTCATTTGGTATCATGATTGTGATTACAGTTACATCTCAGTCCCAATTGCCAGAAATTGAATGTTTAGTGTATAAAACATGGTAACTCCATACATGAATTTGCTCTGATTTTCTGGTAAAATGTTTAACTGCATGCTGACACTTTTTCTTAAGTACAAGATTTATTTATCACTAAATATATGGGCATCATAATAAAAGATAAAATTCTCGTAAGTGCAACGAGTTTTTGTTATTAAATTTCTTTAAGTTATAATAAAATTGTATGTCACAAAAATTGTTGGACATTTGTTAAATAAAGGTTCAATACTAAAAAATCAGTTGTTTTAGACGACGATATCACAATAGTTCTAATTCTAGTTTTTTTTAGATAACTTCAATATTGCATATTTCAAAATTTGCATTTTGTGAGGTTTGTTTTTAGTTCCGAGTGCAATGATTTTTAAACCGATTATTAACGGATTTTTTTTAAATTATTTGTTTGATTTCGGTCTTTTTTAATATATATATATATATATATATATATATATATATATATTATAAAGAAAATACTATTTATTTTTTACCCGAATATAACTTAACATCCACAGTATTAAACGAAGTATTTAAAAGCATTACATTTCTGGAAGACATATATTGGATAAATCTCCTAAATGATCGTCAACGTACTGGGACAATTCTGATAAATCAGAGATATTCTGCATCGTTAATTCAAACCCTTTCTGATTCCCAGTAATTGCATTTATGCTAGAAACTCGGAATCAACCTGTAATTAGTTGGAAAATCCCCCTGTTGTGGGAGCCAGATTTTGCGGGAAATTGATGCTTGCTCAAATAAAGCTATTTTAGATTTATTTGTGCTTAGATGTGTCTTAGTATGTATCTTAGCATGTATCTTAGTATACATTATATTTTACTTTACAAATTAAATTTATCACTCAAAAAAAAAAAAAAAAAAAAAAAAAAAACGACACTTGGAGTGAATACCATATATTTTGTATTATGTATTATGAGTATATACTTAATATTAACCCTTTCGGCTCCAATTGTATTTTTACTGTGTGGGAAATTCAATTCCTTTTCAGAAATATAGTATACTTTCTTTACTTTTGTAGTTACTATTAATTTGACAATAAGATATGGATGATTTTTTGAGGAATTTTGCAAAATTTTACATTAACGCAGATACTTTGTTTTATTTTTATCAATTATTATTGACGCGAAAAAGTAAACCCTATTTATAAATTTCAGGCGTGAAATAAACATTTGAAATTAAAGTCTCAGGAACGCTGTATAGGCTTTTAAAGGAGCTTTAGTTATTTTGTTCTATTGCTAGATCCTGAAAAATAAATGAAGTGATAATAGTAAATTTAAAATACTATCATTACCATATGCAAACATTAACAAAAGTAATTAAAATTATAAAATAATTGCAAATATAAAAATACATGCCATATTATTGTGACTTTTAACAGAAAAGTGTTAATATGCATATTTTTAGTTTTCTGTACATCTACTATATATATAAATCACAAACGGAAATTTCGTTCCGTTCCTTTATAACTCGAGTTTTGCTGAATGAATTTTGATGGAACTTGCACTGTTAGATAGATAATGTATCAGGGAAGGTTTTAGTATATAACACAACGTTCTATGTATATTAGTTATAGAATTATGATAGAAAGTTCTGTTATTTTGGCCGAAAAGGTTACCATTGCTAATTTTTTGGCGATCATTACTGTTGCAGAAAGAAATGAAAAGGCTATACATGTCGAAAAACAAAAGAAAAACTGTTACTAATTTTATTTTTTAAAAAAAAGAAAGAAAAAGAAAAAAAAAAAAGAGTTTTGATGAGAAAATATTATAAAACGAAAATATTTAATTTAAACATGATTGGGAATGTTCGTAATGCTTAAAAAATTATTCAAGGGGCAAGATTTCTATATTGAAACAATATTTGGCGATGTGCCTTTTGTTTTTGGAGATTTTGATTTTACTTTTGACCTCAAACAATTTGATTTTAAGCCAAAAGGTGTCTTTTTTTATTGCAGAAAGAATTGAAATGGCTATACATCTGGAAAAATAAAAGAAAAAACTGTTACTAATTTTATTAAAAAAAAAGAAAGAAAAGAAAAACAGTTTTGATGAGAGATTTTAAGCCAAAAGGTGTTTTTTTAAGTGTATGACTGCTTTTTTGTAGTATTTTTTTTTGTACTTTTCGGTTAGCCGAGCGCCAGTGATATATGTATACATGATATATCTACACAAATGTGTATATACACTACATGTATATACATACATATATCTACACAAATACATGTATTAACATACATATATATACACTTACATGTATGAATATATATATATATATATATATCACTGGTGTCCGGCTCACCGAAAAGTACCCTTTTTTTATTCAAATGCAAACTATATTAATGGCAATATGCTTCTATTTACTTCTACATATATGAAATTTCGTTCCGACTGCTTATAACTCGAGTTCTGCTAAATGGATTTTCGTAGAACTTAAACTGTAAAATAATTTTTCAGGGAAGGTTTTATTGTATAACATATCGTTCTACGTAGCTTAGTTATAGAATTATTCTGGGAAGTTCTATAATCAGATCAATCCGATTATGAAATATTAGCCTTTTTAAGAGATTTTGCCGAATGGATTTCGATGGAACCTACACTGTTAGATAATTTTCTAGGGAAAGTTTTATTGCATAACATATCATTCTATGTTGCTTAGTTCTAGAATTATAGGGGGGGAATTCGAAAATCGGGTGACCATTTTTTTTAATCACATATTAGCTATTTCAATATTTGATTCCGATTATGAAAGATTAGCCTTCTGAAAAAGTTCTACTGACGCATTTTGATGAGAATTGTATTGTTAGTTAGATGCTATTTCATGAATGGTTTTAATGTACTACACATTGTTCTACGTTGCTTAGTCAAACAGTTATGTGTGAATGTTATAAAGTCAGGTGAACCGGATTCCGAAATATTAGCCTTTTTGAAAGTTTCTGTCGTATTTTTTCTGTCGTTTTTACTGGGCGTATTTTTTGCGACTTGCATTGTTAAGTAGATAATTTCTAAGGATGTTTTTAATATATTTTATATCGTTCTGTTAGTTTTAGAATTATATGGAAAAGTTCTATAATCAGATGAACCGATTATCAAATATTAGCCTTTATAAAAAACTTCTACTGAATGGATTGTGTTAGTTAATTTGTTTGCATTGTTAGTTCGACAATTTTTAGTGATGGTTTTAGTATATTGCATATAGTTTTATCATTCTTTAGCAAACCTTAACTATAAATGACCAAATAAAAGTGTTGGTCCTTAACAGCTAAAATTTTGACTGCACATTAGAAAATATAATAGCGCAATCACGTCATTTTTCACTAATGTGGAAGAATATTCCAGGTAAATATACAGATTGCTTTCAAATACAAGGTCAAATTAAACGATATATTTCGTTTGATTCAAGGTTCATTTGTAGAAACCGACCAGCGCAGCGGGCGTAGCTTGCTAGTAACATATAAAATATCTGTAAAAAATCATAAGTTAAATCAGTCGTAAGGAAACAAACAAAAACATATGAATTTGCGCTCACCATTTCTTTTATTTGTTAAAAAGACTGCCTGAATACCAATCCAAGCATGAATAAACAGTAGTATTTTTGACATTAATGAAGATATTTTCCCGAATTTTTCATCAGACTTCCACTGCATTGTGAGAAATATGATGACGTCTGGATAACTGCTTGAAATGATCACCATTCGAGTTCAAGCAATATTACGTAAAATTATCCATATTCCAAAATTTTAGAGTCAACAAGTATAGAGTCATCGATCGATTTATTGCGTAGCTTGTGCATTTCTGGTGATATCATCATATTTCACAGAAAATTAAGATAATCTATTGGAATTCTCAGTAGAATTTTTACATTATTGTCGCGAATTTGCCTTCAGCTGCAAATGTGAGCGAGACATTTTATTTTTAACTAAGTAAATGAATTGTGATTTTTGTTTATAACCTTAAGTTCAGTGACGCTGGCAGCTGCTTTTTTGAAATAGTGAAACACATTTGAAATCCTAAAAACATGTCTAAACTGTGTTTAAATACATTTAAGTTATTACGTTTAAAATTTTCAATTTACACCTGAAATAAATGACAATTTCAAGAATGTCGATCAACAACTTGGATGTTAATGAGTTAATGTTTATGTTTCGCTGGAGTATTAAATTCCCAATATGATTTTTATCATTATGTTTTTTATGCCTATATAAAAAAAAATCCGACATAGTAGTTGGTTTATACCGTAAAAAGGCATATATTTCTTTATATACAGAAATATAATGTAACCACGTGCGAAAATATACAATAACTTATTCCAAGTTACCCACGATTCCGTAAAACGTTCTTTAATAATCCCAAAAATCAAACTTTTTTGGAGATTTAACCCGTCAGCACACGAGTCTTTTTCCATTGCTTTACTACACGCGCGGGATAAATTTTACCCCAATGGGTTTTCTTGTGTCAATTTCCCCCTGGTTAGATTATAAACAAAAATTTATATTTTGAAATAAACTGTAATTCAATAAAGAACATAATTTAAATTAAAATAAAAAGTTTTTTTATATTAAAAGAAAAGAAACATAAAATCTTGCAATAAGACTACTTTTTGCATATCATTACATACAAAACTTCTACTATCCAAATTCAGCCATGAAAATACAAAAAAGTATAAAACGGATACATAGAAACTGTATGTGCAAGAGTTGTTAACGTTTAAAAAAAAATTATATTATTATTTGCACACTATATTTTTTACATAAACATTGCATTAACATTTTCCTATCATTATGGGTTACGTTGTAACCCGCGTGGGGTAAATTTCCTTCCACGTGACATTTTTATAACAAAAGAAAGGAAAATACACAACCGGGGGTAAATTATTTTGGCCACATCTTGATATCTTTCAGCTTGAAAGGTACTATGAAGCTCAGAATGATCACGAACTATTTTCGCACATTTTTAAGTAATAGTTGTAAGCTGAGGTAGATTTTATCCCGGGGCGTGTGCTGTCTGGTTAAAGAAAAATTTATAAAAAGAAAGTTAATTTTGCTGCCATTGATTTCCGGAAACGTTTCCGAGTAGTTTTTTATAATGTATAAATTAGTTTTTTCAAACCTGAATTTCGGTTTTTACGATACTATGAATTCTCAATTAAACATTTCAAGCTTCGTAATTGAATTTATACATGCAAGAGTAACAAAATTATATTAATTTTAACGTTAATGTAAATTATGCTAATGTACCATGTTTGTCTGTAAAACACGTTTGTTCAACATGATAATGTTAACTTGAGAATTGATAGCAGCCTATGAATCTACATTCCAAGTTGCGAAAACAGCTAATACACTATATAAAAACTACTCGGGAACGTTTCTGATGATCTGTGGAAGCAACAGAAGTTTTCTTTTCATAAATGCTTCATTAAAGCGAAAAAATATATTAGTTTTTGAGTTTTCTAAAACTAAAGAACGCTTTTCGGGGACGGAGTAACTCGGAAGTGATTACTGTATATTTTCGTCTGTCGTTATATTATATTTTCATTTTATGCCTATATAAAAAATCCGACATAGTAGTTGGTTTATACCGTAAATAAGGCATATATTTCGTTATATACAGAAATATAATGTAACCACGTGCGAAAATATACAATCTAAAAAACATGTAATTTTTCACAGTGTATTCTTACACCATATTAAATATTTAGGGATTTTAACGACAGATATCGTGAAATATTGGAACAGACTGACTAAAATTAGGAATGGTAAAACTACGGGAACGTTATATGTATTTAGAAGCGAGTTAATGATTATTTTTCGGTATTAAATAATTTATATTTAGGCATATTACGAAACAATATTTGCCGTTGTTAAGGACATGAGTGTGACAGAAAATTATAAATATTAGTCCTGAGAAATACATTTTAATGATTTGGAACAAAGAACCTTTAGACTAAAATGTATTTATTTATTTTAATATTGTTATTATTATTATATATTCTTTTCAACAGAAAGTTTGTTACAGATGGTGATTGCATTTTAAAATGAAATTAAGAGGAAATGAAATAGGGAGGTATGTAATAATATACAGTAGTACTGAAGGTATTTCTGAAGAAAGAAGTAGACTATTTATTTGTATAGGAAAATAGACATTTTACTTGCTAATTTTTTTTTTTATATTCAAAATAAAACTGATTCTGATATCGAAAATAAATAGGTAACATATTTGCTAGTTAACTTTGTAATGTAACTTAATATTGATACATACAAGGCGTTTTTATATTAATGAAATGAAATTAAAATTGATAAAAATGTCAGAACAAACATTTTTTGTATTTTTTTCAAGATACGTATTCTATCAATTCAGTGCAAAATATAAGGTATCTCACTCCAAGGATAACTCAACTTTTTTACTTTAAAAATAATGATGATACTTTACGATATTTTCGACATATTTATTTTTTGTGAATTGTGCATACACAACTAGAAATTCTTTAAAATTCTACCACTTTCGTACGTAGAGTTTCTGTCAATAAACGGAATTGTGTTCGTGAACTTTTGTGCTTCCCCGTATAGGATCTACAGAATTTATACACACCACGTAATAAACAAAAAATGAGATAAATTTAAAATCGCGTTCAGCAACTTAAAACGCAATTCCAGGAATTGTTAACAGACAGTAGAGAATTCTTTTGTGTGTCCCTGTAAATGAACGATGACTGCTATACACACAATATTCTGTAGTAAGCCTCTTGTAATGCACCTTAGTGATTAATTTAAATTTCAATGCGTTTAAAATAGGAAAACATTATTTAATTAAACCGCAAAGGATTTTTCTCCATAGAAGTCTTAATATAACAGATTTCTTTTGACTGTCGCTGTAAAGTAACTAAAAGTGCTACACACACTTCAGTTGAAATAGGGAATATGCTATAGATAACGACAATAACATATAAAAATTGCAGGGCAATCCGAGCATAATTACGGGAGTTAGAGCACAGAGAGACGGCCAGACGGCAGACGGCCATACGGCAGACAAACCGAAGTCATAAACACTTTTCAACTAGGTTGGGAAGTATTAGAAAGCATTAGCTGGTTTTCAGCATCTCTGTTTGACAGACTGCAACGTAAATAGGACTGCACGTAAAAAGAACGATAGGCTGAGAAAAAGTCATTTAGGATGTTAATTTTTTACAAATAACAGGGCATATTTTGCCTACCCATTTAAATATATAAAGTAATAGTGAAGATATGTGCATCTGAAAGTTTTATAAGTATGGATTAATGATTGTAAAATTCAGGCTCTATATGAAAGGTCAGTGAATCGCAGATTTAGTTTGACTGCAATAAATAATTTAAGACTTAGGTTTCCTCTTCAAAATTTGTCTTTACTTATATTATTACCGTGTGAAGTTTGCGCCATAAGTGTATAATATCCTGCTAAAAGTAGTTTACTTTTATAAATAATTGAAAATTTAGTAGAATAAAATGTCCGGTTATCTAATTTATAAAAAAATCTTAACGTATTGCCCTATCACTAATATACAATCAAACTTTCTTTGACGTCAGCCATTGTAGTAAACATTACATAAACTTTTTTGTACGTATCACGGAAAAATATTCCATATCCTTTGCGTACTTTAATTGAAGAAATTACCATCCTAGCGAACTTTATTTTGCATCTTCTTTACTAACTAACGTCTTTTAACATTGTATGTCAAGTGCGGAAAATATTTTTCACTAATATACAATCAAACGTTCTTTGAAGTCCGCCATTGTAGGAAACATTACATAAACTTTATTGTACGTATCACGGAAAATATTCCATATCCTTTGCGTACTTTAATTGAAGAAATTACCATCCTAGCGAACTTTATTTTGCATCTTCTTTACTAACTAACGTCTTTTAACATCGTATGTCAAGTGCGGAAAATCTTTTTCATAACAAAGTTATTTAGGTTGACAATGTGTCGTTATAAAATACTGGATTATCATCTTAGTGATCAAAAGGAAGAAGAAAAGAACTTTTTGCGTCAGGGAGAATTAAGTTTGCTAATGATAAACTGAGAAATTAAAAAATATAAATTGGAAAACGAAAAATTGCATTACCAGAATTGTATTTGTATTTTATAAAAGTAATACTTCCAAACTGCATATTTAAAACGTTCATAAACGTTAATGAATTAACATTATTTCCTTTTAAATATGGTTTCATTGATTGCATTTATAAATATTTCTCAAGAAGTAGAAGAATTTAAAAAAAAAATAGCATCGAAAACCATGGACTTCAAATTTTGACATGATAATAATGCAATAACTAAGTTTTGCTAGATCCAATACTTTACAAACCAATATTATTAGATCTCAACCGAATTAATAAACATTACGCAATCTATATTTCGCTTCTCAAGGAAACAAAATCTCTAAATTTTGCATACTACACTGTAAAAAGAGAGAAATGTTTCTGAGTGTAACAACACTTGACGAAAATGTAACATAACCTCTTCCGAGTTTCCTATGACCTCGAAAAGAGATTCTTTATCTTCACAAGTCTCGGAAAACAAACATAATTTAGAGATTTATAGAAGCACGTGTGAATCCTTTTTTTGTCCGTGTCATTAAAAAAAAAAAAAGAAAAAAAGAAAAGAAAAAGAAGTAAAAAGAAAACGAAACGTTTCTGAGTAGTTTTTATAGTGTATTAAACAGTTTTCTTAATTCTCTACTCGGGAATTGCTCATTATGACAGTTATGGTTATGAAAACAAGTTCGTTGTTTTTACTTAATTGAGTTGGGAATTTTTCTTTCATAAAATACTAAACTGAAACTGATTAGAGCTCAATGTTACTTATAAGACGGAATTTAAATTATAAATATATGTTAAAATATGTTTAAAAAATCCTCTAAGAAATTTCGGCTGGCACCGCAACCATTTCCAGGGTGAAAAATATTTTTTTCTACTGTCGTCTTGCGTATCTAAACCTTCGTTTCGTTTTGAGGTGGAAAAGTCCATTATTTCTTGGGTGCTGCTTGAGTTGGTTTCTATGGATACATTTACTGACCAGCAACACCCTCCCCCTTCTGTTTCACATAGAGGTTCAAATAATATGCATTCCCAATCAAGGTATCCATAGAAACCAACTCAAGCAACAAACAAAAAATAATGGACTTTTCCACCTCAAGACGAAACGAATGTTCAGATACGCAAGACGACAGTAGAAAAAACATTTTTCACCATGGATATGGTTCTGGTGCCAGCCGAAATAGCTTAGAGGATTTTTTAACATTTTTTAACATATATTCATAATTTAAATGTCGCCTTATAAGTAACATTGAGCTATATTGAGTTTCAGTTTAGTACTTTATAAATGACATAATGTGAATATTGCATTTCGCCCTATGATTTTAATATTTCATTCAATTACAGAAAACAAAATCTTGCTGAAGAATATAAACTCCCCCCCCCCCGAAAAAGGAAATAAAATAGTATTTTTCTTAAATAGAAGTCATTATGATGGATGTTCCAGGTAACCAGGCATTCAGTGTTGTTCCGGGCAGAGGGTTTACACGTTTTTCGGATGCTATCAATTCTCAAATAAACATTTTTAGCTGCGTAACAGAATTTTATTTGTAGAGGTAAGAGTATCAAAATAATGTTACTTTTATATTGCTGTTAATGCATGCTGTTATTATCACATGTTTTTACCTGTTGAACATGTTTCTTGGAAATGAAAATGTTTACTTCGGAATTGTTAGTACCCAAAAAGCCAATATTGCGTATTGCGAATACGGATTAGAGTCCTTCACGGGTCGGGTACAACCCGACCCGAACTCGCGAATTCCATTTGAAGTCAACCCGCAACCTGATCCGAACCAGACAAAAATATTTTCCTCGATCCGCAAACCCACCCGAATCTGCAAAATTAATTTTCAGTGACCCGAACCCGACATATTTCAACACGCAACCGACCCGAACCCGTATTACTTCAACCCGCAACCCGATCCGAACTCCGAGCCCTCAATGAAAGGACAATAAATCAAGTTTTAATGCTATTATGAAAAGTAATGTAAAATTATATCTCTAATAATAATTTGATATTATATATAGAAAAATTAACAAATCTATATTCTTTAATATTAGAATATAGTGAAACCTCTGGATAGCGGACACCTCGAGATCGTTGAATAGAGTCCTGCATCGAGTCGTGTTGTTTCTATTTTTTTCGGGTTGGGATAACTCTAATTTTCTTTCTGCATGTCAGGTTCACTCTAGATTAATTCTTCTGGTTCACATTTAGGTTTTTTGCAAGTCGGTTTTTTGGGATTTTCACTAAAAGTTTGAACAGAACTATGTTTTAGCTGAAAATAAATACATATTTGAATATGAATAAGTATATACTCAATTTAGTGCATGAGAAAAAAAATGTATGTAAGAAATTTAAATCATATACTATTCTTTCTTTATGATGCAGTTAAGAACTATTTTTTTCTTTTCTCAGAATATGAAAAACATTACCAACATTTCGTTTATAATACACACCAAAACACATGTATCGTATTTGTGATAGTTTATGCATACATATGCTACGTGCGCGTAGATTTGGCAGTGTCCACTATTCCAATATATAAACCTACAAATATATACGTGTGAGGAATTGAAAAAGTGTTCGTTAAACAGAATTGTCAGCTTTTGGTGAGTGTCCATTATGGAGGTCATATTGTATATGTATTTTTAACCTGAAAAATATTGTGGACATTCTTTTGATAAAGCGTGTCGACCCCCACCGACCCATAATAGTCAAAACCCAACCTGAAACTGACCCGAACACGAAACAATGAAAGTCAACCCGACCCGCAAGAAAAAAGTAAAAGTCTACCCGACCCGAAACCGAACCGCAACGAGAAAATATAGCTCCAATCCGACCCGACCCGATCCGAACCACGAGTCGGGTTGGGTGCGGGTAAAAGCGGATAACGCGATCCGATGCAGGACTATAATACGGATTAATGAACTATAAAAACGTTTCGTTTTTTTTTTCTTTCTTTTATATTATTAGTTTCTGAAGAAACAGGAATGATTTTTCGTAACCGTAGATAACTCGGAAGAAATTATATTATACTTTAGGAAAGTTTTGCTAGATCCAAAAACATTTCTCTATTTTCTTTTAGAACGTATAATTGGAGAAATTGCCATCTTGTTGAACTTCATTTTTCGCGTTTTCTTAACCAATTATGTCACGTAAAGAAAATATTTTTTTACAACAATGTTATCGTTTCTGACAAAGTGTCGTTCTAAATTACCGAATTTTCACTTTTGTGATCAGTGGAGAATAAATAACAGTTATTATACTGATAAACTGTGATATTGAAAGAAATACACTATGAGAAAGAAATAAAAAAAATCTAATTTTTTTTTAAATTTCATACGCGAAATGAGACCACACATTAAAAATATTAAAATATTAGGAAGCATTCAATTTAAATATTGTTTTGTTTTGTTTAACATTATAAAAATAATTGTTTAAGTTTATTTCAGTTCAAAATATAAAATAACTCGTGGCATCGTTGAATATATATTTTTAAAGCATCATATTTTAATATAATGGAAATATTTTTAATTTATATTTATACTTTTTTTTCTAAAAAATATATCTAAATATATCTAAAAAAATTTAAATTTCGTAAGATTAAAACCCATGGTCTTGTAGTTCAGACAATATACTAGTATATTAATGTCATGACTATTTTAGAATCAAACATTCTTAGACGTAAACCGAATTAATGAACATATGAACAATATGCAATCTTCCTTCTGCTTGTCACAGTCAGAGAAATTATATAGCCTTTGTCAGAATTGAACCAATTATCAGTTTATAAAACTTCTTTTTGAACGTACTTTTACTCATTCACTCATTTCTTTTAACCACATTTTTCAAGCAAGGAAAATATTTTTATGACAATTTTATCAATCCTGTCAGCAATCCTGAGTGGAACAAAAAGGGCCAATAATAAATAGAAAAACATATATATGACATTAAGCATGATTACAATACATTGCAGTTCAACGTCAGAAAGGAGACAACGACAGAGTTTTATAGAAATTGTTCGAAGCTGCAGCCACGAAGCTAATTGCACAGCTGACACCAACGGACGCATTAAAACATATTTCTATAAGAATAACTCATCGTCTCCTTTCTGACGTTGAACTGTAATGCATTGTAATCATGCTTTACGTCAAATAAATATATATATTTTTAATTTATTTTCTCCCACTCAACGTGTTTTGCGACCCCTTACTCTATGGTAAGTTTTCATCCTCTTGATGCCTTCTATCACCCCTCTTATTTTGTCGGTCGAATTTTTCAACAGCCTGTATAAGGAGAGAAAAATTACGAAACTAAAAACTATATATATCTATATTATATAACGCAAAATACTTTATGTGAGTAATTGCCGATGTCATATCGACGGCAGAAACAATACAATCAATCCATCTACCTTAATGCGCAGATTGAGTTACTTCTAAACGTAGCACATTTTCAATTTTTTACACTGTCGAATAGGGAAAAAATTATCTTTCAAATGCATTATGTTTGAAAACTATGTTTTAATTTACTAGTTTTTTTTTCTTGTTTGTTTATAAAAAGAATTTCAAGTGTGATATTTTAATAAAATCTCTCTATATTGCGTGTAGCTGGATTCCGGAGAATTAACGTATTTGAACTTAAAACAATACAAAATGGTTCAGCGTTTGTTTCCGGCTAATATTCTCTAGAAAAATTAACATCTCATCAATAAATAAATAAAATAATGTAATATAACTTAAATAAAACACAAATGTAACAGATATATAATTGAACAATATGCTTAAACACAGAAAAAAACTATAATAAAAGAGGTTGCTATAAGTAGCAAAATATTTGGCGATTTTTTTTCATCTATTAACCTGTGTATTGCTGTTAATGTCAAAGTATTGCTTTTAAAAAAATGGAAAACTTTTACTATTTAAATACATAATTGATAATTGCGATGTAAAAATGTTTTTTATATTGTTAGTCGCCAATCTAAATGCAGAGTTTGTTAAGGAATGTGTTTGCGTTTTCAATCAGGTTTTGTACACCGAGCTAAGCAGTATGTTCTGTAACGCGGGGGGGGGCACTGATTGGATTTTCTGGTGTAATTCAATACAATTAATTGGAAAGCATATAAAATATTAATAAAAACAGAGAATGAGCATTACTGAATATTAAGTATTGTTTAGTTTTACATATTAAAAATCATTGTTTATGTTCATTTAAGGCCTAAAATAAAAAATCATCACTCATGCACCGCCCCACCGTATATGTTTATTCCCATTTTTTTTGTCAAAAGTGTTACACATTGTATGTATTGTAATAATTGAAAATGTTATTTAAAAATTATGCTAACTTACTTTTTCATTCCAAAAACAATTTATACATATTTCTTAAATGTACATGAGTTGCACAAAAAAAATTAATTTTGGGAAGGTAAAACGCATCCTCCTTTCTCTAAGACAAGATATTAGTAAAGAAAACACAACACCAACCTTTCTTAAACGTCATCGAATTAATGAACATTACACAATCTTCATTCCTCTTGTCACAGAAAGAAAAGTTCCGTAGCCTTATTGTATGCTATAATTGAACCAATTACTATCCTAACGAAGTTCATTTTGAGCCTTCTTATTTCAGTCGTTTCTTTTAACGTCTTACGTCATCTGAGGATAATCTTTTTTTCGTAACAACGTTATTTTGACTGACAATGTGTCGTTCTGAAATACCAGATTATCAACTTAGTGTTCAGCGTAAAATAGCACGGATTTTTTTTTTTTTTTTTTTTTTTTTTTTTTTGCGACAGAAGGAATTAATGATGCTAATGCTGAATGGTGCAATTGAAATAAATATACTTCTCTTGAAGTGGATTTTTTTTTTACAAACCTAAGAAAGCGATTTTAAACTTAGAAACGAAAACAAAATTGCAGTATGTTTATTAAAATACTAAATTACAATTACAAGTATGTATTATTTTATTTTTAATATATTTCTTTTGACTGACGTCTCATGTTATTGTTATTTAACTTGATTAATTTTAACTCGAATTATTCTAATTGGTAAATAAGTCATATGAGTTGAAATTTTTCAGCTGAATGAAAGCAATTTATACATATTTCTTGAATGTACATGAGTTGTACAAAAAATGTGACGTTGGAAAGTTAAAACACACCTTCCTTTATCTAAGACAAGATATTAGTATACTAAACACAACACTATCTTACAATCAAACATTCTTAAATGTCACCGAATTAATGAACATTAAGCAATCTTCATCCAGCGTCGCATTAACGTACTATAAATTGAACCAATTACCATCCTAACGAAGTTCATTTTGATCCTTCTTACTTCAGTCATTTCTTTTAACTTC
Organism: Maratus michaelseni; assembly: GCA_963931845.1. NCBI lineage: Eukaryota > Metazoa > Arthropoda > Arachnida > Araneae > Salticidae > Maratus > Maratus michaelseni. The sequence continues at coordinate 143,748,105 of OZ007594.1, read as the reverse complement.
TTATGCCATCTTAGGAAAATCTTTTTTCGTAACAACGTTATTTCGACTGACAATGTGTCGTTCTAAAATACCAGATTATCAACTTAGTGTTGAGCGTAAAATAGCAATGATTCTTTTTTTCGACAGAAAGAATTAATGATGCTAATGCTGAATGGTGCAATTCAAAGAAATATATTTATTTTGAAGTGGAATTTTTTTACAAAGCTTAGGGAAACGATTTTACATTTAGAAAAAAAACTAAATTTTAGAGTGTTTGTTAAAATATTAAAATACAACTACGATTTAGCATTATTTTATTTTTAATATAATTGTGGTTATTAACGCCTAATGTTTAAAATTGCTATTTAAGTCTATTTTAATTGTCTGACAAATAATAACAATATATAGAAATTAAAAAAAAATAATAATTCATGTTATAGTGCAGTATATAATTTCATTATTTTTAACAACACTTTTAAAGTAAATGAGGTTATACAATTATTTTATCTTTTCATGTCTTTCTATGTATGCCAATGGTTATAAATTTCAACAGCTTCTATTAGTTTCAAACTTTACTTTGAGTTAGAAAAATTGCAGCCTCCAGATGCTCCCGTTACAATATCATCGGGATTTGTTTTCTTGCCTTTATTTATTTTATTTTTTTTTTACTTTATAAGCTTTAACTATCGTAGACATGGGCCAAACAATACGAAATTTTAATATAATGTTTAGGTAATCAGAACTAGTTAAGACTGTTTAAATATTATAGTTGTCTGATGGGCAGCTTGTTTACAGAGGCACGTGAAATAATTAAACATATCATGATCTACATCGCGCCGAAATTACTGTGATCTTCAACAAAGAGAATGAAATTGAATTTAAATTACAATCATGCATCGGGTCGGTAAGCCGAATTTATCCGACCACAGCTGAACCCGCGGATGGATTTCGAGTAGGGTTCACTCAAATTATTGCATATTAAATTTTAACCCTTGTGTATCGGGTTTGGTAAGCTATTTATTAAAAGATACTCTGCAATATTTTTTCAGATGGAAAAAATGCTTAAAAATCATTTGAATATAAATCAGTATACATAAGTTCATTTTTCTTCGTAAACGATAAAGTTAATATTAAGCAATGAGAAAAAAAAAACTGTTTCCGAAAAAACTGCGAAATTTAAAACGATTTACTAAATTGTAATAACCCATTCCCAGTTATTCTCGAATCCAAAAAGCGCTGCTTTTTCTTCCGAAACTTCCGAAACAAAAGTTTTTTCCTTAGCTGTACGTAAGTTTCGGACACATTTCCGTGTAACTTGAACAATGTATTCTTCAGTTTTCTGAACACAAAATATTGGTTTACTGGTGGCTAGAAATTTTGAAACATTTTGGAGCCAAAAAGATTTTTGGCTTAATAGAATTTTTATATGCATGAATGAAAAAGATTAACGCTAATGTCAATGCCGTTAATTTAGCATCTTTTCCTGTTGAACATGAAAACATTTACTTAAGAATTGATATTGCACGATAAACTGATAAAGCATGTTCACAAAACTGATTCATACACTTTAAACACTACTGAGAAACGTTGTTTAATACTTTTGTCTCAGAAATGCTTCTTGAAATCTCTAAAATCTATTAGTTTCTGAGGTTTCGCAAGACAAAAGAACGTTTTCGGATTCATGGATAACTCGAGAGAGGTTATATTATATTTTCGTAAACGGTGTGAAATATCGTAAACTTTTTGGAAACATCTGCCTTCTTTTACAATGTAGAGATTTAATAGAGCGTATTTTCTATGATTACATTAAAATATGGATTAATTTTCTTTCATTTCGGGTCAATTTTGCGTTGAAGTTAATTATAATTCAGGTAGTGTTTTGTGTCAGAGATTTTTTTCGAGTTCATATTGCGTGCATAAAACGACAGGATTGTCACAAAAACAAGAAGACAAGAAAAAATCTGTTGAAGTGTTATTTTTCTTTAAAATTACTTGTTAAAAGCATTGTAACATTTTATCGCAATGTATTTTAACTATCTTAGGAACACTTTTTTATAGAAAAAATATTAAGTAACGTTTTTCTTAATCCACAATTTACCTGTACACAACATTTCATGATTTTTCTTTCACTAATTCAAGTAGTCCCTATTACTTAAACTGGAAATGAATATCTTTGTTATTTTATTCAACATTTGCAAATTGTGCTGTTGAATATCCGAAAAATTAAATACGCTTTTAACTGATTTCGCATTTGTGAAATGCCGACGGTAAAAAGAAATTAATGCAAATATTCAAATTTCAACAAAACATGTTTTATATGAATATTTACTGGGAAAGAAATTTTTAAACATTTTTTGTATTGCTTTCGTCATGCTATCTTAGGCTTGCTTTACAAGTTTTTCAATGATTTCAACATAAAATATCCAGTTCATTCAATGATATGAGAACGATCATACTTTATAGAAATAAGTATATTGTAAAATGTAAAAATGTCAGTTAGTAATGCTGATCTCAGAAAAAAAAAGATTTACTCCGATACACCAATATTAGAAAATAAATGTGTGTTTAAAATTTGAAGCTTCAAAAATGCACAAAAAATTAAAACAGTTACACGTTACAGATAATTTATTTTGTACTCCCTATTACTATATATTTCACTGTGTGCATTCATTCTATAGATCAAATCCGCATACGAATACCATTTCTACACGTTAAAATAAGAATTATGCAAAATTTTGTACAAAAAATCGTCTGTAACTGCTTATGCTAATTAATATTATAAATGAGACAATATTAAATAATTTGATATCCTTATCTGAATCTGTATATCTACGTCATATTCTAAATTTTAAAAGGTATGTACGCCAAATCGCGCCTTGCTGAACAGTACTTGGCTCTAAATTTCGCGATCAAATACGCTAAATTTGGCGTCAAAAATAAATTGCCCACATAAGTGTTAAGTCGTCAGTTTAGTGAAACTCCCATTGTAATATTTTAAAGTATAATTTACACCATCCGTCGCCCAAGCTTTACAACGGCGCTACCTCATTTTTTTTAACACTTTAATCTTCCAGTGAACGAGCTGACTCAAATTTTACGGTAGACGCGATTTTTTCGAAACATTGTTCAAACAAAATGCATCGAAATTAAATTTCAATTTTTACTAATGATATGTATAATTGTTCTTTCAATATGCATAATTGTTCTTCTTATTACTGTTATGAAATATATTTAATTTATAATAACGTAGCTATTGGTCTTTCGGAAATGTCTTGGTGTATAGATGCCAAAATCTGCGTTGCTTTCTACCACTTAATCCTTATAGTTTACCACGCCTTATTTAATCATAAAATTTCTGTAATTTATTAAGTCAAATAACAGTGTAAGGATTTCGTGGTAGCAAGCGTTGTACAAGTTGGCATCCAGGCGTTATTCCTTTCACCGACAATCCAATGTATGCGCAAAAAAACCACCACGAGCATTTTTTTTGCAGAAAATTTAAGCGAGTACTCTGAAAGGTTAACTACTCAACTCAACAATAGAGTAACGAGTTGATAAGCCTTTTAACTACCAAACGAGGGTAAACTATGATCAATGGAATATTGAGTCGAAGGGTGACTGAAAACGCATATATAAAAATATCTTTCCGGTTTTCAATGCTATAAAAACTAGAAAACAGAAACTATTAAAATTTGGTAAGGTATGATCGAAAAGGAATGACATCTTGGTTACGGCTTCAATAAACTCAATAAATTTTTATCTAATTATAATTTACATAAATATGGACCGTATAAAATTAAATTTCTTATTTTAAGTTGTATAAGACACCTTGTGAAACAAATGACTCATATAAAAACTGTACTTGAGTATTTTCTTTTTTATAACATTAAAGAAGTGAGTATAAAACCACATACTTTTACTGAATGGTGTATACAAATTTAAAATTTTATACATACATTAATATTAAAAATATCGACGTTTCGACCACCATCTATGGTCATCTTCAGGAAAATTTTCTTACATTTCTTTTAAAGTTTCAAGTTGCAACTTTAAAAGCAATATAAGAAAATTTTCCTGAAGATGACCATAGATGGTGGTCGAAACGTCGATATTTTTAATATTAATATATGTATAAAATTTTAAATTTGTAAAAATTCAGTAAAAATATGTGATGTTTTATATTCACTTCTTTAATGTTGTAATATTTCATGGTGTAATCGTCCAGCATTTATATTATATTTATATTCTTTTTTATATTTAGAAGTATGTTTCTATCATTAGAGGTTTGACAGATAACCACTATAGCTTTTACTATGAATCAACCGGCTTAGTCACTTTGGAGTCAAGAGGTGAAAGTGTTACACTTAAAATATTATGGAGTTATACACAAATGTATTTTCGTAATACATTGTTAAGTTCCACACCCTGTTCGACACAAGCATAAAATAGCATTCACAAAAAAATAAAAAAATTAAATTAATGTAGTGTAAAATGTGATGTGTATGACTATAAATATTATAGGAAATAAAAATTAGTGAAAAAATAATAAACTGTACTTTTTATTTTAATAAATCACAAAACAAGTTCCCGAATTATAGGCACTAAAATATTTTAGGGATAAATTTTAAAGTTTAAAAATCTACTAACCAATGCTAAAATTTAATAGCATGTCCATTGCGCTTTATCTTTTCAAATACGCGATTTTCCATTGAAATTATTGAATTTTGCATAATGTGTGGGGAGAGACATTCTTCCAGGAAACATTTTTTTAATTATAATTTATAGATATATGGACAGTATAAAAATTAATTTTCGTATTTTAAGATGTATAAGGTACCTTGTGCATCATACCATGCTTGTTTTAGGCTCATCTATCAAAAAATATTCCCGTCCATTTTCATACAATTTTCGTAATAAACTTCCCCACACGTTCTACAAACGATTAAGATTTGGACTAAGCGCAGTCCAGACAATGAATATGGTATTTTTCTGCTGAAAACGAATTTTTGTCAAGATAGAAAAATTATTTTGTGCTTTGTCTTGTTGGAAAACATACTCAGGTCCTTCCACCAACCCTAGTAGTGGCGTTAAATGATGAATTAATAATTCCATGATAGTCTTTATAATTCACTTTTCCCGCAAAAGGCCAAGTACGTTTGAACATTAAATTAAAAACCACCCCGATTGTTGCTGCTCCGCCTTATTATTAGCTGTTAAAAAAAATTTTGGTTCTTTTTTGTAACTATGCCAGAAAATCCATCTAATTTCTACTTTACTCATCTTTAAAAGTAGTTGAAGATCTCTTATCAACATAAGACTTCATTTTCATAATACTGTTAATTCGTATTGTTTTCAGGAGGATCAATAAAGACTTTGGGTTGTTTTGGATTTAATAGCAACACGTTCTTGGGCTTTCCCGGAAAAACTCGAAAAGTCTATGCGGAAATATTGGAGCATCGTTCAGTTTCACTACTGCACTTACATATAAATGCTGTAAGCTTCTCTTATTCTTAAGTTATTTGCCAGACAACTTTTACATGATTTCTCAGACTTCAAATCGGCACAATGTCTTGTTTGAATATGTTGGTTACGTCAGATTTTCTGCACGAGTGTCATTTGCCGAGAAGTGTAGCTTTTCATATCAACCTGCTTTGAGAGTAGGAATTCAAATATGCGAAAATTTACTATTATATATCTTATATTGATAAGTATATAAATTTTCAAAAGCGATTAACTTCACTTTTCTTTACATCACATGCATACACTGTTAAAAATTTGCAGCAAATCGTCCAGCCATTTGTCCGTTTTCGTGAAAAACGGTTACATAACCGTAATTTAACTCTATTCTGACCATAATATAAGGGATAATATGGTCCGAATACCGCTAAATTACGGTTATTTAACCGTTTTCTATAAAAACGGGCAAATGACTGGGCAGTTTGCTGCACATTTTTAACAGTGTGCAGTATTTCTTCACCGAGAATTCAAAAATATATTATATTCATTGAGTGTACTTTAATTGTTTTTAACAAATAAAATATTCTTGCTAATAAATACAAATCAAATTAGAAAATAAGTGTAATTCACAGTGACCAATCTTTCAACTTTTTCCAAATCAAATAAACACGTTCTGAAGCAGAACTTTTACTTAATAAAACATTTCAATGTGAATTATATTAATAAAGTAGAAATTTAAATCAAAAAATGTTTATTTGGCTCGAAAACAAATAACAGAAAGTTGGCAGCTATGTCGATAAATAACTAGAAAATCGGATTGAAAATAAAGAATTTCTTTATTTTGAAAACAATCATAGATTTTATTAAAAACTCTCCCTCACTTTGACCTCATATGAGATGCTTAATTTACGTTATGAAAACTATGTTTAGAAAAAGTCTTTGAACAAATTTTATTTCGACTGACAGCGATTAAACATTAATTCCTTATACGTGGAATACATTTATTTTTATATGCAATCTTAAATAATATTTGTATTATACTAATTTAAAAAAATGATTTTTTTAAAAATAATTCCTGAACTAGAGTGTTTAAAGATTAACTTTCGAATTTTATTTATATTCGCAACAAATTATATTGTTATTTTTTATTGTACCAATTTCAAAGTATCACAAAACACTTTTATTTTCATATTTTAAATTACATAAACAATGAAAAAGGGAATGAACAAAACAATAAAGTAACATCTGTCATTAAATGTGACAACAATATGTAATTTAAAACTGGAAATAAAATGGCATCATCTGCTACATAAAAGGAACACTCTAACAAAAATTTTATCCACTATATTAAATATATGTTTGCATGCTACATTGCTTTCATTTTATATATATCCCAATATGTAGGAGAAAAATATTCTAACAACAGAATGGGATTTTTATGATGCAGAATGTCATAATAAAAATATTTACGCGAACCATTGAAAACATAGCAGTCTCCTTGAAATATGCAATAAATTTTACCCATGCTTATGGATTTTATTTCTTATATGTTAAGATGTTTTCTTTTTACTAATACTATTACCACACTTAAAACTATCTTTAATCGGTAAAATCTGTATTAGGTTAAGAAAGTTTTAGATATTAACCAATCTTAATATAATTTAATTTAAATATTTTAAATGTTTTAATCTGATTTATTTTAATACAATATTTCCATGCTTTAGATTTTAAGAAAGATAAATAAAACTTACTTCAACTTACGTTACGATTATTTTCAACTTATGTTGTTCTACGTCATTACGGATCCCTTGTTTGATCTTATTTTAAGCTTTATCCACTGCCAGGTCTAAATAATTCTTGATCTGCTTTGCTAGTTTCTTGATCTGTTTTGCTAGTTTCTTGATCTGTTTTGCTAGTGGAAATCAACGATAATGTGTTGATATTATTTAATCTATTGTTGATTTAACTTTTTTTTGTTGTTGTCGTGAGTTCATAATTCAACATTTGCATTTGTTTGATACTGCCTTTGGAGTGTTAATATATTTTATTCCAGTTGATACTACATTTATGGCAGCAAATTCCCGATTTTCCTCCTCCATTAATATGTAAATGCATAGATGCACCCACGAATACTCACTTTGATATAATTGTATCAGGCTATTTACTATTTTGTCATTGAAATAATTACATTCAATGCAAATTAAATGGTAAGAAAAACCACTAACAAAAAACTAATTTATTATAAATAAATATGTACTTAAAATCCACAGCAAGGGAAAGGGCGACCCCGTTTCTATTCAACAGCAGGTACACAGTAAGGCACAAATCTGATAGGGCACAGTACAGTAGGGCACAAATATTACTATACCAATTAAAATATTAAAGGGGTGAAGAAATGGTAAATCGATGATTTCTTTTCATACAGATTTTTATTCATATAAAGTGAGTCAAATTGTTTCATTAGGAAGACTATATTTGAAACATATTATTGCTTACTGTTAAGCAGTGTTCAAGAGTCTATCAATTTAATAAAAAAATATTGGTGTTGTGTGCACCTTTGGCTGATCGAATCATCATAGCATGTCCTGTATACGCATAAAAAGGGTGCATAGCATCATACCATGCTTGTTTTAGGCTCATCTATCAAAAAATATTCCCGTCCATTTTCATACAATTTTCGTAATAAACTTCCCCACACGTTCTACAAACGATTAAGATTTGGACTAAGCGCAGTCCAGACAATGAATATGGCATTTTTCTGCTGAAACCGAATTTTTGTCGAGATAGAAAAATTATTTTGTGCTTTGTCTTGTTGGAAAACATACTCAGGTCCTTCCACCAACCCTAGTAGTGGCGTTAAATGATGAATTAATAATTCCATGATAGTCTTTATAATTCACTTTTCCCGCAAAAGGCCAAGTACGTTTGAACATTAAATTAAAAACCACCCCGATTCATGTTGCTCCCCGCCTTATTATTAGCTGTTAAAAAAAATTTGGTTCTTTTTTGTAACTATGCCAGAAAATCCATCTAATTTCTACTTTACTCATCTTTAAAAGTAGTTGAAGATCTCTTATCATCATAAGACTTCATTTTCATAATACTGTTAATTCGTATTGTTTTCAGGAGGATCAATAAAGACTTTGGGTTGTTTTGGATTTAATAGCAACACGTTCTTGGGCTTTCCCGGAAAAACTCTAAAAGTCTATGAGGAAATATTGGAGCATCGTTCAGTTTCACTACTGCACTTAGATATAAATGCTGTAAGCTTCTCTTATTCTTAAGTTATTTGGCAGACAACTTTTACATGATTTCTCAGACTTCAAATCGGCACAATGTCTTGTTTGAATATGTTGGTTACGTCAGATTTTCTGCACGAGTGTTATTTGCCGACAAGTGTAGCTTTTCATATCAACCGGCTTTGAGAGTAGGAATTCAAAAATGCGAAAATTTACTATTATATATCTTATATTGATAAGTATATAAATTTTCAAAAGCGATTAACTTCACTTTTCTTTACATCACATGCATACACTGTTAAAAATTTGCAGCAAATCGTCCAGCCATTTGTCCGTTTTTGTGAAAAACGGTTACATAACCGTAATTTAACTCTATTCTGACCATAATATAAGGGATAATATGGTCCGAATACCGCTAACTTACGGTTATTTAACCGTTTTCTATAAAAACGGGCAAATGACTGGGCAGTTTACTGCACATTTTTAACAGTGTGCAGTATTTCTTCACCGAGAATTCAAAAACATATTATATTCATTGAGTGTACTTTAATTGTTTTTAACAAATAAAATATTCTTGCTAAAAAATACAAATCAAATTAGAAAATAAGTGTAATTCACAGTGACCAATCTTTCAACTTTTTCCAAATCAAATAAACACGTTCTGAAGCAAAACTTTTACTTAATAAAACATTTCAATGTGAATTATATTAATAAAGTAGAAATTTAAATCAAAAAATGTTTATTTGGCTCGAAAACAAATAACAGAAAGTTGGCAGCTATGTCGATAAGTAACTGGAAAATCGGATTGAAAATGAAGAATTTCTTTATTTTGAAAACAATCATAGATTTTATTAAAAACTCTCGCTCACTTTGACCTCATATGAGATGCTTAATTTACGTTATAAAAACTATGTTTAGAAAAAGTCTTTGAACAAATTTTATTTCGACTGACAGCGATTAAACATTAATTCCTTATACGTGGAATACATTTATTTTTATATGTAATCTTAAATAATATTTGTATTATACTAATTTAAAAAAATGATTTTTTTTAAAAATAATTCCTGAACTAGAGTGCTTAAAGATTAACTTTCGAATTTTATTTATATTCGCAACAAATTATATTGTTATTTTTTTATTGTACCAATTTCAAAGTATCACAAAACACTTTTATTTTCATATTTTAAATTACATAAACAATGAAAAAGGGAATGAACAAAACAATAAAGTAACATCTGTCATTAAATGTGACAACAATAGGTAATTTAAAACTGGAAATAAAACGGCATCATCTGCTACATAAAAGAAACACTCTAACAAAAATTTTATCGACTATATTAAATATATGTTTGCATGCTACATTGCTTTCATTTTATATATATCCCAATATGTAGGAGAAAAATATTCTAACAACAGAATGGGATTTTTATGATGCAGAATGTCATAATAAAAATATTTACGCGAACCATTGAAAACATAGCAGTCTCCTTGAAATATGCAATAAATTTTACCCATGCTTATGGATTTTTTTTTCTTATATGTTAAGATGTTTTCTTTTTACTAATACTATTACCACACTTAAAACTATCTTTAATCGGTAAAATCTGTATTAGGTTAAGAAAGTTTTAGATATTAACCAATCTTAATATAATTTAATTTAAATATTTTAAATGTTTTAATCTGATTTATTTTAATACAATATTTCCATGCTTTAGTTTATAAGAAAGATAAATAAAACTTACTTCAACTTACGTTACGATTATTTTCAACTTATGTTGTTGCACGTCATTACGAATCCCTTGTTTGATCTTATTTTAAGCTTTATCCACTGCCAGGTCTAAATAATTCTTGATCTGTTTTGCTAGTTTCTTGATCTGTTTTGCTAGTGGAAATCAACGATAATGTGTTGATATTCTTTAATCAATTGTTGATTTAACTTTTTGTTGTTGTTGTCGTGAGTTCATAATTCAACATTTGCATTTGTTTGATACTGCCTTTGGAGTGTTAATATATTTTATTCCAGTTGATACTACATTTATGGCAGCAAATTCCCGATTTTCCTCCTCCATTAATATATAAATGCATAGATGCACCCACGAATACTCACTTTGATATAATTGTATCAGGCTATTTACTATTTTGTCATTGAAATAATTACATTCAATGCAAATTAAATGGTAAGAAAAACCACTAACAAAAAACTAATTTATTGTAAATAAATATGTACTTAAAATCCACAGCAAGGGAAAGGGCGACCCCGTTTCTATTCAACAGCAGGTACACAGTAAGGCACAAATCTGATAGGGCACAGTGCAGTAGGGCGCAAATATTACTATACCAATTAAAATATGAAAGGGGTGAAAAAATGGTAAATAGATGATTTCTTTTCATACAGATTTTATTCATATAAAGTGAGTCAAATTGTTTCATTAGGAAGACTATATTTGAAACATATTATTACTTACTGTTAAGCAGTGTTCAAGAGTCTATCAATTTAATACAAAAATATTGGTGTTGTGTGCACCTCTGGCTGATAGAATCATCATAGCATGTCCTGTATACGCATAAAAAGGGTGCATAGCATCCACTTAGGCACCACAGGAGAAGATGATTGTTCTTTAACCTCAAAGATTCTCCACAATTTTGTTCATTACCGGTATTGTAGAGAATTTGTTTCAAATTTTGACGAATGTCTCAGTTAAACACCTCTTCCGAATCTACTAACATCCTATCTAGGCGACTTTGAATACCACTGATTTTACGTGTAGATATGTGCTATCCACACAAATGTCTACCGCAGCACAGTGTTCCAGGAGTTCGACCACCCAACTATTAATATTCATCCATGCTTTTCCACGTCTGTGTTCGGGTAGGAACCGGTGACTTACAATATGGCTGACTGTTTCTGGTAAACTCAATACTTAAAGAGCATAATATTTTTATTTCTGTTTTCAATCTAGATTGTTTCTTAAAATTTATTAACCAATGTCTCATTTCTTAAAAAAATATACATAATTATTTACTTTCCGGGGAATTATAAGACGACTTTTATTATTGTATTTGTTCATTTTTCATTATTGAATATACTAAATTTTGTGTTCTCTGACTTCATGCGTATGATGTATATTAAATACATTAAAAATATATGTATATTAAATTAGAACCTTAATTTAATTTGTAACTGGCATTTTTAAATAAAAAAGAAGTTTTTTTTTTTATTATTATTTTTTGAATGCAGTAAAATATCGTTAGAAAGAATTTGTGGAGACCACCCATTAAACTCGTTATACATATAAAATAACAATAATTGTATAATTATTTAGAAAATATTTTTAGATGATTTCAAGTTGATATACACCTTTTAAGCAATGGTGCAAATGCATAGAAGCAATAGCTCTTTAACAAAATATTTATGAATATTACCCATGTGTATTTATAAATAATTTAAAGTGAAACATATATGTTTGTGATGTTTATGTAACTGTCATTTTGTGCATAGTATGTTTACAAATAAAAGACTAAGGATACATAAAAAGAATAATTTCATTTTCCATCAAGCACATTTCAGTTCTGCTATGTCTTCTTTATAGCGGTGTCTGAGTGGATATTGGTGTTTTTAAAACCCAAAAGTGTAGCGAATAAAAAAAAAGTCTGTTATACTATATATATAACTAGCAGGCTATTCCCGCTGCACTGGTGCATTTTCCAAATGAACATTGAATAAAACGAAATGGTGAATTCCACCATGTATTTTCAAGTAATTTGGATCTTCACATGATGCATCCTTCCGCATTGTTCCATACAATGCGAATGCCATTGTGCTATTATTTTATCTTAGGTGTTAGATAAAATTCAGGCTATTAAGAAGCAACTCTTTTATTACATCATTTATAGTAGAGTTTGGTAGACAAATATGGCCGTTATGACCAATAGAAATTAAAATGTCCTCAAGTCACCCTACTACTAAAAAAGAGAGCAATCATTGCAGAGATTGAACATTGAATTTAAATAATGTTCGGATTATTCATTTTCGCTTGTTAGTTCTTGAACTCCGAGCCTCTCAGCTAGGCGCTATGAGTGGTTCAGGTAGTTGAACTAAAATGTCACTCTATGTTACATCATATTTTGTAATATACGTCATCTTCTGGTAGATCTACTGCAGTTTTCTACCTTTGGATTGGTAAGTATTATTGGTAAGTACTAAATCAGAGTAAATATAGTGAAAAAAGCAATACATCACTTGCTCATAAATGACAGTGTTTAACTTTCATATTTAAAAGAAATGGGAATCTTTAAAAAGTGCGTTTTTAAAGACGAATTATTTGAATAAAATTAAAATTACGTTATTTTTACTGCCTTTTCATTTTATATACCAGTTGCAATCATGTAACAATTAACCTGGAAAGAACCTCAAAATCTAATTATGATAGACCAATAATACTCTAGTTTGCATCAAATAAAATCGTTCTAGTCTTCCGTAATCGGGTCCACAGAGAAGTTGGAAGTCAAAGCTTAAAAGTTTCTGCAGCGATATAATGATTACAAATATACCAGAATTAGCTACAAAACGAAGTTAATTAGGCGCCAAACTACGTTCCCTTAAATAATGTCGAATTGCTGTTGACTGAATTATAGATCTTTCACCAATAAAACTACGCGAGAATCATAAATAAAGTTAGTTATGAAAAATTTTTAGTAATAATTATTTTGATGAATACTTGAACCGAAGCTTTTTTTTCTTTTCTTTTTGCATTTCTCTAATGAGCATAATAATACGGAGAAATAAATAGTCTTGCAATTTCTTTTATTTTGGAGATCAGATTATTCTTCAGTCTGTTGTCTAAATAAACCCTATAATGAACATAATCGATAATTTGTCCCTAAGTTAATTGTACTGCTAGTTAATTGTAGTGATAAAAATTGTATCTAACCTGAATTCCAGGTACTTTTTTCTTATCTAGGCTAAAATGATAAATCAGTAAATATTGTTACTTGGCCACCATTGTCCAAGATTTGTCCAAGATTGTTTGGTACATTGCAAGTATTGCTTGTTTAGTGATAGTAAAATGACTGACACATATTCTAATGTGATATTATCTATTGCGTAATGAGCAAGATACTTTGAAAATGCAAAGATAAATAAATAAAGACATTTGTAAATAAAGACATATCTTATACTAAACAGTAAACAGTTGAGTGTTTCAAAGGTATTCCCAGTTGCATTTCAACTCTGTTCTCTGTAGATGAGTAGAGGTATTGCAACATATTTGTACAGGCCCCCCCCCCCCCGGCTTACGTAAATTCGCAGTTATATATATATACACAATAAATCTCAAAAATTTCATTACTGAACATACTAGCGCATTTGCATACTTTTGATAAATTAGTTTATAAATAAAATATGGAGATAAAAATCATATACATAATATAGTTTTATATATAGAGCTAATTATATTTTTATTGATGATATACAAAGAAACACAAAACTAATTAAAATAAGGCAAAAAAAAAAAACTCTGGTTCAATTGTTATAATCATGTTTGCTGAATGCTATTTATTGGCCTTGGTATCGGGGATTTATGGAGTAGAGATAAGTCAGTCCTTTTTAATTATTTCTTATTTTAATAATCATTTGATGTAGATTTAAAATTCGTTAGGTTTAAACCAATTTTTATATGTTAATATATAAATTCCGGAATCCACAAGATATTTTTAATGTAAAAAGTGTTCTTTCAGTTTGTTTTTATTTTATTTTCATACTTTTATAGTTTATATCCGAGTAAACGCTGCTATATAATGCTTCATTATTAAAATAATTATATTAATAATAATAAATAGTGCCGTTTCTTACGAAATTATACTTAAGCAATACTTATATACTTACATATTCGGCTTACGTAAAATTCAAGTTACGTAAAAGTCTACGGAACGCATTACTTACGTAAGTCGGGTATTCCCTGTACTACAATGGAAAAGAAAAGTAAAGCATTGAACTGATAACTTATCAGCCAATCAAATGACAAAATCATTTTTGTATTATTTTCACTTTTTAATATTAAGTGGTTGGAATTATTTAAATTTAAATTTTTGTAATAATAAATATGTTTCTCAGATGTTAAAAGATTATTCTGTAACCAGTCATGTTAATTGATATAATGAAAATCATTTTTCTAATTAATTTAAAGTTGTAAATTATCATATTAGTCAAACATTTTCCAATGGAAATTAAATGTCTTTCAGTATGTTAGTGTAAGGTGGTTTATATATATATTTAATATATTGTTCATAAATGTATTTTAAATTTATTATTTCAACAGCAACAGAGAATTTTATTCAACTAATTCATGATACAAAATGTACAATGTTACGACACACAATGCTCCCTAGGAGTAAAGACAGCAAAAATTTTAAGAAAAGAGAAATATTTTTAAATGTTACTTTATATAGGTTTTTCTTTTTATTCTTTATAAAACCCAAACGAAGATGGAATAACAGAAAGCCTATTCGTTACATCTAATTTGTCGTAATTGAATATTAACAATCCCTTTCCTTTCGCAATCATAGCTTAAAAAAAACTTATTTTTTTAGAAATAAAAACTGGTTTTTAGAATAAGACGGAAGAATTTTCAACCCCTAAAACTCCAGTTATCATTTTGTAAGGCTTTTGTATGAACTGGATCAGAGCGTTGTTGTTTTTTATATAAAATGGAAATAGTTTTCAAAAAAGTAAATGTGTGCAAAGATGTGTGCTCACGAGATTGTATAGTTTAATAAGCTTAAATCGGGTTTAAATATGAACTATATTTAATGATTTTAGACAACGCACTAAATGATTTCAGTTATCAGTTTAAGAATTCGAATGAATGTTTTTATTACATCAAAAAGTTTTATTTCTATTACGTTTAAAATCAGAATGTGACTGAATGTGATCGAATACGAAACACTCCTCTACATTTTAAAAGGCATTTGTATTTCATATTTAAATTATGCATCGGAAATCATTTTTCTTTTCGCAATTGAAACATTTGTTTACTGATAGCTACAAAAATTCCACATGTCCTGTTTAATTATGCTCTCGTAAGCTAAATTGCTTAAAAATTTATAGGAGTATGTTAGTTACCGGCGCAAAGAATAACATTAAGAAAATCTGAAGTGAACACATTAAATCACATAGATTAACATACAAGATAGGACACTATCATAGAGCATAATGGTAACGCGATGACGATCGCAGCGCCTGTAGCGACAATGGGGTAGAAATTTCTCGCACATGCAATGTTTCTGCTTTTAAATGTCTATCTTGTTATGATATTTCTTTTTTTAAATGTCACATGTTTACGTTTTCAATTTAGAGGAAAAGCGGAAAAGGACAATCCACTTTTCTCATTGATCTTTGCAATTACTAAAACTATTTTTGTATTCTTACTCAGTTACAAGAAAATCTGTAAGAATTACTAGAAAACAGATAGCAACGATTCCGGTTTATAGAACCGGTTGCTAAAAATATCTGTGGAATACAAATATACTAAAAAATTTTTAGTAACTTCATGATTTTTTTTTTACAGTGTATGAAGACAAGAGTCTACTTGACATACTTTAACATGTTTAGACATAATAAAAAAGTTTTGAAAATAACTGTTGTTTCAAGAATAATAAAATAAAGAATAAAAATGAAGGCGTTTAAAAAGACACGCAAATAACGCACCAAGGGTCAATTTGACGAGAATCGAATTCCTGGAAGAAAAAAGAATAGATATTAAAAACATAAACAGATTTCATATACATAGGTAAATTTCGGAAGCGTGTTAGTTTCTCCCCCTTGTTACTAGTGACAATTCCTGCAATTACATATTTTCCTGTAACTGTCCTATCTTGCATGTTAGTCTACGATTAAATCCTATTGAATTTATTGAATTTATAAAAATTTTGTTTCTTTTCTAAAATCATCCAATGAATGATGAATCAAACAATACTTTACTACATTTCTTTAATACATCAGTGATATGCACGTTTTATTTTTAATTCTGTTATTCGGAAATTATGTTATTCGAAGTTACTGTTATTCGAAGTACAATTACTTTGAAAAATTGCCTGCAACATTAATGTTAATTATCACGTACCTATGTAACTTGCAAAATCAGTGTTCAGAATAAGTAAAATGTCACGTGCTTTTAGCACTTTCACACTTCAGCAATTTTACACATTTTGGCCGCTAAAAGAATGTAGAGTTTTACAGACAATGCTGTAATTCTTTTGAATATTTTACTAGGTTGCAAACATGTCTGGAATTCATATACTTCAGGGACATTCGTTTAGTGTAATTACTATACGCGGGCAAAAGAGTTATTGATGCAGAACAATAATATAGCCGTTCATACCGATTGATATTTTGATTAAAAAGTATTAACATAGATTGGACGAAAAAAAACATTTTTGCACTATTTTATTTGTTACTTACCCATCATACGTACTATAAGGTAAATCATGTGATCATTTCAAAAATCGGAATTTTTTTTTGACGGATTTAAACGTTTCAGACACTGAAGATTCCGAAAAACATATGTTTAGAAAAAAAAGCCGTCTGTGTGTCTGTAAACGCCCTATCTCTCCAACAAATTGAGATAGAGACTTGAAATTTGGTATATACTAGTACGTAATAATGAGAAGTAACTTATTGATTTTCAGTAAATTTGATTATCCGGAACTATTTTTTTCGGACTCTCGAAATATCCGTTCTGATAAAAGGTTCATAAAAATTTTCTAAATTGTTTATTTTAAGGAGTGAATATAAAAGACAATAAAGAAAGATAAATTTTGCATAAAGAATGAAATCGATTGGATAATTAGTTGCCGAGATATTTGTTATCATATTTTCCACACTCTTCGATTTTTTATGACACTGTATTTCATTCAAATTTCAATTCAAAGATTTATTTTAATTGGAAATTAGACGCTTAATCCGACGCAGTAGACTATTAGTTAATATGATTATAATTTTTGGAGTTCTAGGAATTTTTCTTTTACACAATTCAGTAATAGAGCATTTAAAGTTTATGACGTCATCAAGCCACGATTTTATTCGAATTGCAATGTATTTTATAAATAATTCAAATACAACGTTTGTTAAATGGTACATACATTAAAATCGTGAATTTACAATCCCAATTAAACATCAACGTTTCATTTCGCTTCCGCGAACGTCATCAGGATGTTACAAACAAGTCGAAAATGTCAAAATGAGCATACACGTCAGAGTTCTGGAGAAAACATGATCGGAGAGTGCGCAAACGTCATCAAGTTCCCATGGTAACCAAGTGGATCATACCACCGTAGTGAAAAGTGGGGTTGGAAGACAAAATGAGCAGATTGTATTAATGGATTATAACATATTATGCAAGATTTTATGAATGTTATAGGATAAATTATCGTTACATGTATACTGCCCAAGCGTAATAATCGTAAGGGACTCTAACATTTTATTAACATAAGAATTCTTGCATGGGATTATGATTCTAGCCTCTTCAAAGTCAATTTTGCTACCTTCATTCGAAAAATAAAACCTTGCGAGGGCTGTACTCTGTTTTGATTGTGAAATATCTCTCTTGTGCTCTTTTAATCTTTCTGAAAATTTTCGTTTTGTCTCACCGATATAAACTAACCGTTCGTTATTTGGGAGGGTAATCGGTATTTCATAAACTCGGGCTTTTTGATGATTCTGGATTTTATCAATATTGCTACTGATAATTTGTATAAGATATGGAGGGGGGATAGCTACTAATTTTATATTGAATGTCTGAAGCACTTGTTTTAATTTTTCATATATTATCGGAACATAATGCATACTTCTGTATCACAATTAAACATCAACGTTTCATTTCGCTTTCGCGAACGTCATCAGGATGTTACAAACAAGTCGAAAATCACAATTAAACATCAACGTTTCATTTCGCTTCCGCGAACATCATCAGGATGTTACAAACAAGTCGAAAAATACATACATACATACATACATAATGCATACAGAAGTATGCATTATGTTCCGATAATATATGAAAATTTAAAACAAGTGCTTCAGACATTCAATATATAATTAGTAGCTATCCCCCCTCCATATCTTATACAAATTATCAGTAGCAATATTGATAAAATCCAGAATCATCAAAAAGCCAGAGTTTATGAAATACCGATTACAATTCCCAAAGAACGAACGGTTAGTTTATATCGGTGAGACAAAACGAAAATTTTCAGAAAGATTAAAAGAGCACAAGAGAGATATTTTACAATCAAAACAGAGTACAGTTCTCGCAAGGTTTTATTTTTCGAATGAAAGTAGCAAAATTGACTTTGAAGAGGTTAGAATCATAATCCCATGCAAGAATTCTTATGTTAATAAAATTTTAGAGTCCCTTATGATTATTAAGCTTGGGCAGTATACATGTAATGTTAATTTATCCTATAACATTCATAAAATCTGGCATAATCTATATATATATTTGTCTTACGTGGCGAGAAAATAGGGCTGAATTTGTAACTTATGGTTTGGCAACAACCGTAGTTTCCAGATCTCAGACCAATGAACAGATTAGATTGTGTTAGATTAGCTCCACCTCCAATATGGCCGTCAGTGTGAGAGCATTGAAACAATAGAATGAAGCTCAAACTAGCAATTATTAAAAATAAAATAACGTGTACGTAATCCAAAGCCTCTGAGATGATTCCTCATTTTAATTATGACCAATATCGTTAATTTCAAATGAATTCTCAACTCTTATTCAGAATTCATTTACGAATTTCACTCACTCAAAAGTCGGAGAAGAAAAAAATCAACTTTGTAGATTGCACCTGGCGCCATCTGTTGATGTATTGAGGAAGAAAAAATAATTTCTACGTAGTTTTTTTTTTCTATTGAATTTAAGTCGTGCTGTACAAAAGATCCTTTTTTCATAGTATTTAAAAGATTTATATGCTCATTGGTAGCGCCAACTAAATACATTTTCAGTTGTGTTTTCAACGGAGAATTACTTTTTTACATTTAAAAAAAATTGTCAATTTCATATGCTCAAATGTTTTATGGTAGAACTCATTCCGGCTAGAATTGCTGAAAAAAAGGGGCGAGCGAGCGAAGCGAGCTGTGACCGCGTAGTGGTCTCAATGTGAATTGCTTCGCAATTCAGGGGGGGTTGACGAGCGTTAGCGAGTAGGGGGCTGAGCCCCCTAGTATGTTATAATCCATTAATACAATCTGCTCATTTTGTCTTCCAACCCCTCTTTTCACTACGGTGGTATGATCCACTTGGTTACCATGGGAACTTGATGACGTTTGCGCACTCTCCGATCATGTTTTCTCCAGAACTCTGACGTGTATGCTCATTTTGACATTTTCGACTTGTTTGTAACATCCTGATGACGTTCGCGGAAGCGAAATGAAACGTTGATGTTTAATTGTGATTGTAAATTCACGATTTTAATATATGTACCATTTAGCAAATGTTGTATTTGAATTATAGAAATTATGGTGCAATTGTCCTATTTTTAAATATTTTATAAATAGTTTACACGTTTTATTTTCATATATTATATTATGCATATCCATGATGGGTAAGTATTACGGTTGAACCTAACGGCTAGTTTTTAGTTTGTTTTCGTATGCAAAGATGAAATCTTGCAATCGATTTTTAACTCATTTCCTGTTATATTTGCATTATGAAAATTTTGTATACAGATTTATTTTCAATGACGATAAACACTTTAATATTTTTAGAACTTAATTATAAGTCAACAAATTAACTTTAAATCATTTCTCCGCGAGTGATATGTCGTCAAATGCCCTTTATCGTTACAACTGCTTACGAGTTACAAATACAAAAATGTTAACTATGCTCCAAAATATGGTGGTGGGCTAAGAAACTGCAGCAATGAAATAATTTAAACATACAAAACAACCAAATTTTAAATATTTATTTCAAGACATTATTGGTATTTCTAATATAAAAAAGCTTTTTATTTTGCTAGCGGGTAATCTAATCAAAAGTATTAAATGTAAAAAAATTGCATTAGCGTTTTCAATTAAAAAATAGTTTTCACATATGTTCTGTAATTCAAAAACCCGGATTCAATCCTCTAGTTTTAAAACATGCAAACGTTTGCATGATTTTAATGTTATTTAATCTCATTAAAATAAATTTCATTAGTTACTTTTAATAATGTTTAAAATACTTAGGTATAAATGTATAGGTATATTTACTCTACCATTTGTATGTATGTTTGTTTGTATGATCTTAAGCATGTAGGTGTAAATCTTATGCGTGAAATTTTTATACGGTGTATGCTGCAGTAAATCTTATAGTAATTTAGTTGCTTTTTATAATTTTGTAAGAAACTTTCTGAAACCTCTTCAAGTATTTTAAATAATGTTAAAGATATAGCTAAATATCTTTATTTATCTACCTACAATTTTTGTTGATATTTCTACATATATGTATTCATTTTATTTCTAATAATGCTTTATTATATTTGACAGTTTTAGATTCAGTTTCTTAGTAAAAAAAAATAGTGCATTAACTTTTTTGCAGTATGCATATAGCTAGAGTGTAAAGAAAATAATTTGTTTCGCATGTGCAAGTCAGAGATAAATTATAAATAAAAGAAATATACCTATATATTAAAAATATATAAATTTAAGGAATTTAGATATTTTGCAGGAATTAAGATTAAATTACAATTAGATTAAAACACAATTCCCTCGAATGCACATTTAATGTAAGTTATATTGCAGATTGAATGCGAGTAAAATAAATAAGGTTTAAGAAAATACTTTTCTAAATAAGGGTAAGATAAAAATAGTTTCCATTTTCAAGCAATTTACACTTTAGTGTCTTACCTATTACTTTTTTATACTCTCAATTCCAAATACCCGCATTCTACAAATACTTTTTATGGGAACCTAAAGGTAGTTCTAAATGGGTATCACAGGGTCACTGAAACAAATAAAAGGTTTTCTAAAAATATATTTAGTTTATTTTTACTTTCCTTATTTCTTACAGAAAGATTGTTGAAATAGGTATTGAACAGGGTTTGAACGGAAATTGTAAAAAGGGATATGAAACTTTTCCATACGTAAATTGAGGTGCATAGCTAATAATACATCCTTCTCCCACAATTTTCATTAAAAGTAGTAATTTTAATCGTTTTTTTTACAAAACAAATTTATTTATATATTTATTTATTTATTTTATTATTTTGCTTTTAAAAAGTTTTGTTTTCGCTTATAAAGATAAAAAATGATAGATAATTTCCTTGAAATAAAATAAAAATACTTTTACAAATAAACATTTTTAAAGAGCGATGAATTATCATGTGCAAAGGATAACCGTATTCCCAAAAAGATCGGGATCATATAGGTTTATATTATTATATATTATTTTCAGTCCTGATGTTCATGTGTGTGAACTTTTATTCTTATCCTCCTAATAACTGAGTCATTAGATTTTCTGAAATCTTCACTTGGCTCAATGATTTTCTCTCACACGGGACCAATAAATAATCTTAATAATAATAATTTAATCACCAATAATTATTCAGTATTGTTAATACATGTTGATTGCATCTGACTTTACAAAATGCCTCCAAGAGTTCATGTACAATATAATTAAGTAATTTCCATAATTGTTTAATCTAAACACATTATAGAAAAAAAACAGGGTTTGCAGATTGTTAACTTTGTTTGAACCGTTAAATTTCCAATTGTGTAAATCTAATTTAGTGACAATTAAATGGATATTTTAGGGAGTGTGGTAGTAATTTCAGGCCCACATATGGAAACCTAAAACGCCTTACATAATGAATTTGAGAAAATATTTTTTTTATCTGTACCGTACACATTTAATATTTGAGTCAAAATCAGTGATTGGGTAGTTGCGGTCTAAAGCCGATATTGTCTGAAGAGGAGGTGACATCTGAACGATACCTGGATTTGTTACCTTAGTTTTGACGCTTATTGTGAGCTGCGGAGGCTACACCTGGTTTAGAAACTATGGTTGACGGACAGCGGTTACCAAGCTGATAAAAAATCATTCTTACGATGTCCGAATTCGTAGAACCCCACCAGTGGCTGAGGCTCTGATCTCAAATCTGGTAGACGGGAAGTGCTGGATTCAAACCTCTGTCGTGCTCGTCGACCTAATAGTTCAGAGTTTTTTTTTTTCGAACCTTGCGTAAATATGAGTTAGGATGCTTTAGAAAGACACACACGGAGGGCACACCCTCCGTCAACCTATATCCCTAGCGCAAATAATCGGCCGTAACGAATAACCAACCGACCAACCAAACAACCAACTGAATTCATAGATCATACTTAGCTAGAAAACATCTAAAATAATATCTATGAAAACAAGCAACTGTAAAACTTCGTGTTTAAACGAGGGAAGAAGACAAAGAGAAGGTGAGTATCTTTCACATAATCCACGCGCCCATATCTAAAATTATAAATAACTTTTTACTGCCACATGTTGAAGCCGACGTTTATTTTTCTTTTTGCATTTCTAAAATGAACTTGAATATTATATATAAATATCCTTATGTCAACATCAGAAAATTAATATTTTAAGTTAGTAAATTAAGGTGAAAATGTTGCTTAACACTAGAAATAAATGTTCAAATTTAAAAGTGTTATTGAGGCCAGAAGTTTACGATGTACGCCAAATCGCGGTAAAATTATTCATTTGGCGAGAAACTGAAAGGTTAACATTATCAAATTGATTACTTTTAGTTAAGAGTTTGATGGACTTTGAAACGGGGAAAATCGATATAAAACACGAAACTTAAAATCGCCAAATTTCGAGAATTGAACAAAAAACAAAAAAACAAAAAAAACTGTTACGGATTTTTCAATAAAATTAAAAGATTTTTCTGTTTAAATTAATATTTGTATTTTGATTTTTTATTAATTCAGTCCAATTACAAAAAAGTTATTTAACACGATAACAGACTATTCCAAATCCCGAGTAAAATCGGGTTTTATTTTGTAAAAGTATTCTGAAATAAATGGAGTTTTTTCTCCACTTTGAATCTCTCAATAAAAACCTTCCCTTGTTTTATTATTGTCTGAAGCCGATAATTCAATTTAGGTCAGCAACTACTTTCAAAACAATTACAAAAAATTGGAACAATCAATGAGAAGGAAACAGAGGGTTACCTTAGGCGATTTAACCCTCCGTTAGTCGCAATACCTGTCACTTTACTCTTTTAAGTTTGGAATTCATTAGCCCGTTCGAGAAGATCAACCGAGGAAGGAAAAATGTGTACAAGTGGAAGGAAGGTAGAGAAAGCCACGGGTTCCGAACCTACATTGTTCAAAACTTACAAATGGGAAATGGCGGCATGTATCAGAGAGATACACCTGCGATTAACTCAGAGTTAAAGAGCGAGTTTAGAATCAGTCGCTTCATCACGAACCTATTGCTAACACTTTTTTCATTTGGTTATATTTTTCTTTGATGATAAGCTAATTTGCTAAGATTGGTTAAAATCTAGTGAGAACCACGTATCAAATGCATTTGTCTCGAAATGCATTTTTTGCACTCTATTCATCTTTAAATTGCTCCATGAGTTTGGTCTTTTGTTCAAAATTCCGAGTATGTCTAACTAATAATCTTAATTCATACAACAGCAAATTTGCGCATCCGTTTTGTAGTGTTGGTTTATTTAAGTCTTCAAATTAGTAATAAAGAAGATGAACATGAGAAATTTTAATGAAAACTCAACTGTTCATCATCTTTAATATTATTAGTTTTAAATAACTATTTGTCAGATTGGATAAATCAGATAGAAAAACATTGGAATGTACAGTGACATAGCTAATAATACATCCCTCTCCCACAATTTTCATTAAAATTATTAGTTTTAGTCGGAATTCTTTTTACAAAACAAAATTGTTTATTTATTTATTTTATTATTATGTTTTATAAAGTGTTGTTTTTGCTTATTAAGATAAAAATGGTAGATAATTTCCCTGAAATAAAATAAAAATAAAAACATATTCAAAGCGTGGATAATCTTTATGTGCAAGGGATAACCGTATTCCCAAAATGAAACGGATCATATAGGTTTATATCATTATATATAAGCATCAGTCCTGGTGTACACATGTGTGAACTTTTATTCTTATCCTCCTAAAAACTCAGCCATTAGATATTCTGACATCTTCACTTGGCTCAATGATTTTCTTTAAAACGGGACCAATAAATAATATTATAATAATAATTTAATCACCAATAATTATCCTGTGAAGAAATACATGTTGATTGTATCTGACTTTGCAAAATGCCTCCAAGATTGTCTGTCCAATAAAATAATGTAATTTTCATAATTATTTAATTTAGACACATTATGGAAAAAACAGGATTTACAGATTATTAACTCTGTTTGAACCGTTAAATTTCTAATTGTGTGTATCTAATTTATTGACAATTAAATGGATATCTTAGGGAGTGTCGTAGTAATTTCATGCCCACGTATGTAAACCTAAAATCCTTACATAATGAATCTGAGAAAAATCTTTTTTTTCTTTGGCATACACATTTAATATCTGTGTTAAAATCAGTGATTGAGTAGTTGTGGTCTGAAGACGATATTGTCTGAGGAGAATTTGATACCTGGATGATACCTGGATTTGATACCTTAGTTGTGAATTTTATTGTGAGCTGCGGAGACTACACTGGGATTAGAAAATATGGATGACGCACAGCGGTTACGAAGCTGGTAAAAAATCACTTTTACGGTGTCCGAATTCGTAGAGCTACACCAGTGGCTGAGGTTTTGCTCTCAAAGCTGGTAGACGGGAGTGCTGGGTTCAAACACATGTCGCGTTCGTCTGTCTAACAGTTTGTAGTTTTCTGTGGTTTTTTTTTAACCTTGCGTAAGTACCAGTTAGGATGCATTAGAAAGACACCCACGAAGGTCACTCCCCCGTCGGCCTATATCCCTAGCTCAGACAATCGGCCGTAACAAATAACCAACCGATCAATCAACAAACTAACCGAATTTGTAGATTAAACATAACTAGGAAACATCTAACATAATCATATGTAATATATATTAAAACCAAACAGCTGTAAAACTTCGTGTTTAAACGAGGGAAGAAGACAAAGAGCACGTGTGTTTATTTCACGTAATCCACGCGCCCATATCTCAAATTATAAATAGCATTTTCCTGCCACATGTCGAAGCCGACGTTTATTTTTCTTTTTGCATTTTTAAAATGAACACGAATATTATATATAACTAACCTTATGTCAGCAGCAGAAAATTAATATTTTAAGTTAGTAAATTAAGGTCAAAGTGTTGCTTAACACTAGAAATTTTTTTTTAGAATTTAAAAGTGCTCTTTGGACCAGAAGTTTATTATGTACGCCAAATCGCGGTAATATTATATTCATTTGACGAGAAACCAAAAGTTTAACATTATCAAATTGATATTTTTAGTTAAGAAGATGATGTACTTTAAAACAGGAAAAATCGATAAAAAACACAAAACTTAAAATCGTAAAATTTCGAGAGTTGAAGAACAAAAAAAAACTGTTATTGTTTTTTTCAAAAAAATTAAAAGATTTTCTGTTTAAATCATTATTTGAAATTTGATTTTTTTTTCGAAATTCAGTCCATTAAATTAAAAAAAAAGTTATTTAACACAATAACAGACTATTCCAAATCCCGAGTAAAATAGTTTATTTATTTATTTATTTATTATTTTTGTAAAAGTATTCTCAATTAAATAGAGTTAGAGTTGTTTTCTCCACTTTAAATCTCTCAATAAAAACCTTCCCTTGTTTTATTATTGTCTGAAGCCGATAATTCAATTTAGGTCAGCAACTACTTTCAAAACAATTACAAAAAATTGAAACACTCAATGAGAAGGAAACATTGGGTTACCTTAGACGATTTAACCCTCCGTTAGTCACATGTACCTGCCACTTTGCTCTTTTAAGTTTAGAATTCATTAGCCCGTTCGAGAAGATCAACCGAGGAAGGAAAAATCTATACAAGTGGAAGGAAGGTAGAGAAAGCCACGGGTTCTGAACTTACATTCCTGATAATTCCTGATTTTTGGAGGTACTGAAGCCACCTGTTTGGTTACAAAGAATGTATAAAAACTAATTTTGTTGGAAATATCTCCATGGAGATGAAAAATATAGAATTCAAATTTTCTACCTTATGGACATTTTTGCAATTTATACTATTTATCTCTTATACAGAAATAAAGTATTGCATTTCTTGACATCCCATGTATAAGTATACAGTTACTGTTAGAAGTAATCATGCGAATTCTTGAAATAGTTATTTCAAGCTCATTTACAGTCCTGATAACTTCTGCAATTTACAGCGATATATGTAAATGAGTAGAAAATTATGGGCATTTATGCTTATTTACAATCTTGATAATACAGTCATATACGATAATTTATAATTTATATTGCTGTGATTTACAGTCAGATACGTTCTTGAAACTAACGGTTATTTACGGTCAGATACATTCTTGAAATTAACGGTTATTTACGGTCAGATACGTTCTTGAAAGTAACGGTTATTTACAGTCAGATACGTTCTTGAAAGTTACTGTGGTTTACGGTCAGATACGTTCTTGAAAGTTACTGCCATTTACGGTCTAATACAGTGTAAATAGATTACAGTACAAACTGTAATATTACAGGAAAATGCTGGAATGTGCTGCCGAGCTTTTCCCGTAATCTAACGGTGAAATTTTTATAAGTGTTGTTCAAAACTTACAAGTGGAAAATGGCGGCATGTATCACAGAAATACACCTGCGAGTAACTGCAGAGTTAAAGAGCGATTTTAGAATCAGTCGTTTCATCACAAACCTATTGCTAATAAGTTGTAAATTTCCAACTGGACGAAAAATGTCCGGGCCAGGATTCGAACCTGGGATCGCTTGGCTGAAGCCGCCACGGTCTACCACTGAGCTATCCCGGTCGAATCTGGAGGGCATAATTCATCCAGTATTGCCTATCATCCTATTGCTAATACTTTAGCTCCTGAGTCCTATTGCTAATACTTTTTCATTTGGTTATATTTATCTTTGATGATAAGCTAAATTGCTAAGATTGGTTAAAATCTAGTGAGACTCACGTATCAAATGCATTTTTCTCAAAATGCACTTTTTGCACCATATTCGTCTTTAAAATGCTCCATTAGTTTTGACTTTTGTTCAAAATTCCGAGTATGTCTAACTAATAATCTTAATTTATACAACATCAAATTTGCGCATCCGTTTTGTAATGTTGGTTCATTTATGTCTTCAAATTAGTAAAAAAGAAGATGAACATGGGAAATTTTAATGAAAACTCAACTGTTCATCATCTTTAATATTATTAATTTTAAATAACTGTTTGTCAGATTGGATAAATCAGATATTAAAACATTGAAATGTGCGATCGAAAAAAATTTATGCACAACTTTTGTATAATGTCTTTTTAATAACTAAAAGGAAAAAGCTGGAAAATATATTGAAAAATACAATAAAGGATATTAAACATTTAAAACAAATTAATTAATAGTTTTAAAATTGTAAAAATAACAGTAAATCCAGTATTTGGTAAACATATTTATTGAATTAAAGGTACCGTACATTTCTGTAAAACTTTTCCTTTTGAATTAATACAAATAATATAAAGTTATTTTCAAAATTCTACAGCCACTTAAACTTAATTATTACTTATATGACTTTCAAGAAATTTATTTGGTTCAAACAATTTAAGATAAATTATACCTATGTATAATAACGTAAATCTAAGATGACGGGAAAGGGAAAACTTACTTTATAAAGAAGTACATTTATTCATTTTTTTCTTCTTTATTTTAATTCCTCTAAAACGTTTTCGAAGAACAATAGCTTCTTTAAGAATGCAGAAAGCAAGTGACATGTGGATAATGGATCACCCTTAAAAACGCGTCTTGTTCAGAAGTGTACTTTTGTCTTGGTTTTAATAGACTGAGGATAAAAAAAAAATGGCTATTTGAAAGTAAAAAGGTTTTAAAACTTCCCCTACGATATCAATCATTTAAAATGACATTTCATAAAAAATGCAATTTTCCGTGACAAAATCGACTTTATGCCTCTCATTTCTTAATTAAGGAAACAGCTTAAGAATTTCCCATTGCTAAATAAACGATAAGTTAATATATATATATATATTTTTTTTTTCCTGATGGAAAAAGCACAAAGAATAAAACAAAGAATTATTGTCAGGTAATTTTAACACGCGGATGTGGTTAAGATTTATAAATACTGTTTAAATCATTTTTTACCTTCAGTACTTCATATTAATGACTTATTTGCATGTTTACATGATTGGTTTTTATTAATTTTCGTACATACATAAATTACATATACTAACATAGTTCTTGCATATTTACATATGCCTTTTTCAGGCTATATAAAGTTTTGACTGTAACACAAAATTGTCTTTCACAGGACCACATAATAAGTTTAAGACAGGTCAATCACATTTTAGTATACATTTTGCATACTTACAAACATCTTATGCACTTCTAGGCTATAACCATTTTTCAGTAACACACATAGGTCTTTGACAGAACAACATAATAAGGTTCATATGTTTCAGTTAAGTATTATTATAAATAAAACATCTTATGCATGTCCTGGCTGTAGAAAGTTGTCAGTTTAACCCAAATAAGTCATTTAAAGGCAAATATGATAAGGTTATGATGTTTCAATCAAATATTATGATAAATTGTATATACGTACATATATCTTATATACAAAGATCCTGTAATGATAGATTACAGGAAGATTTCAGTGTAACACAAAAAGGTCTTTTACAGGACCACATGACAATGTTAAGATGGATCATGGAAAGATTATAATACAATATACATGTTATATATCTTATGCACTTCTAGGCTACAGAAAGTTTTCAGTATGAGACGAACTTTACAAGACAACATAGTAAGGTTCAAATTGGCCAATCAATTATTCTTCTAACCTAATTATGTTTCCCTGATTTTTTTTTTTTTTTTTTTTTTTTTTTTTACATATATGAAATGTAATTTTTATTTATCCGATAAATAGGCAGAATTTCAATAAATCTTTAACAGTGCAAAATTTGAAAGAATTGTTAATATCTTTGATATTTATGGAAACATTGGTCACAAAACGCCGTGCAAATTTCCGAATTCAGTAGTATAAGATGGAAATACAAATCGAAAAATGGTCTTAGAAAAATGGAAGCATGCACTGTCGGTTTACGTATCTCAAGCTTAATTTATCTATCTAATAAACATATAGAATAATCGAGCAAAAAATATTTGATTGACAAATATATGTTACAATTTATAGGTGATAATTCTTTTAACTAGAGTATAATCACTTTAATATTTTTCAAATATTAGGAAATTCATATATAATTTTGAAGTGCCTAACAAACTGTTCCTTGCAGTATGTTTAAATAATCGCTATTTTTTTCTAAGTTACACATATAAAATTTAGATACGTTACGAAATGTGGTATCACACAAAAATCAATTCAATTTTAACTCATATGTATGTGTGTATGTTATTTAGATAGCTTGTAGTAAATTCTTTTTTAGGATTAGTTGTGCAATTCTTATTCGGCATCTCATGAAAGCATTCGGACATATCGCCATCTTTAAGCGATTAAATACTGAAATATTTGCGATATTATATGTTTATGTTTCCAGTTGAACTGAATTTTGTGATTTAATTCTAGTGAATAATATTTAAATTTCTCTGGAAATATATCGAAAATATTCCTTCTGACCTCTAAAGCTATTTACAAAAAAAAAAAAAAATAGTTAGTTTCCTCAAGGTACTTATGTGCTGGAAATTTCGTTATCAGACGTAAAACTAAGATTTAATTTATTACAAATTGTTTAACGTTTACAAGAGCTAATTTATGCAATTGTAAAAATATATTTATTTACTGGAACTTTATTAACTATTTCCAACGAGATTATGTATATCACGGTAAAGTTAATTTATATATATATTATGTGAGGTGTAAAACAGCTAAAATTCCTACAGAAAGCCTATTGAAAACGTGCTTTTGAACACGTTACTTTTCCAAAATTTCAAATATATATATATATATATTTATTTTACAAGGTATTTATGTACATAAAATTTAATTATCTATCCCAAAAATGAAACTTTAAATGTATCATTTGTAATTTTATTGTACCGTAATTAGTTTCAAGAGTTAAAAATTCATATTATAAATGCATAAAAAATGGAACGTTGGCACGTAAGTTGGAATCGATATTTAAAATATATACGCCTTTAAAGGAAACCTACATCCTTTTCCTATTTTTGTAATTCGTATCTTTATGCAATTAAGCGGGTTACCATTTTATAAGCTATTGATTTTAGTATTTTTTAAATAAAGAAAAATTTACCGTCTTTAAAGTTGAAATGAAAGTATAATAGTTCATAGAATAATACGAAGTTGTACAGTATCATAAAATAAATATTAATAAAACATTTATTTTTACTAAATTTGTCAATATATATATATATATATATATATATTTAATTATTTTAGATTTTGGATTTAATTATTTTAGATCAATTTTCTTTTGAAATCGTGATGTTAAAAAGCCACTAAACTTTGTCCTAATTTAATATTTTAACTTATAATTTTATATGCAAACATTATACGAGGGGTGTTCAAATGAAAATGTACTAAACGTCGTAACAACCAAATCGTTTGAAATTTGAATACCAAGCTTGGGATAGCGTAGTCATCTAGGGACATGAATGGAGTGTCCAGCGTGGTTGTGCATATGCGCGGGTGCCAGCGCATGAAACATGAGGGATTCAAGAAGTTGTGTGTCTTGTCCAATTGACGCGGCAGTGCGTGTGACGACGATTAAGGAGCAGCGAGGTGTTATCAGATTTTTTTCAGCTGATATTCATCGATATTCATCTCCTGATGTTTGCCGTATACGAGGGGAAACTGTGTGGCAGAGAAGTTAGTCAGAAAGTATACTTCCCGTTTTCTTGAAGGCCAGGAGTGTTTCAGTGATGACCCGAGCCCAGGCCGAGTAAACAAGGTAATCACGGCCGAACTGATCGAGAAAGTAACCGATCTGGCGAGGAGTGATACATGCACTGCCGCGTCAATTGGACGGACACACAACTGCCTGTTTCCCACCTGTTTCATGCACTGGTACCCGCGAATGCACACGACCACGCCAAACACTCCATTCGCGTCCCCAGATATTATCCCTACGCTATCCCAAAACAGCCTATTCAAATTTCAACCGGTTTGGTTGTTACGATGTTTCGTACCTATTTGAACAGCCCTCGTACATTCATTAAACTCATCTTACATCAGAGTTTGTTATTTTTTCATTTACCTCTGTTTTCAAAAGATAAATCAGAATTTCCGCGAAGAAGAAAAATTCAAAAGACGATAAATACACTTATGTGTATAAAATCTCCCTTAAAACTATTTGCTAATAAAACTTACGATCTTCAAAATTGGATGTTTTGCTGTGAACACTATAATTAAATATGTATTGAAAAATTTATGATAAGTATTTTTTAGCCTATTTTAGAAGCTCAGAAAGTTGTAACTTTAATGGGAAAGGTTCCAAAATTACTTCATTGTTCTCATGACTTACGCTGTCAAGAAAAATGATGAATGGGGTGTGAGATTTAAATAAGTTATTAAAATTGAATAGACCTCTTATTCTGAAAATTTGTAAACATTTGGCATACGTATCAATCTGTTACTCTCTCTGTTTTTAGCTTAAATTTTTGTAGGTTTTTATGTTCCATTCTATTAGAAGCTTTTTTTTTCTATATTATTACTAAAATTTGAAACACTCTCTATAAATTTTCTTAACTAGCATTTGTTTTTGTATTTAATTGTTTTTTTTTTTTTTTTTTTTGCACACATTATACATCCATTATAAACTCAGAAGGATTTATTTAATTTCCCCGTAATAGAAGAAAATCTATAATTTTTGCATGTATAGTAATTATATGCATATGTAAAAAATCTCCGGTAAAATATTTGCTACATGTTTTGAAAATGTATGTACAGGTATCGAAAACTACTATAAAGTAAGTTCTGAATTATTTAAGAGAAAATCCCATTTATATATTTTACAAGATGGTAAGTCATGAATTTAATGGGAAAGGTTCCAACACTACAGCATTGTTCTCATAACCTAAGCTATCAACAAAAATGATGGATGCACCGTGACATTTAAATAGGTTATTAAAATTGAGTAGATTTTTTTTTTTCTCAAAATTTGTAAACAGGTGTCCATGCGCGTCAAGCTGTAGTTTTTTTTTTTTTTTTTTTTTTTTTACTTTAATATTTATATATCCCTCTGTTCTATTCTATTAGAAGTTTTTTTTTTTTTTGCAAAAATATCGAACTCTCTCTATAAATTTCTATAACTAGACTCTATTTACTTTTCTTTGTATTTAATTGGATATTTTATACACAAATTATACATTCATTATAAACACATTTCGAAACACAAAAGAATGTTTTTCCATTTATCGTTAATGGAAGAAAATCTATATTTTATTCCAAACACAGTAATTACATTCATATGCTAAACATTTCAGTCAAATTATTTGCTAGTAAAAGTTACGATATATTTCGAAAATGCGTGCAATGAAACCGAAGACTGCAATAAAATATGTTTTGTATAGTTTAATGAAAAAACGTACTTTTATATTTTACAAGATGGGAAAGTTATGATTTTAATGGGAAAGATTCCAAAACTACTGCATTGTTCTCATGACCTAAGCTGTCAGGAAAAATGATGGATGGGATGTGAAATTTAAATATGCTATTAAAACTAAATATACTCTTTTCCCCCCAATTCGTAAATATCTGGGCATATGTATCAAGCTGTTACTCTTTTTATTTTAAAGTTTAATAGGTAACCATGTTCTGTTGTTTTAGAAATTTTCTCTTTTCTTTACCCTGACAAAAATATGAAACTTTACTCATTAGATTTTTTTAAATAGCATTTGTACATTTTTATTTATATGTAATTGTTTACATTATAAGTAAAATCTATATCAATATAAATACATCTTGGAATATGCACTGTAAAAAAAATAAATAAAAAATAAATAAAAAATAAAAATCAATTAAAAAAAATGTTTTTCTTAACTTACGAAAATACAGATTGTACATAAATGATTGTCTCGGTTTCCTTTCCTGATAACTTTTGATATAAGAATATGACATTATTACATATTCGTAAATTACAGCTCAAAACAAATTTTTAATAACACAAACAAAGTTAGATATGGGTGAAGTTGTAACTTAACATGCTAATAATCAAATAACAATTATAATAAGATAATAATTAATATTAAAATTTTATCAATTTTATCAAAATATTATTAATGAATTATGTAATATCTATCCATCTAACTTTGTATTCATAATTCATTAACACCTTTTTGATAAATTTGATAAAATGATACTATTGATTAATATTTGATTATAATCGTTATTTGATTAATAGCGCTTTTAGTTGCAACTTTACCCATACGTATTTTTTTTTCTATTTTTTTGGTAAAAAAACTTTTTCAGTCATAATTTACGAATATGTAATAATATATTTCGTCATATTCTAAAATATAAAGTTATCATTTAAAGAATCCGGGAAAATCATTTATGGACACCCTGCATAGCCATGAACAAATACAAAATATACAAAAACCTCTTCCGAGTTACTCAAAATTTCGTAAAACGTTCTTTTGTTTAAAAAAGTTCAAAAAGCAATGTATTTTCGATATTTAAATGCACATTTAGCCGATGATTTTCGGAAACTTTTCCAAGTAGTTTTTTTAGTGTATTTTTCAGTTTTTTTTAACCCGGAACATACATTTTTCGACCGCTAACAATTTCCAAGTAAACATTTTCATGTTTAACAAATATGTTTTACGACAAGCACGAAACATTAGCGGCATTAACTTGAATAGAAAAATTTACATTTTTCTGTTATTCTCGCATGTATAAATTCCCTTACGCAGCTGAATACGTTAAATTGAGAATTGATAACATCCTAAAAACCGATATTCCGGTTTCAGAAAACTGATTAATACGCTATAAAAACTACTCGGAAACGTTTCCGAAAATTAGTGGTTTATAAATCCTCCTTTAAATCTCTAAAATATGTTGCTTAGGTTTCTAAACGATAGAGAACGACTTTCGGAATCATGGGTAACTCACAAGAGGTTATTGTGTATTTTCGCTCGTAATTATATACAGGGTGTCCCAAAAGTCTTTGACAAATTTTAAAATGCAATAAAAGATAAGTCAATTGGCGTACGAGAATGTGCTTGAAAATGCTTCTTATGATATGAAATTTTGTTTAAGCAAATTTAAAAAAAAATATTTTCAAAAATTTCTCATAGATGGTACTTTTTCTGGAAAATTATCGAATAGATAGAATATTCGATAGCCACATTCCAGAAGATAACAATACTCGTCTATCAATTCTCACTCGTCTAATCGAACTCAAGAAGGCGAGTATTGTTAAGTTCTGGGATGGTTTGCCATATCTTGGACAAAAACTGTGTATACACATTGTACGTCTTTCGCCATTGTTATGTATAAAATTATTCTACTTATTCGATAACTTTCCAGAAGTAGCGTCATCTATGAGAAATAGTTGGAAATAATTATTTTATTTCCTTAAACAAAATTGCAGATCATAAGAAACATTTTCATCCAAACCACACTCTCGTACGCCAATTGCTTGATTTTTGTGGAATTTTAAAATATGTCAAGCACTTTTGGGACACCCTGTAATCTATTTTCGTAAAGAAGAATGATTCATCGTTATTTTACACTGCAGATGATTTTATTGGATCTACGTTTAATCGAAGAAAATACAATTATTTTTACCGTAGGAATAATAGTCAATCTCTAAATTCTAGATTAAAAGTAGTTGCTTGTAAAATTTATGATTATTTCTTTTCAAAAATGTAAGTGTTGACACCGAAAACTACATTTTTTAATTATAAATTTGTATATTTTACAAGCTCCGATAGTCTGACTTCGATGAATAAAGTTCTAAAACTACTTCATTGTTTCCACGAGCTAAATTGACAACAAAAATAATGATGTGGAGAACGATGAAAATGCGTTATTAAAACTGAATTAACAGTTTGTTTAAAAAATTGTTAACAAATTGTATACAGTACAATGTAAAATTATTATATAATATTATTATATGTTTCTTTATTCCGCTTTTTTTTACATTTTCTCCTTTTTTACCATTACAAAAAAAATCAAACATACTCCATAATTTTCATCAAATGAAAAATAATTTGTTTTGTATTATTTTCTTTTATTACCATTTATAAAACAGACATTCCTAACAAATATAATCTCGAAACACGGATTAATTCACTTAATCCACCTTTTATTAAAAGACTTTCACTAAGAATAAACAAGAACGAAAAATCATGCGTCAAGCATAGATTATGTAGCACTTTCCAACGCTTCCAAAATAATTTTACAAATCATACCGTTTAATAAGCTAAAAGATAACTTCTAAGTAAACAATTTGGAAAACGCATAACATATTTAAAAACATAATTTCAGGAATTTCCAACATATACAATATTCGGAAAAATATCCGAATACTTTTATTCAGCCCTGTATAGGATATATAGAATTGTATATATACTACATAGGATGCTAAATTTTAGTTCAGTTAGGAAACGTGTAGCACATTTTAAAATTCTCCGTCTGGAGTTTGTCAATAAACAGAAATGTGTTCGCGAAATTTTGTGCTGCCCTGTATAGGATCTACAGAATTTATACACACCACGTAATAGACAAAAAGCAAGTTAACATTAAAATCGCGTTCAGTAACTTAAAACGCACTTCCAGGAATTATTGTTAACAGACAGTAGATAATTCTTTTGCGTGTCCCTGTAAATGAACGATGACTGCTATACACACAATATTCCGTAGTAAGTCTCTTGTAATGCACCTTAGTGATCTATATAAATTTCAATGCGTTTAAAATAGTGAAACATTATTTAAATAAACCGCAGACGATTTTTCTCCATAGACGTAATGTAACGGAATTATTTTTACTGTCCCTGTAAAGTAACTATAAGTGCTATGCACACCCTGTTCCATATTAAGCTTCTTCTAATGCACCTTAGTGATATATATAAATTTCAATGCGTTTAAAATAGTGAAACATTATTTAAATAAACAGCAAATGATTTTTCCCCATAGACCGCAATGTAACGGAATTCTTTTGAGTGTCCCTGTAAAAAAACTATAAGTGCTACACACTTCCGTTGAAATAGGGAACATGCTATAGATAACGATAATAACATATAAAAATTGCAGAGCAATCCGAGCATATTTACGGGAGTTAGAGCACGGACAGACGGCAGACGGCAGACGGCAGACGGCCAGACGGCCAGACGGCCAGACGGCAGACGGCCAGACGGCCAGACAAACCGAAGTCATAAGCACTTTTCAACTAGGTTGGAAAGTGCTAAAAAGATGAATGAGTAATGTGTACACTGTTAAAATTTTGCAGCTAACTGTCCAGTCATTTGCCCGTTTTTTGAGAAAACTGTTACACAACCGTATTTTAACTCTGTTCTGAGATTATTATTGCCCATTTTATTTTCAGAATAGTGTTATGCAGGATTATGGTTATGGATATTAGGGTTATGTAACCGTTTTCTATAAATACGGTCAAACGACTTGACAGTTTGCTGGAAAATTTTAACAGTTTAATAATGCAATTTAAAATATTTGGTAGTCAAATTTGCGAATAATTAAAAAAAATATATATCAATTGACATCTAAAATTATGAAAAAATACACTTATTTTTTATGATAAATATTCATACGTATATTTTTAAATTGTGTAATTTCTCACTACACTGGGGAGGTTTCAAAACTAGTTCGCTGTTCTCACTAACTAAACAGTTAAAAAAAATTCTGAATAGGACGGGGAATTTAAACATGTTATTGAAACATAATAAATTTAAATTGTATATTTTTCCCTTTCTTTTGAATGGGCATACACATCAATATATTTCTCTATTTTATTTTCTTAATTTAATATACATTTCTCTATTCCGTTTTTTTTTATAAATTTTATCTTTCCTTTATCATTACAAAAATATCAATTTCTTTCAATAATTGTCTTTAAATAATATATTATTTTTTATTTATATGTAATTGTGTATTTTATACATAAATTAAACATTCATTATAAACTTATCTTGAAACACATATAAATTCATTTTATCTTTCTTTGGTAGAACAAAACATATTTTTTCCTTAAGCATATTAATAATATGCATATATGGGTTCTTCTACAAAAACATTAGCACGTTTTTGAGCACAGGGTAATTAATTTTTGATGGGATATTTTCTTTTTAATATTTTAGAGGTTTTACATAATAAACACATTAAATGTATATCTGTGATGAAGATTGATGATTTGGGAATTTTTTTATTTTATTTTATTTTGTTTTAATGAACGACAGTATACCTCTGTTACATGTTACATCTAATTTCCACTTCTAGCATATTCACTTATTTTGTGAATGTGAGAAAAATATCATTTATTCAATAGTGTATTTTTTTCTGACTTTATGTCCTTTGCATAAAAATTAAATTTTATCGTGGATTTTTTTTTCTGTTACAAGGCATTATTGTACCCTCCATTACAGTAAAGTTATGCGCAATATTTTCTAAACTACAGTAGCATTCCTCGTCTAATAAAAATATTTAAACACAGGAGGCATCTCTTTTAAATTTTAGTTGTTTATCGTGTATATGCATGTTACCATTTATCGTTACTTTTGAAGTATATATTTTTGATACATATATTTGTCATAAATTTATGTATCAACCTTTAAAACGAAAGCATAATTTATTCATAAAAATAATTTTTTAATTCATATACATAAATATTCTTTTGCCATATTTCCTTAAAGTTTCATTTCCCACCCTAAAAACGCGGTATTGAGAAAACAAAAGAGTGTGCATTTGTATCCTCCGTTAAAATATTATTAAATAAATTACCATCTAAACCTTCAGAAAATGAATTAAACACCAAATGACAAGAAAGCGATATGACCAACTATATACATCTTAAGAATTATTAAAGGTGAACTATGAATATCATTATAGACAAAAATATTGGCATTTTCACGCTTCAAAAGAACCGTTTCCGTTTACAAAATATTAAATACTATATTTTTAACACCTACATCTTTAAAAAAGTAAATTAAGCACCAAATAATGAAAATATTATATAAATCTTAAAAGTAAATGACGAACTGTGAATATTATTATGAAATTATTATTGATTTTTTTAACTTTACAAAAGTCAAATTTGCTGTAGAATGTCCATATATAAAATCGTAGTCTAAAATATTTGCTTCTTAAATCAATGATCCGTTTTCAAAAATGTATCTATTGACACTGAAAACTGCATGAAATAAGTACTGAAGTTTTATGATATACATATTTCTTAATATATTTTACAAGCTGGGAATGTTATGACATTAATGGGAAAGGTTCCAAAACAACTTTATCGTTCTCATGACCTAAGCTGTCAACAAAAATGATTGATATCACAAGGAATTTAAATGCGCTATTAAAATTGAATATACCCTTTTTTTCTTAAAATTTTTACTAAACTTTCATACACAATATGCTGTTTATCACTTTTTATACTAAATATTTTTTAATGTGTTTTGATCTCTTCTTTTAAACCTTTTTAGTTTTCCTTTATCTTTACATAAACATCAAACTTTGCCTTTTAATTTACGCAACTTAAAGCACAGAACGACAGATGGCCAAATAAACCAAATTCATAAACATTTTCCAATATTAAAATGTTCAAAAAGTTTTTACTCCAAGAATTTTTACATACATATAAAAGTATTAAAAATACAGTACTTGAGGTTGAATATAAAAAAAAAATTATGTTTAAAAAAAATACATTTTTTTAAAGCACACTTCTTCAAATGTACACTTCACACAAACACACAAAAGAAAATCTATCTTTTCTTAGAAGTGAGCTTATTTAATGTAAGTACGATTTCACAAAAATAAATAATTTAAGAGAAAATAAATAAATTTCCTGATAATATGTAAAAGTATAGAAAAAAATGGCCATTTACTTGACAGTTTCATTTTTTTTAAATAACCTTTTTTATATTACAAATACAGGGTGTTTTTTTTAACTGACGCTATTCAGAGCCGCCTGTAGCTCGTTCTAATAACTGGATTAATACAAAATTTTGTGAATGGACTAAGAAAACCACGAGAAAAAAGATTCCAGCAAAAAAATAGTTCCAATCACCGCCGATAGGGGGAAATGTGACGCTGTACATTGAAAGAAACCCATCAGAAACAGACAAAATTAATAATTTGGATACAATGCCATGTTTTATTCATCATTTACACTTTCCCTTTCGTTGATTGCAGTTGAAACACCCATTATCACTTTTACATCCTCTGCCTGACCGAACTGCGAGCCGACTGTTTCTTATAATTTCAGAATCATTGCTTTCAATACATTAACGGATAAAGGTCCTTTGCGCAGTTTATGGCGTGTTCTAAGTAAACGAAGAGCGGCTGGTGCATTGCACTGGTTACAATAATAGAACTTCACAAGTAACGCGCGCTGCGGTAACGTGAGATTCATTTTCAACCTGAGATGAAATTGTTTCTCGGTGTTTTTCGCATGCATTTATAACTTAAACTATTGGCGCTACTGTCGCTTGCATAAGTAAAAATTTGCATTTTCATTTATTGCCCTTATTTTATGCTAATTCTCAGTTGCATAAATTACCACAGCGCCACATTTCCCCCTATCGGTGGTGATTGAAACTAATTTTTTTTGTTGGAATCTTTTTTCCCATGGTTTTCTTGGTCCATTCACAAAATTTTGTATCAATCCAGTTATTAGAACGAGCTACAGGCGGCTCTGAATAGCGTCAGTTAAAAAAAAAAAAAAACACCCTGTATATCCGTTTCCTTAAATTTGTGAAATGCACATTCAGGATCGGCCAAAAAAATGGCGTCTCAGTTCAAATATACATGTTAATGTTTTGTCACTCAGAGCATATGATGAAAACACAAAAGTTGAAAAAAATAATTTAAACATAGGCAATTTTGAATCATTTTAAGGATATTGAATGATGTAAAAAGTTTTTTTTTTTTTTTTTTTTTTTTTTTGCAGATTTTTAAATACCGCATCCAAACCTCATTTCATCAGAATCAAGTCTAAGGATATTCTAAGAATGTCTAAATTCATTTTAAGTAAAAACATGTAAAATTGATAATTTAATTGTTTTTCGTGAAATGAAGAATACCGAGTCATATTAATTGTGTCTCATCTAAATCGACTGTCCGTGGATACATTATTCTTGGCAAAATAATTATGGGTGATAATTTCTGTAAAAAGTATTTAGAGGCGTAAATAATCGATTATTATGCGATTATAAATAATCGATTAAATAATGTACAGTTGGGTGTATTAGACATGAATATATAAAAGTAATGTGTTTTGTTAAAAATGCGTGTGAAGCAAAGCGTGTGCTACAAATTTGAAAGAGTTCAATTATTTTTGAGTAATTATACATTTTTTTCTAAACGCGCACAAACTCTTTCGTCTAAACTACAAGAAACCACGTGAAGACCCTTCATATAGACATATAATGTTTAAATATATTTTCTAAATATTTGCTATACATTCAGAATTATTACAATACATGTAACATACATAGATAATATACATACATTTGCAAATTATCATTGTAAATAACATTACTTGCGCTCTTATAGGTGGTGTATGTTATTTGTACACATACTTCACAATTTAAAACATTCATAATTGAATTTTAAGACTACATTTTTTGCTTTTGTCTTTTTAATCCATTTTTTTTCCTTTGAAACAATTCCGTCATATAAAGCACATATTGATTTTCTTTAAATGCATAATTAAAAAAAAAATATTATATTTTAAATTTTATATAAAAATTGTCAATATATCCAATAAAAATACATTTTAAACGAAGATTAAGCAATAATGAAAAACCACGCGTCAACCATAAATTATGAAACACTTTTCAACACGTCCAAAATACTTTAATAAAACTTCACCTTTTAATAAGGCGAAATATAGTGTCTAAGAAAACAATTTGGAAAACCCATAACGAATTCAATACTCAATTTCAAGAATTATCATCAGTAGACAGAAAAATATTCCGAATTATTTTGTGCAGCCCTGTAAACAATGTATAGATATGTATCTATAGTACATAGTATGCTAAACTTCTGTTCAGTTAGGCAACGCATAGCACGGTTGTTAATTCCCCTTCTGCAATTTCCTTTAATAAACGGAAATGTAATCAATTTTTTTGCGCCGTCTTGTATATCATATCTAGATTTTAAGTACTCTTAATAATAGATAAAAAACTAGTTTAATTTAAAAACGTACCATAATATTAAACGCACTTCCAGCAAGTATTGTTCTTGTATACAGTACTCTAACCGAATACTTTAGGCGTGTCCATGTACATGAAAGATGAATGCTATGCACACCGTACTGCATAGTAAGCCTCTTGTAGTGCACTACAGTGATATATATCGATTTAAATATGGTTGAAATAGCGTAAAATAATTAAATTTCACCACAAACGATTTTTCCTCACAGAACTTAATGTAACAGAATTCTTTTGAGTGTCTCTGTAAATGAGCTATAAACACTAATAACTGCATTTTCAAGACCGAACATGCAATAGTAAACTTTATTAATATATATCAATTACATGACATTTCGAGTTTATTTACGAGAATTAAAGGACAGACAGATACACAGGCGGCAGGCAGACGGACGGACGGAAGGCAGGCAGACAGACAGACGGAGGCAGACAGACAGACGGGAGGCAGACAGACAGACGGGAGGCTAACAGATTGACGGCAGACGTACAGACAAACCGAGTTTCAACTATGTGGGAAAGTATTAAAAATATTGCTAAATTTTTATTTGTTCCTATTTTTTTAATTAAATAAAATAGTTGTTATATTATTTAACTCTACATTTATTTCACATAATCTTTTAAATTTTTGTTAAATCTTTAAATAAATTTTAAAATGTGATTCACATATTATGAAAATGAACATGGTTAGCATAATTTAAAATAATCCAAACAAACTATTACTTTTTCTATGTGTGTTTCATTCACAATTTGGTACTGTAAATATAGAAATATTTAGAACAAAATTAAGATTTTTATTTTGAATATAAACCAGAAAATTCGCACTATATAGTTTCTAAAAATAAACTCGTTCTTTCATTTAAAAGTGTTGTGGAACTCAAATTTTAGTTAGTTTTCATTCTAAAATAATTTATTCTTAAAATTCTGCTGTGCTATTCCATAAATCCTTAAAGTGCATGTTTGAAACAAAAGTTTACGAACACTTGAATTATGAGGCTTAATTATCTTTGCTTGGCTTATTTTTATTTTTAAAGAATGTTAATTCACAAAGAAACATTTGCCATTCTTTTTTTCTTTGTTTTGAATAAAACTTGCTATAATTTTTACAAAGCATCTTAACTGAAAATTAAGACGATGTTTTATAATTATGAAAAATGTACACTGTATAAAATTTGATGTCACTGCATTTTTCGTATGTGCTTACATTATTTTTCACGTTTACAAAAAGAAACAATTTTTATACCTATTACATTATATTTTTGTATCATAGTTGATGAAAAATGTATGCCAAGTGTTTTTTTATAAATTATAAAGAAAGTTAATCATCTCATTAATTTAATTAAGCTACTTTTTTGTGATTATTCAGTTAATTATCATATTTATAAATTTGTTGACGAAGATTAATAGCACTGAAATACTTTAAATTTTTAAAAAGGACATTTTTCATACTGTCTACAAATTATTTTAATTAAAGATTACGTTGTTGTTTTGCGTTTACGAAAAATATACATTTATATTAACTTACAGGATGTCCCAAAAATAACGGTTGCATTAAAAAAAAAAAAAAAGGATAGCGATAGAAATGCAAGGTTTGCTGCATTCCACTTGGGAAGCCAGTACATTTTCAGTCATGCAAAATTTCAACTTTACTTTACTACAACTTTTCAACTTTACTTTACCAACTTTACTACATAAGTTTGCCAATAGAAGGCGCTGTTAAGTATGAAAATTGAAAAAAAAGTGTATGGATATGTTACGAAGAAGTCTGCAAAAACTAAACCGTGATATTTTTGAAATATCTACTATTTGCAGCAACACCATAGCGCTGTCTGGGAACAAAATTCGCAGAAACCCGTAGGTCTCACTTGCAGCAGAGACGTGCTGTTTTATTTCGGCAGTTGTTTGCGGATTTGGACGGAATACTTCATCTTTCAGGTACCCTCCACAGAAAATAGTCACATTTTGTAAAATCTGGCGAGTAGGGAGGCCAATCGAAGTCACTTCCCGTATGCTTGTAATAATCCAAGACAATGACACGGTCATCAGAATATTCATTGAGGAAATGAAAAACTTGTGAGTTTGATGTGGACGAGTAACGTCCTGCATGAACCACGGGGTGTTCACAAGATCCTCCAATGAATTTCGTACCACCACGTCCGAAAGTATGATTTTTGGATGATTCAGGAAAGATTGTGCGGCAACATGAGGAACTTTCGATATCCAAATGCGTGAGTTCTGCTTTTAGAAAACTAAGCTTCATCGGAGAACCACATATTTCCCACACCGATTTCATGCTATGCTGCAGCAGCTGGATGTTGCTGCATCACGTCCAATAGAAACCCGGAACGGCTTTCTGAACACTTGATGAATGACTTAAACATTCGATGCTGTAACTTCCTATCGCGGGCACCCGACGTTTCCATCACGATTATCATTAACGTGCCTGGTCCGTTGAATTTTTTCAATCACAATACCCTATTGTATCCTTTTTTTTTGTCTTTTTGTGACATTAAAGTTCCTC
The DNA here is from genome assembly GCA_963931845.1 of Maratus michaelseni. Classification (NCBI taxonomy): domain Eukaryota; kingdom Metazoa; phylum Arthropoda; class Arachnida; order Araneae; family Salticidae; genus Maratus; species Maratus michaelseni. Next base: position 143,703,365 of record OZ007594.1, on the reverse strand, counting down.
TGAAAACTAAGTCTTGTTTCAACAATAGTGTGATACAAGCAGTGAAATAACAAGACAAGAACTATTCGCTGCTCTAAAGAATAAACAATTTCTGCGCAGCAACTTGGAATATCTGAGCAACACACGGTAGCAGCAAGACGATGAATTAAAGACTGGAGATCTGATGGCGTGAGTTTCCCTACAGCTTTTGCGGATTTCCAACAGCGCTATCTGTTGGTTTTAACTTTGTAACAATATTTTAAATTGTATGCGACTAAATCTTTACTGGTCTCCCAAGTAGAATTCACAAAACGGTATACATCTGTTGCTTTCCGTTTTGTTTTAATCAATTTTTTAAATGCACTTGTTATTTTTGGGACAATCTGTAATAGAATTTGATGTCGTTGCATTTTTCATTATATGCTTACTCTTATTCGCTTGTCCACTGAATCCCTTTATTTATATAGCTTCAATGTATGAGTAAATACAGGGTGTTTAGAAAATAACTCTCTAAAATTATAATTTAATAATACATTAACTGGTATACATATAAAGATAAAATAAATGATTTTGGATTAGGCATAAGCTCAGTGTGTATATAGCAATTTTAAAATGGTAAAAATTATCATCAATAGATGGCGCTGAGTTTTTTTTTAACTCTTAGCATATTCAAACTGCATACGATTAAAATTAAAACGTGTAAAGCTGCTTGACGTTTAAACGAATTTGTATTTAGCTGTTGAAATTCGAAAAAAATGTTTATATTTTGAAATGCGGAAGATAAAATTATCATCTGTACGTTTAGAATTCCCTTGAAATGTCGTTCAAAGTACATGCAACTGAAATCAAAAGTCATTAATTTATAAATATATGTCGATTCATTGCGAAACAAACACATGAATTTTCATAATCGGAATTAATGTTAAATTTCTCCAAACAGAGGTTTATGTTATGTGTTTTATTGAACGTGGTTTCTCGCAAATTTTCTTACATTGTTGTAACCATTTTCAAACTCACATGTACAGGTACACTACACAGCTATATCCATCAACGTTGACTGCTCGCAAAACTTAGCGTTATTTGGCGAAATTTCGCCAAATCTTTTGACAAAAATAGGTCGACATAAATGAAGCAGGCGATAGATAACTAATCTTTAAAACTCATTTATGTTCAATATTGACGAAAACTGAGAATTTTGTAATATCGGGTTACACACATTTTACCATTGTGTGTTTGAGTGAAATTAGCTGAATTCTTAAAACCATGGAATAGGGTAACTGCCCTTCGCCCAGTACAGACAAGAAGGACTTTTTATGATTCTCGCCTATCAGGAAGTGAGTGAAAAAACAATTACAATATTCGATCTTTACATGCAAAATCCAAGTTAGTCACATACAAAAGTGCAATTTAATAAATTACAGCTTTACGATACAACAATTACAAGCAGCATCGAGGTATATCTAGGAAGTTTTTTTTTCTTGTTGATTTGTTGAAAACTGGGTACTTACTAAGCTTTACGGTAATATGTCATAACTGTAGGGAAACCTCGAGCTCCTACTTAAACGTCCTGTTTTTTGAAATGACATATTGATTTTTGTCATTCATTTGCAATATGTCAGTGCCAGTCAAACAGCCCAATAGTTTTTACACATCTGTATGCACCGTTTTTCAAGTTACTATCTACATTTCAACTTACGTTCGATGTTAAATAGGCCAATAAATTTAGTTAAAAAAATAGCCGTGCTAACCAAAAATTCGTGGAAAGCTGGAAATAATTTTAGACACTTTGTTTTACATCCAAATGAAGGAATTTGAAGTTTGTCCCATTTTTCCTGGTGAGCTTTAGCGGTAGCACCACAAAAACCTAAAAATTTTCGGACTTTTTTCAGTATTTCGTAAATAACTCAAAAACCATTCGCTGTACAGAAAATATTCATAAATTGTAGAGCATAAAATTCTGCGTCGATTGAGTATTACAGACTAAACATTCCACCAATAATAAGCGATATATGACAAATCAAAAAATTAGATTTTTCCAAAATTTTCGGAATTTTTAAATTTTTTGAGGCATATGCTGGTGCGTCTGTTATCAAGATGATGACAGGCCACGCTTACTCAAGAGCATTGAGAGCTCTATTTTGGCTCCCCTAGCTTTGGCCAAATTGATTCTGGGAATGATTGAAATTACAGAGGAAGAAGAATCAGCAGTATTGCAGATCCTTGTGAGTTTTAACAGCCAGATTAAATCACAGAGCACAGTTATTCCCTAACTGGCAATTCTCCTGAAAAAAATCATAAACAAATTGGACGAGTTGGAAAACAAGGGAGCAACAGCGAAACTCGGGTCATGCACTACCACAGGGTTACTATTGTGAAAAATTTTGTTGCAGCTGAACGAAGTGGTGATTGGTCATTACATCTTCAATGTATCAAAGAAATGCTTCCCTACTTCCACTCAAGCGGACATTTCCTCTAGGCTAAGTCTTGCCACTTATATTTACTTGACATGGGGGAACTAGAGTCGTGTCTGACCCTGGAGCAATCTGATCTTTATGTAAATAAAGGTTATTTTACAATAAGACGATCAGACAACTTTTGGTCTGGGATATGGTCAGACAAGACTATTGAGCAGACCCTGATGAGATCGTTTAAGAGTACTGGAGGTCTTTCTCGTGGTAGAGGACTGACCGACAGCACCCTGGCTAAATGAATTGCTACAATGCCCATAATCATGGATATTTCCCAACAAGTGCAGAAGTTCTGTGGGGTGTCATTTTGTACAACATAGCAGCATGCTGATTCGAGATCATCTAGAATCACAAGGGACAACGTCGATGTGGATAAGTTTGTTTCATGTTTCCTGTTGCACAGCCCATTTCCTTCATGTGACTACGTGCTGTGTCTGAGTACAGGAGTGATTGGTGACGATAAAATAAATTGTCATCTAGCCAAAGAGATTGGAATTGCAAGTATTAAAAGTGTCATCGGTGGTGATATTGGTCATGTGAAATTCAAGAGATCCAATCAAGTAACTCCAATGAAAAGCTTCACGTGTGCTGTAAAAATACATAATGAGAAGGTATCCGTCGATCCAGAGACGATTTTTTGCCGAATTTCTTTCCACAAGAAATCAGAGGAAGAACTTAGAAAATTCTTTGAATTGGCCCCATATCCGACTTCTCTGTTTGATAATGTTGGGATAAGGAAAACACGAAAGTCGGTATTTTACGATTTTTACACTACCCTTGATGATTTAGAACAAATCATACAAACTGTCCATGTGGTTGATGGTGGCTTCCTGCTTCATCGAGTGAGTTGGGAACCAAGAGAAAAGTTCTCTTCAATTATTTCCAAGTACGTTAAATATTTGAAAAACAACTATGGTAAAATGCAACTATTGTATTTGACGGTTATCCAGAAGAATCGTCAGAACATGGCACCAAGTCTGCTGAGCGTTTCCGTCAAAAAAAAATAAATACATTGCAGCAAGTATTAACTTTGACATAACTATGTCACTCACAATGCAAAAAGAGCACTTCCTTGCAAATGAAGGCAATAAACTCCGTTTAATAAAAATGCTCATTGAAAAACTGGAGCAAGACAATTTTACTGTGAAGCAAGCTGCCGAGGATGCACATACTACCATCGTGATGGAAGCCATCCAACTTGATCAGCAGTAACAACGCGTCATCATAGTTGGGGAAGATATTGATTTGCTTGTGCTTTTGACTGCATTTGTTCCAAACTCATCACAATATACTTCTTGAAACCTGGGAAAGGACAGTCAGGAAATGTTTCGTATTCACCATTAAGTTTCAAGTACTCGCCGATTGTGAATGATAACATCCTATTCCTGCATGACTATATACTGAAATTTGTCAAGCTTTTGGAAAAACATGCTCACTTACAGGATGTTCCAACAGTCTTTAATAACCAATATGCTACACCTCAGGAAGTAAGTGCTGCGGGGCAGAAATTTATTGCTCCCTTATACAATCCCCAGTACGATGAAGCCACAACACTGCACAAATTGCGATACAACATATTTGCAAAATATCTTATGAAGACACAATTTAACCTCGCTCCTCTACCGCCGACTGAAGCTGCAACCAGACAACATTCATTCAGAGCTTTTCTTCAGATCAATATTTGGAATGGAAGGCTGATGAATCCCACTGATTGGGGTTGGAAGTCATTCAGGCATGCCATACTTCCAGTCAGCACGAACTTTGCAGCTGCCCCACCAGAGCTCCTAAACACTCTGTCATGCAAATGTGCAAAGGTGTGCAAAGGTGGTTTATGTTCTTGTAGAAAGAACGGTGTTAAATGCTCAACTATATGTTACCACTGTAAAGGTGTGTCGTGCACAAATACCGCAGAGGAAGAAGACCCACAAACCGGATACGACGAAAAAGTAGATATGGACGTGGAGGCCTTCAATCTAGAGGAAGAAGGAGATTCGACAACTCAATGTCCAGCAAAAAAAAGCTCTAAGCTCGATTTTCCTGTATTTCCCTCGAGTAACTTGAGTTCATTTTATTACCGTTGCTTTTATACTAATTTTTTAAAATATTTTTTTTCTTGATTTTCTATTATTATAATTTTTCCAACATTTTGTAAAATATATAATTTTAAGTACACATACAATTCTTTCATTTTTCAATTATATATCCGTTATATTTATCATTTCATTGGATTTTCAAAATATAATCATTTATGCACCCCAAGAAATAATTTGCTTACAAACGACATAATTAAAATTAATTTGGGGAAATCGGTTGCATTTCAAGTGTAATCATCTGTTGGAAAGGTCGGTGAAAATTCCATTTTGATGTAATTAAATTTGAAAGTTGTTAGTTAAACAGTACCATTCGGCGATTTATGCAGTTATACTGTTTTGTAAGCGAAATGATTCATTTAACCGACAATTGGTATTCAAATCACCAATTTTATGAGTTTTTTTAAAGAAAATTTTGGAAAAATGTACATTTTTGATTTATTATATCTCGTTTATTACTGGTGGAATTTTTAGTCTGTAGTACTCAATCGACGTAGAATTTTATGCTCTGCAATTTGTGTACGAAGACGTTTTTTGTAGAGTGAACGGTTTTTTAAGTTATTTGCGGAACACTGAAAAAAGTCCGAAAATGTTGAGGTTTTTTTGGTGCTGCATCTAAAGCTCAAAAGGAAAAATGGGACAAACTTCAAATCCCTTCATTTGGATGTAAAACAAAGTGATTAAAATAATTTCCAGCTTTCCGCGAGTTTTTGGTTAGAAAAATCCTATTTTTACTGGCCTAAATTCAATTCTGGACATTATTGTCCTGAATAGAGTACTCTTTTACAATAATTTCTTTTTTTCTAACTGTATCAAATATACAGTTAAGCTACTCGATTGAAATTCCTCAAGTACAACAACATGTTTATCATGTTTTTATTTTATTTAATAAAGATTTTTTTCTATATTTTTACCGGTGCATATTTTAAGGATATTTTTAAATATAACAATAACAAAGGCTATTCCTGAGCCTATTCAAAGCAAATTTCTACCTTGCAATTTTCCTTGTTCTCAAAAAGAACAGACTCAGTGTCCCAGATGTAACTCTTCAAGTGTCAACCCTGAATGACGGCGTAAAATACGAGTTTCTCAAACCATGTATGTGAATTTCATTATTCTTTGCAGAATAGTTTATTTCTTCATCTGTCGGTGTTTAGAATACTCAAACAACTTCAGGCGATAAAAGGCTATTTTAACAATTTTTGAAACTATTTTTTAGTTGCTCATATTCATGAACCTTTGATGTCATTCAGAAAGGATGGACGTTCATCTTGTTTGTTTAATAAAATAACAAAAATTAAAACGACGATCTTTGTCTCCTGATGCTAATTCTTGTCCCAGTATTGGTGGATACGGATACGCTCCATACTTGTTTAAAATTTTCCATGCTTGACATTTTGAATATCCACACTCTCGGCTAATATCTCGTACACAACATTCAGGATGAGCAAGTCCATGCCCTAGAACATCCTCCAGCGGTACTGTTGAACCAGTGAACCGACTTAATCGAGGATGCTGCTTAAAGTTGCCATATTCTCGTAAAACGCTTAACAATTTTACCTATAGTGTTCGGATGTGATTGGTTTCGTTCCGGAAATTTCATAGCATACAGCCTTGCAGCCTCTCGCCTACTTCGATTGCTCTGTCCGTAAAATAATACTATTTCACAGTACTGATTGTTGGTAAACATATTCTTTTATAACGTCAAAATTTAACAAATGCTTGCAAATTGATTAAAACGCCGACTTAAGTAAGTAAACGTGAGTGTTGGCACACCTCCAAGGTACAAACTGTTTTGCATAAAATGAGAGTGCAAAATATTTGTAGTCCAATGACATGTTCGTATAGTATTTAGATTGTATTTTTAAACAAAAACAGTCAAAATATTATTAACGTATTTTAGGTATTTTAACATGTAAAAATTATGTACCTGTGCATAATTTGAGTGCATTCAGAAAAAGGAATTGATTAAAACTACAAAACATTTTTGTTGAGTACATTTTGGTTGTTTTAGCAAAATTGGAGAAAAATTGAACCATTTTACTTCAATTAACAAAACATTTCTGCTGACGATACAATTTTTTTTTTTTTGGAATTGCAAAAAAAAAAAGTGGTTTTCAACAAAAAAAATTTTCTTTGTTGATTTAAACAAAATTTCCATTGACCTATATTTAAACAAAATTTTTGTTTAAATATGGGTCAATAAAAATTTTGTTTGAATCAACAACAAAATTTTTTTTTTGCAATTCCAAAACAAAATTTTGTACCGTAAGCAGAGATGTTTTGTTAATTGAAGTAAAATGGTTCAATTTTACTCCAATTTTGCTAAAACAACAAAATATACTCAAAAAATATGTTTTGTAGTTTTAATCAGTTTCTTTTACTGAGTGTGCGCAAATGTTTTGGCACAGCAATTGTGTTAATACAAATAAAGTTGTTTGCGTTACTTTCCTTGTCCAATAGCAAAAATTTCACTCTATTCACTCTTTATTTTTTGTTTAGCAAGTACAAATTGCATTTTGATTTTGATCTCTAAAACATTTTTAAAAAACAAGTTTTTATATTTCCTTTCAAGAACTGAAAAATTAAATTTGAAAATAAAAATACATAATATCATTGAAATGTATTTTTAGCAATCTCTTCTCATACATCGTAATACATCTGATTTCTTTTGTGTGGCCAAGCAAAAGAAATATAAATGCAACACACTTTCCTTTGGAAAAATTCTATTGTGCATCTCAATATTTTACATAAATTTTACTGATTTTAATTGAACAATTCGACTTGTAGGCCAACAGTATTGTATTGGATTTTGTGTGTGTGTGTGTGTGTGTTCCTGTAAAATAAATAAATATAAATGGTAAATACTAAAATAATAATAGTATTACACCTAAAATAATAATAGTATTACATTGTCATCGGGTTTACATACACTGTTAAAAATTTGCAGCAAACCGCCCAGTCAATTGAGCGTTTTTATAAAAACGGTTACTCTTAATTTAGCATAATATGGGAATAATATGGTCAGAAAATTACGGCTATGTAACTGTTTTTTAAAAAAACTGTCAAATGACTGGACAGTTTGCTGCAAATTTTTAACAGTGTAAGTATGCATAATGTAACCTCTATCGGATATTTGGAAGTGAATTAAAACTCGAGTACAAATTATGAACTGGAAAGACATACATACAAATGTTGCAAGTTAAATAAAAATTTTGAAAAATAACACAAATTTTGTTAAAAGAAATCATGAAAAGAAACAGCGTCATTTCCTTAGAAAATAAAAAATGCGTTAAAATACAGTTATTTAAACCAATCTGATACTTAATTATTAAAAATTAACACTATCGTAATATAGGTACGATGTGACTACTTTCAGTTAAAATTCAGATGCAGTCTAAATAAATGCTTCAAATACTTCACTTTGCGTACGAGCCTTGAAGCATGGCTCAACTCATCTGTGTTCAGATGCAGAAAACTGGTATAAGTCATGTAATTCGAAGTTTCATAACTCCGTCAATTTTAGTGTTAGATGAATGGGAGTTTTTTCGTCTTACTAGTTAGTGTATGTACTAAATGTCACTAATGGGACCGCTAAACGTATAAAAAATTAAATTATATATATACTAGGGGGGCTCGACCCCCCTGCTCGCTACGCTCACCAACCCCCGCGTAAAAATAATGTGCTTAAAAATAATGTAATTTGTGCTTAAAAATAATTTGTGCTTAAAAATAATGTAAATAGTTCAATTAAGCTCTATTCATAAGCTAATATTAATTTTTGTTGCATTGCAATATCTCAATTTGTTGATTTTTTGCAAGCGAGTAAACGCTATTGGATTTAATGGGAGTCTATGGAATTTGGCGAGATACTCGAAATAGCGCCAAGTTGGCGCAATTTTTGGCATCTAATTTTGGCCGCCAAATTTGATGATATATCACAAATTTGGCGCCAATGTTGGCGACAGACCCGGGTCCTTTCGCCTTGGTAACCCCCCTAATAGCGCCCATGCTATGTAAATTCTTTCCTTTCATGTTAATTCCCCCTAAGAAAACTCAGAAAGCTCTGACCGATCAGATACGTTTCGCGGTATCTACGCAGATTTTCTTTGATCCATTTCCAAACCATTACTTTTATATATATATATAGATGGATATATATATATATATACATAATGAATATGCATTTAAATCGAGTATCTTAACTCGGTAAGTCGTTGTTGTAAGTTGTTGTTTTTAAATATTTTCTTATATACATGGCATATCTTTTTTTCTAAATGACAGAATAGAAAAAGGCGGCTAAATAAAAAATAATAAAATTTCATACTTTAATATATACTAGCTGGCGTAGCAATCCGATATGTTGCTTTTGCATGACATGAACTCTTTCGATTTTTTTGGGGGGGGGGAAATAAATCTATTTTATATGAATTAATATTTTTTCAATTGAGTGAAAAAAGTATCCTGGCAGGGTATCGAATACAAATGAACCGGCTGACACAATTCACTCGTGTTGTCGGTGCAGTCATTCAATAAACAGAGCGTTACAAATTAAACCGAATTTCTTGGGTTCGGCTCGCGTCCTGGACACTTTTTTACTCAGTTCGAAAACATTACAATTAGAATGATATATTTACCAATGAGTGTGATTCAGCTTAAAATAATAAGATCTAATTTAATTCTGCATTTTGAAAAAAATTATAAAATTAATATTATAAAATTTCTTCTTATAACCAAGGTATCATGCTTACAATTTAAATGAACTGAAAATAACCGAAAATAACAATTTTAAAATTGTGTTTTTGATGCAATTACAGTGGAATATCTATATAAGAAAACGACGGCCTTCAGTAAATATAATTAATTCCATTGATCGAGATGATTTTTGGTAAATATTTGGAAAGTATGATGTTATTGACAAGCTAATGTTTGTTTATTTGTCTAACTTGTAGAAGCGAATTCGTCCAGGGGAACATTGTCAAGTTCTGTTGTGTAGTTTGTTATATTTTGGTCAAAAACTTTAATATCAGCAAATCTCTTATACACGTATTCAGCCTCCATGCTTAAACCTCCATGTTCAAAACTCCATGTTCTACTGCAGTCCACTTAGTTATATTTTAAACGAATTTGACAAATATTATTTCACACAATTGAACAGTATTAAAATCTTTAAGCTTTTTTATAATAATTTTTGTAAATGTGGATGTAGTCGTATAGATATTCTTTACATTACATTGCTTTAAAAATGATAATGTAAATTAAAAATCATGAAATCTATTTATTCAAACAAAACAAAAATAAAGATATTTTGTCACCATTTCGGAAAGCAGATGATCTTATATTATTTACCGTTATCTTTCTTTCTCATCCACAAAAGTGTATCAATTTAATTGCCATATTTGGAGAAACTTCGTTAAAAATTGCAAATAATAATAATAATAATAATATCCCAGAAACTAATTCAGATTCTAAAGTTATGAAACCTTCTATGGCATCCTTGCATTCACGAGGATAACTTGTGTTAATTTTCATCGCGATGTGTTCTGTATTAAATGAGGATTGGTTGTGAAATTCAAAAAGAGATTCGAATTTTAATATAGCAGGTACAACACTGAGTAAAACATTAGCCATATCAAAAAACTTTACCAGGTTTGAATGCATTTTAGAGTTGAAAATAAAATTCTGTATTCCATGCAACGAACGTTATTTGCCGTAGAACCTATTTATATTATGTATTTATACAACCCACTCCCTAAAAAAGTGTAGAGATATTAAAAAATTAAAAAATAATTAAAATTTATGTATTTCTTAAGTTTTATTAAACATTATATAATACGTATTTATAATCCACAGAGAACTGTTTTGTTCATTTTTATTGTATGTATATATATATGTATAAATTAAATATGAAATAAACTTATTACAATTTATTATGGTCAAAATTATAAGAACTTATAAATGCGAATAGATAGAATTTAAATGTAACCACCATTATTTTGAAGGCACTCAGACATATAATTCGACTTTCTTGGAAATAAAAACTGATAATTATGATGTGTGTATAGCTGCTCAAAGATTGTAAAAATCTTCTTCATGATCAAAGCAAAAATATGTGTTGCCATATACATAAATAAAGTTCACTATTGTACTCTATTCAATTTTTATAATGTTCGTATCGTAGAACCGAGTTGGGCAATCAAATAATGGAATATTGTTTTCATTAAAAATTTTTGTAATAGTATCTCAGGCATGGCACGATGCTTCAGCGTGTTGGAAAATGCATTTTCTCCTTCTGAAAGGAACTATGTAACAAAATAGGGTTTCTAAAATACGGGTGAACAATTTTGAATTTACATTCTGAGAAGAGGTATTAGTCTTATCTTAAGCTTACACTGTAAAAAATGACCAACGTTTCTTATTTTATGAAAATATACTAAAACCACGCACGAAAATATAATATAATCTTCTGAGCTATCCGAAATTCCGAATAGCGTGTTCCATTGTCTTTTGAATCCCCAGAAACCAATGCATTTCCAAAATTTAAAGAATTATTTATAAAAACAAAGTATTTTTCGCTGCCTGTATTTTTCAGAAACGTTTCCGAAGGGGTTTATATTGTATTAATTAGTGTCTTCATCCTGGAATACCTGTTTTTCGAAAGCTATTAATTCTCAAGTAAACATTTTCATGCTCAAAAAATATATTTAACAGACAAACATGCAAAATTAACAGCGTTAACAATAACATTAAAATTAAGATTATTTCTTTACTCTTTCATGTATAAATTAACTTATGCGGCTGAAAATGTTTACTTGAGAATGGATGACATTCGAAAAACAGGTATTAAAGGCTGAGGACACTAAATAATACACTATAAAAACCCTTCGGAAGCGTTTCTGAAAAATACGGACAGCGAAAAATACTTTGTTTTGATAAATAATTCCTTAAATTTTGGAAATCTATTGGTTTCTGGGGATTCAAAAGACAATGGAACACGCTATTCAGAATTTCGGATAACTCAGAAGATTATATTATATTTTCATTCGTGGTTATGATATATTTTCATAAAATAAGAAACATTGGTCATATTTTACAGTGTACACAGCACACCAAACTATAATTGCTTCTCATTTAATTTGACAGCTTCATGCTAAGATCCTATTATTCCACATTTCGCGCCAGTATTAATGTGTAACTTTAGGCCTGCGAAGATTAAACCATTTTTCATCCACCCAAAGGTATATGTTTATATTGACACGGCCAGTGAAAGATTTGCATCAAATGCATGATCCTTTGCATTGTTTTGTGTCTTTATAAATTTGGCCAGTTTTGTAGCTCCTGTTATTGAAAACATACTAAAATAAGTTTTCATTATAACTCTTAAACTTATCCCTCGAACAAGTATTATAAATGACTATTTAAATATTGAAGATTTCCAAAATTATTTGATGTGTAAATTTTCTTTAAGAGATATCTTCCTGATATAGGCAGATTATTTACGATATTTTACAAAAATTTTAAGGACTAAAATTAATAAAAAATAAAAACAAATTAAACTGCTTTTTTGAAACCACTGGATGAGAATGTAAAACTATTATGTAATCTCTACCTTAACAATTGACTCACTTCAAAGAATTTGGTATCTGGCCAACCCCATTATTTTAAATTCTTTATGGTCAGGTAATGCCTTAAATCCCGTAAAGTATTCCCTTTTAGCGTCAACAATTTAAAATGAATTAAAAAATCGTGTTTATATATGGCACTTTTTCGGATGTAGTATATTACATTGAAAATTGATACCTACGATGACAATATACCAGAGCATTTCGAAAAGTAAAGATACACCGTACGCCGGAAGAAAAGAAAAGTTTTGGCAAGCAAGTTGGCAACACAAGTGTTAACCTTGAACCGTTAGCTTTCTCGGTCGTTCGGCATTTGAGCGTTGATTCTGGTTGGAGTAGGTCGTGTTTAAAATGGTTCCGCCGATTCAGAATCCCGCCAAATGCGAAGTGCACTCCGCCATACGTTTTCTTCATGCAAGTGGTCAGCGACCAGCGGATATTCACAAAGAAATTGTTTCTGTTTATGGGAACATTATGAATCGACAAAATGTAACGAAATGGTGTCGTCATTTCTCTGAAGGTAGGACCGATGTTCATGACGAACAAAGAACAGTTCGGCCACCTGTGATCTCTGATGCCCTTCTTCAGAGAATGGAGGAAGCAATTCGTGCAAATAGACGTATCAAATTGAAAGAATTGCATCAGATCATACCGGAAGTGTCAATGACAATTCCACGACGATGATGAGATCAAAGATGAAGTTGAAATGTGGTTCCGATAACAGGCGGAAACCTTCTATGACTGTGGGATACAACAGCTTGTGCCCCGACTTAACAAATGTTTGGATAACGAAGGTGATTATGTCGAAAAATAATAAATAATTCAGTTAATAAGATGTAACTTACGTTTTCTAAATAAATGTCTTTTTTTTAAGGAATGCGAGCCATTGTATCTTTACTTTTCGAAATGTCCTCGTATATAATCGCTTTAGAATTTGTTTACGTTTACACTCAAATATGTTTATAATAAATGAACATGATGAATAAACTATTGTCTGATGTCAAATACCAAGGGAATTGTAACTTGCATTTTCATTAATATATAAAAATACTTCAAAACCTTAAGTCTAATTACGCCAAACTATTACAAAAATCATAATTATATGAATAACTATAACAAAAACTAAACGTTGTGCAAATATTCATGGCATATTTACAACGAAATTAATTAACTTTTCCATAAGGTCTTTATTTTTATGTATTATATTTCATAAAATAATCTTAATTAAATAAACCGAAATGACATAGTGTATGATATAATATTCTATTCAAAAGATATAATAATCAGAATTTTAATTAGCGTTTTATTAAACAAAAATGCAAATAACTCCAAAGGGTAATTTATTGCAATGTGTGTGGTTGTTTACGCGTAACTCAAAAAGTGCTTGGCGTAATAAGCTATAATTTTGGAATCGCATATTTGAGACTAACATAAATTGTTTTCTGTTAGCGTTTGATTAGGTTACTATACATATTTGCTTGGAGTATAATTTAATATATATATATATATATATATATATATATATATATATATATATATATATATATTATGAAAGTAACATTCGAAAAAGTATAATTTGTAATCTTTAAAACGTTTAATATTAAAGTTGTTCTAAAACTAGCTAATATAAGATTAAAAAAATGTAGATCATAACGTCAAGTAGGTTTTGAGTTATTCTTGAAAAACTCGCATTACAATCCCCCATCATGACAGCCACTTTGTAATTTGTATATAGTATAAGAAAATAAGTAAAAGTATAAGAATTAATTTAACTGTAGGAGTTCCAGATTGTAAACCTTAATTTATAAACTAATTAAGTGAATTTTGTCCCGTTTTGCGTCCGAAAATAAAATAAATTCAGGAATATACATAAGGTGTCATAAAGTGTTGGTAATGGAAATATTAAACATTATTAAAATATTCATTTGTATAGGACATTCGCAAAACAATTTTAGTTATCTAAGACGTGTTCGTAACCTATTTATACCAGTCGCAATTTTATACAATGCTTTGTGGCATATTTTGAGAGGAGTATACTTTTTTCCATGACTCTGCCTTTGTACTTCCCGCAGTTTCTAAGCGTAGTTATGATATCTTGAATGTAGTTTAAATAATTCGAATGTAATATGAATTTTTATGTTTTAGTTATTATAAATTAAAGGGCCCATTTGCTGCATTGTAAAATAAGGAGACAATCAGAAATTCCCTATGTTGGTCTATCTTCAAAACTTCGACAGTGATTAACAAACAATTTCCAAGTTGACAACTGTAAAATTGGCATTTTGTAAAAATAAACTCACTATTGAAATGTCACTGAATTTGAACTAATTTGAAGAATTTCAGAAAAAATCATAAACATCCACTTTTTTTATGAAGGTCTGGGGATCTATATAAACTTCTGCGATAAATATCTGCATAATGAAACCATTGCACAGTGCATTTCATGTTTTTTATTAACTATGAATTTGTGGAAGAAGGTATGTATGAAAATTGAATGTAATACAAAGATAAAAATCATTGTGAGGAATGAATGTAGAGAAATATATGGAAATAGGGTTTTAAATATCAACGTAAAATAAAAGAGAAGAGTATGGATTTTTTTTTTCTGAATAAGCTAGAAGATGGTAAGATCAAAAACAGTTTAAAAAGATCTTTATACTGCATATAATATTCCTTTTTTTACAAACATGGTCGAATTTGAATACGTTATTATACAATTCTTAACTTATATAATCCCAGTTTTTATGAAGGATATTTGATGTTTACTCGTGTTTCTTTCAATGTTACGATTTATCTGGAATTGTGTGTTAATTCAACAATTTTACATTGAAAATGTTTTTTTCCCAGCACATCACGTATAAAGATGAAATAAATTTATGATTTTGTAATGATTTCAATGATGAAATTAATCAGTATTTTCAGAAGAAATTCAGATTAAAACAAAATAATTTAAAAATGCTTAAATATTAACGAAATTGATTGATTTATATATATTCTTTTGCTCAATTTATATTGACCAATTATTATTTATTAAGTCAATACATATTTCCTTTTACTAACTGAAAAATATTATAAAATTATTATTATTACATTATTATTAACTAATATTGTTTTCCTTAATAAAGTGAAAATTGCTCGTTTCAATCATTAGATCTGATTTAATTGTTGATATTACTTATGCCGTGGAACACGTGTTCTGAATGAAATTTTATCTCTCTTCCATAGGGCTTTAGGTTTTTTAGCTTCGTCATTTTAAGAATAATTACGAATTAGAATATTTGAAGAACCTTTTAATAAGACATGCTAGAGTAATTAGTATTTCGCTTTTAATGATTATAATTGAAAAAACCCTCTAGCATTTGCTTACATAAGAGTCTTATAATAATGATAGTTATCTTTAAAAAATAGCATCAGGATACCAAATATAATATGACTACATAAAAGGAAATATAAAAATCATGTCCAACGTTATGTTTAATTAACACAAACTATTATGGAAATCACAATTAAGTAAATAGCAATTACAAAATAATAATAATAATAAATAAATAAATAAAATAAAATATTCATTGCAGATTTATCACGGAATTAATGAGCAAATTTTACATAGATACCTTATCTTTATATATTATACATGGAAAAATAATATCAAGGAAAATAATTCGAGACGCATAGTTATGACATAATAAACAGTCAGCCAATGGAAAAATAAATAAATAAATAGAACACTTCATGGATATTAATTTCTAAAATATCACATAGGAAAACAAAATTAATATTCGACTGGTAATGATGTCATCTTTAATGTTATGTTATAAAAATAAGCTTAGTGAGTCGTCTTCATAGTGAAAGTGTACCAATTTCTGTTAAAGAAATAAAACTCATATATTTCAATTCATATTTTTTCTAAAAAATAATTTATAACAATATATATATCAGAAAAATATTTAAATATTTTCCAAGAAAAATAAGAATATTGTAATCTATGATTTTGTAACGGAAATCCATATTTCTAGAATCTTCAAATATACAATTCCAAAATTACAATTCATTCCACCAAAATGTTTTTGAATTATCTTTAAAAAACTACCAGCATTGCAAAGAGTTTTGTAACGAATACAAACGAATTTAACGTTAGAATTTCCAAATTTTCCACATTCATAATTATTAAATTACTTGACCGAATGATTCCCGTTTTGTATACTAAGGTAAAATTTATATTAAAAAAATATGATGTCAAAATTACATGGTTCATATTGAAGGTTAGGTACAGTTTCAGATCAGTTAAGTTTCAGTGTTAGGTACAATTTCTTTCTGAAGACGACCTCCTAAGCTTCTTTTTAAAACATAATATGTAAAATTACTTTATTTCCTGTCAATGAAAATTCACTTTTTTCTCTGGAACAAATTTGGGATTAAATTGCATGGCGCGTACTGTATCCTTGTTTTATTCCTCGTTAGCCGACCGAGATTTAGCTTTAGTGCCAGAATGTAATTTGGTATTTTGCGTAAACAGAAAAAGTCTATTTCGATGAAGCCAAAACACATTTTTATTAACCGTAACTATTAAAAAAATGTTTTTTCATTTATATTTTGACTAATAAATTAGAACAAAAAAATCATCAGACATAAGATTACGAAACACTTTCAAGCACTACAAGAATATTGTTAAGAAATTTTATTTTTTGATACAATAAAATGAAAAACAAAAAAGAATTTAACCCTCTGACCGTCTGAGGGCTTTCTGCATTTTCATAAAAATATTTGTAAAACTTAAAATAATTAAAATTTTCTTTCCCTGTACGCTTCTAGCCCACCTAGAAGTCACAAAGTTCAGGTGTGGATAGTCCAAGGCCTGGCCTGGTGCACCCGAGTGTCAAAATTTTAATATTTTGATAGTTACTTGAGATATTAATTAGAATATCATTAAACATCGCATCGAAAATGCCATCTTATTTATCAAAATGTCTAAAGAGAAAAGCACTGATTTCCAAGCGGAAATGTAGAAATTCGAAATTATTTTACTAATTAGCGAATTTTAAGAAAACTAATTATGATATCGATTTGAGAAAATCTATGAACATATGTAAGATATTTTTTTGTATCCGTCAATGCAATTTTTGAAAAATTCGGCCGGTAACTTTTCTTAATTTTTGCAAAAAACTGCCGAAAATCTGACGGCGCCAGTGAAACAAAATCAGAGAAAGTTTCAGACAGGGATCAGCTTTCATTAAATACTGAACTACAAAGAGATCTGTTTCTCTGGCGGATACCTCCATTTAATTTGCGAAAATGAAAGGAAATAATCGCCAATTTTTACTAAAAAACAAAATATTAAGATAACTAATTAAGATATAGTTTTGAATTTGATGATGGAAGGGTGTGTCATATGGTGGTCATTTTAGCGTAGCGTCTTCGTTATGTTCTAATTATATATAAAAAAATCCTTTTTTAATGATCGCGTTATTGTAGGGAAGGTGGTTTGCTAGAACAAATTATTCGTTATATCTGCGAGTATGCGTAGGGAGGGCGTTAACGCATTGCTCCGATTTACACAAAACAAATTTAACATTTTTAGCTTCTCCCGTAGCATTTTATAAATGTTATATATAGATAATAATGCAAATTTCAAATGACCATTTTCGTAAAAATTAAATTTATGTTCCTAATAAAAATACACAACCCGTATTTACTAGATGTATACCAACAATCAAAGTAAATGATTTGTTGTTGTGCATTTGCATTCTTATATAGGGTTTTAGGGGCCCGATCACAACTGGGTTTGGATGATTCGACTTGGTTTCCGATCGTGTTGCAGATTGTAGTTCCACTTTTCCACCGTGAGGTAGCGCATCACTTTCTCGAGTTCGATGGGCCCGATTTCGACGGGAATTGATTCATTCAACTCCCTTGGTAAAATGGGTACCCATGTTAAATGTTCGTATAGAACAAATTGCACCCCCTGGCGATAGAAAGTGAAACTAAAGGATTTTGCAGCGCGTGCGCAGCACGCCTGCTATACCGTGCCGGAGACAGCGGGGACAAGTGTTAGAGATTCTTTTGGAAGGTAGTTTGTTTGAAACAGAGTGTACTCGGCGGATGGTAAAACTAAAAGATTTTGCAGAGTTTGCAATGCATGCCTATTATACTTTGCTGCAGGTGGCGGAAATATCATGTTATAGGTCCTTTTATATCAGAATGCACCCTTATAGGCTGAAAGTGGAAAAAAGGAATTTTCCTCGCGTGCGCAGCACTTTTAAATGAATAATTTCCTACTAATTTGGGTTAAAGATGTAAAATCATGCAAAATTTAGGTTTGTTTAATTTTATCACAGGCTCGGGGAACGCCGGGCGGGTTAACTAGTGGTTTATAAAGTTTATTTCAGATTATAAACTTATTGCCCTTTACGAGCTTAATGCAGAAAGCAAGTTAGTAAAATTAGTAAACTAAATGTATAAAACTTATAATAAAATTCTACGTTCGCATCTTGTTAAATTAAAATACACACACACACATATATATATATATATATATATATACATATAAAGGTAGCTTAATCTGAATGCATCACAATGATTATATTATCTTTATTTAAATAATTAGTTTAAAAACTTTAAAGTATATAATTGGATATTAGACCGAAAAGAATCTATTTAATAAAATCTGTTAATTCAACAAATATGTCTCAGAAATAATGTTCGTAAATATACCGCTAGGATGCTGAACAGTTACAGTACGTGTCGTAGAATACGCCACGTATGAATAGATATAAAGAAATGAATATATATAACAGATGTAGTATTTAGCCTTCAAAATGCTGCTAATCACGAATATATTTCCAACCATTTTAAATATGAGAAATGGCAAAGTAATTTCCGTAAAAAATTTCTATTTTTCAGTAAAAATATTTCTGCTCTCATTATTTCTGGCTGAATTTTAACACGAAACACAGTAACGTGTGGATATTAGAATATGTAGTTAAAAAACATAAGATTTCATTTACTCCACATGTGAGGGGCATAACATACACAATTGTTTTATATTATCGAACCAGTATATTCAAATAGAAATATTTGCTTATTTTAATAGGAGAAATTATGTTATTAAATAAATCGAAATTACTATACGACTAATCTGGTTGGAATATTTAGGGATTCTATGAACGCTATACATCAAATATACGTGACAATCGCCTAGAACAGATTAAGGCCCTATAAAACAATCAAAGTATAATTAAATTTCAAATATAGAAAAAAAATATGTTAAAATATTATATCCTTCTTTGAGGTTACGCGCATTTTTTGTAAATGTTTGATTATTTTACTCAATTATGTAAACTGTACAATAAACAACAAATAAATAAATAAATAGAATCAGATCGCAAGAAGCTTGAATAAAATTAATTAAATGTTTGAACTACTTAATTTCGTCCACATTATCCACATATTCGAAAACACTCGAATATTTTTTCTTAACTTCTGGCTAGTAGCAATGCAGTTACTAGCAAATTTAGAATATAATTAACTTTATAACGTAATATTTTAGATTAAAGTGAAAGTATATCTTTTTCTGCTGTTCGCGGTTTAATAGATAGCAACAAATCATTTACGTATACTTTTATGGACTTAAAATTCTTCATCATAAAACTCGTTAAATAATCTTTATATTTCACTGTTGTTGTTTGTAAAGTTAGTATAAAGCAATTATGTAACTCCCAAAAAAAAATGGTGTTACAGTTCCCCAAAACAGTGGTGTAGAAAATTTAAAACAACGAAATATTTTCCAAACAGCTATGTTTTGCAATGTTTCATGAAAAAAAAATTATTACACCGTGTCCCAAAAGTTTAGAAAATCAGTAATATTTGCATTAACATAAAAAGTAATAAAGTACAATTAAAATTCGTGAGAAAGGTAATAAATAAAAGCAGTTTTGCTGATATACACATATAAATTATGATCAAAGGTTTGAAATTATAAAATATATATTAACTTATATAACAATGTGCTGTCCCAAAAGTATAGACACCTGTATTTTTTTTGGTTTTACATTTATAAAATTAACTAAAAACTTACTTTTAAAATTTAATTGTATTGCCACGACACTTTATAACATCAAATACACGTTGTTCTATAGCATTAACTAAGCATTGCATTACAGAAGGAAGTATTTCATACCACGTTTTATCAATTGCAATTTTTAAATCATTTAAACATGTATCTTGCTTTTCCATTTTCATATATTTTACAAGGTAAGATTCATTATATGTTCTCCATGGGATTCTAATCTGGACTAAGTGCTGGCCAGTCTAATAGTGTGATAGTGTTTTGCCTAAACCATGTTTTCGATGATGTGGAGGTATGGATGGATGCCCCATTTTGTTGTAAAACACAGTCCAGTCCTGCTAGCAAATCCATAATTGGCAGTAAATTGGTACGTAAAATATCCTGATAATCTTCTGATTTCATTTTTCTGTCCTTAAATCCTAGAAATGTTTGGCAATTGTGAAGAAAACCCTCCCCAGGTCATTACGGATCCTCCGCCTTGTTGCCTGCTGAAACAGTTCTTGGGTTCTCTACTTAGGTCATGCCAGTAAAATTTATGACCATCTGGGCCGTCTAAATTCCATTTCTTTTTATCACTGAAGATGACAGAAATCCATTTTTCACCGTATGATATATGCTTTCTAGCCCACTTTAGACGTGCATCTTTCTGTCTCTGCTTTCAGCAAGGTTTTGCTTTCATTCTCTTGTAAACAATATTTGTTGAAGCTTTAATTTTTCTGTGTATCGTACTTTTTTAAATTCTGGAAATTGATGCAATTTCGCGCACAGGTAAATTATCAACTGAAGCCCTTTTTAATAGCATTCTATCATCAAGTAACATTGTTTTCTTTGGTCTTCCGACTCGCTTTCTAGTATTTCATGTTCCACCTGATCTTAAAACTCTATAAATACTGCTCAAGGATCTCTTAATTCTTCTCGATATTTTTACAGGATTTTGACCCTGCGCTTTTAAATGTAAAATCTTAATAATTTCATCTTTAGAAATTTCTTTAGAACGTGGCATTTTTATCAGAATACGCAGGAAATGTCTTTTCCGAATTACAAACAAAACAATACATTGAACTCATTTGATTCCACAAAATTTCAATAAATTATTATGCTAAAATTACAGCAGACGATATTTCAATTAAAGGGAAAAGTTATTCTGCATTTATAGAAACAGACAAAAATAAAAATACTTTATTTTGTGAGCAAAAATGTAAAAGAAAACATGTAATGTTTTATTGTGTCTATACTTTTGGGACAGCATTATTGTTATATAATTTAATGTATACTTTATAATTTCAAATCTTTGATAATAATTTATATGTGTATATCAGCAAAACTGCTTTTATTTATTGCCTGTCTGACGAATTTTAATTGTACCTTATTACTTTTTATGTTAATGCAAATTTTATTGATTCTCTAAACTTTTGGGACACTAAATTATATTTTTTATAATCATAAAAAATATGGAATATATTTTGTTAAAAGCTCTAAATCGTTGTAAACTGTTAGATGTTTAAATCCAAAGACCCCTAAGTTCGTGTAAATCAGCTGTCCAACAAGATGGCTCGAAAATATAAAAAAATACATATTTCTTTGAAAACAATTGGATTTCAATAATTTTAATATCCATTATTTCAACATGACGATTAATATATGTAAAATTTAATTAATTTATTTTTCTGGCAGTAAAGAGATTAAAATTATCTCAATTATTCTAAAAGTTATTCTTTAAATAACCTAATGAAAATGAAAATATAAATTTACTAAGTGCATTATTTAATGTAAGAAAATGAAAATATTATAAAATTAGGTTCCAGTGTATGATCAAATATAATTTTAGTACTTAGTGCAAAAATAACCTATGTAAACAAATTTACTTAATTTTTATTAAGCAATACAAATAACTGTCTTATAGTCTACTCTGTGAAAAATACATTTTTCTAATGAAGAATAACCTGGATGTTCATGCCAAATAATTATGGATGTGAATTGTCAGTGAAACGTATAAAGCATTTTACGACAAAGAACTTACAGATATTTAAAAAAAAGTTTTCTTTACATACATTTTCTATAAAAGTTTATTTCAAGCTTGTGGGATAATTTTATCCAATGTTTTATGTAATGAAACTAATATCTTTAGAATTCTTTTTACATAGCAAAAACCCTTGAGGGAAAAAATCGAATTATTTCCAAATGCAACTGGCAGCTTTAATGAATATAATACTTTTTCTCAGTAGAAATTCTTCTTCTTAAATTTAAGAAATGAAATTTGATAGGATAAAAATGATAGGGAAGCATAATATTACTATATATCCATTCGAAAAAATTAATTATTTCTATCAATTTTATATCCTGGACAAATCAATAAATATTCGGGAATTAGCGTAAACTTATTAGCAGTCGCATTCTTCATTTTAGTAATAAATGACTTAAATGACGACAAGGTAAGAAAATGAATCCGTTTAATTAGTGCTACATGAATTTGCTTAATATATAGCAGTCTATGCATGTAACTAATTTCTGTAGAAAGAAATTCGAATAAGAACATATATTATTTGAACTTTTTTTTATTTTTTATTTTTATCATTCATCATTTCTTTTCATTGATTTTTTAACAGGGCAACCTAATAAAATTAAAAATGCAAATATTTCAAATTATCACGCCATTTTTTTATAATACATTTTGATATTGGTGAATGAGTATGTTTTATTCTATGGGTTTTTGAACAAATAATTTACATTTCATGCATTGCTTAAGTTTACACTAAACAGTTTTTTCTAAATTAAAAATAAGTATTTCATGTAAAAACATGTTATGAAGCCAAAAATATTCACTGTAAAATTATTCACAGTAAAAATATCGTAAATCTAATCAAACGTTTCTTCGTAAAAAACACTAGAATACAATTTATAAAATAAGTTAAAATTATGAAATGTGTCAATGGATATATATATATATATATATATATATATAACAAAGATGAAACTATGCGTCAGCAACTAAAATTCAACTAATCAATTAACAAATAAAATTATAAGCTTTAAACCCTTTAAAAATAAAACTATTAATCGTAGGGAGTCGGAGAAATACATAAAAAGATATATGAAATAAAACACAATTAAATAGACTGAAACATAAAAAACAAACATAAAAACAGGAATTGTTTTTACAAATGGAAAAATTGTGCAGAACAAAATCTTGAAAAGCAACTTTCTACTTTGATAACACAAAAGTATCCGGAAAATGTAAACGTTGATTGAAAATGATTGAATATTAAGTAGAAATGAAGCAAGAATTTATACATTTAATGAAGATTAAAATTAATCGCAATTTTGGACACGATACGAAAATTATTTACCAACAATGAGTAAAATATTTTGACTTTTTTTTATTATTTATAATCATATTTAATTTTGGATATGTATTTTATTGTATAAAATGCAAAATAAATATATATCTATGGTGAAAATCAATTATTTCTAGAGGTTAATTATTATTTCTATGAATCGTTTTCAGAGGAAAAATCCAGGATATTCTAAAGTGGGCTGTAGGCTCCAAAAATTTACTGGCAAATAAACGGTGACATTTAATATGCAGAATTATTTCCAAGCAAAGAATCCAAATAATTCCAAAACATATTTGCCAAAATTCGTGCAGAATTTTGGTGTGTGGAACCCGGTATTTCTTTATAACATTTCAGTGTTTTAACTCCAAACAGAATCGTTAGATGCCCTGTGTTAGTGCAAACTGTTAGTAATGTATGAAGATAGATCAAAAATCATTCATTTTCAACCCTTCATTTTTTTCAGTGTTGAATTCTGGGGGTGGCCCGGGGGTGGGACATTCCCCCCTCCCGACGCATCGCATTGTAATGTCTCCCCCGGAATATTTGAGATTTTAAGATTTTAATGGTAAAAAAGTGCAATTCCCCCGTGGAACTCTACAATGTCCCCCCCAGAGCTACAGAAATCCCTCCCGGAAAAAAGTGCCTGAATTCAACACTGATTTTGTTTATAGGGTGGAACACCGAAACAGTGTTTTGTTTTTTGAAATTAGAAGCTGTTTTATTGAGCATTATCAAAGTTTGATACAGAGTAGCACCTGCTGCCGTTCGTATTTGAAACTAAAACAGATAAGCGTATTAAAGACATTCATGACTTCAAATATCTCTCTCTTTCCAGAATATCTTAAATAACTACCACATTTTATTTGTTTTGAGTCTTAAAAACCATCAGTACATTTAGGTGACCCTGTATCATTAACGAACAAATACTACTCATACTCAGAAGTTTTCTATATTATATGCAATCGTGCATAAAATATCAAATGAACTTTTATTTTGGATGACGTTCTATGAATGATAAATACAATCTCATTTGATCTGCTTTAATTTTTTTTCTCTATTAGATTTGGGAGTTGCAAAATTCGATTTCATTATAATTGAGAAATTTTGGAGATTAATGAGATTAAAAAATATATACAAGAATATTTTTTAATCAATTGTAGTAATCATAAATATAATTTATAATAAAGTACAAATGAAAATACTTGTAACAAACATAGAATCAACATGTAAATTTAAACATTAAAAACCTATTGAAGGCAAATCATTATAGTGATCCGTCAGAGAAATTATTAATATATATATATATATATATATATATATATAATTAAAATAAAATTGCTGATATGGACTAAAAATGGAAGGGTAATGCATGCAGAAAAATCTCTCTCTCTCTCTCTCTCTCTCTCTCTCTCTATATATATATATATATATATATATATATATATTACGCTATCGTACGTGGCACAGAAATCGCTATTATTTGTTATTTGTTTATTGACAACGCCCGAATGAAACACATCTTATTGGTTATTGTTTAAACGTCCTTTGATAGGATATAGTCCAGGATTTTTTACATTTACCTGTTTGGTTCTGCCGTTACAGGAATAAAAAACAATGATTTCTTAATTAATGTGCAAATAAATTGTAATTATAATTTGTCACCATTAACAATTAAATAGATATATTTTTATACATTTGCATTTGAAATATTGTTTTTTGTAAGCATTTAATATTTGTAATTTAAAAAATACAATTAGCAATATAAAATTTACAATGTAAACAAAGCAATGATTTTTAAAAAGGGATTTTTAGTAAAAAAGGAAAAGTAAGTGTAATAATTTTCTCTGACCGTTTCATTTTTTAAAAGTAACTGTTATACTTTATAAATTTTAGCTCTTATTTAATTTTTTTTAAAGTTTTTAGTATAAATAAATATTATTCAGTCCACTCCACTGTTATATCTTTCAATGGCAGTCTGCCCGGGCAACGCCGGGCGGATCAGTTAGTAAACATAAATTGTTTTTTCAGAAACCAGCATTGTAAATTTACGTTCTTAATACTGTTAAATCATTCGTTGACCAGAACTGTCTGAGAGAAATGCTTAAAAAGGAAATTAAAAAAATACTGTCGTTTTGATATGAACTAAAACCGGAAAGATAAGACATAAAATGAAAATTAAATGTTAATTGTTTCTGACAAGGTGAAATTTGTAAACCTGTGAATCTTCCGTTGGCAAGAACTGTATAAATAAAATATAAAAAAAATATTATTTTACTGTGTAATTAGAGGAATAACCATGAAAACAAACATCTTCCCACACTGCATAATATAAGAATCCAGATAAAAAATACAAAATATATTGTAAACGGTAAAGATTTAAAATGAATAAAAAATTACACATATAGAAAGAATAAAATATCTACAATGTGTATTAGGATTGCAATGTTCTTTTACCCACTGTGAATAAAATACTCTGACACAATTTTTCTTTCACGCTCAAATCATGTTGAATTTTGTATATATACGTTATGTTGTATAAAAGAAACGAAATCACTACTGTGATGAAAGGTATTTACCAGAAAATCACGTTTCACAATTATTTCTGCGAATGCATTTCAAAGGAAAAATATCAGCAATGAATAATTACTCCAAGCTCTGAAAGCTGGGCGTTGCCGACGTTGTATGCAGTCATGCATTTAGTAACAGGGAGAAAATGTTTTATTATTGTAAGACATTTGATGAATGATAACTAAACGCTCTTTTCATTTATTTTTATCTATTTTCCATTATCAATTTCGGAATTGCAAAAGCCGGTGTGATTGTGAGTCAGATATATATTTTTTTTTTCTTAGTAACTGTTACTTAAAAGTATACAGGGTGTTTGCAAGCTGCTAGAACAAAATAAGAAAACGAATACTATCCATCAACGTAACCACATTTTGTCATGAAAACAAGAGCCACTACACACATACTCCGTAAAAAATATACAAATATGCACTCCAAGCTGAACGCATGCTATTTTCCATTATCAAGTTCAGAATTGCAAAAGCCGATGTGATTATGAGTCAGAGATGTATATTTGTTTTCTTAGTAACTGTTAATAATATAAATGGTGTTTGCAAACTGTTTGAACAAAATAAGAATATTAATAGTATCCATCAATCCACATTTTGTCATGAAAACAAGAGCCACTACCCGCATACTCCGTAAAAAATATGCACACTATTCTGAATAGGAAATTTTGTTCAAAAGTGTACCAAATGGAGATACGATAATACAATATTTCAATAAATTTAATTTAAGTTCAGGGAAAAAATTATTTAAAAAGCCAACATCCGTAAATTTCCCATAGTCGTGCGATTCATAAAATAAGTTCGTATAAACAAAATCTCGTATATATTTAGGTGATTTTTTGTGAAATTACTGTATTTTAAAAGAAACTTGCTATTTTGGGTGTAAATCGCAAGTTTTCTCGGAATAAACTAAAAATGTCCTTCTTAACATTACTCGTTGAATGTTAAAGGCGGAAGTATTCCCTTTAAAATTCATAAACGGAGATGTTCATTCTTAATTGAGAGAAAAATGAGAAGCTACAGTTAAATTATTGCAATTGATGTATATATACATTACTTTATTGTGTATATACATAAACTTTTTTTTGGTTTATAAACAAGACGTTTAATGTGACCAGTTGATATAGAGGACAGATCATTCATCGTCAAATAGCGAAAACTGAGGTTCGAATGCGGATGAAGGCAAGGCGATAAAAATCGTAAGTGACAATATGCAATACGAATACCTGTTCCATGTAAATGTGTATCATTATACACTGCTGTCCAAAAAATAATGTCCAGTGACCGGACGCTTTCGCTTTTTACATGATTTCTTGAATATCTACTGAAATTCTTGATAAACTGTCCTTGAACTTCGAGGATGTAAAGAATATGTCTGACATTTAGAACAGCAGAAAAAATATACTGTAATTAAGAAATTAAATATTGAATATTTGATGAAAGATGAGAATTGATATGAAATAAATGCGCGAAATTTACCAAAGAGTTTTTTTTTTTTTCATAATTTGATAGCCCATTTTACAGAGCAATTCATATAACAAGACCAGTCAACTAGCGTCAAAAATCAAAAAGATATAGGCAATACAGTGAGCTAATTGTCAAATGGGGGTAAAAATCCTTTTGTATTATAAGGGATTTTCTCCCCAATTTATCAATTAGCCCACTGTATCTTTTTTGAGATTTCACGATATTTGACTGGTCTTGTTATATGAGTTGCTCTATAGAATTGACTACCAAATCATGAAAAAAAAAAACATTTGTAAAGTTCGCACATGCGCAGGTAACAATTATTTTAACAAATGCTCGTATCTTATCAAATATTCAATGTTTAATTTTGTAAATGCGGTATACAGTTTCTACTGTTCTTGAAGTCAAATATTTGTTTTACATCCTCGATATTCAAGAACAATTCGTCAGGAATTTCAGTAGATATTCGACAGACCGTGTAAAAAGCAAAATCATCCAGTCACTTACCCTTAATTTTTGGACAACAGTGTATTATATTTATTATATAGATATATATTTAAATATTGTGCAATTGATCACACTTATTTCTAAAAACAGAAATTTCCCGTTCTGAATAGAGGAAAATTTCCATCTTGAAAATGGGGGGATAACAAAACGAAAGTTTTGCGAAAAAACGGAGAATACACGAAAACTTTTTACCAGTACAATTTCCGTTTTTTCATGGAATTAATATTTTACTCTGGACTTCAGAATGGATGGGGCAGTACTTTAGGCGCCATTTATTAAATTAAAACACACGCCCAGGTATTTTTCTATGTTAATACAATTTTACACAAAAGTGAATTAATCTGTTGAATTTTTGCTACGATATCTTCGACATTCTTAAAGGTATTAGGGGATGTCCGGTTTTGACTTCGAGTGAGTTACTCTTTATACTCTCAAAAATATCTGTGAATTAAACGAATTTTTTCGTTCACTATATTTCGTTAATACACGAAAAGATAGGCATCGACCTACCTTCCTCTTGTTGAAAATAAGACCTTTGTTGAAATAGTTGAAATGTTGCAGTTTTTCTCCAGATGCTTTTTATTTAAAAAGTTTGTTGTAACTTGCGAAATCTTTGACATGCTGCTATTACGAAAGTGGCGTTTTTAATAAATTTTTATTTTTACTGGAATACCTAATTATCATTTTTAGTATACTCTAACAATGGTTTTTGGTAGAGGATAATCTAAAAATTTCGATTTAAAAAAAGGTTTTCAACTGTGTTGTATACACCTGCAGTATTTTCTATAATTTGAATATTACGGATTGAATCCGCTGTTTTGTTACAGATTAAAAGACACATAACTCAATTAAATTTCTAAAAGAAATATAGAGAATTTACAATATAAATTTACAAAAATATGTTTCACTGCTTTATGTTAGTGATAGTATAAATCTGTACTATTATTAAAAAAAGAAAATGCCTGACTGACTGACTGACTCATCAACACCCAGCTGAAACGACTAAAGACAGAATCACGAAATTTGCACAGTAGATTGCTGTTATGACCTCAGCAAGCAATAAGGAAGGATTTTTGAAAATTCTCTCTCGAAAGGGGTTAAAGGGGGGGTCGAATGGTTCATATTATTTCGCCATATCTCAGCAGCACAAAGGAGCGCGAAATTCAGAAAAAGAAATCTACTAAGAAAATGGTTAAACACGTATTTCAGCGATTTTAGAGATTCATTCCCCAAGGGGTTAAATGTAGGGGTTGGTAAAAAAAATCAATTTTTCGAGAATAAAGTTACAAAGAAAAGTCGCAACAATGGTTACTACAAGGAAATTATAACAACGAAATTACAACCATGAAATTACAACGAAATACATAAAATACAGCTACACCAATCTGCTAAAAATAGTTAAACACGTATTTCAGCTATTTTAGAGATTTTGTCGCCAACATCGGCAATGAACCCGATTATGGAATATTAGACGTACAGGATAACTGTTGCTGATTTTTTATTAGATTTTTGCGTTAGACATTTTTCCAAGGAGGTCAACAGATTGTCTGACCTGGCGAAACCGGGACAGGCCGCTAGTGTTTCATAAATTGTAAATTTTAGACTTCATGAAAATGTTTGTAATTCATCTAAAATAACATGAATTCAAACACATTGATTCTATATATTTTTTGTTCCTCTTTATTCACATCATGCATGGAATAAAAATATCTTTATATATTAAACAAGTATAATCCGGGATCCCGCATACTTTATAAATCAGTTTTCAATATTTACAGGATATTTTAACGCAACTTTATTTTTTAATGAGATAAAAGAAGAAAATCATAACATAGTTAAAAATTCAATTTTGCGAATTATCTTCCATGGGATGTTCTGTATTTGAATTATTTTGTGCAGCTCTGTATATTCTATTGAGAGTTTTATATCCAGAACAACGCATGGTAAAATTTAATTCAACTACAAAATCCATGACATAACGAAATGCGAACTGTCTCATAGTATACAAAAATTTTGTTATACAGTAAAACCCCGGTTATCCGAAAAGCATGGGACCAAAGGATTTGCGGTTAAACGGGGTTCCATAGGAATTATCGGATATCCGGGAGGCTTCCTAATTTTATTCTATCAGATGACGCAACTCACCCTTCTCACTTTCCCAAAGTCAGGTAAAGCGTTAGTTTCATTGACATCTCATACAAATATTAGAAGTATAAGAATTAGAAGAATATTATACTAGAAGTCAAAGTTTAGTGCTTGCAGATGCTGCAAGTGTACGTATTCTATTCGATTTCCCCTTCCTGTTTACACGTGTTTTAATTTCCTCCAAACTTTATTTACGATGAGTAATATTTCAAAATACAGATTGATTTTTATAAGCATGAAGAGCTCAACGAGTTGAAAAAGTTGATATTGGTACCTCAATATATTGAAGTTGCAACAAGGTCAGATCTGTTGTTGTTTAAAAGGTGGCGGGATAAGACAGTACTGAAGCAATGCGAAGTTGAAAAACAAAAAAAAAATCACAACATATTTTATAAAGAAATAAAGTGTTGTATGTGGCTATGCAATAAAATGCCTGCATTTACGGAATAGTCCAAATAAGTAAGTTGCTTATTACATAAGCAGCATGCTTGTTTAAAAATATTTTTTTTCATTAGAAAAAAGAGTTCCAAGGTCTTTCGGTTAAGCCAATTTTCGGATAAACGGGATTTGGATAATCGGGGTTCTACTGTATTTGTAAATGTAAAAACACACTTTAAGCCAGACGTGTCAAATTGTGGCCCACCTGATGCCACTAAAATTTTATAGTAATATTTGCCTTATCTAATCATGGATTTTTTGCAATTCAAGAAGTTGACTATTTCTATTAAAAATTAGCGGTATCTGGCAGGCCACAGCTTGAAACACCTGCTTTAAGCTGTTCACCCCCATAAGCGGTAATCTTTACAATTTTTTTGTGCAACTCCGTATATGATACAAAGAATTTATGTATACACGTAATATAATAAAATTTAGTTTAGCTTAAATACGCATTTCACAGCTGGAAACAACTTACAACATTTATCGTTTATAGACAATACTATATAAACGACGTATTTTGTCTGACTCTCTAAAACATAAATTAAATGATACGCACCTTATATTCCAGAGAAACCATTTTCAATTAAACCTCAATAACGCATATAAATTGTACACCATTACATAAAATGCAAAGTCATTAAAATATATTGTAAACAATTTTCCCTTATACGAAAATATATTGAAAAACTTTTGTTTGTCCATGTAAACAATCCAAAAATACATACTCTATTAGTAGTAGGATAGCTCCTATATTAAACATCAATAACACATACCTATTACTTGAATATACAAATATATTTTCGGAATGAATAGCATTGCAATCAGACGAACAAATATCAAAAACTCTTTTCAAATATGTTAGAAATGCTTAAAGATTGTCTTTCAAAGATGTTCAAATCGTTTTCAATATCCCCAACAGTGACCGCAAAAGAATCGAATTATTCTGCATTCAAAAATGTATTCGGCATGATCGTTCAGAGGTCGGTGAAAGGTATGCCTCCAATGACGACATAAGGTGTAAGGGGTCACTTCCGAAACACTAAATTAGTTTTTTAGCGAAAAAAAATGCGCAATAAACCAAATATATATATTTTTTTTAGAAAAAGATTTTGTATATTTCAGAAATATATACCGGAAAAATACAACAGAAAATTTTAATTTAAAACATAACAAAACTAAAAAAGCAGAAACTCTCAAGAAATTTTTTTCAATCGAGCTATTTAACTGTGCTTTTCTGCCGGTTAGAAAGAAAACTATGATGTAACAAAATTGCCATTGCATAGCTCTTTTAACCGTCACTATTTGTTTATCAGCAAATTATAAATTAGCTTGAAGTTAGGAAGATTACTAAAACAGCTTCTAAGAGCTATCTGCTTGTCGCTACAGGTTGTATTTGATTTAAGTCACCGAAAGTCAGGGATAAATATGCCGTTTAACAAACTGAATAGTCCCAGTTTCTAAAAATTTATAGTTGTGTCAATGTATATCGAACTATTTATCCAAAGAAATTACGTTTATATATTGCATAGAGATGTAATTGATCATATAAGGAATGGCACGATCAGCAGTCTCTTATATTTCACACATACATATAAATATTAAAAATAGGTGACAATATGTGAAAATGAGAGGAAAATTAAAATTTATAAAGACATATCTATTGTGCATATTTTCAAAGTTTTTTGTATGTATTTCCATGCATCTCCGTTTGGAATATTAAAAAAAAAAAAAAAAAAAAAAAAAAAGGAAAAAGTGCTATTTATTGCTCTTAGTATATCAATCCTGTAATCAGGCATTGTGGTCAGTATGTGGCTTACCGCATTAATTATGCTGCTTTTCGGCTTAACTTAATTTGTGAACTGTATACGCAAAGTATATACAAAACTATGTTAGCAATTCATTAATGTTGTTTTTATTTCCATTTGTCAAACTAAACTTAATATTGAGAAAATAAAAGCAAGAGTTGAAAAAGTGTTAGGAGTTATAAAAGTGAGACTTTTCTATACAAATGTTTTTGATCTTAAGAATGCATAATTTGTAGCATATATAAATATGTTTATACTTACTCCATATTGTCTATAAATTGAAAAATTAATGATGTTTAGTTTAAGGAAAATTAGTGTTGGCCCACTTCTCCCACTTTTCCACTCCCTGCCAATTCTTGCCAATTTATTAAAATGTACAAATATTAAATTCTCGACCTATCTGACTTTGAAAACAATTTTCCTAGCACACTTTAAAGGAACTAAAAGGAACACTAAAAAGTAAAAGCTATGCAAAGTTTCCCTTCATTAGGTGTAAAAGGTTTAAAAGGTTAAAAATTTAAAATTTAAAATTAGCCATATGAAAACATATTTAAGACAAATATGTTTAGTAATGCATTGGTCATATCAGTGAATAATAATTCTTTAATTACCTAATTTATCTTATCTCAGTAATTGTACGGGAATCTCTTTAAAGGATAATGAACAAGAAAAAAATATCATACATCCATAATTACAATATGAATCATTTCCCAACACGTTCAGAACAGCGTAATAAAACTTCACAAAGATGATATCTAATTAACCAATTTTGAAAAGGCTTAGCATATTTAAAACCCAATTTCAACAATTACCATTAATAGTCAGAAAAGTATTCGATTATTTTCTGATGTTCTTTTTAGAATCTAGAGATTTGTATATGTAATATACATAGTTTTCTAAAATTTAATTCCGTCAGAAAACGCATGCCGCTGTTAGAAATTTTCCTTCAACAATTACGTCAATAAAAAAAATGTACTCGAATGATTTTGTGCAAATGATCTAAAAAATTTATACAAACCAAAAAAATAGGCAAAAAAAACTAATTAAAATAAAAAAGCATTCCACAACTGAAAACGCACTTGTAGCAATTATCACTGACAGTATCGGTAATAGTCATTATCGGTAACATCATTAAAATACATTACAAATGATTTTCCTCTTAGACCACAATGTAGTGGATTTATTTTGAGTGCCCCAGTAAAAGAATCATAAATGCTATACTTCATTTTCAATACCGAACATGCCATGATAAACTTTAATAACTTATAGCATTTGCATCGCAATCCCAGGATATTTTCAACAGTAAAAGCACAGAGAGTGCGATAGACAGACAGCCAGACAACTGAAGTCATAAACACTTTTTTACTTTGATAAGTGTTCAAAAGTAGACAATTATAGTTGTCCAGATAATTTAAAAAACGACTCTATCCATGTAATATGCTTCATATGCTATTTCGAGCACGAAAAAAAAGAACTAGCTAGATCCCGAATTAAAAAAAAAATTATAATATTCTAAATATTGTATAAACTACATTTCCTGACAACATGAAATGGATTAAGATTCAAACACTGCATAAAAAAAAATCTTTTTAATCTAGAAATATATAATATAGCCACAAACGGAAATTAACAATAACAACTTCCGAATTACTAACGATATCGAAAACCGTGTTTTATCTTTAGAACCCTTAGAAACAAACATATTTTTGAGATTTAAAGTAGAATTTATAGCAGCTAACCCTTACGAAAATAGTTCATAGTGCTGTATAGAATTCTATAGAATTCTTTACAAATTCTATAGATTACTATTTCTATAGAGTTTTAAAGAGTTCTATAGAATACTTTTCCTAAAGAAAATGTTTGTATAGAATTCTTAGAAGCTCTATAGAATTTGTTTTTATAGAACAGTTTTTCTATAGGGTACTTACTATACATCTTACAGAATTAAATTCTACAGACTAATGATTCTATAGATTTTTTGTTTTTAGTAAAAAAAATATTTCTTGGTCTTTTAAAATTTGTGTGTGTAGTAATTTATTTATAACTATATATTAAAATTAAAAAATAATAATTAATTTTGTAATACATCAGTTTAGTATATAATTATACTCCATAGATTTAATATATATATATATATATAATTTAATTAAATTCTAATACATTGTGATTAAATTGTCAATGTAATATTATATCAGTCAAACCACTGAATTAAATTATGATTAACTAATTTGTTGGTTAATTTTATAATCATTTATTAATTTTCTGTTAAATTTATAAAACCATCTATCTAATTTTATAAATTTTATAAATTTTATAGAATACTATTTCTATAGAGTTTTAAAGAGTTCTATTGAATACTTTTTCTAAGGAAAATGTTTCTATAGAATTCTTAGAAGTTCTATAGAATTTTTTTTAATAGAACAGTTTTTCTATAGGGTAGTATACATCTTATGATTATTTAATTTGTAAAAAAACCTAAATTATGATTATTTAGTTTGTTTCATTAATTCATTAATTTGTTGGTTAATTGTATAATCATTTATTAGTTAAATTTATAAAACGATCCATCTTATTTAATAAATTTTATTCACTAATATAATTGTAATTTTTATTGAAATATTTTAATCTGAAATATAAATATTTAAACAATTGTTTCAGTTTTAAGAAATAATAATTTATTAGACTTTAATTATTTTTACAAGATTAATATGATTCGGAATGCAAATCACACAAAAAAAATAAAGTTGAAATAGTGTAATAAGAGTTTTGCTACAGTCAATGGCTGTGTCATGCTAAAAGTGCTCCTTCTTCGTCCGATCATTGAAGTCAAGCAGCATCGAGAGTGGTTACTATTTGGGAGGGTGACCACTCGGATTCTATATAAAAATCTATGTATATTTTTATAGAAGCTGTATATTTTTTATATAGATATTTTTATAGAAGCTCTATAGACATTTCTATTGAACTTCTACAGATATTTCTATAGCTTTCGGTTAAACAAGCTTATAGAAAAACGGGCCATAATTCTATAGGATTCTATAAATATTTTTATAGAACTCTATAAAAGTTTTTTGTAAGGGAAGTTTATTTTATTTCCACGGATTTTTGGAAACGTTTCTGAGTTGTTTTTATGACATATTAATCAGTTTACTCAGTCCAAGAAGAGGATTTCTTAGGATGCTATTCATCCTCAAGTAAAAAATTTTTCTTCAGCAAACATGTTTTCCAGACAAAACATGATAAATGAACAGCATTAACATTAATATTAACATTATTATTGTTTTGTTTTCGTTTTATGTATTTATTCAGTTACGCAGCTGAAAACGTTTAACTGAGAATTGATAGCATCAAAAAACGATAATCCGCTTTGAGAAAAAATGACTAATGCACCATAGAAACTATTCGGAAATGTTTGCCAAAACGAAGTGGTAGAAAACGAAACTTGGTTTTTTAAAACTAATCTTTAAATCACGAAATTATGTTGGTTTCTGAGGTTTCATAACATAGAGCACGTTTTCTGTAACCATGAGTAACTCGGAAGAGATTAATGTGTATTTTCGTTCATGGTTATTTTATATTTTTGTAGATTAAAAAGCATTTGTCTTTTTTTACAGTGTGCAATGTAATGTTTAACTAGTTGGATGTGTCATCCCAAAACTTTCTTCTATAAAAACCCGACTATGGAAATATTCGCATACTTTAACATTTTGAAAGTGTACAACATGTTTAATTTTGAAATTATTTTTTTTTAAATATCGCATTAAGTACACATGACAGATATTATTATGACAGAATATAATAGCGGGCTTTGCCCGCTATCGGCCTGGTTTAGAAATTCGAAAAAACGAGAAAAATAGACCGGTAAATTTTTATTTTATAAAAAACATTTTTTTTGGTTGCTAAATGAAATTTATTTGGATTTATTAAAGAAAAATTAAGTGTTTTGGAATATTAAACGAAACACTTTGAGCAATCTTCGATCACACTTACCCACTTGTTTGTGATTTCCACAATAGCTCTATCTCAAGAACTAATGTAAGAATTTTCATCAAATTTCAGGTTCAGTTAGACCTTGACATAAATAGCTGCTGATTACGTTTTGGTGTAGATATCCCAACAGTTGGCGCTGCTATACCGCATTTTTCTCTATTTTAACGATAACTATATTTCAAATACAAAGGCACGGAATTTCATCAAACTTCAGATTCTGTTAGAACTTGACATAAATAGATTGTAATGATGTTTTGGTGTAGGTATCGCAACAAGTGGCGCTGCTGTACCACTTTTTTCTCAATTTTTTCGATAACTATATCTCAAGAACTAATGCACGGAATTTCATCAAACTTCAGATTCTGTTAGACCTTGACATAAATAGATGCTTCTTACGTTTTGGTGTAAATAGACCAACAGGTGGTGCTGCTGTGCTGCTTTTTCTATTATTATCACGGTAACTATATCTCATGAACTAATGCACGGATTTTCATCAAACTTCAGATTCAGTTAGACGTTGAAATAAGTTGTGTTGATTAGGTTTTGGTCTAAATCTCCCAACAGGTGGCGCTGTTATGCAGCATTTTGAAGCATTTACACGATTTTAGCAATAGTCATATCTCAAGAACTAATGCATGGGATTTAATAAAACTGTAGGTTCAGATAGACCTTGGTATAAATTGGTGCTGATTCTATGTAGTGTATGCTAAATCTGTGTGGGATAGAAGAAATTTTTGGGATTGGCACATCCGACTAGTTTTCTTTACCGTCAAATCATGCGTTAAATGAAATCATATTACTTACAAGGTAAAATAGCTCAATTAATTATTTATAAATAATTTAGAAGATTTACCAATTCAAGTTCTAAATCGGCTACAATGATATTAAAAAAATACTTACTATAAAATGTAATTTTAGACATCATGAAAATGTATATAAATCATATAAAATAACGCGAATTTAAAATATTGATTCTATTTTTGTGGTCTCAGTTAGAACATATTATTAATTAAAAGAAAATATCTATCAAATGCTAATCTAAAGATAATATAGAGATTTTAAAATTTGCTTTTTATAAAAATATTTCGTACGGCTACACAAATTCATTGTAGTCGTACGAATAACATTTTGAATATACCCTAAAAGTATAATTTTACACATCATGAATTTTG
Source organism: Maratus michaelseni (assembly GCA_963931845.1). Taxonomy (NCBI): domain Eukaryota; kingdom Metazoa; phylum Arthropoda; class Arachnida; order Araneae; family Salticidae; genus Maratus; species Maratus michaelseni. The sequence continues at coordinate 143,665,709 of OZ007594.1, read as the reverse complement.
TAGCATTCTTATAAAATAAATTCAAAAGACATATTTTTAACTATTTGTTTGCAACAGCTGTTAAATAGAACAATACTAACAGGTAGCTTTAAATGTAGCATTTTGAAAGTAATTAAATTTGCTTTCATTTTTACATTCATCTATCTTTACAAGAAGAAAGTATTGGATTCATGAAAATTTTCGACTTCCGGTGTTCAACGGATTTATACGTTTTAGAAGGTCCTGAACACGATTTAACCATTTTTAGAAAATGTCTGTCTGTGAGTCTGTGACTCTGTGAGTATGTCTGTCTGTATGTGACAAAAATTTTGTGGGAGCTCTATCGCAAGTACTCATGCACGAAATTTAATAAAACTTTATATTCAGTTAGTCCCTGATATCAATTGGTGTTGATTAGTTTTTGGTGAAAATCGCCCCGCAGGCGGCACTGCTATGGGGAATTTTTCGCGATTTCCGCAACAGCTCTATCTCAAGAACTAATACACTTATTTTCATCAAACTTCAGGTCCAGGTAGACCGTAACATAAATGGACGCTGTTTACAGTTTGGTGTAAATAGACCAACAGGTGGCGCTGCTGTGTTGCTTTTCCCATTATTATCATGGTAACTATATCTCAAGAACTAATGCACGGAATTTCATCAAACTTCAGATTCAGTTAGACGTTGACATAAGTTGTGGTTGATTAGGTTTTGTTTAAATCACTCAAAAGGTGAAGCTGCTATGCTGTATTTTGCACGATTTACATGATTTTAGCAATAGTCATATTTCAAAAACTAATGCACGGAATTTAATCAAATTTTAGATTCAGTTAGACCTTGATATAAATTGGTGCTGATTCTTTTTAGTGCATGCGAAATCTGTGAGTGATAGAAGAAAATTTTGGGATTGGCACATCCGACGAGTTTGTATTAAAACACAAAACAATTTTAATTGACAGTCTAGTAATCCACTACTTGCTAATGCAAATTTTCAAAATCACTTATATTATTAACATTGGTTTCTTTTAAATTACTTATTGCACACCAGTAGGCTTATTTTAGTGGTAATAATTTGGCACATAAGGCGTTTTCTGTGACATCTTTTTATCGCTATCCACGCTCAATTTATCTACGTTTCAGCCAGCCGAGTGCCTCACATACAGGATACATACAGAGGGTGATGATTCAGGCTGAACGTCACAGGATGTGATCTCAAAATGACAGGTTACTCAATGTTTACCCAAAATCCTCTAAACAAATCAAATTTAATTCGTTATTTATAACACCTCTCTAATTTATAAAGGAACTCTAATTACAAGTATCACTCTCGTTTTACACCCGCTGAATAATAATTTATTAAAGTTTTTGATCTGTTCACCAAAAACCAAATACTATATACGTTACAATGACTATTTAGGGCTTAAAAATTTCTCAAGTGCACTTGATACATAAGTTCGAATCAAACATTCTTTGTATCTATTTCTGGATTTCATCAAATTATTTATTAAATAAAAATTATATCGATCTTAAATCGATTAATCGTAGTTGTTTTTAGCAGAAAAATAGCTAAACTATTAATCTGTGCTTTAGAAGTTCAAAATTTTGAACTAATTTTTAATATCTCTCTTATTCAAAGGTAACATACATAACACAACAAAAAATTCAGAACTCGGTAACGTAGTACATGGATGTGTAAATGAATGAAACAAAAAAAAAAGCATCTAAAAATGCATTGCTGATTAGTATATATAAATCTTCATTTACTAAATTAGTAAACAAGCCAAAAAAAGTTTTAAATTATTATTTATATATTGTGAAAACGAAATTACCTAACTCATTTTTGATACAAATAATGGTTGATTGACCCATACATGCATACATATATATGTTAGATTTTTACGAGGATTTAATTTTTCATGAGAAACTGGCTAAAAAAGTCACGAGAGACTGGTTAAAGGTGGTGAAGAATTGCAGTCAGTAAGTAAATCGAAAATCATGGCTCGGAATGAAGGCAAAAGGGAACCCAATTGGAAGTTTCCCCATAAAAAACTTAGCCAGTCATCCAATAAATAGTTTATTCAGGACCAGGAGAGATGCCGGAACTATTCCTACAAGCTACGGATACAAGCTTACAGCCCTCAGGATTGACTATAATTCACTATATTATTTAAGGGATCTTAAGTGGCTGTTTAGAAAATCGAAGTCGACCAAATACCAGATAACATTTTGGTCAGCACTGCAAAACACGACAAAAATCTGCTCTCCGAACGCTTGCAGTCGGTTTTTGTTAAAGGCGCGGAAAGTTACAGAAGCGACGTAACATGTGCACAAGCCAATCAGTGAGAGGCGAAATTAAGCTAAGCGAGTGACGTGCGATGGAGAAGTTTTAAGAAAAAAGAATCCTGAACCCAGCGGCGCATTGATTTTGAAGTAAAAACCGCAGCGCGCGAAGTGAGCCCTTGAAGAAAGAAATCGCTTTTAAAAACATCCGAAATGACAAACTAGCGTCTCTTTAGAATATTATAGATTGGATAGTTGGTAAAAGTTACGAATGGACTTAACGTTTTAGATTAAGATTTGGATTAAGATAATTATTAATATACGTGTTATTAATTTTAAAAGGACATTAAACAGGAATAAATATTATTAAGAAATAAGGAAATAATGAATAGGTCAGAATTTAAAATAATTTAAAGGTATATTGCGAAATAAACTGTTTATATAACATATATACATACATAATCTCCAAAAACGGTAGCTTCTTTTTAAGTCACTTAATTAAATAAAACGCAAAACCATTGCCTTTGTAGAAATAGACAAATAATTCCAAAATCATAATAATAATAAAAAAAAAACACTTTGCACTTTATTTTTAAAAACATTACTTTAAATTTTTTTTTGTTTTTATACTAAAAAAAATTTTGAAGATATGTATTTTCTTCCGTGGTTCCACAAAACTAAATTACAAGCACTTTTCAAAGAAACGCTTTGAAGTAAAAATTTAAGAACATTTGAATTATGAAGCCTAATTAGCCTTCTTGGACAAGCTGTAATGTTTAAGAAAGCTAATTTGCAGAGAAATACTTGCCTTCATTTTTTGTTACGTCTTGAATAAAATTTCACAGTAAACAGTATATTCAGTAATGTTTACAAATTTACTTAAGTAGAAAATTAAGACGATGTTTTTACGCTTTTGAGATATGTATACTGAAATAAGCTTAAAATAATTAGATATCGCTGCATTTTTCATAAAAGGTAACTTTTGCTTTTTATTTTACGAAAAATATTTTGTATTTTCCTCTTATTGCATAAAGTATGTAAAAAGAATGTGTAATGGATGTGTATAGTTCCTGCATTAGCAGGAACTACAATACCTAAATTATGTATTCTTTATTTAATCCAAATGGATCATTTATTATTTAAATTTATATGAAAAATCAAATAATTATGATTTTCGTAAAATATCATTTTACTTTTGTGTTTAAAAAAGGTATATTCTGTCTGTCATTTTTGTTCATCTGTTTCCAGGATGTCTAAAAAATGTTTAAACGTGTTTTAACTTTTATCTGTTGGAAATAAATTGACAATGACAATTCCAAATGTGTTCAACATAAGTTAAGAAATGGATTTAATTTATATAAATAATTCTGCCATAACGTTTAAAAAAAGTTTACACACGTAAATATTTTAATCCCACCCCATTAAGATAAATTTTATTAAAACCCAGTAGGCGCCATTGCTCCCATTTTGGGAACATTGCTTTAGGATTTTTTTCTAAAGTGAGTATTTTATATATTGTTAAAAGGTTCATGTTATTTGCATTTTGAATATATTAGATGACTTCTGATTTTTTTTTTTTTAAGTTTAATTTGAAGTTTCTATTTTTTTAAATGTGTTAAAAAAAGCGAAAAATAGCTTTTTGGCCGTATTCAAAAGAAATATTTAATAAAAAATAAATGTATAATTAAAAAATTTTAGTTAAAATATGTTTATAACAGTGTAGTATATTAAACAACCTCAATCCGGAATTAATATGTATAATAGACTAATTACAATTACCGAAAACATAAGTTGTTCCCAAAGTGGGAGCAATGACGCCTAATGGGGGTAATGTTTTTTTAAGCTTGTACATATGCCTCCGTGCTTTTATGGTATTTATTTTTCAGTTTATTAGCTATAAAAGGTGTAATATCATTCTGAAACTAATATTTTAAGAAGATTTCATATAAATTAGTCCAACTTTTACATTTATTATAAAACATAAACGTAAATTACCAGTTCCATAAGCATTTTCATTATCCATCTCTTTATTTTTCATCATTGCATAATTTTTTCTGACTATTTTACATGGAAGCTGATTGAACAATTTTTTAGATTTAGATGATTTTTCGAATGTTCCGAAAATCGTTTGTTTGCCACCTGATTGCAGTATTGTAGCATATGAGGAAGATATCTTCCTCATATGTATGTCGCATAAATTATTTTCTGTTACATATGTAATACAAAGTAATTTATGCGACGATTTATCCCATGTTATATTTGGTGGAGTAAAACTTTCCATAAATTCTAAATTGACATTCAATTAAGAAATTAATAGACAAATTATTAAACGCAGCCCTTGATATTTTAGATGAAAGTTCAGACGAATCTTCAATTCAGAATTTGAAAAAAAAAAAAACTAAACAAAATGCAAAAACAAAAAAATAGTTTAAAAAAAAAATATTCAGAAAATGAAAAAAATGTAATAAATAAAAAATGTTCAATAATTTTCATGTAAAATAGTAGGACAAAAATGATGTAATGAAGGTAAAACAAAGAGGTGGATAGTGAAAATGCTTATGGAATCGGTAATTTTATTTTTTATTTTTACTATAAATGTTGATGTTGGACTAATTTATATAAGTCTTCGTTAAATATCAGTTTCAGAATGATATCATCCTTTTATAGCTAAAGAACTGAGACATAACAACCATAAATGCACGGAAGCATAAGTAAAAATTTTGAAAAAAAATACCCCCATTAGACGCCATTTCTCCCACTATAGGAACATGCGTTTTTTTCCTAAATATTCTGATTTTTTAAAAATGTTTCTTCAGAAATACCTTAAAGATTTCCTATTCACAAAGAAAAAACAACTGTTTCATAAAGAAACAGTTTAATATATATAGCGGCGCCTAATGGGTTAATAAGAACTTCTTTTCTGATTGCTGCAACACAATAATACCATTGCATACTTGTATCTTAAAAATTAGTTGAATTATAATTACTAAAAATTGCTGTTCATACCTCTTGGATATAATTTGAGAACGGTATTTGTACATGTATTCAACATAAGTTAAGAAATGAAATTAACTCTACCATAACATTTTGAAAAAGTCGCTTTTTAGTGCTATTTTTCGGGCCAGTGAAAATAGATACCATATACAAATAGAAGATGTCGTTCTATGGTTAAACAAATATATATGTATGTTAACAAGTGTGAAAAAGTTGCACCACAAGAAAATCCTAATAAATGTTTAAATAAGTAGTGATCATTTATGAAGATAAATGTAGTTATTAATAATAGAAACAAAATAAAATTTTGTAAGCATTCACAAAACATTTCTCCGAATTTCAATACATAACTAAACACTTCAAATAACGCTTCGAGAAATATTTTTGTATCCCCCACTGCCGATATTGTTGAAATATCGATTCTCTATCGCTTATGGTCAACTGCGTTTATTTTATCGTCTGTTTTTCTCATTCCTTTTAATACATCTCAGATTTGCATTTCTATCTTCCTAAGTGATCCCTATTTACAAGAAAGAAAAAAAAATATGTTTTATATTAGTACGTTTTACAGAAATATGTATGCTGTTTTTTGTAATAATTTTATGGAGCAAAACAAAGAACAAATTCTAATTGATACATGTTATGTGGATCATATAGAAACTTTAGAAATTGTAATTTTCTGAAAATTAGAGGGAACACTATTTTATTGACATAATCTTATATCCTACTTTGTTTTGAGCACTTCTGCAATTTATATTGCCTGCATATTTCCAGCAGCGAAACAATAGTGTAATTCAATCTTTTTAAATCACTCTATATTCCTACTGAACATCCTGATCGAACAAATTTACATTTGGTATAACTAAACATGTAAAAAATCACCTGGAGCTTATTTAACACTTTCGCGATGAACGAGATTCACATATACGTGACGTTTACAGCGCAGAGATTCCATGATTATTAACTATCGATAATATTCAATAAAACATTTTGCATAAAACTTTCACAGAATTTCTGTGATTAAATTAAACAAAAACTTATATTTGTACATGCATCTTTACTTTGTACCACGTTAACTAACTTTAGTAAAAATAATAGTTTTACTAAAAAATTAAATAAGTATAAAATAGAAACAAAGCACATGTTAAGAAACAAAATACAGCTAAAATTATGTTTATTGAACGTGTAAGAAAGCGAAAGGAGCATTTATTTACACTCTAAAAGAAATTTTACTATAATAATGAGTAAACTTTGTTTATTAATAATTATGAATAAAATGTATGCCGAAAAACCTCAGTTTTATTCCGATTTCTCAAAAGCTGAAATTTCTCAAATAATTAAGGATTCTTATTCTTAGAAAAAAGCTAGTTAAAATGAACATATATAAATGAGAAAGCAATTCCAGTATATAAACTGTAGTAAATGTATTTGCATTATATATTCCGAGAATTTCAGAGATTAAATTAAATATATATATATATGTTTGAACAAGCAGTTGTATTTTGTACCACTTATTTTACTAAAAAATTAAATAAGTATCAAATAGAAACAAGGTTCATTTTAAAGTTGAAAAAGGTAGCTCAAATCATATATTCTAATACGAGCAAATCTTGTGTGTGGTTATATATATATATATATATATATATATATATATATATATATATATATATATGCAAAATTTATCTTAAAAACGGCTCGAACGATTTTGACACAAATTTGCGTCCTACCGTTTTGGGGCACCAGAAAACCCTTGGGCTAGGTCACGTGTTCGAGAAAATTCGATTAGTGGGTCATTTTGGGTCATTTTGGGTCATGGTCTATCTAAAAAACGGTTCAAACGATTTTGACGAAATTTTGTTTCCGACCATTTTCGGGCACGAGAAGACTATTGGGCTGGGTTACATGTTCGAGAACTTGAGATTAGTGGGTCATTTTTGGGTCAACGTGGGTCAAATTAATTTTATCTAAAAAATGGCTCTAACGATTTTGATTAAATTTTGTGTCCTACGAGTTTCGGGCTCGCGAAAATCATTGAGCTAGGTCATATGTCCGAGAAAATTCGATTAGTGGGTCATTTCTGGGTCATTGTGGGTCAAGATCTAAAAAGCGGCTCAATTTACACTAAATTTTACATCCAATGGTTTTCGGGCACGAGAAGACTGTTGGGCTAGGTCACATGTTCGAGAAAATTCAATTAGTGGGTCATTTTGGGTCATGGTCAAGCTAATTGTATCTAAAAAACGGTTCAAACGATTTTGACGAAATTTTGTATCCGACTATTTTCGGGCACGAGAAGACTATTGGGCTGGGTCACATGTTCGAGAACTTTCGATTAGTGGGTCATTTTTGGGTCAAAGCGAGTCAAATTAATTTTATCTAAAAAACGGCTCTAACGATTTTGATTAAATTTTGTATCCTATGAGTTTCGGGCACGCGAAAATCATTGGGCTAGGTCACATGTTCGAGAAAATTCGATTAGTAGGTCATTTCTGGGTCATTGTGGGTCAAGATCTAAAAAGCGGCTCAATTTACAATAAATTTTGCATCCAATGGTTTTCAAGCACGAGAAGACTGTTGGGCTAGGTCACATGTTCGAGAAAATTCAATTAGTGGGTCATTTTGGTCATGGGTGATTATGGGTCAAGCTATTTTATCTTAAAAACGGTTCAGAGGATTTGAAATAAATTTAGCATCCTACAGGTTTAGGGAACAAGAAAACTATTAGGCACATGTTCGTGGCACATGTTCGCACCTATTTTATCTTAAAAACGGCTCAGACTATTTACACTAAATTTTGCATCCTATGGTTTTCGTGCACGGGAAGACTGTTGGGCTAAGTCACATGTTCGAGAAAATTCAATTAGTGGGTCATTTTGGTCATGGGTCATGATATTTGAACTCAAATTTAATTTTGACCGAGCATAGCTCGGTCTTCCCTGCTCTTTATGCTTATTGGACGTGTAAGGAACAGAAAGATTGGTAACTTTTTTTGGCGCCTTAGCAGTGGAGCATTGCATAAACGATTTTTAAAATCTTTATGAATCTATAGTGAGATGTGTATGTGTCTTCTAGTGAATGTAACCTAGTGTAAGTTATCCCATTGGGGATTATGCAGAACACAAAAGAAAAGATATTACATAAACAAATTATCTTATGTGCTAAACCCTTTGACTTGCAATTTTTACTAACTATAAAGATAATTTTATAATTTTAATTTAAACTTTTAGATACAATGTATCATATTTCTTTAATTAAAATATTTCTCTGTAAGTTGAAAGTTTTATATAGCGGTTTTAACTCTTAATGCTAATGAAAGAAAACATTTTTATTTATGACTTCTTTAATATGCAGAATTATAAAGTTTAAATAACATTCATGTGGGAACAATGAAATTTCTCATTGTGTGGGAACAATGGATCTTCTTTGTCTTTGTTATCTAGATATGATGTCGGATTTAACTAAAATTTATTCTTTTTTTCAAACGGAAGAGTACTACTTTCGTATATTGATATTAGAAATTATATTAAGACCACTAAATGATACATTTTGTTGAGACGTATTCTGGATTTTCTCGTAATAAAACAAACGCGTTTCAGTCTATACATAAAATGTTGTTGTGTATTTTCTGGATACATCTCTTACATAATTTCAAAAAACTCTTACATAGTATACTTTACACAAAATATTATTATTTGAAGTCTATAAACATACATTGTATAGAAAAGATGTTGTGAAAATTGTGCATTTTTATTTGTAATATTCATTACCATAAATTATACAGCTTTTGAATAATTATAGGAAATAAAAGCCGCAAGTAATGCTTTTTGCATCAAATACACGATATGTGCTTCATATAATGCTTTTTGTTTCAGTTATAAGCTATTTTATTTTAATCTTCATTAGGTGTGTGTTGTTTTCTGACTGTACTTGGATTTTTATTGACATGGAAAATGACTGGACGTATTTTCTTGATCCGTAACAATCACTGTGATGTTTAAATTTTTTCATTAATATTTAATACTGTATTTCTTACTTCTATGCATGTATTCTATCTTATTTAAAACAATCTCATAAGATGTTAGTAGGTCGATCAATCAAAACATGATTACTACAACTGCATGTTTAAAATAGATAATCTATGTTAAAGTACGTGACAAATAACACCGTCATGGAAAAAAAGCACTATAAGCATTTTTGAGCAACGTTTATGGTACAGGAAAATAAAGGTACTAATCAGTACAAAATAGTATTTACTATTAATTAGAATTTTTAAAAACATTTGTTCAGCAAAATACAATGTAAATTTAAAGTATAAAAAAGAATTGAACAATGTAAAAATTTTAACTTCACATGACTCAGAAAACTCATATAATACGGTTTCCAAAGATTGACTTTATCGTCTTTCTTGCCATAGTTTGGATTTAGCAACCATCTTGGTAGCCAAAGCATTTTGGAAATTTTCGATAAATGGCAGCTCACCAATAAAAATTAAATATATATATATAATTCAAAATAAGAAATAATAATAATAATAATAAAATCATATTTCTAAAATAAGAAATATGTCAACAGTTTAAGTTCAACTGACGTTGCTATCAAATGCCGTTACATAAATATGGCAGTTCTAAAGAATCCACCAGTTTATTATCTAGAGAATCTTATTTGAAAGGGATTTTTATCCGGATATATTTATGCTTTATACATTTTATCATGTATTTGTAGACACGATTTGTAATTTATTCATATCATTTTTTTTAAATTTTCGTCAAATAAATAGCATAATAGCAACCTGACTGCCTGAGACAGACCACGATCACCCAAAAAGTGTATAGACCTGTAACGATATCCTTGTAGTTTCACCTCACACGCAACAATTTGTTAGGTGGATTCATCAGCCCTTCCACGAGGTAAAGAATAGACAGTGACCACCCGTTAGGTTTCGGTCCACGTAGACCAACGACACGTAGACCCCGAACTTTATTTTAAACTCTAGCTCAACAAAGGAGTTTGAGAGAAATTAAAGAATGAATTCCAGGCTAAAAAAATTACGTGAGTAAAGTGTGATGGTAAAAGTAAAGCAGCTATACTTGTATATATTTTCTGCGTGGCAAATGATTTTGAAATATCACAGGGTTTTGCGATTTTTCAGAAACTGCACATATGTGTATTGAAAAATTATCATATAATTTAATAATTTAATATTAATATTATAATCTAATATAGTAATTTAATTTAAGTCATTTCCATCGAAGAGTATATTTCTTTAAGAATCAACGTTCAATCATTTACAAAATTATTCATTTTTTGTAAATACTATAATTAATTTTTATTGTAATTTACAATATGTAAATTCTCTTAACTGAATTTTAATAATGAACATTGTTTAAACGAACACTAGATTCTATGAATATTTATTTAATATTTATTACATATTTAAGAGACTGTTTCCTTAAACAATTTTGTACAAATATGCAAAAATATGATTTATTGATTTAGCACTATATGAGTTACAAAATCAATCAGAGATCATTAGCAGCACGTTCTTGGTTTGAGAATTAAATAACAAAATTAATGGCAAAATAAACTAGTCGTTGGGGGCCACCGTAATACTTACCCATCATGTATATGTATAATGTAAAATATTAAAATAAAAATGTGTAAACTACTTATAAAATGCATTTATATTCAAATAAAATCGTGGCTTGATGACGTCATAAAAAGCCTCGATTACTGAATTGCTTGAAAGAGGTTTTTCCTTATAACTCCAACAATAATACACCTATTAACTAGCGGTTTATTGCATCTGCTTAAGCGTCAAATTTCCAATTAAAATATATATTTGAAGTGAAATTTGGATGAAATACAGGGTCATGAAAAATCGAAGAGTGTGGAAAATAGGATTACAAATATCTCGGCAACTAATTATCCGATCGACTTCATGTTTTATGCAAAATTTATGTTTTTTTATTGTCTTTTATATTTACTCCTTAAAATAAACAATTTCGAAAATTTTTATATACCTTTCATCAGAACGAATATTTCGAGAGTACGAAAAAAAATGTTCCGGTTAATCGAGGTTATTGAAATGAAATAGGCGTCTTTCCATTATTACATACTAAGTACATACCAAATGGCAAGTCTCTATCTCAATTTGTTCGGGAGCGTTTACAGACACACACACAGACACACAGACGGACGGCAAAATATTTTTTCTAAACATATGTTTTTTGGAATCCCCAGTGTCTGAAACGTGTAAATCCGTCAAAAAAAATTTTTCGATTTTCAAAACGATTACAAGACTTACCCTATACTACGTATGATGGGTAAGTAAAAATCAGATATTTAAAATTGCGTCATTTCCATATGGTTAACTACACATAAATTTATCCTTTGTCTAGAAGGCAATTCATTGAGGAGTGTGTTTAATTATTTCCCATCTAAATTGAAAACTAATTTAACCATATTGATGTAACTGAATGATTTATAGTACTTGTTTCAGCGAATCAGTACAAATTTTAAGTATAAGTATGTTATTTTGTTTTATGGAAATATACGATTATAAAATAATGTCAACTACAGATTATGTGACACAATATAATTATATTTTCTAAGACATATAAAAGCTAAATATTCTAAAAGATACTCAAAAAGTATATTTTTTTAATTTATAAAATTTTAATTAATTATTATATATATGCAATTTGTTAAACGAATCTATTCACAATTAAACATATTTCCTTACACATATTTGAATAAATAGAATTAATATTAAAACAGGATTTATTTTGTATTATTTAATATATAATTATACAGAAAACTTTCAATGATATGATGTAATTTAAAAAAAAATAAAGAAATATATTTAAAATTTAAAAATATATATGTATGTATCTATGTCTGTATGTCTCTGAAATGTATGCATGTAAGCATACCGGTAATGACAGAATATATTTATGTAAACATATAGATAAGTAAAGATTTCAATAACTACGAAAACAAAGTTTTAAATAAGGCTTATTGAGAATTAAATGAATAAAGACTATTAGAAAAGCCTTTATTATAACTTAAATACGAAAGACATAAAATAAATTATGACGATAAATTACTTTATTGTTAAAGATTTTAAACCGCCTTTAATGTAAATACATTCCGATAAAACTTACTGTACAGTTTATAAAGTATTTGTGAAGAGGAATTATCTTCACATATTATACTTCTAATTAATTTACACCTTAGCCCCCCCCCCACCTAAAATAATACCTTTTTTCAAAATTACCACCCTAAATATATTTTATTTTTCTACACTGTAAATGTATATAGTCCCAGCCTTTTTTCCACTTTTATTATAACTCCTTTTCAATTCATTTGTAATTATTTCGCTTTGCGTTCTCTTATAAAAAAAAAGAAGAAAAGAAATTATTTTGTTCGCCTGGCAACTGTGAATTTATCTCTATCCCACGCTCAGTCAAATCTACCAGATGCCCTCTGCTACCCTTTCTCTTTTACATTTCTCTTCTTAAATTGTATTATCATTGTAACGTACATGTCTATTTTTAATTTTTAGTAACACTCCTTAATATAACCCTATGTGAACCATACTCTTGTGGTTTGCGAGGCTACTATATTCATTCCTCACTGTTGGCATCTAAAAATTCATATTTGTTCCTCATCAATCTCCCATTGACTTAACATTTAACGGAAAATAACACCTGCGTTTCTATCACATTCCTCTCGCCAAATGTTCGTTAATCTGGCTACTTGGCTTTATGTAACTCTGTCATCACTGCTCTGTATCCACCAAAGAAATTGTCTAATTAATCATCATTCTCTCTCGAACCTTGTGACTGATCATATAAGATGTAAAAGTACGTATAAGTGTACGTTTGGAGTCCCGGGTACCATTGCCTTCGGCAGCTGTACCTATTCGACGATGTACCTGTGCTTTATTTGAACCTGGATTAAACCTGCATATATATATTCAATTTTCGATTATTTCTTCAAAATGTCTCACCTGTGTCTTCTTTTATTTTTTTTAATAACTTACGATCACGACGCACGAAAATCACGACGCACGAAACTCCAGTACACAGATTGGTTCCTTGACCATAGCACTTGTACAATAACATTTACAGCACGGTACCCGGGAATCAACGAATAGTAAATAACGAAAAAAAACTATTATTTAAAATAATATCCTCGATTTTTTTGAGTATGTTTCGGAAATCGTTGTAGACATAAGGAGAGATTTGTTTCCTTTTTTTCGCAAACAGTGTGGACATAACAAAACTGGAAATGACGATAAAATTTTGGAACTGGAATCCCCATGTTTTTCTCGTATGAAAGATCATCTCCAATATTTCAAATGGAAGAATTATATGGAATATAATTTTCTCCGAGTCTCGGATAATTATTAAAGAAGCAGCTAAACCGCAGGACCTTTTTCCCCTTTACATATTAAATTTAGCTGTTCAAGAGAATTGATAAACGAAAACTGCCTCATCGCTTCTTTTTCCCGGCGATATGTATGAACGATGTGCAGATCTGATGCCTACTTTGCAAGTCATTATTATTTTTTTTCTCCATTTGTAAAACGACTGTTATGAATCGCCGCGATTTGTTTTTCGTATCCTAATATTCACGGATTTGTGTATGAAAATTAAGGATTACTGCTGATATTTACAATAATTCATTGCGGAACTCAATTACCGAAAGCACAACTGAATACAGCTTCTACCGGCGAAAATTAATAGTGCGACCCTGACGTCAAGCATATTTCACTAAACCATCGCATCCGTCCTAAACACTTAACCCGTGATTTTTCCTTTTTTCTCTCTTCGCCTTAGAGATTGTTACGAAGTATCGAAAGAGTAACTAATGAGACAGACAAAAAAAAAATGCATATTGAGTGCGCTGTGGTTTATTTCAGTTCTTGAACTTCAGATCAGCTCAGTTATAGACTTATAATTCATTATATGCTGCGGATAAGGAATTTGACTGATAAATAGTGCTATTGTTATTGAATATCGAAATTGGAAACCGATATAAACGTTTGTACTTTATATAAGCACGAACTTTCCAGTGATCCATCTTCATTATTATAGCAAGGATTCCCATATGTTAGTGGACATTTGCAATGCACATTTTATGCGCGAAGTATATATTTTTTTATTTACGAATATTGCTTTCAAAGGTAAGAATTATTGCGTGAAATATTTCACCGTTAATTAGCCTACATCAATATTATATTTAGATATAAAAAAATTGCTTCTTAAATTTGTGCTAAATGGATTTACTGATGTTAATATTTCAAGTGGTAAGTCACTTATTTTTATATTATTCTGCGTGATAATATTTTTGGTCAGGTAAAGTAATGAAAAATATATATTGGTGCTTTTATAGTATAAAAATTCAATATATTTAATTACTGCTCAAACTGACTTAATAAAAGATTTGGCATGTATGCACTAGTTGGATGTGTTTCAAAATAATCATGCTTTTTTTAAAATGATATTTTAACCATCTAATAATAAAGATAAAAGGCATAATATTCATTCATAGATATATTTCTTTATAAATAGTTAACTTTTTGGGTATCCTGTGTATTTGTCTCCTACAATCCTTTATTCTAAGTAGCAGTTTGCCATACAATATTTCAACATTTTTAAATATATGCTGCCGCTCATGCAAATTTTATTGAAAGAATATTTTTAATAAGATTTTGAATTTTCCTCGTTAAAAGAAAATGTATAATATGCAAATTTGATAGCTTTCACACTTGTGTACATTTATGTACACACTTGTGTACATGTTGCGCAAAATGTACTTAATGTTGTGTTTGAATTTTCCTTGTGGGCCTACTCGGCTGTTCCAAGTATCTTCCTCATCAAGGGAAATACTAACGTGACAATCCTGCTGTGAATTTTATCTTTGTATGAGTTATTTGCATATGTACACATTCTTTTTTTCTCTCATCACATTAAAAAAAAATGAATAATACTAAAAATAGAAAAAAAACTAAATCTTCTTAATTTTTTTCCTTTATATTTTTCTTCTCACACAAATATTTACAATAATTGTAATAATAATAATTGTCACATTAATTTTATTCTAATTTAAATATTATCTTTATTAATTAATGGCAGTTAAGTATTTTATAGATCTATGCCCGCATCTCATGATTTGTTACACTTACCGATTTTGACAAACCGATTTTGACATTTTGACAAGGATAGAATTTCCTTACTCTAGGATTGACTTTGCATTTAACATGCATACAATATATATAATTTTTTTTAATTCTCCATTCATTTTTATATTGTGTACTTGCATTTATATCTGTTTTTTTTTGTTTGTTATTGTATTTGGTATTATATGCTATACTATATCAGTGTTTTTATTTTATTCGAATAAGCATAATACATTTAGGAGATAATTGCATCATCAAAATAAATTAATTGTCTTTAACAATAATACAAGTATAATAACCTTGTATTTATATACTGGATCAGTCAACGGATAAATTTTATGTTGCAGTACGGTACATGTTGCCATATATATATATATATACATTTTTATTTATAACGAATTGTCCTTTCTTTTTAATATATCCTTTGGACGCATAGTTACAGTAATTCAAAAATTGAGTGTTGGCATTAGGGGTGCTCGCACAAAATAAACAGGTAATAAGAAATGGCAATGTTTGCATCACACTTATAGTTTTTTAATCGGAATTCCATATTCGTAGGACATTATCTTTTTTAATCTTAAATTTATTCTAAATTTATTGTGTTGAGGTGATATTTTCCTTGCATCTTTTTCACGGTACCAGAAAAGAGTGTAAGATCTTGTCATTTTGTATTGATTTGAATTTTTAGCGCTAATTTTCCATCAATTCATTCGGATCAATCTTTGATGATAAACGTGGTGTCACTTCTTCACAATACACTTTTAGTTTTAATTCATTGATTCCTTTTTTTGTTGTTAAATTTAAATATAATTATAATATTGCGGTTATATTTTGGTAAGAAAACCTAATTATTACACGATCTAGACATGATACACTCTGTTTATTACAAAATATATACACTTTATTTTTTCAAAATTGCTTTTTTAAACTTTATTTGATAAATAGATAACACTTGATATGACACATTTCTTTGTATTATTGATCGAAGTTTTGATCTACACACATGAATAAAAATAACTTTGCTTAAATTAACATGTTTTTTTTTTACACTTTAAGGTCACTTTTGTCATGTTAAAACAATTTGCAGTACTTTTGTGTCTGATATTTCTGGCCATGTATAAAATTACTTTTTTTAAGTTTTTTTTCCCCAGTGCTGGTTCATGTTTTAATAAATATATAAGGTTTTGTGTACAACAAATTTTGCACATCTATACTTATATTAAAGATGACCTTTCCTTCTCAATTTCTTTACACATATTTATTTATTTATGCCATATTTATTGTCATATTTCAAAGAAGTGAAAAATTTCAGGTTTGTATATGTAAGAGTTAATACATAATTGCCATTTTTGATTG
Organism: Maratus michaelseni; assembly: GCA_963931845.1. Classification (NCBI taxonomy): domain Eukaryota; kingdom Metazoa; phylum Arthropoda; class Arachnida; order Araneae; family Salticidae; genus Maratus; species Maratus michaelseni. Next base: position 143,648,914 of record OZ007594.1, on the reverse strand, counting down.
TTTATTAATGTTTTGAGCATTAATCCTCATATATGTTTTTTTTCTGTTTCAAAAGAAGATAGAATATATATATTTTTCATAAAATGTGTTTTTCATAATTAGACACAACCGTGTTAAAAAATTTTTTTTAATGAATCATTTAAGTAATATTTTTTCTTCGTTATAAACATATGGCACTGCTTACCGATATAGCAACTAATTAATTAAAGACATTCTTCTTATTGTTTTTTTTATTTATACATGCCGTATTTTCTTTTATACTTAGATAAAGTTTATTTGTATGATGGCAAGTATATTTTTGTGTTATTTTTATTAAGTTGATATAATTTAATCAATGTGTATTATTTTAGTAGCATTATTTAGGAACTTTTTTAAACAGCTTAAAGAGCCTTTGAGATCTATTGCAATCTTGCAATTATTTGAAAATGCTTTTCTATATTCAATAACCAATTTTATAATCTACAACGGTTCCTTCTTTTTTAATTACACATGTCAATTACACAACTAGTCAAAGTTACCAATCCTTATACACTACCAGTTTGTATCAATCCTTGTTATACTCTTTACCATTCATTGTTTTTTTTGTTCTGTTCCTTTTTATATCTTCCGACATCAGTATACGACATCATATATCAATTCCACTTTGATAAACACTTTAGTCAATATTATATAAATAGACATATAATTTTAAAAAAAAACATACTTTTCATTAAATAATACTTGTTTGCTGATACAAAATAAAGGGTGCATTACTGAATCAGGCCTTAATGTTAATTATATTATATTTAATATTACGATTCTTAGAAATCAACTCAGATTTCTGTACAATGCACTCATTTCAGGAAACTTTCATGATTAACGCATCAAGTATTTCTTCCTGTAAATTTACACATACTTCTATAATCTATACTTTATGCATTCCGTTTTCTCACTTACAGTTTTTTTTTACTAATCAATGTTTCAAGTATTACTAATCAAGGATATATAAATAAATAATACCAGTCAAAGTATTTGCTCTACCATTCAATGTACAACTGCGCTTTTCACATTCATTTTTTTTTATTAACACCTGTTTCTTTGACATTACATACCTTACGTGTAGGTTCTATCTATACTATTTGTAATATTCAACATAATTCATTAACACAATCTCTGCACATGTATCATCTCATCATGTTTTCCATGTAACTTTATATTAGGTACTAGTTATACCATATATTTATTGGAGGAGTTCATAGAATTCGCTATATGCACCAATTATGGTAAACAACACTGTACTTAGTTACCTACTGCAATCGCAACAAGTTTGGTAATGTTAGTTATCATGGTAAAATACTTTTTCTTTTCTTTCATTATTCATTTTATCGCTTACTTTACTTCTACATTTTCTGTCATATTTACATAATCACATATTCTTTTTAATAAAAATAAGTTAAATAACCATTTTTTTCCTTGCTAAATTTAGTCTACAATTGAAAAATAAAAAATGTGCACTACTGAATCATGCCAGTATGGCAATATTATTATTTTTATAATAAGATTTTATAGGAAATTTTTCCTCTTGTAATGCATGTCGCTTTCATGAAATTATTGAAATAGAGGCATCAATTTTTCATTCTGTGGACATACACAGCATTTTATACATTTACTTTTCTTACATGTATAAGACAACATTTCATCAGTCACATTTTTATATATCTTTTAAGAATTTTTGTCTCTGGTTCTCTTTTTTAAATTATTATTCCTGACATATTAAATAGTAAAATACTTTAGTACATGCAATTGATAACTTTTCACTGTACATGTTCTAATTTAAATTCTCCTTTTCTCCATTTATTTTCTTCCATAGAGTATGTGTCACACCTCATTTTCATCACTTGTTTTGCCTACTGAAATGCTCGCAAATTAACCTTCTTTATTCGTTCAATATATGTAATTTTTAAAGACATACCTTTTTTCGCATTTGTTTTCATACACTACACTTGTTTGTGGAAGTATTTATTCACGGTTGTTATGTAATTGCAACCTTTGGTATTTATACCAGTCATTTCTTCTGCCGAAGTTATATTAATGGTTGCTTTCAGACTGTACATACTTTCTCAAATACCTCTTTTCATTTACACAATGCCAATGTCCACATAATTGTCTCTAAATTTTTTTTCAGTCTAAATTTTCACATTTTGTAAATGTAGGTACAAAATTAAACGAACAGTGTTTATATGTTCTATTTTGCTCACACTTCATCTTGCACTAATCCCCTAACACACTCTCAGTCACATTTTTTGTACATGATGTCACACTTTTTAATTCACATCTAAATTGCCTTTCATATTTAATACAACATATGCTATTTTTTTTCAATTCTAAATTAGTTCACATAATTTTTCTTACTCTTTTACATACTATGTAATGTTCCATTACATTTTTACCTTACCATCCCGGCACAACAACGTATGAAGTTGTTTTTCATGTGTCATGTTTCATAACATGTTGTGGACGGTAAGTTGTGGTGATCATTCACCCTACATAGAAACTATATCCCACGTTACACATTTCTGACAGTCCTTAAACATTGTCAATATTTGCAAGATATGCGATTTTACATTTTTATATAAAATTATGCCAGTTTTTCTAAATATGCTACTTCGCCAAATTCTCCTTTATATTATTCTCATAATCAAGTATGCTATATATTTATTTACATTTAGCTTTATTTTTTTTATATATATATGTACAGCAATTTATTCTGCTGATACAAAAATATGTCTCATATTAAAGGCCTTCAAATAATTGAATATAGTTTGATATATGGCCAAATGACATTTACTTTATACATTATATTTTTTTGTCATGTCTCAAAAGCATAAGTTTATGTTGGAAATACCCAACAATTGTAGCAATAAAAGTAATTGCTATTGCTTGAATTTGCATTTCAAGTTAATGATTAATTTTAGTTTCTGGTTTAAATAATGATATATGTGTGCACACTCCTAAAAAAACTAAAGAAAAAAATCCAGAAACATACTGATTATTATTTTGAGCTCATATTTATGTATAATTTTCAAATCTTCAAGCATAAGAGGTCGACCCGCTTGTTTTTATTTTATCATGCCTATACGCATGCATATATTACTTGAGACATGGTGTTTTTTTTTTTTTGTTTCAACATTTTTTTTGTGAATTATTATCATTTACGCTTAGATAATTTACCAGGGTTCTATCACAAGTGTTTTTTTGATGATTTTATATGTGAATTGCTATGTTAGTGAAGAGGCGCAGGTAAGTTTTCCGGTGCTCATGCCCTCCTTAATACAACAAAAAAAAATTCTTTCTTCGGTTGTTGGGGAGAAATATGTGAAGAGGAATTATCTTCACATATTATACTTCTAATTAATTTACACCTTAGCCCCCCCCCCACCTAAAATAATACCTTTTTTCAAAATTACCACCCTAAATATATTGTATTTTTCTACACTGTAAATGTATATAGTCCCAGCCTTTTTTCCACTTTTATTATAACTCCTTTTCAATTCATTTGTAATTATTTCGCTTTGCGTTCTCTTATAAAAAAAAAAGAAGAAAAGAAATTATTTTGTTCGCCTGGCAACTGTGAATTTATCTCTATCCCACGCTCAGTCAAATCTACCAGATGCCCTCTGCTACCCTTTCTCTTTTACATTTCTCTTCTTAAATTGTATTATCATTGTAACGTACATGTCTATTTTTAATTTTTAGTAACACTCCTTAATATAACCCTATGTGAACCATACTCTTGTGGTTTGCGAGGCTACTATATTCATTCCTCACTGTTGGCATCTAAAAATTCATATTTGTTCCTCATCAATCTCCCATTGACTTAACATTTAACGGAAAATAACACCTGCGTTTCTATCACATTCCTCTCGCCAAATGTTCGTTAATCTGGCTACTTGGCTTTATGTAACTCTGTCATCACTGCTCTGTATCCACCAAAGAAATTGTCTAATTAATCATCATTCTCTCTCGAACCTTGTGACTGATCATATAAGATGTAAAAGTACGTATAAGTGTACGTTTGGAGTCCCGGGTACCATTGCCTTCGGCAGCTGTACCTATTCGACGATGTACCTGTGCTTTATTTGAACCTGGATTAAACCTGCATATATATATTCAATTTTCGATTATTTCTTCAAAATGTCTCACCTGTGTCTTCTTTTATTTTTTTTAATAACTTACGATCACGACGCACGAAAATCACGACGCACGAAACTCCAGTACAGTATTTATTTTACGTCTTTTAGCATTTAAAAGACATCTACATTCTGTACTGTTGTATGTATAGTTTTAAGCTACTAAAAATATTATGTTTTAAATAATTAAATGATAAAAAAAAACTATATTTCCTCTTTTATGTGTAAGTGAATTTACTTGTAAAAACAGCTAACAATTTTATCCGTAAATATGCTTTCAAATGAAAAAATATTTGCAAATAATATATATTACCGAAACAGAAATTTGGGCGTTGCCTAAATCTATTCAGTTATGCGTTTAATACTGAGCTAAAAAATATATTCGTGGAAAGAAGCTTTGATGAATTATAGATAACGTACCTTGATCTCTATTTTATTATCATTCATACACTTACTAGGTTTGTAACCTCAAAATGTGATTGGAATATGATAAAGAGATTTCAAAGAGGAAGGTTCCTTAATATATAGCTATGGATAACAATAAATTGGTAGAAAATCATATAAAAAATTTTTGTAGTTGTACTTTGTGTATTTTCATCCAATTCCTGCATATATGGACATTTTGTAATCCAAAATTGGATAAACATAATATGAATAAATTTTACTATGCTTTTATTTCTTTAAAAGATATATTTAAGGTAAAATCAAAATACGTAATCCAATAGTTATCCAAATTCCGTAAAACAAAACTTGTCATTCTCCGGAAGGTAATGAAGGTTTTAGACAGATATAACGTTTGCGATGTTACTCAAACTTATCGTTAAAGATGTACAAACTTAGTATTATCTAAAAGCTTGTAATTCGAAACACTTAAGGCAATGTTGATAAGGTACTAATGAATGACGAGAAGATTGTAAACATTCAAACGCTCTAGTGATTTCTAGGAAAATTCAAATTATGAAATATCTCGAACGTATGAATAAATTGTAAATTTACAATGTTTAAGATTAAACAATGTATTGTAGAACTTATGATTATTTTAATGGTAAGAATTGAAAAATTATATACCCAGTAAACATTTACAGGTAACAAGATAAATTGTGAGTGTTTTAGTATATAATAAGCATTTTGTTAAAAGTGTACTTCTGATATTTATTAATTTTAAAAATAAACTTATACACGAAATACATATATATAAGTATTTTTTAACACTGTTGTACAAAATTATTTTGCATTTTTCCATTTGATATTTTTTTAATTTGTAGAAAAATCACATCGCCTGGCATTGAAATCACTAAAACCATGTTAATAAAACTGGAAATAACCTGGAATAATGACCTGGAAATCATTCTATGTTTTTTAGAAATAAGTATGAAAACTAGAACATCTATTTTCCTAATGGGATTTAAAAAAAAAAATACAGAAGATTTCATCACTTTAATATTCTAGAGGTGTATTATATTTATCTGTACAATATAGAAAAAATCATGAAATATGCAATTGTGAAATTTCGATGAATGAACAAATTTCATGCATTTACGGTGATAACAACTAAAAAATAGGAAATAAATAATAGATTTACATTAAACTGCCTGTGGCTGCGCTGTCACAAACCTTTCGTTACATGTGTCTTTTCCGAAACGTTGTTCTCACTAATCGCACTGCAATTCAAATTAATTTTTACTACTAATACTCATAATTGCTCTTCTAACCCATTTCGTTTTACTATTTAGAAAAATCTTGAATTTTTAATAAAGTAACTTCTTTTTGATAAAAAAATATTTCACATACTTGCTTGTTCAAAAACATTAAACGTGACAAGTAAAAGATTAAGACACATTTCCTTATTTTCACAATCATTGCAAGCAACATTTTATTTATTTTTTATTTTTTTTAACAAATAAAAAGTTTAAAAGATATTTTATTCAATTATTCATATCAATATTCTGTAATAATGAAATTTATTCAAGCAACTTCCTAACTTCCTGTGTATAGAAAGTAGGACAAAATCGCATATATTATTATTAATTGCTTGTTGAAGATAGAATTTCCAGCACATTTTAATGTAATTATGTTTACATACGCAGCCCTTTTAAATGTACTACAATACAAGTATAAATATATAATTAGTTCATCACACTTTTATGAATTAATTATATTTATGAATAAACAACTTTTGTATGATTATCTGTATGACGCCAAATCACCTTGTCATCCAACAAAGCCAAGTCACTGTTGGTGTAAAACTGTAACAATGAAGAAAAAGAAAAAGGTTCGAATTTGTATTAAAACGGAACAATTTTAGCTAAAGAATAAAACTTATAATGTATCAGTTATACGTCTAATTAATTAATAATTAAAAGCAAAATAATAATTATTTTCACTAAAATTTTAAAAAAAATCACATTTTTATCAGGTTTTAAAAAATTATAATGCTTTGTTGACAACATCTTCAGTTATTGTTTTCAAATATTATTATTTATCATACGTGGGATAAACCACATGATTATGTGGAATCCATGAGAATGTGGTGTCCATGAGAATGTGGATCGGAAAGCAATCCTTGGAAATGTTCCTTTAAATGCTAGTAGCAATTTCATTGTGATAAATAAATACTTATTAAATATGATTAATGTAATATTAGAAATACAGAGTGTCCCAAAAGTCTCCGTACAACTTCAAAAATTTATTACAAAAAAAATAGGCCTACAGCAAAAATAATTACAACAGTGCATAGAGTAACTTAAAAAGTTTCTTTGTACTGCCTTAGTAAACTTCAACATGAGATTCTTTCGTAGCACGAAGAATATCAAGACGATATTCCAATTCAATCGACGAATGTTTTTCATGCTAACATCAACAGTAGCTACTGCTGTTTGGATCTTTTGTTTCAATTCCATGACACTATTAACTTTTGTTCAGATTTCATCAAACTGTTGTAACTGCTGTTTATGTTAGTATGCTGAAACGCACGTGGATGGAATTGGAATATCGACTTGATATTCTTCGTGCAACGAAAGGATCTCATGTACAAGTATACTAAGGTAGTAGAAAAAAACTTTTTAAGTTACTCTATGTACTGTTGTAATTATTTTTGCTGTAGGCCTATTATTTTTTTTTTTTTTGTAATAAATTTTTGAAGTTGTACGGAGACTTTTGGGGCACCTGTATTTTCAGTAATTTGAAATAGGTTCATACTTAAGAATTTCGAAAACTAGAAAAAATGAAGCACAGAAACTACACAATTCACAGTATGGATATAACGTGATGGTTGCTTCACCTTCTGTTCTAAAGCTAAGTGATTCAACCATCACTCGATAAAAGCTGTTCATATTGTGGTAAGGGTGAGGTATTCGGTTTTAGCAGGATATAAAGTTTTACACTACTTTCACATACAAGATATAGGCGGATTATGTTTTGTTAATTTATCTACTGTTACCCGGAAGGTAATGGAATATTTAGACAAATATAATGTTTGCGATGATACACAACCATATATTTAAAGATCTAATTACTTACTAATACCTAAAAGTTTGTAAAGCGAAATCCTTAAAGCAATGTTTGTTAAAGAGACTGATGCATGCCTAGAACATGGAAAATACTGTTAGGGCGATGTGAATGATTATTCAAATGATGTAATATTGATAGATTACTTTCATTACAATTTCTACTTTATTTACGAATTAAACAATTGTGATTTTAATAAAATATACTATGAATATTTTTTAACTGCGTTTCATCGGTATTTTAGTTTATGAATAAATAACATAAGTGATTGTTTATAAAGGTAAAAATAGAGAAGAAATAAAACGCTAATTTATTTATACAAATGACTATTTTAATCTACTAGTTTATTTTTCATTAAAAACGGTGTTTTTCATTTAGCCAATAAATAAAAAACGTAAAACACATTTAAAAACCATGCATATCAATATTCTGTAATAGAAACTGCTCTAAAAAATGTATTGATTAAAACATAAAAAAAGCCTTTTATTGAAGTTTTAGTATAAAAACGAATGTCGTATTTTTAAGTTTTGAAAGGAAGATAGTTTATTTTTGAAATAACTCTCATATACATGTATTTTTAATTTTGACAGCAGCAACAAAAAAAAATAAAAAAATATATTTTTTAACTATTCATACCGATGTTGATTCATATAGATAATGAAGAGAATTCGTTAATGAATACAAGGGATCGGAGGAACAAGTTTCTCAGTTTAATTCTCATTTCGTGGAAAGCAATATAGGTCGTGCACAGATATATTGTTTATGATTTTACACAAATTTATCGTTAAATATATAATATCTCGAACCTGCGAAGGCTAAAATCTTAAGGTAACGCAGTTAAAGTGACTATGATGAGATCCTTTGAACTTATGAAGAAATTTGAAAAATGGTAATGAAATGTTTTCGGCTGAAATCTTTAAAGATAAGCAATGTAATTAAAAGAAAAAAATATTTGAACAACAATAATTGATAATTTACATCATCAATAAAAATTTAGAAGTAGGAAGATAGAAGATGGATTGTTATGGTTTATATATTAAATATAATTAGTTTATTGAACATTTTAACAAAAATGTACTTCCAACCAATGGTCAACTACAATTTTTTGGTCTAATAAAAACTTATTAATGAAATATATGTATAAACATTAGTTAAAAATTGTAGCCCTGTATATTTTTGTATTTTTTTCCAAGAAACATTTTGTAACATTTAAAAAAGATTAACTGTCACAACATCTTAGTTTGTAGAGTAATGCACATTTGCAAAAATGTCTATGTTATAAACTAAAATAAATGATAAAAACTATAGGGCATCTTTTTTATAATAAATATTTTTTTCATTGTACATACGCATGTTTCTCATACGCATTTGTTAAAAAATGGTTGTTCTTTAAAATTTAATATAATTTAATTAATATTTCAAATTTTAATTGCTTAAAAGGCGTATAGCCAACATTGTGGAAAAAGTATCCAAGCCGGACCACGAGCCCAGGTCATCAGTACAGCGCACTGAACTTCTACCAACTGAACAACTTGGAACGATATCCAGCCTCCCACTTCTCACTAACACATGTTGGTAAGGCTACAGTCGCAGCACAAGATGGAATATTTTTCCGTTAGCCACCCTGGGACAAACGCGAAACTAAAGAGAACCCAGCATCGACATTTGAATAAATCTATTTTAATACCTGGGAATTTTCCATACAAAATTTATTACGCCTTGCATTCATAATATTTCAAATTTTATTTCCTTAAAAGCAGTATAGACAACATAGTGAAAAAGTATTCAGTTGGTAGAACGTCAGTGCGCTACACTGATGAAACGGGTTCGAGTCCCGGCTTGGATACTCTTTCACTATGTTGGCCATACATCTTTTAAGCAGTTAAAATTTGAAATATTATGAATGCAAAGTGTGAGAAATTTTCTATGAAAAATTAAAATAGTATTAAAATAGATAATTTAATTAATTTAAATATTTTCACTTATAATTTTTTTCTGACTTCGGAAAAAGCATAACAATCACATCCCCTTATATTGAAGATAAATCCATACCTGTATATAATTCTACGCTTTAATTATTAAATATCAAAACTGGAGTGCTTTCCAAAATTAATTTTCAGCAAAATTACGAAATAGTTTAGTATTTAATATATTAAACAACTCATGCCTAATATATCCTAAAGCTGAAAAATACAACTGAATTTCCGTTTATTCATTGTACAAATAAAAGAAAAGTACTTTATATTCATAAACATTATTTTATTCATGTTGTAATTTTTTTCCTAGCAGTATACGTAACTGTTATGTCTTAAACATTTGCCAGCATGTGAAGTGTATAATTTTTTTTTCAATAATTCATATCGATATTATACAATAATGAAGAACAACATACAAGAATCGACCTACGTTAATGAATACAAGATATGGGCGGATCAAGTTTTGTCAGTTTAACTCTCAGTACCCGAAAGGTAATGAAGGATTTAGACATATATAATGTTTGCCATGTTACTCAACCTTATCGTTAAAGATGTTCAGATTTAGTAATTCCTAGAAGCTTGTAATGCGAAATGCTTACGGGAATGTTTGTTTAAGTGACTGCGAAATGTCGAAAAGGTAGTAAATATTCAAAAGTTCTGGCGATCAACATTTAGATGTAATATTATTCTGATTATGTGAATCAATTGAAAACACTGTCTTCAAAATGGTCTTATTTCAAATGAACATTTGTGTGGTGCAAATCAAATGATCATTTTAATTATAAAAAAGAACAAATGTATATATATCATTAAAAAATTTCAATAAATGAAAAGATAGATTGTTATTTTTTATTAAGGATAGGAAACATTTTCAAAGTAACGTACAGTAGTTTCTAAAAATGAGAAAAAAATTATGCTTTCTGCTAATTAAAAAAACTATTGTTACCAAGCGATTTATAATCTCGACTACTATTAAATTTTATAGGTTTATTAAAGTTTACGAGCCGTCAACATATTACTAAATGCAGTATCACCTTTTTAAAAAAAAAGATAACACCAACGTTTCATATTACATTTGAATTTTTTGGACCAAACCAGCCCAAAAATCTAAATAGTTTGTGAATTTCTATTAAATCTTCATAGATTTAAATGACGTAAATGTGAGGATGCTGATGTAAATCCACATGACAAACAACAATTTAAGGTAAACTAAGGTGTAAGGGTGTAATTGGGTACTGAGTTTTATTTATTTTGTTTTTCAACGATATCATCTTGCAAGTATCTTGTATGATTACTTTACCAATTTGAAATAATTGTGTTAAAAATAATCCAGATATCATCTTGGTTCCGGAAAACTGTTGTGTAGTAATTGCGTAACAAATTACCCCAAGTATTTTCCTTCATTTGCTCTACATTTAAAAAAAAATCATCTAATGGAAATGTGCTTTTTTGACAGATGGTCATATACTATAGCAAACTGTTCAGAAAACTCAAAGTACCATCTGAAGATGGATAAAAATTCATCCATTGTCTATCCTTCATTCTTTTGACCATGAGTATGACCAAAACGGCCTTTTGTGTTTCGAAATTGGAAGCTCAAATGAGCATTATTAGAGTGTGATTCTACGCAGCGTCAACGTTAAGTGATATTTGGAACTGGAGCAGATAAGCGTAATAAAGACATCCCATGATTTCAAACATTACGCTCCTGCCAGATTATCTTCAATAGTTAGCTCCCTTTAATTGTTAGTGAGTGATAAAGATCCAGCAGTCCATTTTAAGTTCCCTATATCAGTAACAAATAAAAACTATAGGCACTCTGAAGATGTCGATGTTGCAGACAATCATGAACCCTCTAAGCGTTTTGCCCGTATTTTTCCGTTTCCCAGAAACAATTTAAATTAGCTGTAGACAAAAATATTTTAACGGAATTGTGTTTTAAGATATATGTATGATAAAAAGATAGGAAGTGTATTTTAAAAACAGACCGTGAATTAAAATCTCAATTAATATTAGTTTTATGAGCGTTTATGTGAAAATGCAGGAAAGCCATCAGACGCTCAGAGGCTGAATCGAGTATCTCTGAGAATTTTTTTCTGTATTAGGATTGTGGTTGCAAAATTCAATTTGATTATTAGTGAGAAATATCGGAAGAAGTTTTGTTTTATTAACACCTCTCAACTAATAATATAAACGCGAATTTAAAACACAGTCCATTTTTTCAATATCTCTAAAATAAATATGTTTATTAAAAGGAAAATATGTAACAATAACTTGTCTAGAGATAATATAAAGAATTTATCAATTGCCTTTTGTAAAAATATTTTTTAAGACTACATTAATTTGTTGATAACAGTTTAAATATTTCCTAAAAGTATAACTTTAGACATCATGAAATAGTGTATCAGCCGTACAAAATAACATGAATACAAAAACATGTAATTTTTTTTTTGTTTGCAACAGCTGTTAAATGAAATTATTCATACCAGAAGCTTTAACATTTTAAAGGTAATTGAATTTGTTTTAATTTTTGTATTAAAACTTAAAGGGAGTTTAGGTGACTATTTATAATTCCTTTTCTAGCTTGCAACTATGTGAAAAAATTATATTATTATCATTGCTTTCTTTAAAAGTATTTATTACACACCAGTACACTTATTTTAGCGATAATAAATAGGCACAAAAGGATTTTTTTTTGTGACAATCTTTCATTATTATCCACATTCAATTCATCTACATTGTTACAATCAGGATGCTTTTATAAATAATAGATTTCCGGCATGCCCACAGGGCGATATACAAAATTATTGCCTCAGGGTGCAAGTTTAATAATTTGATCAAAATCCTCTAAATCAATCAAATTTTATTAATATTATGTCGCACCTCTCTTATTTATATAGGCACTCTAATTACAATTATCGCTCTCGTCTTTCACGCTTTGGATAATATTAAAAATCAAGTTTTTGACCTGTTCTCGTAAAGACAATCTATACACGATACAATGACTATTTACATTTTAAGTCATCGGTGTACTTGAATTGTATAGTATAGTATGAATGTTACATTGAAATCCATTCGGGAGTAGTAAAAAATTATCAGGCACACATACATAAAGTATTGATGGCTTTCATCAAAATATTTAATAAATTTAAATTAAATTGATTATTCGTAATTTATATTTATCCGAATAATAGTTAAATTATTAATACATTCTTCAGATGGGCAAATTTTAAAATATTTTTTATATTTATGTGTTTTCAAAAATGTACACTGCTGATTAGCTTATATAAAACTGCCTTTATTAAATTAGTAAACATACCAAATAAAATTTTGAAAAAAAAACATTTATATATTTAAAAAAATAAATTACCTATATCATCTTTGATACAATGAATGATTTATTGACCCATACATGCATACATAAATATTTACATATATAACCTCCAAAAACAGTAGCTTCTTTTTAACTCGCTTAATTAAATAGAACGCAAAACCATTACCTTTCTAGAAATATACAAAAAATTCGAAATTCATAATTTTTAAAAAAACCACTCTGCAATTTCTTTTTAAAAACATTACTTTAAAATCTTCTTTGTTTTTATACTAAAATACATTTTTGAGATATGTATTTTCTTACCTGGTTCCACAAAGCTAAATTACGAGCACTTTTCAGGGAAATCTTTTGAAGGAAAAATTTACGAACATTTGAATTATGAAGCTTAATTATCTTTCTTGGGCAAGCTGTAATGTTTAAGAAAGCTAATTTGCAGAAAAATACTTGCTATCATTTTTTGTTACGTCTTGAATAAAATATCTAGTGTATTCAGTAATGTTTACAAATTAACTTAAGTAGAAAATTAAGAGGATGTTTTTACGCTTATGAGATATGTAGACTAAAATAGGCTTAAAATAATTAAATATCTCTGCTGCATTTTTCATAAAAGGTAACTTTTGCTTTTTATTTTACGAAAAATATTTTGTTTTTTTCTTCTTATTACATAAAGAATGTATAAATAATGTGTAATGGATGTGTATAGTGCCTGCATTAAAAGTAACTACAAGATCTAAACTATGTATTCTTCATTTAGTCCAAATTGTTTAATTATTATTTAAATGTATATGAGAAATCAAATAATTATGATTTTAGTAAAATTTCATTTACTTTTGTGTTTATAAAAGGTGTATTCTGTCTGTCATTTTTGTTCATCTGATTACAGGATGTCTGAAAAATGTTTAAATATGTTTTAACATTTACCTGTTTGAAATAAATTGACAATTAGTTCTAAATGTGTTTAACATAACTTAAGAAATGGAATTAACTTATAGAAATAATTCTGCCATAACGTTTTAAAAAAAGTTACACAATTAAAAATTTTACCCCTCCCCTCTCCAATATAAAGTTTATTAATAAGTACTTATTTTCTGAATGCTGCATCACAATAATAGCAGTGCATACTGGTATCTTAAAAATTAATTGAATTATAATTACTGGAAATTACTGTTCATACCTGTTGGAGATAAATTGAGAACAGTATTTGTAAATGTGTTCAGCATAAGTTAAGAAATGAAATTATTTTATATAAATAATTCTGCCATAACGTTTTGAAAATATGGTCCTATTTTACCATTTAAAATGCCATTTCATCAGTTAAAATATATACCATATACAAATATACAATATCCTTCTTTGGTTAAAATATATGTTATGCATATAGAAATATTTAATACACATTAATTATTAAACACATTAATATTCATTAAATATTAATACACATTAATGAGTTTATGCTAATCCTAATCATTCGCACAGTAAAATGATGACTTTCTTTCGAATGGGTTTTAAATGAAATTGTCGAAACCAGAAGAAACGATGAAATTCATGATTTTGCTATATATATTTCTAGAATTACTAGAGAGAAAAGAACATTAAAAGAAATGGAAGGACATATGCGAAATCGCAAAGTGTTATTAGGAGTGGGCGGAAGTAACGTCAACAAAGAATAAATCAATTGGCATTTTCCTTCATTTTATGCGAATAGCCTATTTTACTATTATACAAATGTCTCTTTGTAAACGAAAACAATTTTATTTTTCTATTTACAATTTAATTTTTATTTTTGCTTTATTCGCCATTACTAATGTAATTTTCATGTACCCCCAAATATTCTATCACTTACCCACAGGGGCGTTTGCGTACCCCAAGTTTGGAGCAGGTAGGTAGACCTTTAATGATAATACTTTAGTTTCACCTGCCACGCAACACCGAGCTGTTATTTTAAACAATACACATGTAATTTGTAGTCAAAAGTCTACTATCGCCAAAATCGCGAAAAGGGGCGACATAGAAATCAAATTTAAGGGAATATTATTTATTTAAGGGAAATTTAAGGGATTGCAAAAGCAGAGTTAATGCGAAGATGAGATACAAAATTTTACTGCTAGAGCACAACAATGGGATCTAAGAGAATAGAAATTAATGAACGAATTCCAAGCTAAAACACTTTACGTGAGTATAATGGTAAGAGTAAAGCAGCAATGATTGAGCTGGACCGTTTCACCATCAAAACATTATTGTATAAAAAAATTTGTGTATAATAAACCACACGTTTTTACTGAATGGTGTATAAATATTTATGTGAAATTATGTTATTTGATGTAATTTTATAGTATAATTTTACATAAATATTTATACACCATTCAGTAAAAACGTGTGGTTTACTATACCCAAAAATTTTATACAGTAAAGCAGCAAATTGAATTACTCTCACCATAAAAAGTATGAGAAATTTACTTTACGAAATTCAAACAACTAAAATATTTAAAGTAAATGATGAGAAGGTAAAATGAACAAGAACATAATTTAAAGTATACCTCGATCAAAAGTTAATCTCAATTGATTGGCATTTTTCTTATAGGCATATATATTTATATATTTTTTTTGCGTGGCAAATGGGTTCAAATATCACAGGGTTCTGCGCCTTCTTAGAAGTAGCATATATGTGTTTAAAAAAATTATCTTATAATTCATAGAAATTATCTTATGTTTCATAGAATAATATATTTCTTTAAGAATCGGCGTTCACTCATTTACTAAACCCTTCAATTTTGTATACGCTATGGTTATTTTGGTACTTCTCCACTATCCCGTCGACCACTTAAAAAAAAAATCGCCAAAATATGCGATTTAACGCCACAAATACATGGTCGTGGCGTCACATTCACTTGATGTAAAATGCGGTACAAAGGTTTGTTATGTCATCGAGTTTTTTAATTCGAAGTTTATCTACACTATTAATGATGTTTTACTGATTTAATAATTATTAAAAAACAATTACGTTTTAAACGGTGATGCCATGATACTAAAAGAGAAAATACATAGAAAAAAATGTGGTGATGCATAGTTAAAATTTAGAATGGCAACAATCTTTAATTTGGCTTGGCGATAGTTTATTTATTTATTTATTTATTGAAAAGTCGTCGACGGGATAATGGAGAAGTACCGTTATTTTTTATTGTAATTTACAATATATAAATTCGCTTAACTGAATTTTAAAAATGAAATTTGTTCAAACAAACACAAGATTATATGAATATTTATTTAATATTCATTATATATTTAAGAAACTGATTCCTTTAACAATTTTTCACAACTATATAAAAATATGAATTATCGACTATATGAGTTACAAAATTAATTAGTGCTCATTAGCAGACGCATTCTTGGTTTGAGTACTAGATAACAATGGGAAAAATTAATGACAACATAAAAAATCAGACATTTAAATTCGCGTCACTTGCATATGGTAACTGCGCATCAATTTATCCTTTGTCTAAGAAGGCAATTCATTAGGGAGTATTTTTAATTGTTTCAGATTTAAATTGAAAACTAATGGAACCATATTGGTGTAACTCAATGATTTATAGCATATATTTTAGTGAATGAGTACAAAATGTAAGCAGAATTATATTATTTTGTTTTGTGAAAATACAGAATTATAAAATAAAGTCAACTACAGATTTTGTGACACAAGATAATTATATTTTCTAAAAATTATAAAAGCTAAATATTATAAAATATACTCTAAAAATATTTTTTAATTTTAAAAATTTAGATTAATTATTATTTCTATGCTATTTTATAAACGATTCTATTCACAATTAATCATATTTCCTTTCAGATATTTGAATAAATTGAATTAAGATTAAAACAGGATTTATATTGTATTTGTTTTACATATTATTATATATGGAAATTTGAGGACGTGAAGTAATTTTTAAAAAGTAAAGAAATACATTTAAAATGTAATAAAAAATATTTATGTATGTGTCAGAAATGTATGCACGTATGCCTGTTGCTAATTGCAGAATGTATATGTGTAAACATATAGATAAGACGTCAATAACTACGGAAATAATGTATTAAATAAAGCGTATTCAGAATTAAATAAATTAAAAATATTAGAAAAGCCTTTATTATAACTTAATTACTCGAGAAATAAAACAAATTTTGACAGTAAATTACTGTATTGCTAAAGATTTAAAACAGCATATAATTTAAATATATTCTTATAACACTTATTTTACTGTTTATAAAGTTTTTATTTAACGTCTTTTAGCAATTAAAAAAAAAGTATATATTCGGTACCGTTGGATGTATAATTTTAAATCATTAAAATTATTATGTTTTTAAAAATTAAATGTTAATTAAATATGTTTCCTATTTTATGTTTAAATGAACATAATTGTAAAATACGGCAAACAATTTTATCTACAAATATACTTTCAAATGAAGAAATATTTGAAAAGAATATTTATTACCGACACACAAATTTGGGCGTTTCCTAAATCTATTCAGTTATGCTTTTAGTACTGAGTTAAAAAAATATTCGTGTAAAGAAGCTTTGATGAATTATAGATAGATTCCCTAGATCTACTTTTTTTTTATCTTGCATATATTTACTAGATTTTAAGCCACGAAATGTGATTGAAATATGATCAGGAGATTTAGAAAAGGAAGATTCCTTAATATATAGCTATGTATAACAATAAATTAATAGAAAATGATAGTTTTCTTTCTTTATGTCTTTTCTTTTTTTGTATTTATATTGTGTGTATTTTCATTCCAAATCCTGTACATAAGGATAATTTTATAATCCAAATTAATGGACAGACATAATATTAATAATGTATGCAATCCTTTTTAATCTTTAAGAGATATATTTAAAGTAATATTAAAGCAAGAGTTTCAGATTAACTCTACGGAAAATGTGCGATGTTTCCACTAAAAATACATACAGCAATTGAAGGTGTGTAAGCAATATACAACTCTGTTGTAGGAGAAAATTAAACATATAATGACGCGGTTAATAAAGTAACTGGCCGCGATAGCCGGATACAATGTAAGATACAACTTACGTTTAACATCATATTCTTAAATACAATTGTCCCCAAAAGATAAATAGAAAGGTGAATAATTACAAAAAAAATATATTTGCTATTATTATTATTATTTTATGTATGTGAAACTTCAATAATTCTATACAGATGGTCCGATAGAAAAATTCTTAAACTACGGTCGTGTGAACCGTAAACATTGAACTGTCAATACCTGCGAAAGGCAAACCTTTAAACTTAGTTATCCCAAATCACTTTTTTGTGCGATTTTGCTACGATTATTTTTGAACAAGTTAATGTTTTTATACGAATCTTTTTTTGTAAAAGAATAAAGTGCAAATTATACCTGTTTTTTTATAACAATTAAATATGATCAAGCTTAATGAATTTTGATTTTTCATAATACATATATATATTTTTTTGTTTTTCACATTTATTTAGACGTAATTGAGAAACAACGTAATAAGCAGTACAGAGAAGAAAAATCACGCAAAAGTATGCAACATAGACTTCACATTCGTGAAAAACTAGTTTTGAAAGACATATTCTGTCGTACAGTCATAAAACCTTATTTATTGTTTCCTTCAATTTAACAAATATTATTTTTTTCTATAAAACAAAAATAAATAAATTCAAAACGGTGTAATAGTCGAAATTAATATTACAGGTTTCATGATTCAATGATCAGTCATTTTTCGTCATCTCAATGCTTTCTGGCTCCCTTAAATATTTTGTGTGAATGTCACGTATTTTAATATTCACTTTGAGGAAAAAAGTCTTAATTTTCGTTAAAAAATCAAAGCATTTCTGATATGTGGGTATCAGAAGACATTGGTAACATCTAAAAGGTGCAGACAAAGTGTTTTAATACGCGGGCTTCATCAATTCTCTGACGCTATTTATTAACCCTTTCAGTAATTAATAATTAGAAATAATCTTGTTCTATTGTAGTAAGCGCATCATATTAAACATTTACTTTTGTACATTTAATTCTTCGAATTCACTGAAAATATAGTTACGGTTTTATGTTAGAAAAAAAGGTGGAAATTTTCAAATATTGTTTCTTTAAAAAATTATTTTTTTCCAAAATTTGTTTTTAATTTTTTAGGTGCGTTCATAATTTTATAAATACGTAGCACCTATAGTCGTCGTCTAGTCCGACCGTCCGTCTGTCCACAAATAACAGCGCAAAAATTACCCAACCGAATGGTTTGAAATTTAATATGTATAATCGTTGCAGAATTTTGTCGAGTCATTTCTAATTTTATGAAAGTCGAATCAAAACTTAAAAAAGATATTAATAAAAGTGTTCTTTATTGTATTAAAACTTACCATACGTAAACTATATGATAAAAGCGCAAGTCATGTGACTGTGGAAAACAAATACTAGCTAACCACATCTTTTTCCATATGCCCAGTGGCCATTTTTATTCAAAATTAATGTTTCGAATAAAATTGCGCAAAAGTTACATTTTTAGAAAGATCGTTCAAAAAAATTGTTTGCTAGAGAGATGAGTTACATTAAAACATGTATAGATTTTGAGATAACTTCAGTGAAAATTAGGTTAACAGCCGAATATTTCAATCCAGTAAAGTAAATAAACAAAATATTCATTCATCGTGAGTCATAAAAATATTAACCCTGGAGGTAATCATTCGGAAAGCAAGATATCCATGGTGAATTTACACCTCTGTCTGGTTTCGAAAAACAAAATTCGCATCTGTAAACATGGCATTCGTAATAAGGAAAAAAAATGCATCGTCATTTTGTTCATAGCTGATGATATAATTAAATTCACGGAACTAATAACGATGATTTTATGTATTGAAAAACTTGTTATACCACGAAACGAACGCACCTCATTTGTCACGTTTAACGTACAATTTCCAACTTGTTTTTATTTCCGTTATTTTTAACGTTGTAAAATCCAAGAGATGTATTACGTAAAGAAATCGTCTGGGAAGGAAAGGAGTAGATGTAAACACATCTTAAACGTTTTAGAAAGCATTTAGTCATGATTTACGCTTATGAAAATATGTTATAGATTTACTGTTTGCACAAATATAGGAATAAATAAATTAATTCTATAATAGTAATACATTAATTTATTTGTGCAAATACAAAGCTACCAAAACTTATTATTTTTCAGCACTATTAGGTAGCTTTCAATACAAAAAAGTATAAAGCTACCTATTGCAGCCGTTCGGAGGAAAGCAATTCCGGAAAATTTCGATATATTTTCACCGATCATGACCTCCAGACCCCAAAATCACCCTCCGTTCAAATGTTGATATATATATGACCTATGTCATACGATAACGCTCGTATTTATGAATCAATTTTGATGAAACTAATTGTGTATATTAAGCTAACCAATGTCTCGACCGAGTTCGTTGGCCAGCTTGGTCCGCCATTTTGTTTCAAGATGGCGGCCATTTAAAAATTTAAAACTAAAATAAATATACAAAAAAATTAAAAATTCACATTTATTTTTTAATTACGTTTTAGGCCTTGATACAAGGATTCCAGAGCATTTTTTGGTTTACCTCTATCTTAAAAAATGGCTGAGATAGAGTAATTTGAAATTCTAGGGTGGCTGACATTTTGAAACAAAACAGCGCATTAACGCGATTACTTGCAAATTATTTTCTTTCGTTGTTGTAATAATTTTCCCAATCATACGCATAAAACTATATATTCATATCCGTTAGAGCCAAAATTGGTGACATTGGTGACAAAATTGGCTACATTTGGCGAAATTTCGCCAAATTTGCCGACCAAAATAGGTCTTCATAAATGAAGCCAATTTGACTATTGCTCAATAATTTGGCGAATTTCTTATTCAAATTCAGTGTTAACGAATCTTTTGTAAACGTTTCTTTGCATTTTAACTTGCTGTTTTCGTGTAACATTAGCTAAAATTTTAAAACGAAGATATAGGAAAGCTACCTTTTCCTCCCGGTACAGGCCGGAAGGACTTTTTTTGAATAGTAATAGAACTGACAGATGGGCTAACAACTGTTACGAAATACATGACTTTTATGTGTTGTCTAGAAGAAAGAAATATAAAACACATTTATTTTAGTTGTTCATACTGATGATCTCTAATAAACATACAATAATAATCAGCATTATTTTTTGTAATAAAAAAATCTTATTTGAACTGGCACATTGCATTCGGAATACTGTATATTTTTTTCAAGTATTGAAATTAGAACAACTTGGGGGAGGGGGGGATTAAACAAAGTATTAAAATTACAGTAATATTTTCCATGACAATGTTTCTTGAATTCCTCAGAAATTGTACATTATTTATTTTCTTACTAGTATTAGTTGAATTTTTTTTACAAATATGCATTTTATAAGAAATCATAAACTATTATAAATGACATTTGATTGAAGCTTTAATATACACACAAATGCATTAAGTTTAAAATATTGTGCAAGAAAAAAAGTAGAAAAATTAAACATTAGTTTATTTACGAAAATGACTGTTACGAACTACATGCTTTTAAAATCAATTTAACAAGTTAAAAAAAATAAATATATTTTTCGCAAATTATTCATATCAATTTTTTATAATAATGAAGAACATGACAAAATCTAACTACATTAATGAGTACAAGATATAGGCGGATCAAGGTTTGTCAGTTTAATTCTCATTCTCCGGAAGGTAATGAAGGATTTAGATAGATATAACGTTTGCGATGTTACTCAAACTTATCGCTAAAGATGTACGAACTTAGTATTATCTAAAAGCTTGTAATCAGAAACGCTTAAGGGAATGTTGTCAAAGTGACTAATGAATGACATAGAATATAGTAAATATTCAAACTCTTTAGTGATTTCTATGAATTTTCAAATTATGAGATATTTTACAATTATTTTACGATCTTTAAGGGTAAACAGAGTTTTATTAAACATATGCTCATTTTAATAAGAATTGAAAATTTATATCCACAATAAACATTAACAGGTTACAAGATAAATTGTTATTGTTTTCGGATACAATAAATGTTTTATCAAAAGTATACGTCTAATATATGGTATACAACATTTCTTTTTAAATAAATTAGATAAAAAAATAAACTTTTTCATGAATTTGTACACTGTTTGTACATTCAGTATTTGTACACTGTTGCACAAAATTGTTTTAAATTTTTGCATTTGATTTTGTTTAACTTGTAAAAATATCACATCTCCTGGCATTCCAATCAATAAAACCATGGTACAACCCCTGTTTCAAACCATATTTGAATATTTTATTATGTTTTTATAATTATGAAAACTAGAGCACATATTTCAAAGCAATTTTTAAAAAAATTACAGAAAGTTTTAGCATTTTAATATTCTCGAGGCGTTTTACACTGATGTCCAGAAATTACGGGTCTGTGACCGAATTATTCGATTTTAAATGTTTTATCGAATATTTATTGACATTCTTTACCAATTGTCTTTGAGCTTCAAGAACGTAAAACATTTTTTACTTCATAATTTTAATAAAAATTTTGCTACGAGGACAATTATGGGGGAGGAGAATAATAATTTTAATAATAAAATAATATTTGTCATCACCCAAGTAACAGAAAATTCTGAAAATGGTCTGTCTCTGTAGAAAATGACTATGTAGGTCCTGTTCAACATTGTCCTGTGTGCATTTTGGTAAGCATACCACGTATATTCGTGAAGACGTTAACGTTTCTGTAAAAATTTCAAACGTTTTCGTTTACAGCATACTGCAGCTGAATTTAACACAACTTCCTGAAAACTCCAAAGAACTGTAGAAATCGTATACTGTAAATAAAATATTAACATATTGAATATTTAATGAAATATGGGTATTTGTATAAAATAAATTTTAACTGCGCATGCGCTAACTACAGCAAATTTTTTTGTCATGATTTGGTAGTAACTACTATAGAGCAAGTCATATAATATGGTCAGTCAAATATCACGATACTTGAAAGATATAGGCAATACAGTGAGCTAATTGATAAATTGGGGTGAACCCCAATTTATCAATTAGCTCACTGTATTGCCTGTATGTTTCTAAATTTTAGAGATATTTGAATGATCTTTTTATATAAGTTGCTCAATACAACTGACTACCAAATCATGAAAAAATCTTTGGTATAGTTCGTGCGTGTGCAGTTAAATTTTATTTCATGCAAATACCCATACGTCATCAAATATTCAATATATTCATTATTTAAATGTAGTATACTATTTCTACTGCATGCTATATATATATATATTTTTCACAGAAACATCGACATCTTCAAGAATATGCGTGCTATTCTTGCAAAAATGTGCAAAAACATTGAAAAGACCTATATAGTCATTTTCTACAGTGACGGATTATCTTGAGCAGTTTCTGTTTTTTGGAGAAACGTAAATATTATTTTATTTTTGAATTTATCATTGCCCCCATAATTGTCCTCATGAAGTCAAACATGTTCTTTACATCGTCAAAGTTCAAGGGCATTTCGGAAATTTTCTCACAAATTTCAGTAGATATTCGACAAAATGTCGGAAATCGAAAGTATCCGGACACTGACGCTTAATTTCTGGACATTAGTGTATATTTAAGTGTACAATATAGAAAAAATAATGAAAAATACAATTGCAAAACTTCGGCTTATGGACATATTTCATACATTTATCATGATAACAAATAAAAAACAGGAAATAAATATTTAATTTACATTAAACTGCTAATGGTTTCGCTGTCCTAAACTTACTAAATTTTATCTCACAAATGGCACAGCAATTCAAATTAATTTTTAATAGTAATACGTATAATTTTTCTTGTAATCCGTCTCGCTTTACTATTTAGAAAAATCTTGCATTTTTAATAAAGTAACAGCTTTTCGATAAGAAATATTCCAAATACCTGCTAGTTTAAAAAATTTAAACGTGACCTTATTTGCCCAATCAATGCAAGTAACATTTTTATTTTTTTTTAACAAGTAACACGTTTAAAAGATATTTTTTTCAATTATTCATATTAATATTCTGTAATAATGAAAAACAGCCAAAAAACTACTTAACTTACTGAGTAGAGAATGTAGGGCACAATCGTATATATTATTATTAAATGCTTGTTGAAGCATTTCCAACACATTTGAATGTAATTATGCTTACATGTGCTGGACTTTTTCATGTACCACAATATAATTTAAATATATAATTAGTTTATAAAACTTTTAGGAATTAGAAATATATTTATGAATTAATTATTTTTGTATGATTATTTGTATAAAGTCAAATCGCCTTGTCATCCAACAAAGCCAAGTTTTACCCACCGGTGGTATAAAATCACGAAAAAGAAGAAAATGGAAAAGGTTCGACTTTGTATTAAACAGAACAATTTATTTTATTTTACCATTTAGCTAAGGAACCAAATTTTTAATACAGGGTGTTTCTAAATGAATATCGGGGTTTTAACGCTTGGTAGTATTTATTACATAAAACTTAAAATTATAATTAGTACATAAAATGAAAGATCAACTCAAACAGTTTTACCTACAAACTTACAAGTGGTCTATGTGAACACCTTTCGTCACACGGCACACATCAAGTTGATAGCTCAGTTCTTCCCAAACGTTAATTAGTGTTTGTGGGTAATTGTTGCAACAGCTGCCTCAATATGGGGTATCACATGTGAACTTTATCCGGAACGCACGTTGCACAGTAACTACAGATTCGGTCTTTGCAAACTGCAGAACACAAAATGATTTCTGTTCACTAGTCGCCATTTTTGCTACTAGCGCTTTCTAACAGATAGCGGAAGAAACATTGTGTGCGCCTGCGCATGCACATGTACCAACAAACTGTTTGATTGGCTCTTTCATTTTATGTATTAAGTATAATTTTAAGTTTTATATAACAGAAACCACAAAGCGTTAAAACCCCGATATTCATTTCTTACCCTGTCTATCAGCTATAAGTCTAATGATTTAATAATTAAAAACAAAAGAATAGTTATCTACATTAGAATTTGAGAAATTAAAAAAAACATGTTCATTTTCATATTCGTTTTATCGAAACTTTTTTACGAGCTCTTTAAATTTCACTCTTTAATCTCTCTCTTACGATGGCTTAAAAATATTTATTTCATCAAACGTGGGATTTATGGTATTACTCTAAGAGATTATGGATCGGAAAGCAAGCTTTAAAAACGTCCCTTTAAATGCTAGTAACATTTTAATTGTAAGAAATATATGCTTATTAAATATTATTCATATAGGGTGAAACCCCCAGTAACTGATACTGTAAGGATTCTTTATTGTTCAAATAACTATTACAAAAAGTTTAATCTATTTTATACTTATCCTTGCTTTTGAAAGAATTGTAGAGATATATTAAAAAACCATTGTCGGCAAAATTTTTAAAAATTATACCTTTTATGTTTAAAAAAAAAATTTATTCATAAATATGGTCAAAAATTTCAGTAACTGACACCATCTCTATTTTGGTACAGCAATAACTGACACAAAGTGAACCAGTGACTGACACTTTATTTTAAAATATTAAAATACTTTAAAAAAAAACTTAATTAATGAATATTTATTATAAAAAGTGGGATTTAGTAAGCTGAACTGCATTATTAGTAATGCAGAGTATATAGTAAGAGTATATAGGAGTAATAATTAGTACTGCACTATTAGTAATGCAGATATCTAATAGCTGACATTTATGAACCGGTAACTGTCACCTGGTGTCAGATACCGGTAAAACAATTTAAATTTTAATAATGTTTACTACAAGATAAATTTAGTTTTTTATTATGCATTTTTAAACAGTTCAAATAATAGATTTCAGCTTTCTTTAATATAACCAATAACTAACACCACTGTCAGAAACTGGTGAAATGAAATTATAGGAACCAGTAACTGGCACCCCCATTAAGCTAAATTAAATAACTATAAACCCTAAACCACCTCTCTAAAATATCATATGCATATTTCAACTAATTTATACAAGTATAACTTTAAGAAAAAAATCCCTGACGACTCGGCCTACAGGTACAGGTAGATTTCGAAGACGCAGTCTGTGGGGCGCCTGTTTGATGGAAAGTGCAGAAGAAAAGAACTTTTTGCCATGATGCGGCAGTTGTAACCTCCCACTTCGAAATCTAAGTGTGTATGTAAGTGGAGCCGGCAAGGATTTTTTAGCTGTTTTTTTTTTTTTTTTTTTTTTTTTTGCTGTAAGGGCTGGTCTTATAAAAAACTTGTCAATATAGAAGTTGTAGATAATATTAAGAGGATTTATAATAAATTTAAGCGGATTTGATATATTGTGAATTGACGAAGTTATGAATTTCTTTCTTTTTAAACACCCCTTTTTTCCCCCTTGGGGTTATTTTTAATGATATCAAAAATCTGTCATACATAAATTTTCGGCCGTTTTCCTTGAAGTAATAATAACTTTAAACGGATTCGATACGTATCATAATTAAGAAGTTATGGGATTTTTTTTTTTTAAAAAGCCCCCCCCTGCATTCCCCACCACACTTGGTTCGATTTTGTGCATTAACGAACTTGACCGAGATTTTATGCCCCTTCATTTTATGTATCAGTTTGGAAGCGATTTGTGCAGAATTATTGAAGTTATCGTGTCCCTAAAAAAGTGATATAGATAGATAGATAGATCGATAAAATTTTGAACTGGGTGTGGTTTTGGGTTCTGGGAATCATGATCTGTGTATACTACAAAATTTCTTTAGAAATTCCAAATTAGGGGAGAATGTAATAGGTAGTATTTCTTACGAAATCTACCTACAAACTTTATAATGTTTGTATCACAAAAAAAAAAAAAAAAAAAAAAAAAAAATCTTAATTTTAGAAATAAGATGGTTTCTTCAAAATGCCACTTTTTGTATTCTTAAAAGTTTCTTCTTTTTTGAATGTTCTAGTGGTGAATAAATTGACTCAAAAAACAAAAAGTAAATAAGTGTCTAATTTAACACTATATGACATTAGTTTGCAGAATTTTACAACAAAATGCTTATTTGAGTTAAATTTTTGGACAAGTGTCAGTTACTGGTTAGGTGTCAATAACCAGGGGTTTCACCTTAATATTAGAAATATTTTCAATAATTTCAAGTGTGCTCATATTTAAGAACTTTGAAAAAAAAATTAAAAGATAAAAAAGATAAAAAATGAACATTTAAACACAGACACTATCTAATTGATAGTAATATCATAATGGTTGCTTCACTTTCTGCCCGAAAGCTAAGTATATCAACCGATAATCGATAGAAGGCTATTCATATTGTGGTAAAAGTACGATATTTGGTTTTAGCAGACTATACGGTTTGACACTACTTTCAGATACAAGATACAGGCGGTTGAACGTTTTGTCAATTTAACTATCGTTACTCAGAAGGCAAGGGAAAATATAGACAAATATAATGTTTGCGATGACACTCCATCTTATATTTAAAGATGTAAATTCTTACTAATACCTGAAAGCTTGTAATGCAACAGCCCTTAAAGCAATGTTTTTTAAAGTGACTGATGTATTCTTAGAATATGGAAAATATTGATAAGCTATAGCGATGTGAATAAATATTCAAACGATGTAAAATTTTTGATTTCCCTCTCGTTAGAATTTCTACTCGATTTATGGGTTAAAAAATTGTAATCTTAATAAAATATCTTATGGATATTAAATCGAATTAATTTAAAGCTACTTCTAGATAATATAAACTAACATTTGAACACAAAATTTTATTTTTTTAAAGATGATGAGAATTTAATTATTTCATTATGTTATTATTTCATTTTAGCAAGCACTGTTATTTCAATGATCTTACTTGTTACCGTGTGAATTTTTTTTCCCTCACAACGCATTTTTAGAAAAAAAAACTGAATGTTTACTATCGAAATATACAAATACTTAATGTAATAAAAAAGTTCATGTATATGATAATATTAAGTATTTGTTTACAGTGATTGATATATATATATTAGTTTAGGAGTAAATAACATCGTTACTGCTTGTACAATAAAAAAAAAATAGAGAAGAAATATAACACTGATTTGTTTATACAAATAACTATTTTAACCTACTTAGTTTTATTTTACATTTAGCCGTTAAATAAAAAAATGTAAAATATATTTAAAAAACATTCATATATATGTCTTGTAATAGAAAATGCTTTAAAAATGTTCTGCTTAAAACATAATAAAGTATTGTAAAAGCATTTTATTGAAGTTTTAGTTTTCAAAAGAATGTCGTACATTTAAGTTTTGTGCAAAAAATAAATAAATAAATAAATAAATAAATAATAAAAAAATAACATCAACAAGAACAACGAAATTAGTTCATTTTTACAAATAACTCTCATATACTTGTAATTCAAATTTTGCCCGCAACAAAAACAAACAAAAAAAATTATACTTTTGAACTATTCATATCAATAATGAAGAGAATTCGTTAATGATTACAAGGTATACACAAAACGCTTAATGTAATGCTGTTAAAGTGACTCTGATGAAAGCTTTTGAACATGTGAATAAATTTGAAACATTGTATTCACATGTTTAAAGCTAAGGAATGTCTTATAAATTAAAAGTTATTTTAAATAGTAAGAATTGAAAATGTACATCATCAATAAATATAGAAAAGTAGGAAGATGGATTCGTATGGTTTATGTATACAATAAGCATTTTAACACAAATGCACTGCGAAACAATGGGGGGGGGGGGTAAACTAGTTTATTTTTAAAAGTCATCAAAGAAATATATACAGGATGTTCTGAAAACTTTTACCTCGACTTTTTTTCTTTAAATATTGATCACAGACAGTGCTTTACAAATCTGATAAAATATGGTAGACACCAAAAAATTCATTCCAAAATAATCATTAGTTACATAGTTTAGAATATCACCGGATATTTTAAACTAGATTTCTTAAATTAATTTTTTATACGGTTTTTAGCGTTTTTTGACGTTAGTTGACAATATTTTGACATTGTTTAAAGGAATCCTGTTTCAATCTTTTAGCCCAGTATAGTAAATTTTGTCCTCCTTTTTAACGATTTTTAGCGGTTCTTTTTTTTCTATTTCGCTGCTATTTTTCAACCGTGGTGGAAAGAATCCGTTTTCAGGGTTTTAGCCCAATATATTAAATTTTTTCCTCTACGATTTTGAAAATTTTAACGATTTTTATGCAATTTGTAGATTTTTTTTTTCTCTTTTCGCGTACCACGGTAGTTTTTTGACGTTCGTAAAAGGAATTTGGCTTCAGTTTTTTAACCCAGTATAGTAAATTTTGCCCTCTGCGTTTTTTTTAATTTTCCAAAAATGTTTATGAGATTTTAAACGTTTCTCGCATTTTGAGGCGATTTGTGGACAATTTATTTTAGAAATGAAAAGAAATCCCTGGTAATAATGTTTGTGCTTATTTTTTAAGTCAGTTTTTGTACAAAAAAAGAAAAAAAGAAAAAAAAAAAAGAAAAAAAAAAAAAGAAATAAAGAAACCGCTATTTTCAATAAATTGGTCGCCGACGGCCACCCGGCTACTGTCTTTATCAAGCCTTCTAAATAGACATATATTATAAATTACAAAGTTACCTTAAAATGTACAGCATTTTATGAAATCGATTAACATTTTCAGAGAATTAAATTTGAAGAAATACCAAATTTAAAGTTTCATACGGCCCCCATACAAAATATTTCGCAATGAGTAAAATATGCACCATACACTAATAAGGTCATGTATAAAATTTCAGCATTTTATCATAAAAATTCGCAGATATATGTTTAAACAATGCCGGTGAGAATTTAACCATGACTTAAAATGTAAATGTTAGCAGCTATAGTGCAGATGACCCGACGTAGAATTGCATCATAAGCAATTAAAATATGGCTCTTGTCTTTAGTTTTATTTACTAATTTACTATGTAATGCTTCCTGAAAAAACATCGCTTTGTAATCTTTGCGTAAAGTTTCTGTTTGTACACAATTTAGTTACTTTTGTACCAATGAATAGCAGAGTTATTATTTATTTATGCAAACACTGTTTTCTTTCGTAATTTTTGTACGACCCCTAAAATGCGATCATTCGACATGATTTTTCTCCTTTTCGAACTCATATCCAGGCATCAAACATTGGTTTATTCGCATATATGTATTATTATATATTTCCGACTGTTTATGATAAAATGCTGAAATTTTGTACATGGATATGTCAGTATATGGGGCATATTTTATTATTTTTTGTACGTGGGACGCATAAAAATTTATTTTTTTTATTTCTTCAAATATAATCTCCTGAAAATTTTAATCTATTTAATAAAATTCTGTAATTTTTTTTTATGTAACTTCGTAAATCTATAATAAACGGCTATGATCAATATTTAAGAAATAAAACCCGATGTCAATGTTTTTGAGATGCCCTGTATGTAAGCATTAATTAAAAATTGTTGTCCTGCATGATATTGCATTTTTTCCCTTAAAAACGTTTTCTGTCTTTTAAGAAATATTAACAGCCACAACTGCTTAGATTGTAGACTAATCCACATTTGGACAAAATTCTATATTTCGAAAATGATGAAAACTATAGAACATCTTTTCATACACTAATTAATTTATTAGCAGAGCTGAAATTACGCTGTAAATTAATGAAATACAAAGGATGTGAATTATCACTTTACTAAACAGCATACAACCATTAGAGTGAAAAAATGTCCAGACCAGATTCGAACCCGGATCCCTTGGTATAGCGCACCAAGTGCTCTACCAATTAAGCTATCCAGACGACATCCTTTCTAGCATTCTCTCACTCTTATATGGCAAGGCTACAAACACACAGCACAAGATGGAAAGTCAGTCATGATCACAACACCGTTGGCATCATGTCTGCCATTTGTCGCATGGATGCCAACGGTTTTGTGCTCATGATTGACTTTCCATCTTGTTCTGCGTGTTTGTAGCCTTGCCATATAAGAGTGAGAGAATGCTACACTGGATATCGTCTGGAGAGCTTAATTGGTAGAGCACTCGGTGCGCTATACCAAGGCATCCGGGATCGAACTCCGGTCTGGTAGTTTTTTCACTCTAATGGTTGTATGCTGTTTAGTAAAGTGATAATTCACATCCTTTGTATTTCATCTTTTCATAATAAATATTTTTTTTTCATTGTACAAATGCATTTTTCTGATAAACATGTGTTATTCAAATTGTTATTCTTTACATTTTAATATAATTTAATATAATTAATATAATTTTAATTTTTTCATTTAATTTTTCTTCTGAGATCGGATAAAGCTTAACAGTCACATCCGTTTATAATTAAATAAAGCCATATCTGTCATTAATTATATGCTTTAATCACCAAATATAAAAACTAGGACAATCTTACCAAAATTATCTTTTATCAAAACTAAGAAATTGTTTTAGTAATTTAAAATTCTACACATTTAATATATTAAACAATTCGTGCCTAAAATATCCTAAAACTGTAAAAAAAAAATACAACTGATGGCAATTTCCGTTTATGAATAGATGTTATACTTTTATTTCTCGTACAATTAAAAAAGTAATTTATATTTATGAACATTATTTTATTTATGTTATAAAGGATTTTTTTCTCTAGCAGTATACGTAACTGTTATATCTTAAATAACAATCACATCCCCGTATATTGAAATAAAGCCATATCTGTAATTAATTATATGTTTCAATCATTAAATATTAAAATAGAGAGAATTTTATAAAAATTATTTTTTATCAAAACTAAGAAATAGCTTTAGAAATTTAAAATTCTACACATTTAATATATTGAACAATTCGGGCATAAAATATCTTAAAACTGTAAAAAAATACAACTGATGGGAATTTCCGTTTATGAATAGATGTTATACTTTTATTTCTCGTACAATTAAAAAAATAATAATTTATATTTATAAACATTATTTCATCCATGTTGCAAATGATTTTTTTTTCTCTAGCAGCATTCAGAACTGTCATGTTTTAGACTTTTGTTAACATGTAAAGTTTATAAAAAACATTTTTTTCAATAATTCATATCGATAATTTACAATAATGCAGAACAGCATACAAGAATCGACCTACGTTAATGAATACAAGATATGGGCGGATCAAGTTTTGTCAGTTTAACTCTCAGTTACCCGAAAGGTAATGAAGGATTTAGACATATATAATATTTGCCATGTAACTCAACCTTATCGTTAAAGATGTTCAGATTTAGTAATGCCTAAAAGCTTGTAATGGGACACGCTTACGGGAATGTTTGTTTAAGTGACTGCGAAATGTCGAGAAGATTGTAAATGTTCAAAAGTTCTGGCAATCAACATTTAGATGTTGTATTATTCTGAATATGTGAATAAATTAAAAACACTGCCATCAAAATTGTCTTACTTGAAATAAACATTTGTGTTGCAAAGTAAATGCTTGTTTCAATTCTAATAAAGGGAAATTTATATCATTAAAATAAAACTTTAATAAATGAAAAGACGAATTGTTATTTTTTATTAGAGAAAGGAAGCATATTTAAAATAATGTACAGTGATTTCTAAATAGAAGGGGAAAAGCGCTTCCTCCTAATTATGCCGAAAATCATCATTTAAGACAGACCAAACGATTTATAATGACGTTTACTATTAAATTTCTTGCATTGTATAAAAATTGGAATTAATAGTGTATATTAGTGCATATTAATAAATGCACTGTCAATTTTCTTTTCTCAGACCTTAATACCAACGTCTGATATCACTAAATAGTTTATGCATTTTTATTAAATGTTTATAGATATAAAAAATAATATGATGAATTATAACACCTTGTAATAATATATTTCTTTTAAATGCTAAAAGGTGTAAATTAACAACATAATCTACAGTAAAATAACTTTTATTAGGTTGTTGACATGTTTCGGCTCACCCTGAACCTTTTTACAAAAACAAATGAGAATATTATATAATTCCTATAATTACACGGTCTTTGAAGTTATTATTATAATGCTACCATGTAATTTCCACGTACATTTTAAATATTACGCAGGCTAGCTGTTATTTTTACTTTGTTGTTTATTTTCCTATTTGTAACCATAGAGCAACTCGGGCTACAATTTCGGTAAGTTAAAAGATGCTGCACCGTTACAATATGTAACGATGTAGTATCTTTTAACTTACCGAAATTGTGACTCTACCGAAGATGTGGAATCGAGACAAATATGAAAATAAACAAACAAGTAAAAATAAAAGATAACTTGCGTAATATTTAAGATGCACGTGAAAATTAAATGGTAGCACTTTAAATAATAACTTCAAAGACCGTGCAATTACAGAATATTCTCATTTATTTTTGAAAAATCTAAGAGTTAGCCGAAACATGTCAACAACCTTATAAAAGTTGTTTTACTGGAGATTATGTTGTTAATTTACACCTTTTAGCATTTGAAAGAAATATATATAAAAGACGTCAAAATTTGAATTTTAATTATCATAATGTTAAAACCAAATGGCAAACGTTAATTTAAGGTAAACGGGGCAATTGTGTGCTTGTGTTTATTTATTTTTTTACAACCCTACAGTTTTGGTTCAGGAAAATTGACAACACTTGTCTACAAAAAATAGAGTTTGTGTAGTTGTGTACACAATTATCCCAAGTATTTCCCCTCATTTACCCTTTATCTTAAAATGTCATCCGATTGAAATGTGCCGTTTTAAGATACATTATATGGGCCGAAACATTATCGAGTCATTTTTAAATTCCTTAAGAATTTTTTTAATTATCAAAATTTTTAGTATGCTCATGTTTTACTTATTGATGTTCTATTACAACCGTCTCCTGTTATGATATGTAGCCATAGGAAATAAAATCTTTAAAAAAAAAAGCTAGAAAATTGTGTAAAATATTTTTTTATATTACTTTATCATATAATGAGGTATTTTCCGAATTCATGATGATCTTAACTATATGTAATTTTTACTTTCTTGTATCTATAATAGAAGAAAGTATTGGATTCGTAAAACAATTCTACTTCCTGTTTTCGACGGATTTACACGTTTTAAAAGGCCCTGGGCATTATTTGAAAGTGTTTGTCCATGAGTCTGTGTGTGGCACAAATTTTGTGAACGTTTTATCTCACGAACTACTGCGTAGAATAGGATGAATTTTCATATAAAGTTCTGTCTTTATGAGAAGCGTTGCTGGTTAGGTTTGGGGATAAATCCCACAAGAATATGTGCGCAGATCATTTTTTTTGTGATGCTTATATCTCTAGTTTATCTGCACAGAACTCAACGAAACATCAAATTTACAGTCGGCATGATAGGAATCGACTATCATTTAATTTTGGTGTACGAAGTACCGAAATTCTGTGAATTGTTTGAAATTTGCGATACTTATATCACCAGTTTAATGCACATAATTCGAAAAAACTTTACGCTTAGCGTACTGAATATGGAAATACATTGTGTAAAAAACCTATTTGCTAAAACGATCTAAATTCTTGTTCTATTGAAATCACTTAACTGATTCGATTTATATAGAAGAAAGCTTTACGCTGGCCACATAAAACGGTTTTTCATTTCTGCATGAACTCCTTTTTAATATATATATAACTTTATGAAATTTTTAGAAGAATTACATGAAATATATATATAGAGAGGGTGAAACCCCCAGTTATTGACACCTGACTAATAACTAACACTTGAGCAAAAATCTAACTCAAATAAGCATTTTGTTGCAAAATTCTGCAAAGTAATGTCGTCTAGTGGTAAATGAGACACTTATTTGTATTTTGGAGTCAATTTATTTACCATTAGAGAGCCAATAATATTTTCAATGAGAAAGAAACTTTGGAGAATACAAAAAGTACCATTTTGAAGCAACCATCTTATTTCTAAAATTAAGGAAGAGTTTTTCTAATCTATTTGTAATGCAACCATCCTAACCATTTTTTTTCTTTATGTTATACTTGTAGAAATTAGTTTAAAGATGCATATGATATATTAGGGCCATCATTTAGGGTTTATAGTAGTTATTTAATTTAGCTTAATAGGGGATGCCAGTTATTGGTTCCTAGAATTTCATTTCACTAGCCTCTGACTTTGGTGTTAGTTATTTGTCAAAATAAAGAAAATTGAAATACATTATTTGAACTGTTTAAAAATGCATAATAATAATAAATCAAATTTATCCTGTAGCAAACAGCATAAAAATTTATGCTGTTTCACCAGTGTCTGATACTAGATGTCATTTACTGGTTCATAAATGTCAGCTATTGGTTATCCGCATTACTATTAATTCAGTACGATATATTAATGATATATACTCTGCATTACTAATAATGCAGTACAGCTTACTAAATCACAAATTTTATAATAAATATTAATGTATTGGTACTTAATCCCCCATATTATAATAAATTTTAATGTATTTGTGTTAAAAATAAAGAATAATTGTTTTGAAACATTTTAATTTTAAAAATAAAGTCTCAGTCACTGATTCACTTTGTGTCCGTTATTAGTGTTTTAAAATTAGGATGGTGTCAGTTACTGGAGTTTTTGACCATATTTGTGAGTAAAATTAATTTTTAATAATAAAATGTATATATATATATATATATATATATATATTAAATTTTGCCAACAATTTTTTTTTAGTATATCTCTACTAACCTTTCAAAAACAAAGGTAAGTATACAAAAAATTTAAATCTTTGTAATAGTGATGTGAACAAGAAAGAATCCGTAAAGTGTGAGTTACTGGGGGTGTCACCCTACTTATATTTCAGGCCGTATTCGAAAGAAGAAACTAAAATATACTGAGAAATGAATGTGCTATAATATGAAAAGTAGAATTTGGGGAAATTTTTAATGCTCAAACCGAAATCTATACGGAGAATTCATTAGCAGCATGTAATCACCAATTAGTTGCTATTAGCAAATTTTTTTACAAGTATTTTCGACACGACCAATTAATGGGATCCTATACGACTGTATGTTTGATACGTAGGAGATAAAATTTACTCGTTGTTTACATTTTTAAAGAGCTATTGAAAAACGTTTAAAAAATAAGTATAATATAGCTATAAAATATTTATTTTTTGAACTAGCAATAAATTTGTATTTTGAATCATTTAATGAAGACTTAAATTAATAAATAATTCAAAGGCAAAACAATTATTATTTCGTTTCTCCTTTACCTATCCACAATGCTATATTTAAATGTATACTTATTCCACTTAATTTCTTCAAATTTCAGCACTTTTATGAAATGTTAACTATTAATTTGAGTCCTCATTACATGATTTAAAATAAAATTTAAAATGAGTTAAAAATTAAACATACATATAAGAGCTACATCATATGGAGGTAAAACATACTTGCAGTTATTTATTACATAATTATTTAAAGATTAAGTATGATATCTAATAACAACTAAAAAAAATAATTGACATGGCTATTTATATATTAGTTAAAAAATTAAATTTTTCATAAATTGTAAAAAAAATGTAAATTGCAATGCAGAAGGAAATTTTTAGAGCATTTGAAATTAAATATTTTTTGTACTTTTTAAATACCTCAAGGCTTTTTCCACGCATAAATGTTTTTAAAATGGATTTATTGCAATAAGTTGATTCAACCGCAATAATTTGAATCAGTTGAATTTACTCAGTATTTTTATTATATTTACTGTCAGCCAAAAAAAATAAAAGAACACCCAATGCATTTTAATCGCAAAATTGTCAAAGTAAAACACAGAAATAGCCATTCGATTAGAATCCTAAGCATTGTTTCAATTTATGTTATTAAGAACCGCTTAAGAGATTGTGTTCATAGTCAAATTATATCAAATTCTAAAATTTCAAATTCAAACATCTAATTTTGTCATAATGTTTGGCATTTTCAATACATTTCACTCGAATTTTCCAAACGAGAAGTTATTCAGCAAAGTAGTTTAAGAATTAGGAATGTTTAAACTTTGGAGCTCTTAATAATATCAATTCATTTGTAACCGTTACAAAATATATTCCAATGCGAACAGTTTTTAAAGCAGAACTCAAGAATTATTTGACGGAATAAGCTATAAATATGAAATTTTATGCGTCTAGAAATTGATTTCTGTTAAGATATTCACTTCTTACCATTTACATATTTCTTGAAAAAAATATATATCTTTCGGAAATTTTTTTATTTGTGATCTGTGAAGTTTGTTTTCACAGAAATCGATATTTAGAAGATTCAGTCACGGTAATCCAAAACTACATCTTATTCGGTCAAGTAGTTTTTAAGTTATGTTTAAAAAACTACCTGCATCTATTTTGCAACGAGTACAAATGCTTTTAGCGTTAGGAGTTCAAAATTAACCTTCATATTTTCTAAACTACTTGGGCAAATGATTTCTTGTTGGTATCCTAAGTGAAAAATTTACAAAAAAGGCGAAATATGCTGTCAAAATTAGATGTTCGTACTGAAAATATGATAGTTTTGTACAATTTTACTAAGAAGCTTTTTTAATCATAAATTGAAAGAAGACTTAATTCCAGTCGAATGGCTTATGCTGTTATCACACGGACGACGATACGAAATTAAGTATATGCTATTGCCTCTTGAGCTACACTTTCATGCTGCAACTAGGTTGTTTTCCCTACTGAAAGTTATCTGCTAATGTAAGGAGAGGGCGTAACATTTGGCGAGTAATTGCAGCAGGTGTTTTAATATTTAGTGTAGAGTTCGATTGATACACAGGAAGCATTATCGCGTATTAACATTTTATATATTGCAGTTTCTTTTCGTGTCTGTTCTATATATATAATATTGTGATCATTTTACTTAAAATTCCAAGATTATAAAAACAATTCTCTCGCTAATATAACATTAAAATTCTAAATTATAGAGTCCATATCTTCACTTTACGTTTTTCATTACCTGTAAATATTAAAAATTCTCAACTATTAGTATTAAGTGATTTAGAAAAAATATAGTATAGTAAAACTAGTTTTTTGTCACGTGTATTGGAACCGCACTTTATCGCTAAGCCAAAATCTGTAACGCAAAGAAAGATTTTAAATTAAGTTTTAGTTATTTTGCCAAGATCACTATTATGACATTTTTAGTTAATATATTTTACATATTTTAAATGTAATTCATGTTACATATTGAATGTAATGTAAAATTGAAATACGTAATAGAATTTAGATATAGTTCCCAATCTTTTGCAGTGTTTTCATCCTTGGTTTTGATGATTTTAATCATTTTTCGAAAGTTTAAATGAGTTTTTGATATTTTTCGTTTCAAAAACACAATCCTTATTTTTATACATATTGTATGCAGTCCTGGAGTGGGGGGGGGGGGAGTGTTATACCCTCTACTAACTCTGCCACAAATCACTGTATAAAAATGTCACAAATAACAATAGATTAGTAATAACATCTAATAATAATGCTGTAAATAAATTTTGCTGGGGGGGAAGAAGGAAGTTACGTATAGCAATTGTAACATATTCCAAAACTTTTAGTACTAAACCCTAATTTCGGCATCATATTTTTCAGTAAATTTTACCTTCGTGTATCAAACTGAAAGTCACTCGTTAAAGTAATTCAGAAATTACGCAGGTTTTATGTTTGCACCTCCTAATGTTAAATAAATTTTCGATCGTCGTAAAACAGATAACAAGACAATTGTTTTTTTAAATATAACATAAAAACTATTTGGCGGAATGAGCTTTAATTTTGAATTCGCACATTTGAAAATTCTAGAAATCTATTTCTGTTAGGAAAGTTTTACGTTACAATTCATTTTTGTTTTCGAAAATATATTTTTTTTTTGAAGGGGAGCAAAATATTTTAACTGGAGGGGGGGGGTATATGCGTTATTTATTATTAATAAGTAAAAAAAGGATACAATTTGCTTAACAAATTGAGAGGATATAAAGGTTTAAATTTATACACCTCTAGAAACTGGTAGACAAAATTTCAGGGTTGTTGAAATTCACTAATTAAAAAGGAAAAATAGACTGAAAAAGATTTTCTCACCCACATACATTAAATGCAATAATCCTAACGTAAAGTGAAAAATTAGCCCGAGCCAGGAATCGAACCTGGGTCCACAACGTTATGAACTATAGCTATAACCACTCAGCCACTCCGGCTGATTCTGAAACGCAATTTCTCTCTAATAAACCATGTTAAAGAGAAAGTTGCTAACCATCTAATAGACAGCCTTGGATACGGACAACGGTGAATATATTTTTACTATTCCACCGATTTACGAATAAATATGTATGTCTGTATAATAATTTTATATCTTTAAAAAAAGATTATCACACGATTGTTTTAAAAGAAATTTATTAATAGGTAAAATATAATTAATTATAAATAGCTGCTAGATTAAATTTTCATTTATTAAACTTTTATTTTCCTAAAAGTATTTTATGCCCCCCCCCTCCACTACAGAATTTAGATTCTGAACGCTGCATGCTTTTGCAATAAAATACCTTG
The DNA here is from genome assembly GCA_963931845.1 of Maratus michaelseni. Taxonomy (NCBI): domain Eukaryota; kingdom Metazoa; phylum Arthropoda; class Arachnida; order Araneae; family Salticidae; genus Maratus; species Maratus michaelseni. Next base: position 143,609,388 of record OZ007594.1, on the reverse strand, counting down.
ATGCGTGTTTGGTTGCATTTTTATCGTTGGCGACATAATTTAGCAACAAGTACAAAATAACGCCAAATACACTGCAGAAAGTAGTTTACTACAGTTTGAGAAGTAAATAAGTGACTACGACAGTACAAGTATAACATATAGCAAATAATATAAGGAATTGAAATAAAATAATCGCAATAAATAACTTGAAATTAGTAAATAAAGTTCTTATCGGGAGTGGTAAATGACGAACTCTGAAGAGACAATCGACGCATATGTAATTCTTTAATTTCAAAATAACTGCACATTTTTAAAGTTCTTTTCGTGTATAATTGCTCCCTGTGTTACTAAAGATATTGCTTTTTTTCATAATTCGTCTGTATTTTTGTTTTCAATATTTCCTATCACGCTAAACATATCATGTTGACTTACTGACGGTAGCCATCTTGAAATTTTGAGCGAGCTCTGATTGGCGAATTTCGAGCTGACATCGTAGATGATACAAACTACTGTAAGTTAGATCTGGAAGAAATTACGAGAGGCAATCTATCAAACGGGAGGATTTCGAGCTTTTTCCTCTTGAAAAACGTGTTTAGGATGAAATATCTGATATTGACTATGATATGAGATTACGTGTGATAGCGCCATTACTGTTATAATTTGAAGATTAAAATGCATGTACTTTTTTGAATGGGCGTGTACATGACACAAAAATTATATATATATATATATATATATAAAAGCAGCAATTCCGAAAAATGCGTATTTTCGTTATTTAGTGTAGCAAAACAATAAAAATACATCCATTTCTAAGTAGTCCATGTTAAAACTGCGTATTTTCGTTATTTAGTGTAGTAAAACAATAAAAGTTCATTCCTTTTTAAGTAGTCAGTGTTTGGATATGAAAAATGGAGTATATTTTTATGGTGTCTCCTTTTTAATCAATAAAAAAATATAAATTGAAAAGTTCTGAGAAAGACACATTTTAGACAAAAACATTTTTTTTAATTGATTTGGGAAGGGGTTTTAATAATCCTAAAAGCTATCGATATATCTCATGAGTTTTGACCTCTGCAGTGTTTGATAATAATTTAGTTAAGGATCAACCACGCAGACATAAATTTTGGGCAAATGTAACTATGTGAAATAGTAGTTCATAGACTATTCAATTCAAACAGTTTAATTCGATCTGATAATAAGAACTTATTTTTTCCTCTCGCCGAAGCGAATGTGCCACCCATTGTGCGGCAATAGTGGTCTGCGCGCCAACGTTAGCAGCGGTCTCTTTTTACTGATGCAAGCAATCAGGCCTGTTTAAAGTGGGAAACACGTGATATATAGTATCATTTTATATGAACTTTATATTCATTTTATTTCATATCAAAACTTGAAAAATGTTTTTCTGGAAACGACATTTTTTTTTAATCTTCCGGACATAATTACAAACAATGTTCTTCACGGATTTCAATGGAACTTTGTGAAATTGTAGCTATCAGAATTATCTTGCCCTTGTACGAAGGAATTCAAATTTTGAGCAAAACTAGTATTTTTTATGCACATTAGAAAAGCCAAACTTTAGACCAAAAAATAAGAGTTATCGTGTATTCGAACAGTCGTAATTTTGTTTATTATCACCATAAATGAATTTCCTTCGTTATAGAGCACGTTTATGTAATAAGGTAGGTGTCCCTGTAATGGGGCTATCGTTAACGGTATATATTTTACGAGTTGTTCAAAATAAAATTATTTTTGTGAAAGCTGACCTATTGCTAATATGATCAGCCAGGTGTCCATATCAAGTGCACTATCCAAACTTAGGATAAAGACGTTTTTATTTGTTCCAATTGCGATAAGTAATTTCTTTAAAATAATTCCAAACTCTAAAAGGATTTCATATTTTTTTCTAAATAAAAACTTAAATTGTAATGTCAGTTTTTTTAAACATCTTAATTTTTAATGACAAATCCTGTTAATAACTCCATTTTTGAATAATAAAAAGAATTATTAGTATCATGTTTATTTATTTAACACCAAACTTGTTTAATTTAGCGGAACAGCATTTTTAAATGTATGAAAATCACGATTTGTGAAACATGGAACAATAGTGGCCATATCATGTGTACATGTTTCTATATTGCCACTTGGTAGACTATTTGAAGTCCGCTTGTTTGGACTAGTAAAACTATTTTCATGGGGAATGCAATACTTCATTTATGAAAATCCCTTAACCTGAGAACGTTAAAAAAAAAAAACGGTTTTGAGTTTTTCAAAATGATGACAGGGAAAATTCTTAAACTTTAGCAAGGCTATATCAGGGACAAATACATTACATTATTAAATTCGATTGGTTTCGTTTGTTTCAGATATGCGGTTTCCGAGTTGTACTGTCCAACGCAAACCACTTCCGCTCAAAGGTGCCCCCTCAGAAGGGCAGTATGCAGCGATTTTCAATTATTTTTTTACACAAAATTAGTAAATAAAATTAAAGACTGGAGATAGTCGAACGTACGAAATTCTGTTTTTATCTATTGTATACTTTTGGAGAAATAAAATGTCAAAAATGACCTCCTATCGAAGGTCGTGAATGGAGAGATACACTTAAGCTTTTGTAATTTAGATATCAAAAATGTGAAGTGTAGTTCAAACTCATTCAAGATTGTTTTTAATTTTTTCATATCTTAATTTGAACAAAATTACTACAAATTAATAACGAAATGTAATTATGTTTATCTCGAAAACTATTTGACATATTTCACGCAGCAATTTCGCTTTAAAACATGTTCATGTACAAAATTTCCAGTGAGTTTTCACTCAATAAATTATTCTCTTAAAGGTTATTTCTATTATATTCTACAAAGACGTCTTAACTCGAAATTTTAACCAAATGTTTTTAGAGAAAAGTTTAACAGCATTTGGATTACGAAACTTAATTAGCTCTCTTGTGCATATGGTGGCTTTTTAAAAAATATATAATTTCGAATAAACACTTGATTTTACTTTTTGCTGCTTCTTTAATAAAATGTTTCGAATTTTCAGCAACGTTTACAAAATAGCTTAACATGAAAATTACTTTGAGATAATTGGAAGAAAAACAAAATTTAGATACACAGTTTCTGACTAGACTTTGATGTATCCGCATTTTTATATGAATAAACTGTTTGTTTTTTTTGTCTATTTTCAAAAACGATTCCGTTTTTATTTCTATATTTTTTACTGTTGAATATGGAGGATTTTGTCATTAAATACGTATTAATTACAAATTAATAACGAAATGTAATAATGTTTATCTCGAAAACTATTTGACATATTTCACAGAGCAATTTCGCTTTAAAACATGTTTATGTACAAGATTTCCACTTTGTTTACACTCAAAAATAGATTATTCTTTTAAAGGTTATTTCTATCTTATTCTGCAAAGACGTCTTAACTCGGAATTTTAACCAAATGTTTTTATAAAAAAGTTTAACAGCATTTGGATTACGAAACTTAATTAGCTCTCTTGTGCATATGGTGGCTTTTGAAAGAAAAGATAATTTCGAATAAATACTTGCTTTTACTTTTTGCTGCTTCTTGAATAAAATGTTTCGAATTTTCAGTAATGTTTACAAAATAGCTTAACATGAAAATTACTTTGAGATAATTGTAATAAAAACAAAATTTAGATACAGTGGACTCCAATTATACGTTTTATCCGGGAACGGAAAACAAAACGTATAACTCATTAAAAAGTACAACTCAATTAATAGTCTACCGGAACCATTTTTAAATATATCGTAAAAACTTTGCTCCGCTGAAGCGTTTGTTACTTTTTATATTGAAAACGGAAGTTTTCTAAGTATTACTGCATTTTGTACATTTCTCGTACTGCATTTCGCATTACATACATTTTCGGAAACGGGACAAAGTAGAATAAAGGTGCATAAGAAAAGTACATATGAAGGTATTTTATCATAAAATTTTTATTCAAAATATTTTTGATACACATAGAGTACTTAAAATAATCACTGTAATCGCCTTGACATACAAATCATTTATGAAAAGACATTTCATTAGTTTACTGAATCTTGATGAACTAATTACTAATCTTCGATTGTTTCTTTTTGGCAGAGCCGACACTGAACAGCAAACTTCGCATTTCTGTGAATAATGCAACCGCCTTATCGTTACTAAGTTTACTACTGACGAACTGCTTTACTACTTCAACAGCCCTCTGAGCATCTCCGAAGTTTGAGTGGGATCTTTCAAATCAGACTCATCTGACGCGTCGTCAGTGTTTTCCGTTACAAAGTGTAAAAATGAGACAAAATTTCATCTGGGGACGCAAAAACGTAACGTATAACTGAGGTAAATGTGTAACTCAAACGTATAATTCAGCTAATCTTTAATGGAAAGCGGTCGGGACCGCTGAGTTGAAACGTATAAATGAGGGAAACGTACAACTCAAGTAACGTATATCTGGAGTTCCACTGTATACAGTTTCTGAATAGACTTTGATGTATCTGCATTTTTATATGAATAAGATGTATTTTTTTTGTCTATTTTCACAAAACGATTCCGTTATTATTTCTATATTTTTACAGATTGAATATGGAGCATTTTGTAATTAAATACGATATTTAATCCTATGTGTTCTAAAGGTACTAAATGTAATTTAACTACAATCCTAATTATGTAAAGCATTACATATTTTTACCTGTCTTTGAACTTTAAACTATAGACAAGTAAATATCATTTTTGATAAATAGTATATCTGATATCGAATGTGTATAATAAGTAAAAAGATAAAGATAACGCCTTTATTTTATTGTATTATTAGTAGATTATTATGCATAATTAGTGCTATTAAGAAAACAGTATAGTATACTGAGTTTAGAATTAAAATGTATGTTTAAAAATTTTTATTTATACTTATCAATAATGCGGAATTAAAGATAACATAAGAGGTATTTAATGTTTGAAATGAAAATTTATTTTTTTTGGTCACATTAATATTTTTAAAGTATTGTTGCAAGAATAATAAAATCAATTAAGTTTTTTTTGTATATTAAACAAATTTGTTTGATTTCAATAATTTATTATGGATAATGTATATGTATATTCCTAATAAATATGGATTTTGAAATAAGATTTTGAAATATAGATTAATAAACTTTGATACAACACATGACATTTTATATAAATTAACTATATATTTTTCTGTCAAAAAACAAAAAAACAAAAACAAAAACAAAACAAAAAAAAAGCTTAGCTTTTATCACTGTAATTTTGTAAAATATATAATAAAATATATCGTAAAAATTAGTCATTAGATAAATATCGGTTCTGTGTATTCCCGTACAGTCCCCCCAAAAAATCCAAACGATGATTTCCTCCAATTCTAAAAGATGCAGAGTAAAGCGAAAATAGCAATTTGATTGGGAATTATGTCTTCTTTCAATCTATGTTGAATAAATAAAATTAGACGGCGGTTTTCATACTGATAGTGCGGCAAAATTCAAAATTTTCAATACTAACACCAAATTTTGAAAGCATATCTAGATTATTGTGTAAATTTTACAATAACTTTCAAATAAGCCTGAAAAAAAAAATCAGGCCGATTGGAAAAAGGAGGAGGATTCTCCAAGTAAGAGGGTTCTTTGAAAGCAGCAAGCAGCCTAGGATCTTTGCACAGAGCCGGAATTCTCAATTAGTCTATGACATATATACTATCAACTAAAAGTAAAATAATGTTTCTAATTTATTACTAATATTAGTGTACTATTAATATAATAATTGCAAAAAACTGTCACACTGCGTACATGAGGATGAAAAATTAAGTACACTGTAAAAAATGACCGATGTTTCTTATTTTATGAAAATATACTATAACCACGAACGAAAATATAATATAATCTTCTGAGTTATCCGAAATTCCGAATAGCGTGTTCCATTGTCTTTTGAATCCTCAGAAACCAATACATTTCCAAAATTTAAAGAATTATTTATAAAAACAAAGTATTTTTTGCTGCCCGTATTTTTCAGAAACGTTCCCGAAGGGTTTTTATAGTGTATTAATTAGTGTCCTCATCCTGGAATACCTGTTTTTCGAATGCTATCAATTCTCAAGTAAACGTTTTCATGCTCAAAAAATATGTTTAACAGACAAACATGCAAAATTAACAGCGTTAACAATAACATTAAAATTAAGATTATTTCTTTACTCTTTCATCTATAAATTAACTTATGCGGCTGTAAACGTTTACTTGACAATGGATGACATTCGAAAAACAGGTATTCCAGGCTGAGGACACTAATTTCTACACTATAAAAACCCTTCGGAAACGTTTCTGAAAAATACGGGCAGCGAAAAATACTTTGTTTTTATAAATAATTCTTCAAATTTTGGAAATATATGGGTTTCTGGGGATTGGACAGACAATGGAACACGCTAATCGGAATTTCGGATAACTCCGAAGATTATATTATATTTTAGTTCGTAGTTATAGCATATTTTCATAAAATTAGAAACATCGGTCATTTTTTACAGTGTACTATTTTTCTTAAACGTATGCAACTTAACGCGAAGTAAAATATTTAAGAAATCTTAAAACGTATTGAAGGGTTTAGCTTAATAGTTTTTTTAGGTATAATTTAATGTTAAACAAAATTAACCTGGCTGAAACATTATCACATATTTATAAAAAAATGGCGACATTTGGGATTGCATTTGACTGTACGAGAGCCGTTTTGACAAAACCTAGGCGAGATTGCCATTATCGCCACACTCATATTTGTTTAGTTGTCTAACTCTCCGATGCAAACTAGTCCAGAGAGTATCTGTATGGTCTGAAATGTAGGTTTGTGTTGTTTGTACAAAAACACCCTGTCTGAGAATAAGCTCTGTGCATTCTTGGCTCATACTCCATGTTCTACCCTAGTCATTTCATCTGCATTTTAAACAAAATCGATTATAGAATTTCGGAAAATGGTGGGTACAATCTTTTCAGCTTTTCGATAACAATTATAATAAATGTAGAAGTTAGAGTTAGTAATATGTTATCTCTGAGTAAGACAAATAAATATTGAAACCACATGGGACATCTGGTACCAAGCGAATTGTCTGCTCAGATTATGCAGACGCGGAACTAAAAAACTTTCATACGCGTGCATTTTCCTTCTCTAATTCAATGTAGTTATAATAATCAAAAGTATATCATGTTAAGTCTTAAATTTAATGAAATATTATTCCGAATTAGCTTTCAATATAGTGTAGATTATTAGTATGTGTAAATTTTAAGCTCAAATTAAATTAGAAATAAAGTAGTGAAAGATGTTTTCATTGCGTATTGCATTTTTACGCAATCTGTTCCGCCTTCACCAACATTAACAAGAAAGTCATAATACTACACCTTACCCTTAGCCGGACCCACTGCATATACGCGGATATTGAACAAGGTAAGTGAATACACCTTGTACTTTATTTAGCTAAAATGTTTGTAGCCATTTATAACAAAAAATAAAATATTAATCAGTTAATACACCTAATAGTATGTCATATGAATATTTTTCCATTAAACCTTTAAGGAGAATGTAAAGTAAAATATTTAAGACGATTTATACAACCAAAAGGTACATGTTTAGACAGCAGACATTAAAACATTATTTCCTTTGCTTTATGCTGTTCGTTTGTGATGGATCACATTTGTTACCATCAGCAAATAAATATGTTTATAAATCACAGAAAAATTAAAATGTTGAACACTAATTAAAAATTCAAAAATTCAAATGCTATTTTGAGATATGCGAATCCATGCAAAAAACGGACGTTAATTGCATTACATAACCTTCCATATTCTTGGAGGTGTAGTTGTGGAACACAAACACAGTCATATTTTATTATAAAAGATGCATGTTTTACAAAATTTTGTTTATCATGATGCCTCAAATAATAGTGAAAATAATCTAATAAAACGTTCTGAAAACGTTATAGATATTATTGTCAATAAATCGTGGTAAATAATTGGTGAGCGCGTCGCGTTCCCAAGAGAACTCTTCGATTCCGAAATTGCTCAAGGTTGAGTAAGCAGTTCTGCTTGGGAAATAAAAAATGACGGGTACACGTCAGGTTGAATACACTTGACCGGAACATGTGTTGCATAGCACCTCAGGGCCTATGGTCAAGAGAACAACATTGGTCACCGTAGGCCATGATCCTTAATGGATATTATCACCACAGTTTTATTATTGTTAATCGAATAAATTAAAAGATACCTAGTAATCCTAGAAAAAGCCCTAACAAAAGTATTGGTGTATGAGGCACGCAGAATTTGGAGAATAGCTCGACATAAAACAGTTATTTACAGTTACACGAATACGAAATATAAACAGCACGAATGCGACTAAGCGCTGACAAGTTTCTTAACCTAACAACAAACTCTCGCTCACAGAGCAGACTATCAGCATCGTCATTGTACGCGCATGCGCATTATGTGCGAAGGGGAGAAAATGAGTCGAGTATTTTGGAAAATAATCATATTATAATCAATAATTATTTGTGTTTTTTAACGAATTATCATGCATATGGAGAAGTGGTAGCTTCAAAATGTGAAAAACTAATTTAGAAATTATTATATTTTCATAATATGTTGGCAATGTCCACAAAATAGTACCACACAAATAACATAAAATACGTGTCCAAAAAAACAGGGCTGGATATATTTCAAATTGTGGAATCTATAGCAGGAATTAAATCTGTTTTATACACATAAATGGAGCCAAATCCTGTTTATTCTATAAATTAAACTAAACATATTGCTAAATGTGGAGTTAAAATGTTTTAAGACAATTAAACCCCAGCAAAAAAAATGTAAGGCCTCTTATATTTCTGAAAAGTATTAAAATGTCTGTATATTCAATATAATAAGACTATTTTTAAAAACGCAAATTGGAAAACGAGGGGGGAAAAGCTATTCTAATTAGACATAAGCACATAGCTTAACAAATACAAAATACAAAGTGAATGGTTAGCATCATAACTAGAATCACTGGCCGCCACACTAAAAATTCATGTATATTTTATTTATTACTGAACTAACTTTTATTGAATTAAGAAAGTTTTATTTTTCTTCTGAATTGCGCATTTTTAAAAATACACCTTTGCTATCCATCCTTCTGACTAATCTTTCGCTAAGTTAATGCAAATGTTTTTGCAGTTGTTATATTTGTGTTACCATCTTATTTCTGGAAAATAACGAGCGAAAACTATTGTTGTTCCTTCCGGAAAATGGAATATATTCTTCAATTGAGAAAGTGCATAATCGGAAATAAACGGCTAATAATGGACGGAAATAAACGGCTAATTATAAGGCAGACAAAATGTCATTGTTCTTCTTAATGGATATATATACATATACAACCTGTGGCCAGAAAGTTCGGTGAAAGAGCCTGTAGAAGTCGCTGTTGTACTAGTAGAATATCAACGCGCCGCGCGTGGTGAAGGTCAATATCTGTTTGAACGTTTGGCAAGGTTCCAAGTTCCAAGTGCGTTTATTCCCTGTTACGCTTAACGCCGAGCGCGAAAGGTTTATTGTGGATTGTCGCGAAAAACAAAATGGATCAGAAAATAAACATATTGTTTTTTTTTTCAAAATTGGAAAATCGGCAAAAGAAACTCACGAAATGCTCAAAAAAGTTTATAAAGATGAAGTCGTCACATCAAAGAGTGTTTATGAATGGTTTAAGCGTTTCCGGGAAGGGCGGACCAGCCTGGAAGATAATGCCCGGCCACACACCGCCTTGGTTGTATGGCAGTTCCTGGCCGCGAATGGAGTTGTGACACTTGATCACCCCCTTATTCATCTGATTTGGCACCTGCAGACTTCTTCCTCTTCCCCAGATTGAAGTCAGCCCTGAAGGGAAAGAGATTTACGGACATCACCAACATTCAACGCAACGTGACGGCCGGGCTGAAAGCCATTCCGAAAGAACTGTTTTACAGGAGTTTCCCGGACTTATATACTCGTTCCCAACAGAGCATTATCATCCATGGAGATTATTTTGAAGGACAGTGAATTGTATTTGATGCTGTACAATACTGAATTTGAAATAAAAATTCATTCACCGAACTTTTTGGCCACAGGTTGTATATATATATACAGGGTGATTCATAAAAGATGGGCAGAACTTTAAGGGGTTATAGTACACTTAAAGACAAATAATATTAAATAGGAGACTAAGGGTCCCAGACGTATTCCCAAGGAGATAGGGGGCATTAAAGTTTAGGGTCCGAAATTTCAAATGATTATAAAACATGGAAAAATTGGTCGATTCGTTTGCGGTTTTTGCAAAAAATTTTCTTTATGCCAGTATTTTCTTGAAATAAAATTTTAAAGTTCAATTTCAAAAAATGCCGATAGGGGGCGCTTTAGACTTTGGAGTAACAAACAACTATTTTTTAACGTTATTTTTTGTATTTCTTTAAATGATTTCGAAAGCTTAGACTTAAACTTAAATTTTGATCTAAAAATCTGAGTCCTAACGAGTAGTTAAGTAGCGTAAACTGAAATTTGAAATTTGAAACCCTTCTCCCCCCAGAACAAAAATCAGTTATTCCCGATCTTTGTGTCGTAGATTAGGCTCTAACTACTGCCGCGTTTTGCTAAAATTATTCTTTATGTCAGTATTTTCTTGAAAATAAATTTTAAAGAAAATTTTCAAAAAATTCCGATAGAGGGCGCTTTAGACTTTGGAGTAACGAACAACTATTTTATACCGTTATTTTTTGTGTCTCATTAAATGCTTTCTAAAGCTTAGACTTAAACTTAAATTTTCAGCTCAAAATCTGAATCGCTGAGCGTGGTTCAGTAGCGAGGGGAGGGGGTTCAAATTTCAACTTCTGAACATAGTTCAGTTTGCACTACTTAACCATGCCCAACGATTCTGTGCTGTGATACGAGGCAAAAATACAACTTTCGTCAAGGACTGCATAGTCGGAATTCACTCATAAAGGCACTGGCACAGTTGGAAACGTCGCTCATGCAAACGTTAAAGCTCCATTCCTGACGCTAGTCACCGGGTGAAGAAGGAAACAGAAAGTATGCAAATGTCAAATGGGGAAGAAGAAGAACACGTATGCAAAATTTCGACACGATTCAGGCATAAAAACCACTGAACGGTGAGTCAAGTGTAAGTCGCTGTAGTAATGAATCGGAAGATGGAGCCCTTCACGAATAAGGAAAAGGCTGAGATGCATTTAATTTACGGAGCGGCAGATGGAAATGGTGCAGAGGCACAACGAATGTACGGAGAGCGATTTCCTAACAGGCGGTTGCCTAACCGCAAAACTTTCGAGCGCTTGCACAGACAGTTGTGTGAGACGGGATCATTTCTCGCTTCCCGGTCGAATGCAGGTCGTGCAAAAAAGGACGAATCAGTAGTTGTTGCAGAAGCCATTCTGGATGTAGTAGCGGCGCAGCCAAGTACAAGTACACGAACAGTGGCTAGCCAGGTGGATACCTCACAGTCCACGACTTGGAGGGTACTGAAGGATGAACATTTGCTCCCGTTTCATGTGCAACGAGTCCAGAAACTGTCTCCAGGGGATTATCCAAATCGTATTGAATTCGCCCGCTGGTTTCTGCAGCAGAACGCGCTAAATCCACATTTTGGACGAACTGTGCTTTTCACCGATGAATGTACCTTCACACGTGAAGGTACATTTAACACACACAATGCACATGTATGGGCGGATGTCAATCCACATGCTACGTATCCACATGCTCATCAGAGACGCTTTTCCATCAATGTTTGGGCAGGAATCCTCGGAGACCACCTAATCGGACCGTACCTTCTTCCTGAACGCCTCAACGGTAAAACATACCTCACATTTCTGCAACATGTGCTGCCAGACCTGTTAAACGTTGTTCCTCCACGCATCCGGCGGGTCATGTGGTTCCAGCACGATGGAGCGCCAGCCCATTACGTACGAGACGTCCGCAACTATCTGGACATCACATTTCCGAACAGATGGATTGGTCGAGGTGGTCCTGTTGCTTGGCCTGCTCGCTCGCCAGATCTTTCACCCCTCGATTTCTTTTTTTGGGGACGATTGAAGGCTCTTATGTATGAGACACCCATTGAATCCCCCGAGGAACTGGTCGCCAGACTTTCCGCCGCTGTAGGGGAAGTGCTCGAAAAGCCTGATGTTTTCGCGAATGTTCGCCGTTCCATTCGTCGCCGTTGTTCTGCGTGCATAACCTCTGGTGGTCACAATTTTGAACATTTATTGTGATTACATGTTAATAAATATGCTTTGGTAACATAATCCTAATTTGTGTCTTTTTACCTCGTATCACAGCACACAATGTGTGGACATGGTAAACTGAACTATGCTCAGGAGTAGAAATTTCAAACCCCTCTCCCCAGAAACTTAACCACGTCTAACGATTCAGATTTTGGGCTGAAAATTTAAGCTTTAGAAAGCATTTAATGAGACACAAAAAATAACGGTATAAAATTGTTGTTCGTTACTCCAAAGTCTAAAGCGCCCTCTATCGGAATTTTTTGAAATTTTTCTTTAAAATTTATTTTCAAGAAAATACTGACATAAAGAATAATTTTAGCAAAACGCGGCAGTAGTTAGAGCCTAATCTACGACACAAAGATCGGGAATAACTGATTTTTGTTCTGGGGGGAGAAGGGTTTCAAATTTCAAATTTCAGTTTACGCTACTTAACTACTCGTTAGGACTCAGATTTTTAGATCAAAATTTAAGTTTAAGTCTAAGCTTTCGAAATCATTTAAAGAAATACAAAAAATAACGTTAAAAAATAGTTGTTTGTTACTCCAAAGTCTAAAGCGCCCCCTATCGGCATTTTTTGAAATTGAACTTTAAAATTTTATTTCAAGAAAATACTGGCATAAAGAAAATTTTTTGCAAAAACCGCAAACGAATCGACCAATTTTTCCATGTTTTATAATCATTTGAAATTTCGGACCCTAAACTTTAATGCCCCCTATCTCCTTGGGAATACGTCTGGGACCCTTAGTCTCCTATTTAATATTATTTGTCTTTAAGTGTACTATAACCCCTTAAAGTTCTGCCCATCTTTTATGAATCACCCTGTATATATAGTTGTACCAGAAAATATATTGAGAATATTTAAATTTTAAATATAAAAACAAGAGTGAACTTACACTGACCAACACATAGAACTCGCTAATCAAGGTGTATATGTATAATTGTGTTTTTAAGCGATTAGAGAATCCAATTTTATAAAAAAACAGCCTGGTTAGATCTTTTCTTTAGACGTAGTATTTATTTTTTTTTTAGAGATTTTCTAAATTCAATAGACGATTGTTAATACCGATGTTAAAATACACTTCGAACCTTCACTGGATTTTACACTGATAAGACATAATATACTATCTATATTAAAAAGAAAAAGCATGTCAGTAACTAACTCTGGCGTCAAATGGACGGACGCAACGACATATGGAATTAATTTCGTTTTATCGGAAAGTTATTATCTTCTAAACATGTCTCAAATTTTACACAATTAAATAGAAAAAATACACATTCAGATTCCATTTGTTAGAAAACTGTATCTGAATTTACTGATCTTTTATGATATGATTTTTAACATATTTTTCCAGCATGATTTTTTTAATCCAACCGATTAAATTAATACCCTTGCATACGTTTGCCGCGTTTGCACTAGTAATAACGTCAATAATTCAGTATTTGTTTCCGGTAAATATTCCATAAGAGAATAAAAACTTAAAATACACTAAAAATAAATAAATAAAACTGAAGTTTAAGAGATGCGTTATTAAACTACTCGCTTAAACACCGAAATAATCACAATAAAAAATAGTGGTACAACTAGTGAAAACTTTGGTGATTTCTTTAGCTTTTGACCATTGGCATATAGGTAATACAAAAGTAGTACCGCTTTTAGTAATTTTTTTTATTATTTAAATGCCTAATTGATATTTTAAAAATTAAAATTATTTAGATCTAATTGATGGGGATTTATAAAATATATATCTATTAGATACAGAAAATATATTAGATTCTTCCGTTAGATAATATCTTCACCAAGTACATTGAGTGATAATTTCTCTAAATAGGGAAGCCTGGATTGAAATCTGTGGTTTACATAAATACGAAAATTCATAAGAAATTTGTGAACTCCATCATAAGAGGGTTCACAAAACAGAACATTACTGTATAGACTGAACTCCTGAGAGAAACATTCTCAATAATTAACCAGAAACACCCTCTATATTTGTAGCTGAACTTTCGGTGCATACGGAAATGGAAAGTCAGTCGGATTTAGTAAGTTCTTGCTTACAGAAGAACGCATGCACAGCGCATGGCTTCTTCAGATATTTTCATTCATGCTTTCGTTTTTCGACGATTCGAGCAGTATTACTAACAATAATGCGCTTAGTTATTAACAATAACTGTTCATTGTAATAATGAAAATTGAAGACAAATATGTGTACGGCTAAAATCCGTTGACAACAATTGATTTTGTACTGGAGCGAAATGTCAAACGATCTGTAATATATTTTGTATAAGTAACATAAATTGTATTTGTGCAAATTGCAATACAAAATGTATTTTTTAATATTGGGAATAGAGTAACTTAAATATTATTTGTACTCAAATTGTTCGATCCTTTCAATTAATCGCACTAAAGACCCCACAGTTAATACAAAATTGTTTATTGTGAATATTTTATTTGGGGATTCAAACCTATTTGAATTATGTTAAATAGTATCGTGAAGAAAAATTATCTGCACTGATAAATTAAATCGGGGCATACTTTTACTGACATCGCTTACAGTAATACAGTGTAAAAGTCGTTTTAGTAAATAAATTACTTATGAAATCCTACAAAACTGGAAATATTCAGTTTGATAATGCATGCTTTTGGATGTGCAGCATTGTGAGTAAAAAAAGTACACATTTTCTTGAAGTATCAGAAAAAATAAAAGAAATAACAAATGTCCGTATTCTGTGTTCGACTGTTTCATCAATTAATATTATGATTTTTAAGAAAATATTAGAACATAACACATTAAGATCATGAATTTAATTGCAAATTTGTGCAGTAATTTATTATGGGCATTCACAAAATCCTGATATATTCTGGATGTCGTTTTATCACTAAATCATTTCTTGATAATAAGTAATATACGATATTATTTTGTTCACATTGTACTTAAATACATGCATAAAAGCATACTTTTAGGTTCTGAAACAAAATGCATAAAAAAATCTGACCACTCTCAATATACATTTTGTTAATGCATATTTTTAAAATTAATATTCTAACTCTAGAGATTTTCAGTTTTTAATATCAACTTTAATTAATAATTAACTTTTAATAACAACATTTAAAAAACAATGATGCATGTATCATGTTATTTATTATGTAACAATGAATAATATATTTATTTTATAACTTCATTAGAATAGCAAATAATTACTGTATATTGAAATCATAATAAATTTATTCCCAGACAGTAAATATCAAAAATTAAAAAGACAATTTAATAATAAATAAGTTTAGTTAATATTTGCACTCATAAATAGACTAGTTAACGTTAATTATTATGGAATTTAGAATAACGTAAATAAATTTGATTAAAATGAGAATTATTTATTATATATTTACAACGAAATTAATTATCAAACATTTTAAGAAAGTCTTTGATAATTCATTTTTATAGGGTAAATAATCCCAATTAAATGAAATTTTATCGAATGGGTTTGGACATAATACACTTTATCATTAAGCTCATAATTTTAATAACCGTTAAGTGCACTAAATAATGCAAATGTATCCTTAGGCAGCGAATAAAATGTACGTTTTCATTTGTCTGTAATAATAAAAAAGATTACTGCTTTCTATAATCAAACATTTTCATTTAAATAAATTTGTCTTTTTCCATAAGCACAAATGTCAAATTATAGATTGTCATTTATTGCTTTATCTGTGGAAGACAATTGTACTTGAGAGTATAACTGAATTTTATCCGAAATGATTGTATTATAAATAAAATTATTAAATGAAAAATTACAGACAAGAAGTAGTTAAATAAATTAAATTTCAAAAATATATATATATAAAATTAGCCAATTATATATCTTGAAATATATAATTTATTCATCAATAGTATCGGACCCCAAATCTGAAATGCTCGAGACCACCGCTTTTCCGGGTTTTGGAGTTTTCGGATTTAAAGTCTTCACTCAAAAAATAAGTCTACAAACGGCAATAATATGAAGGAATTTAAGTATCCATTCTGTTTAGCATATAATACTTATATCTCGCCCGCATAACATTGAGCCGTGACGAGAACGTCACTTTGAAGTCCAATTGTGACTTTTTGACTGTCGATGTGAGGTCGCGCGATATGGATGGGACGTTGCAGTGACTTGAATGTGCGATCGTTATGGCCGTTTTCAAGCCCTTCCGTGACCTCACACTGTGACCACTTGTGAAGTCATAGTGGGAATAATTTTTGAAAAATGTGACAATTGCGACTATTCTGCTTTAGATCGACAGACCACATTTTAACAAAACCGAACCCGACCCCACTGCGTCGGCTCTTTCTTGGCAGGTTTTGGATCCTTCTTTAGGTCGCTTTCCCAGATTTTTCCAGAACAAGTCCCGACCTTATTGGCTGATTAGACATGTATTTTTCTTTTTGTCTCTAGTTAGAATTCGGATTACAATCTTGCTTCGGGTCGGATATTCAGGCTTATAGACTAACCGGACCCGGGTCCAGTTTAAAAAATTCTGATTACTTAACCCGAAGTAAAATTGCAATCAAAATCCAACGTGTATCAAGAAAAAAAAAACTGTGTGTCTGGTTCGGGTATAATCTAGTCACCAGATCCGATGTGGATCGTCACATGTGTTTTGAATATTGATAATTTTTAAGAAAAGTTAAGAACTTTTTCTTATCACAATATTTTTCGAAAACGCATTTATTACACATGTTTTACTATAATTCAAGATATTAAGAACCTAAGGTAATAACGCGGAGGAACATTCGAGCTAATGTTAAACCAAAAGCAGCGTTCTTTGTATCACGTTTCCATTTCAATTTTTTTTACTGCGGGTACTTTCAATTTTGGAATAGATTTCGAAACTAAAAGTGACATAAAAAAACATAACTGCATCCAAAATCGAAAATGTATGAAGATACACGGCAATACATAAGATATACTATGCGAAGAAAACACTTATAAAATATTGAAATGGAAATGATAAATTTGAAAAAAAAAGAAACATTCCCATTGGTTTATCATTAGCTGGGGAGTGCTTTCGTATTATTAGCGTATTTTCGTAAATGGTATATGACTTTTAAATAAAAACTGACTTTTTTCTTCAAAAAATTAAATTTTTTGCAATTTAAGAGCAATAAATTAGCAAGTATTAAAGAGCAATATATTCTGAAAATTTTAAAACAAACCGCACAAAACATTCCCACAATTTCATTAATTTTGACTAATATTGTGCCAGTTGCGTTTATTGTAAAAATGTTTAAAATGATAAAAAATAATATATAATACTTTAAATTTTTATATAGGGTAGCTTTAGGATATATGGCCATAGAGGAGAGATGGCCAGTCTAAATATTTCCAAAAGTGTATCATAAATGGCAGCATAAAATTTGTTCATAGGGAATAGTTCAATGAATTCATTCATTGCGACGTGCAACATTGTTTTTCGATTAAAAAAAGTAAGGAAATTTTTAATGTTTTTATAATTTAGTGGTTGAATATTTTTGTTGAGTTAGAAATTTCGCAGTACGTACGCTACATTTTTATTTACCATACGGACTTTTAATGCACGTATATGATCCAATCTTTGCTTCTAAGCCTAAAACAAAGACGTAGAATAGCGGAGTGACGTATTAAATTTGGTGGTCATCTGTCCAAATTCAGGATAGATGGCCAAATCAAATCGAGGAGATATGACCACGTTTAATGAATATTTCAAAATTATACGAATTGGAGATTTTATCTAAATATAATTATAATTAAAGTAATCATATAACTTTTATATTTATAACTATATTAATTGATATAAATGTTTAAATTTTAACTAATATAAATATTTCAATAACAATAATATAATAGGGCCTAATGATCTATTTTTTTTTCAGTTTTCCGTTTTCATTTTAATTTCAATTTTGTTTCCCACTTTTTGTTTTTAGCATTTAATTACTTTTTACCCAAAATATGATGAGTATATGTATAAGAATTTTAAATATGCATAAATATTTTTTGTATTTGCATTCTAAGAATTTTTATTTCAATCTTTAAAAACTATGGCCATCTATCCTAGATTTACAATATAGTAATTTAAAATGGTTTATTTCACAAACATCTTTTTAAAAAAAATTGCGCACAAGATTTCTGTTAAACTACTTTAAATTTTTTACAGATAAATTTTATGGACTCACCGATTATGTCTATGTCTTAAATTTGTTTATAATTCCGGACACAAAAAAGATCTTATATAAACTCCGAAAAAAAAATATGCAAACCGTTCAACTTTATTTTTACATAGAAACTTTGCTAAAGCATACACAAATTTAGGTTCAGTCTTAAGATAATAAATTTCTAATAAATTCACAAAGATTGTAGGAAAAAGCATTAAGTAATTTAATAAAAATATTGTACACAATTTAAACAAAGTACGTTTTGAACTTTTTGAGATAAACTATTTTACAATCACAGTGTACAGTGAGAACAACAGATACATTTTTTAGCCATAACTCGTGTAATTATAGGGTTTTTTATGCAGGTTATCTTAAAATTCTCAAACAATGTTGTTCTTTCTCGTATAGTTTTAATTTTTAATTTTTTGAAACAGCTAATTTTTTTAAGATTAAATAGTCGTACGTCCCTTTTAAGATTTAAAGTTTTGTGGCTAATAGAAAATAAGTTAATCCCTTTTAAAAAGAAGGAATACTTCAAATATACAACCATATTGATATTTTTCATATATAAGCATATGTACAGTTTAAAATATTATATTCCTTTCAATATAGCGTTAACTCTTTTTTTCAGATTGTCAGGTGATTTTTAATAGGAGAGAAAAATATTTTATACACTTACATTCTGTTGCTTTCAGTGCATGAATCAAGTTAAAATACTATTATTATTATTATTATTATTAACAGTATGTAAGTTCACTAATTTTAGATGGTAGAAGTTAAATGCTTATATCTTAAATAAACAACAACAAAAATAATTGCGAAAAATGTTTACACCAATTATTGATTTAAAAATATTTTAATTATATTAAATTACTTGCATACCTTTGTTTTGGTAATATTTGTTTTTTCTCGGGAATCGTAGAGATGGGAATCGTAATAAGATTAAAATAGATCAATTAAAAACAATTTATTAAATAAAGTTAAATAGTAATAAGATAACAATGAAGGAATTGTAAAAAGCACCTTGCAGAGTTACCCAGGTACCATTTAAATATTAGTGCATGAAATTAGATTAAAATAAAATTTGTAATTATTTTGGATAGCGAAAGCACGCTTTCGGTCTTGTGGTTAAAAGAATAAAATGGCTGCTTTTTAACAGTGGCCAGCGGCAGTTGTTATTTTTTTCATTGTTCAGGAGTTTACTTTCACCGACTATTAGATGTTGTAATACATTTGTATGTCGCTTAATTTTTCTAAAAAATTAATATATAAAAATATATTGTGAATGTTGATCACTACATTTCAAGATATATGTGCATGTGCATATTACAACTTATGATTTTTCGATAATTTACTCGCATTTTTTTTCATTAATTTTAAAGAGTAACACAGTAGAGTTAATTTAATTTACCAATGTCTACACATGAATAGATAAAATACCTTCATGATACTATTGAACGATTCGGTACTACAAAATTATTCCTAAAATTAAATCTTGATTTTTAATTAAAATTGCTTGAACGCTAGTACTTTTTTGAAATAGTAATATTCGCTTTATTTATTCTGGCAATATATAGGGATTAATTCAAAAATGTTCTTTCAATCAAGCAATTCTTTTTACAATAAAAAAAAAAAAAGCCGCCCAACTGACAACATTGCATGGCAGAAAATCCTGCCAGTCGGATAATGTGTCTTAATTAAGTCCGCTATAATTATTTTCAAGCTAGCAATTTCTGTTTATTTTCGAACTTATCGGAACTGAATTTTGACATTTAAACTTTTTTTTTTATCTTGGACAATTTTAGAAAAAGAAATAAATCAAAATTATTTAAAATATTTAAACAACTCTCCAATCCCCCCCCCCCCTCATATATTTTTTTTTCTGCTGGCTCTATGCTAGCAGTAATATATCATTTATAAAGTTGTTTTGACACAATTTATTCATTTTCTTCAAAAGAAAATAAATAAAACTAAAATTATAAATTCTCTTAAATTGAATATATATATATATATATATATATATATATTGGGGTGCGTTCAAAATTATGTCCGAGTCCAAATTTCTCATTACATATTAACTAAAATTGACTTATTTAAAATTCATTTCTATATAATTCGATAAATTAAAAAGTGACAATTTTGTACTGATGGCTTTCTTCTCATTTTCAATGATTTTTAAAATTCATATTTTGGTTTCAATGAGGCGACACAATATCATATTTTTTGGCAACAATGTGATTTCACAATCTCGTGGGATTTTTTTGTCACAGTCTTTATGTGACGTACGTGACTTGCAATTACGCCACAGTGACGTAACCAAAAAAATGCTAGAGCGATAAATTTCACAATGATTAACAGGTTTTAAAGTATTCTTGTTCCTTTTTAAAATGCTTTGGAGAACTTCACATTTTAGTCACAGGGGGACTTCACTGAGTGGTGGCATTTTTGTCACAGATGTGACGTGACCACCGGGATTCGCTGAGATGGCACAGCAAATTCACTACCACCATTCATGGTATACTAGCGTGCTTTTAAAAGTAGTCAAAAAATGTTTTAGAAAACAAACAATTATTAATTTTTAAAAATTCAGTTAAAACTACAGTGTTTTAGAACAACAAATACTTAAATTTAGAAATAGGGAAAAAACAGGTATGTCGAAAGTGTGCTTACCCAAAGTTAGAAAAAATCTAAACTATAACACAATATATAATTATAGATACCGTTAAAAAATAAAAGGGCAGACGTCATTTAGCGTTTTACATATATCTGGATTTCAATCCTACACTCTACTTCTCAGGTATTTCGCATTTTTTACATTGGCTGGTTTCCACTTTGCCCGCTTTTTAAAGGGGTCGCATCCCCTGTAAAATAAGAAAAACAAACATAGCTCGTCCTGGTCTTGAACCCGGGCCCGCGGATCAACGAGCAGACGCCATAACAACTGAGCTACGACCAACGCAGTAATTTCGTTGCAAAGTACGTATTTAAGTTGCGTTAAAATATTACCCCCCCCCTCTATTTCTCGAGAACTACGGAAAAATCCGTTGACCATGAGACTAAGGGGCTACTACCCTACAACATACATAAAAATAAACAAAATCTGTCATTTCCAAGCTTGGTACTCCCCTTGTTAGATTTAACTTTCGTAACCTTTTCGGGTTACTCCTTTGTGGAAGCTACATCTTTTTTCAAATGTCTCTAAATTATCAATAAGTTATTGAATTCTGAATCTAACTTGAAACTTGTTCTACAGATTTAATTAATTGAAATTTCGGATGAGCTTTATCTATATCACCATTATAAATTCTGTGTCTTGTCAATTGCCAAGTTATTTTGTTAATACTCTTATCTAAAGGTGTTACACATGCTTTTGATTTATCTCCCTAGGTTGTGACATATTCTGTTTATATCTCAGGTTATCGTATCGTGTATCATTAAACAATTTTGAAATCATGAAAACATAAAAAGTAAGAAATTTTTTTATCTCACCTAATCAATCCCTAATTCATTTAATTTTTGTAGAGCTTCAACATACTGTAAAATCCTTATTAACAAAACAAGCAGATTTTATTACGGAAGACAACTCATTTTGTTTACACTGGTAATGAGCACACAACTATTTACAAGGAAAATATAAACATGACTAAATTTCAATACAATTTCGACGTGCTTACCACCATCTGGTCTTCATATTCCTCAGCATAACATCTTCAATAATATGTAAAAATCCACCTATGGTTGATTATATTATTATGAATTCTTCTCTAATTCCCTGTTCGTTCAAAATTTAAAATAAATTTTCGTTGCATTAAAGTTATTTACAGCAGATTTGGTATGGCTGGAGAATTTCACACTTTGAGAAAAGAAAATATGTAATCAAAAGGAAATTCGAAAGATTGTTACTAATGTTCTTTATTGTTATACAATTGTTCAATTTCTTGGAACATTTTTACAGATTCAGTTGATACAATTAATAATGAAAAGACAATGCCGAAATGAAATTTAAAGAAAATTATTTTGTATCCGTGGTATTAGTAATAATGAATCTTCTACTTAATTCTTTTTTAATCCGTTATCAAGTTGTACTGAAATACTCCCTCTTTTACCAATTTATGTTGAAATAAGAATATAATATTTTCTTCGAGCTTAATCAATGCTCACGCATTTATTGCCGTACTATTCCAAACAGAAAATATAAATTCTATCTATGTATGCAAGAAATGTTTGTATTATACTTGTAAATACTATGTATAGTCGTATGTTCATTTTTCTCGATATAAATTTTAAAATCATATGCAAAACCATAAAATCCATCATTGATTCAAGCAAAAAAGAATGAAATGTTTAGTTGTATCGTTGTCATTGCATACTGTAGCTGAATAAAGCATGTAGTTTTCTGGCTGAAATCATTTTATAAGAATCAGAAAATGTAAATGTAATATAAAAACGTAAATGTAATGTAATTAAAAGGATGCTTTTATTGCAAAATGTTTTTTCCTACAAAGTTTAAGTAAAGTTTTTTGATCGAAAGAGCAAACTCGTCACTTCTTTAATACTGTATTTGAAAATACTTCTAGAACAGGTAGCTGAATATGTTGGGATTTTTCCACCCTCGATTAAAACAACTCCGCCGTTTACATGAAAACGTATCATAAAGAGAGTAAGAAAAAATGAATCATTATCATCTATTTTACATGCGATCTCGCAACTGTGTTTCCCTCTTAAATCCTGATCGGATTTTATTTTTTACAATTTTATGAGTAAATTTTATACATTTGAAAATATATGTTAAGATACACTTAGTATAAAAAGTACCTCGAGAATTTTTTGAATGTGTGAAAATCATCAGAAACTTTAAATAATATTAAAGATTATCTTTAAAATAGAGAATAATGACATTTATAAAACTCGATGTATCTCTGAACATGATTTCGTATGTTTAATAAATAATTCAGGTTGCAACATATAACAATATTTTCTTTCTTAAATATTTATTTTTTGACTTTTTTTTTAACATAATTTTTACGACAATGAAAAATAATCGAAGTAAATGGAGCGATTTTGTAAAATATTTTGTTTTGTGCTATGACTTGAATAATGGTTAGTAATCACATTTTTTTTTAAATATCAAGAATATTTACCCAATGAATTAATAATTTTATTCATTGTGTACGATTTTCTCAATCAATTGTTATTATCACTTTCAAAAGCCTTTCATTTTAATTCAAAGGTATTGTTAATAATTTATCATGAGCACTCTTCTGAAATGTGTTGCATATCTTCATAGTAAATATTTTACCTATAACGATAAATAATTTACAATATGTTTTGTTCATTATGTTTTAAATAATAAAGCAAAGGAGCACTTTTTTAAGGTTCTGAAACAAAATACATTAGATATTCGTAAATACTAGCGATTTCCATTTTGTTAATGCATGTTTTTGTTAATTAAAATTGAGATTCTCTAGACTGCATGTTTGCAACGTCTTATGAATAATTAAATGTGAATAACATAATTTGTAAAGAAACCACATATGTAACTAGTAATATTTCTTTTACGATAACTTTTATTATATTCTTTTTAACATCTACTTACATCAGCTTATATTAATATATATTGATATCTTAAATAAATTATTACTAAAAATTAAACATAAATATATCTCTGAACATATTTCTCTCTGAAATATAAAAATTATTTTTGCTTAGTTAACGTTAACTATTATAATATTAAATCTAATATAAAACAAATAATTATTAAAAGAGAAAAGATTGTTATAAATATAAAACCATATGAATTAACAGCCATTCGAATATATGCTTTTATTTTTAGACTGTGTTAATAGCAATTGAATTAATTGCATAGTTTATGTCGCATGGTTTGTGTCATATCACGTTTTTAAATTATGCTCATAACATTAACTGACATTTTATGAAGTAAAAGATAAAAATTGTTTCTTCAATGATGGATAAAATTATTGTTTTCATTTGTGTGTTATAATGACATTTATATGTGTATATAAATGTGAAATTAACATTTTATGAAAATATTTTTTTTATTTGGGCACCGTGATTTCCTTGAATTAGACACAGAAAATTGTTCTGAATAAAGAATTTAAATAATATCCTTATAACTTATAATATAATTTAAAAAATATATACAATAAAATACAGACATAAAGTTTATCATTGCAAAAAAATAATAAATAAATAAATAAATAAATAAAATAAAAATAAAATAAAAATGTTAACAAAATAATTCATTATAAAGACATCCTTTCATTAATTAGAAGAAATGGGTAATTACAGAAGCTGAATATGTATAAAAAACCACTGTAAAAATATTATACCTGGAAATTTTTAATAAGTGTCATTTTTGTTACAACAAATGTTCTATACACCAATTAAAAACAACTTTTACTTAAGCAAGGTGTCAAATACATGTAAAATAAAATTTCTAAACTTGACATGTTTCGGTTTCAAAGTATAAAACCATAATCATAAGCAAACAAACATCGTCAAAAGTCGGGGTTTTTGACGGTGTCTGTTTGCTTATGAATATGGTTTTATACTTTGAAACCGAAACATGGCAAGTTTGGAAATTTTATTTTACATGTATTTGACACCTTGCTTAAGTAAAATATGTTTTTAATTTGTGTATATGTTTTAGAAAAGGTGAAGTTTTATGTTTTGAAATTTTGAAATTAAAAAACAGTTTTAACAAATGTTCTAGGTAAATTAAAATGTCTTCAATTTGATTTTAAAATCTGCAGTGTTATCACTGTGCTATTACGATGAATTGTCCTGCAGACTGGTGATCCTGTCTCGAAGATTTGGTATTGCCCGGGAAAATAAGTATGTATATTAAGCAATGTGCTAACTGAGGCAATATTTGGATGCAAAATAAAGGTAAGAGTAAAGGTAAAGGCTTTCTCCTAATATACCACTATAGAGAAATTATGACTGTAGTATTAAGAAACATTTGCACGATGTAATATTTCTAGGTTGATCACGGAATCCTCTTTCATATAAAAATGTTTTTTAATGTAGTTGGTGGTATCGAGGATGAAATAAAATGGGAAGATGAATGGCATTTTTTTTTCTAAAGCCACGTCACATATAGGCATATGGAATGAGGTCACGGGACATATGGGCTGCTTTCTTGCTTCAACATTTACCCGCGTCTTTCGTCCATTGGATATATAAGGGACGTTTTCTGATACCAATACGGAGAATGTTTAGTTTTTGTTTTATACCTCATAATGGCGGTGAACTGCAACGCATATGTATGTAACTCCAGATATGTTAAAGGTGGAGGTATAACCTTCCACAGGCGAGTATCTTTTTATTTAAAAAAATGTTCTTCCTTTAAAATAATAATAACAACTTATACTTAATGCAGTATCATTATTTGATAATGATTGGTATTTTCTGCCTTAAATGAAATATATATCAATTTTTTAAACAAAATATTTTACAACGATGGATGTAATCTTATTTGACGTAAATTATATAAGTTTTAAATAATAATACATTATTAGTTTTCGTTTAAACAAATGGGAAGCTTTCGTTTTCTATCTTGGCGACATTTGCTTACGCTAATTTGTAAATGTCCTACCTCATGTAATGTATTTAGATATCTGACTACTACTGCAAGTGGTTGTTAACCATTTCTAGCGTTCAGGTATAAATAATTTTTAAGACGTATTTATGTCTTAAAAATGTGTATTAAAAAACGTTTTTCCGACTAAAGTTTTTCGTGAAATTATCATTATAAATAAGACACATTTTTAAGAATGCTAGTTTAAATATATCGCCAATGTTATAAATTATTGCATTTTATATCATCAAACGACAATTGTTTTCATTATTCCCCAAAAATTAACAAATAATTGTTATACACATAAAATACCAGACCAGTTAATGCTAAGGGTAATAATGGAAAAAATTATAAGCATTAACGTAAATTTTAAAATTTTAATTCATAGTATTATGATGATATAAAGATGACACTGTCTGCTGCATTTTATTTTGAAATGTAGAGCTTTTAAACAATAGAAGAAAAACAGCATTTTCATATTTATTATGAAACGTTTTCTTGTTTTATTTATATGATGCAACATATCAAATGCGAGGATATGAAAGGCTATTATTAACAATGAATTACCGAAATAGTTTGAAAAAGAAAGTGTTTCATTTCACATCACATGCACACACATATTTATGTGTACAGGATTTCCACAAAATGTTGAAACGCGCTTTAATTTTTAACCATTTCAAAATAAGTTGGCAAATTAAATATAAAAAAAGTTTAAAATAAGGTCGAGAAAAATAATATTTTAAATATGTAGTCTCACATCAAAACGTTTTCAAAAAGTTAGACTTTTTAAATTTTATACAACACCGTAGACAAAATTTGTCTATTTTACTAAAATTTTCCTTATGTCTCGACAAGAACATTGCAAAAAGTTGCTGTATATTTCTTTTTGTATTTTCTTTGTTATTAATTATGCATCTAATAAAAATAAGAAGAGAATATTATTATTTTTTACATGGTCTTAAGTGTATGTCAGATACTTGTGTATATATATTCTTCAAAGGAAAGTTTCATATATATATATACAGGGTGATTAGAAAATGAGTATACATTTGAAAAATTAATAATTCACGGAATAATGTAGGTACAGAGGTAAAAATTGAAACACATGCTTGGAATGACATGTGGTTTTATTGTAACTACACAAAAAAGGTTAAAAAAAGGCCCGACAGATGGCACTGAACAGCAAAACGTCAGTGACTCTGCCTGAGAATCGTGTATAAAAGGAGCTGTAATGAGAGAGAGAATCAGATGCACCAGCAATCGCAGCATGTTGACGTTTCCAGAAAAGGCAATGTTAGTGAAGCTCTACTATCAAAATGGGGTATCTGCCGCGATCGACCGACATCAATAGGCATGCTAAAAGACAACATCCAACACCAATTTCTCACCATAACTACAGAAATGCTGCACAGTGCTGTGCACAACATTGTCCCTCGGCTACAGCTATTGTTGCGGTGGACATGATGACGGTGGACATGTTGAGCATTCGTTCTGAAGAACATCGTCCTTACTTTGTCATAATTTGTTATGCTAATTATTGCTTTTGTTATCACACGAAGCGCCATCTGTCGGTCATTTTATGAACTTTTTTCTGGATACAATAAAACCCCATGTCATTCCAAGCATGTGTGTCAATTTTTACCTCTCTACCTACATTATTCCGTGAATTATTAATTTTTCAAATGTATACTCATTTTCTGATCACCCTGTATATATATATATATATATATATATATTATGTTTGGCTTTAATGAACATTCTGTATTGAATGGGAAGGGGGGAGAGAAATCACCAGAAAATTGTATTCAACATATTTACAAACAACAACAACATCATAAAATATGTTTCTATATGGCCTCAAAAATGGTGAAATAATTATGATATTTATTCTGCATTTAAATAATTCAATTAGACAAAACATATTTCATATAGTGACACACCTTTTCAATGTTTTCTAAGTTTGAATTTTGTGCTTAGTAGACATTTCCTTTTCAGTTTGAAAGTAACAAAATATGTGTTTCCCACATAACAAAATAGACTTCGATAAAAATAGAAATATCCTAAAATACTAATTCGTAAAACAAAAAAACGTCCCTAATTAAATTGAGAAGGGAAGAACAGATTCATATAAAATACAGATTGCAAAATTTAAAAAATATATAGATATTTTAGATTTTTGCAATCTGTACTATACATATCTATATATATTTAGCGCGAAATATTTTCACTTAATCCAACAGTGATGAAACATCACCAGTTTTGGAAACCCTTGATGGGAAATATAAAAAAATGATTACACTTTTTTTAATTGGTAAAACGCGTAATAAAACTTTATAAAAAGTAAAATAACCTTTATTAGGCTATTGATATGTTTCGACTCCATCGGAGCCATTATAAAAACAAATAAAATTATTCTACAATTGCACAGTCTATGAAGTTATTATTCGAAACGCTGTCAATAAATATTACACATCATGTTTCAAATTACGCACGTTAATTTTTATTTTTACCTCGGTGTTTATTTCCATATTTGTAACTATTGAGTACAATTTTGGTACGTTGAACGATGCTGCTTCCTTCTTTATATATTGTATTTTTCCGTGTTACGATCTCTATGGTTTCTTTTATAAACGGTAGATGGTATAGATTGGGGGAGAAAATTATCTTACTTTCATTGAAATTTATTTGGATGTTTCTTCTTTATGTATTCGTGCCACTGCTGTGTTTTTTTCTGTTATACATATTATCAACTATATGCTCCTTTATTCTATAACTAAATTTCTGTTTGTCATACCAATACAGCAATTCTTTGATCTGTCTTCTATAACAAATGGTATTTCATACACTGCTGAATAATTCTCAAAATTCATTCGGACAATTTTACTACAAATGATATTCTTTAATGGCTGGAGGGGGGGGGGTGGCTATTAAGCAGATATAATTTGTTATATTTTTATATATAAAATGTATATTACGTTTTCTAATTAAAAGTGTTTTTCACGCATGTTCTTTACATCGGGCAGTATTGTAGCGCTGATAGGAATCCCGGGTTTTTATAAATACAGAAGATCAGTCACACTTTATGGAAACGATTTTCAAAGTTAATTTCTACGCATAACTGACATATTTTTGAAACAAAATTGACTTTGTTGGATAGTTTTGATTTTGGCTATAGCCCTAGCTCGAAATGTCTATGATAATAGAAATTTCTTGTTACAGTCATGTCAATTTTTTCCAATACTTCTTGTAAAACTTTCCAAAGTATTTTCAATGTTCATGAATTCATTTAAACAAGTCAAATGTAGAAAAAGGCTATTGAGGAGGGGGGTGAGGTTGTGTCAGGTGAATTTAGGTGATTTTGCATGCATATATTTAATTAAGACACGATTTTTCTCCGTTTCGGATTCTTTAATTGCTAAATATGCGTCAGTTGTGTTATGGAAGAGCGTTTGGGAGACTTTGTTCATATGAAGCTCAATTAATGTCTTTTTCATAGAAAGTAGAATTTTGTCTTCAAAAATGAGTTTTAAAATATTTTATTAATAATAAAGTGAAATCATCTTAGCTTTACTGCATTTTTTTTACCTTTAATTTAAATTCAAAACAAAATCTAGCAGCAATCATGAAACCTTTTGGAATTTTTTTCTGTACATTCCAAACCCATTTCTTTTTTTTTTCTATTAATTAATAAAAATTGCTCTATTTTTGATACACTCAGTTAAATAAAGCCATGTTTCATCCGGTATTAGGATAAATTTTTATTTATCACCACCTACGTGTTTATTAAAGCAGGCGTTAGAAAGCCCTATCCGCAACACATTGGAAGACTTTGGAAAGTTATCCAAGACATGCTTATTAGAAAATTAATACGATTGTATTAATAGAAATATCGGCTATAATGAAAAATTCAATCGAGAGTTATAATCAAGAGTCAGGGCTATACAGTAGAGAAACATTGTCGCAAAAAATACGGCATATATGTTCAAAAATTAATTATGAAAATCGTTTCCATAAAGTGGGAACGACCTGCTCTATAAAAAACTATTGCATAGCTAAAGTTACTTAGCTTATAAAGTATGACCACATTATAGAATAGGAAAAGTACATTAAACAATCTGTTTCTATCTGAATGTTTTGACTGGTGATACTCCAATACAAATGCCTGAATTTTTATGCCTGAATTTCGGAATATCTAAACTCTTCATCATCGTAATTTTAATTATATATCATTATTATGCAAAACGCATTTGTGTTAGTACTATTTTTTACACTTATGGGCCAAAAAGGTATACATTTACGATTTTTGAAGCTTCAAATTCAGATACTCAGGCATATTAATTTAAGATCTTTTTATTTGAGGTTTACAACATTAATTTATTCATTTTTAATTTAAAATGACATTTATTAAAAAAAACAGGACAACAAATAATTTCTGTGTAAACTCATGCAAAAACGTATTTAACATACGGATATCCAAAATTATTTGAGCAAAAGAAAAGGCTTGTGAATTAAAAAAATTTATAGCGACACTATCAAGAAATGAGGAATTCATTCTAATTCATTCATCAAATCTATTCATGCTCGTAAAATACAAATTTAGGAATAATTCGAAATATAATTTTATAGTTTACATAATTTTTGTAATAAAAAACACCATTAAAAATGTATTAAAATATTTAATACTCCAAAAGCAATTACATACCATACACATTAATACAGATTCATTAGCTAAAACAATTTTTGTTGAAGCAATAAATTAAGTGAATTATAGCACCTGAAGTAATAGGGATATTTTAAATGACCTTAATTTAATTTGCAGAATAGACATCACACTATACCCGAAACAAATTTCTCCAGAGAGTAATTCATCGCAGATTTTTGCCAACTGAATATGAAATTGTTGGTACCTAACTTATGTATAGTACTATAATAAATTTAACAATTTCATATAATCTGCACGGCATACTTTATAAAATTTGCACACGCATTATAAATTAATAG
This sequence comes from Maratus michaelseni, assembly GCA_963931845.1. NCBI lineage: Eukaryota > Metazoa > Arthropoda > Arachnida > Araneae > Salticidae > Maratus > Maratus michaelseni. The sequence goes on along the minus strand of OZ007594.1, from coordinate 143,578,361 downwards.
AAAAGAAATTGATGTATTACTGAATATTCTCAACATGATATAATATAATTTATCAATGAAACAAAAATAAATGAAATTAATTTTTAATTTATTAAAGCAGTAATTTCCTTGTCACAATTGCTTATTGGTTTGATTTATTTAAAGTATTAAGATTACGTAATAAATATACGCAATATTTTTTAATATTATATGTATATTTTTAAAGTTTTAAATATCTATCTACCTTTTTTTTTCAAAACTTTACGGCATAAATTTACCTATGAGTATAGTCACTCCCCAACATTTTATTTCAGTTTAAAAGACATTTTCTTTTAAACTGTTCTCCAAAATAAATACTTATATATAATAATAGTAATAGTATATATATCTTTAAACACTGCGCCCCCCCCTCCCATATAATTGTTCAATCGCTAATTTCTATTTTCTTAAGACAGTGGTTCCCAAACTTTTGGGCTCACGGAGCCCTTTTTGGGAAGAATATCTAAGGCGGAGCCCCTTAACCCCAAGGTACTCTATGGTTTACAAATTAATGTTTTTTATGCCTATGGAACAGAGAAAGATCTGCTGGATAAGAATCCGAACAAGTAGTTTCCAACATGGGGCCAAGGTTCTCAGTTTGGTCCTTTTCTTGATACAGAAGTTCTGAATTCATACTAGAAATTTTGAATATCAAATTTTCTATTATTTAACCCATAATAGTTTTATTTAATATTACTGTTAGTGGACACAATAAATTAAAAATAAGGACAAAAACCACTTTTTGTATTAAAATAATTACTTTTACAATCAAGATATGTCTGCCAAATACAGCAAAAAATACAGTTAAAAATTTTTAGTTTCTGAAAGTTTTTATTAACGAAGAAAACACACTCTTCCTACCCGACCGATGTTCAAGAAATACTGTTAAGGGGTTAATGACATCCATTTTGAAAAAAAAAAATCTTTAGGGATTTTCATTATGAACTCTGAATTAAAGATCAAAATGATAACACTCTCTGGGTCATGCATTGCATTGGGGCTTACATGAAACTATTATTATTTATGGCGAAAACCACACACACACAGAAAAAAAGGTAAGTTGTACAGTTTTCGTTTACAAAGAGAGACTACTGTATAATTCCAATAGGCTACTCGCGAAAAGAAAGAAAAAGCGTAGGCTCAGTCACCCATGAGTAATTAGATAACACGTTCTCGCTGTCCCGCCCACCCCTAATAGAATCATGCAATTACGGATTCTTTTTTCATTGTTATTTACGTTTCTGGTACTTCTAAACATGCAACGAAAATGAATCGCCTCTGAGCTTCTTCTTTTAAACCATTTTTTAAAAATGCATTTAGAAGCATACCACCGTTTTAGTGTTTAAGTGGGCAGGCAAAATCTATAACCTGAATTGTTAGGTGCAGCATCGTTCACTTTTTTTGGATGTTTTATTTGAAGTGTTTATAGCTATTAATTATAGTTTTAAAAAAAACTTTCTTTCACCATTGTTATTGCCTCAAAATAGATATATGGTTAAAAACAACACATGTTAAAAGAACTGAAACAAGTAAAAAAACTTTACTAACAAAACGGGATATATGGGTGGGAATAAATTTATATCAGGGCTGTTACTCATTGAGGAAAAGTATAAGCAAGGGATGGAGCTGAGCAAAAGTTTAGATTGTTAGTGTGATGACAAATGTAAAGAACCAATATATTTCTTTAAATTGCTACAGCCTTTTTCCTGATAGGAAAATGTGGCATTATAACATAAGGATCCTAGCCAATGCTGAGACGAATTAAAACAAAATTTTAAAGAGTTATAAAGTGATACAAGGGTTATTAAGTGATACAAGATGTTAAAAAAATGCGTTTTAAACAAAATACATTGCTTTAAAAATTATGTAAAATTATGTAAAACAGCATAGAAAAGTTAAATAAGTAGGAATTAATAAAAATAAAATAAACAGATTAAAGGAATTAAAGTTACTTAAAGAAAAAAGAAAACTAAATACACAACGTATACAAATATTAAACGAATCTAATGAAGGGTTTATTAAATGATACAGGATGTTACAAAAAAGAGGCGTTTTAATCGCCAAACATTGTTATTATGAAAAACGGTATAGAAAATTTAAATATACAAATAACATAAACAGATTACAGAAATTAAAGTTATATAAACAAGAAATATATATACTCAATATACACAAATGTAAAATGAATCTAATGAGGGGCTTTAAATGATAGAAGATGTTATAAAAAATATGTTTTAAGCGACAAACATTGTTTTACTATGGAAACAGTATAGAAAATTTAAATAACTAAAATTAATACAAATAACGTAAACAGCGCCTTTGCTCTTTCGATTCACGTAGTGAATTCGATTTAGAATACTATTTTTTGTAGCTTATTTTGAATCGAATTTTTAAAACACATTAAATGCAGAAACATAAAATAAAGTAGTTCAAACCAAAAATATTATATAGAAAATGGATACATCCATAATGCAAATTTTTATATGACTTAAATATATATATATATTATAGTATTTTTCAACCCAGTGATAAATGTATTTATTTTTGACACACACACAAATTTCAACATACTTTCGAAAAAATTTTCCTTGCAATATGCTAATTTCTTTAATGTTTTGTTTATTTTCCTCGTTTTGTTTATTTTCCTGTAAAGTATAGGTGGAGCCCCAAGGGCTCCGCGGATCACACTTTGGGAACCTCTGTCTTAAGAATTTTTTCCAATGTCAAAAATGTTTCAAATGTTGTTCTTCATCATATGCAAATCCATTTATGTTAAAATAGATATATTTTAAAACAGGGACGAAATTAAAATTAATCTACAGCACTTGACTTTTGTCCTACCTTGTGTTACATTTTCCTCGATTCATTAAACTCTGTAAATCGGATTACATTTTAAATTAATCGTAAAGTTTTCATTTGAAATCTGCGAAAGCATTTAATCCTAATTGAAAATGTTGTTGAATATAAATATAAAGTTGTAAATATTTATTTCTATATATACCATATATATATATATGAGATTGCATTAATACTAATACCATCGCATATGAGAGTAAAAAGTAAAACTGTCAAGTATGTAGTTAAACCTTTACGTTCTAATTATCTAACCCATTGCATTCTAATTATTTAACTATTTCTACTAAAATTTACTGTTTCGAAAAAGCAATTAACATTTTATTAGTACTATTTTTATTTTAAATATTCGTGGTATCTTCTGATTAAAATTATTGTAGAAATATACTATGTCCGTTATATATTTTTTTAAATAAATGGTAGTCAAAGTTTATTTCTGAAGTAGTAGAAGAAAGAAGCGTTGTCGAGTCACACTCCACAACTGAGTGCAAATGATATTGATCTTTGCACTGTTCCCAGTGGACGACTTATTGGTTTTCATTTTTGTTTATTTGAACCAGGTATTTGAGAAAGTTAAATTCGCCTTATTTAATGACAGATAAAATCATTCAAAAACAAACCGAATTATGTCATTTCAAAAATAATATAATAATATAATAATATAATCAAGCCATCTGAATTAAAATAAATTAGCCCACTGGCAACACAGTAACTTTCACTCTCCCGATTGGCCCATTTATATATTTTTTTAGTTTGTTCTGATACATTTTATATAATTTCGGATTTATAGTACTAATTTAAGGTCTATAGTTAATAATATAGTCCATTCTAACTGTTTGAATGAATAGAGTTTTGTTTGAAAATTCCTCATTGAGATATTAAATACGTTATATATATAAACAAGTTTATTTAAAAAAATTTAATGGATTCCAAATATATTAATTTGTTTTCCTCCATGAGAAGCGCTCATACTACTATTGTAGTATTAACATATTTAGAATGATATGTGTAAAATGTAAAATGTATGTAAAAGTTAAGCTGGTGTTGTCAGTGTTTCATATAACAAATCAAACTAATTTTTATCTGAATGATTTTAGTTTAAAGATCGGTTAATATATTATTCAGTTAAATATAACAAAATCAATAAATATTTAAATAATTAAAAAAAAACATTATAATACTTTTTTTATATTATGTAATCATAACACTATTCTACTTTTTACATATGCTAATTTGTGAAAAATAAAGAAAATATATGTAACAACTATGACGGTATTATGAGAGCTTCATATGGACAAAAAGGAAAATTCATATAATTAAATCATGTACAGGGTGATTTTTTTAAAGTTGTGAAAGTAAAACCCTATAACAAAAGAGCCACTGAACCAAATGACCTAAAATTTCACCAGTATGCTCCCAAAGCAATGGGAATTTTTTTGGCGTGGTTAAAAAAACTTAAAATCGCACCGACAGATGGCGCTGTACATGCAGTAAAGTCGGGAGACGAACTTGCGCCCGAAACACGCACATTGTCGATAAAAACGTGAAGTACCCACACCTCGTATTTATTATTCTACGGAAATCCTGGCAATGACTGTGCCATTGACTGTGCGTTGTTAGTGAAACTGTATTATCAGAATAATGATAGCGCAGCAACTGCTCTTAGGAGATTTAGGACACTTAAGAATTTAAGAAAAGGTCCAATGACGACAGAGGGCCTACGGAAGATGGATTCTCAAAGTACCGTCCATTGTTTTTCTCCCACAGGCGATATTCTTTGTTTCTGCTACCTTACAGCGCCATCTGTCGGTGCGATTTTAAGTTTTTTTAACCATGCCAAAAAAATCCCCATTGCTTTTGGAGCATACTGGTGAAATTTCAGGCCATTTGGATCAGTGGTTCTTTTGTTATAATGTTTTACTTTCACAACTTTAAAAAAAAATCACCCTGTACATTACAATTTACTGAATAAACACATGTTTCATTGATCTTGTGCAACACATTTAACGAATCTGTAAAAAATAATCATTCAAAAAGTCTGTAAAAGAAAACCCCAAATTTATAGCACTAAATTAATCAAACAACTTAGAAAAAAAAATGAATGTTCATCATATTGGTGGACAACAATTAAGACTTATCTATCCAACTTAAAAAAAAAAGTTTATTTTCAACAATAATTAATAAAGAGTTGTAGATACTCCAATTTTATGCCTAGAATATTAAAGGATATAGCAGGTAAATATATTTATGTTTCAAATCTCAAAATTGCAGTATACGTATTTAATACATATCCTATTATACACATATATTAGAGACAATTAAGCTATTTTAGTAATACATAAATACATAATTTTAAAAAAAATTATCTGAGATTGAACATTAATTTTAAATTTATGTAATACACGTAAAATGTATCTTTAATAAACATTTCAAAATTTTTAAGTTTGATACAATTTTTGTATGTAGATGAGCCACTGAGAAACATTGATCATAAATTAGTACACATTATTACTAATCGATTGAAACCAATTATATTTATATACAATGATATGGTAGCTTCAAAGGCAATAGGTGATGTTCTCCTTTCCTGGCAAATGTACATCTAACTTTTATCACCCATTTATCACGACGCAAATGTAAAACAAGTGGGTAAGTGTGATCGAAGATGGCACAAAGGGTTTCGTTTAATATTCCTTTCAAAACACTTTATCCTTTCTTTAATAAATCCAAAAAAATTTCATTTTTCAAAATCAAAACAAAGTCATGTTTTTTATAAAGTAAAAATTTACCGTTCTATTTTTCTCGTTTTTTCGAAAATCTGAACCGGTCCGATAGCAGGCTGAGCCCGCTATTATACTCTGTCATAATAATATCTGTCATATGGACTAAATGCGATATTAAAAAAATCAATTTCAAAATTAAACATGTTGTACAGAGACTCTCAAAATGTTAAAAAATATGAATATTCCCATAATCGGGTTTTTATCATAATTCAATATGTTCCTTAAACTCATATAATGTTATAATCACTTACTGACGTCATATTTACTTGCTTTCTCTATTACTCGTATTGATACTCTCTTTGTATTATTCTCAAACATTTGAAAACGCCCGTTAAACTTACAATATGATGTCAGATTAATTTTCTTTTTAATTCTCTAATGACATCATATTAACCTGCTTTCTGTACTTACACATACTCATACTCCTTGTATTATTGAGGAATGTTTGAAAATTTCCGTTTTATTACCGATATGATGTCATATTAATCTTTTTCAATTGGTGAAACTTTTTATTTCGTTATCATTTTTCACGTGGAAATCTTTCAATAGAAAATTTATTATTGCAGAAAGAATTTTATTGTGTATTTTTAATTGTTGGCAACCGCTATGACGAAAAATGTTTAAATTTAATAGGAAAATACTGTTAGAATTTTGTTTTTTTTATCTCTCTATACTAAAATTATACGATTTGTTTAAATTTTATGATTTTCAGCTTCGTAGTAGGTATTCAGCTATAAGTACACAAAATTTGCAGTCTGAAAGTTATATAGTTTCTGAGAACCGAGTCTGTGACGGACAGACAACTTTGCGGGGCGAATAGGGTTTCGTGAGATAAATGAACCCATAAAAATGAAAAGGAAAGTTGGAAAAAACTTTCCCACTTTGCTCAACCATCTTATTAATAGATAAATAATAAGAAAAATTCCCATTTTCGGTATATCTTGACCATAATCCTATCAAATTTAGCGGTACCCGATCTATAAATAATAAAAAAACAGTTCTATCATTCATCAAACATTTTCTCTAAGAATGGAATATTTTCTGCCTAATGCTAAATGCATGACTGCTCACAATTTAGGCAACGCCCTACTTCCGGTGCCTCAAATTATTATTAATCGTTTGTATTTTGTCCATTGGAATAATATTCAAATAAAAAAGGATTTAAAAAATTATTTTTAATACAAAAGAAAAAAAGGCGTTTTTTCGAAATGTGAAACTATACGTGTACACACACAAGAAATTACATTCATGCACCCACATCTACACTTACACACACTCACCCACATACACATAATCCCAAACACGTTTCCACATAGGGCCGTACACACAAACACAAACACACTATGACAACTATACACACTATCACAAATACGTTTCTTCCTAGGGTCTTACACGCAAAAAATGCTCTCTTACAGACACTGCACACATTCACATAATCAAAAACAGGTTTCCACATAGGGTAGTATGCACACACATATTACACCAACTTCCAGGCACACACACACATTCACATAATCAAAAACACGTTTCCACATAGGGTGGTATGCACACACATATTACACCAACTTCTAGGTACACACACACATTCACATAATCAAAAACACGTTTCCACATAGGGTAGTATGCACACACATATTACACCAACTTCCAGGCACACATACATTCACATAATCAAAAACATATATATATATATATATATATATATATATATATATATATTAACTGTAAACAAAATAACTCTTAGCAAAATATAAATGAAAGAAACACACAAATAAAAAAAAATATCCGTGAGTCAAACAAATCTCAAAATTTTAATTAGACGTGTATTGTGTTATTTTTTACGCATTTCATTTCTTATAGCTAAATAACGTTCTACAATAACATGCAAATTTCGAGTCAATTTTTTTTTTCACGAAAAGTTTACGAATTCACGATTCAAAATGCTTTGTATGCGTTACCAAACACGCAAAAGCAACAGTCACGCAAACGGATATGTAGTTCACAATTTTTTTTTTAAATGATGACAGCAGTATGATTAAATGCATGTTCATGTGTTTATATTGCTTTAAAAATCTATTTTAAATAAAGTTAATCTACATAATCTTATTTAATCATCTAAAGTTAAAGAATATGGAAATAATAAATTATGGAAAAAATAAATTGAGATGTTGACATTGTTAACAAGTCATTTTAGTGCTAGAATATAACAATTAAAAGTACATTGCACCAGATAATGTAGTTGAGAAAATAGTTGTATAAATGCCAACAAAAATATAAGTTATATGTCGCTACATAATATAATTAGTGGTTCTAAGTATATTTTTATAAGTTGTATTAACTTCAATTTCATAGCGAAATAACTATGAGAGTAAGGGTTTCGTTCATGTACCCTAATAAAGTCTATTCGGTTGCTCTGCCAGTAACATGACTTTGCAGACTAAGATATATGATCTAAATTGTTAATATTAGTCAGTCGTGAATAAAATGTCACTTGCCGCTAAAGCGCAAAAATGGAGGGAGTGAGAACTAAAATAACCAGACTCCATTTCCAAGTCATATTTCTATAAATAACACCTGAAGAGAGATAGTTTGAACCATTGGAATTTGCAAGATGTCTTGATAGAAACGAGCAGTAGTAACCTGTTCCATTAGTTGTGCTAAAACATACATTTGTACCGCTTGGCAATCAGTTTAATTTTTGGTGGCAATTTGATTCAGAAGTGCGGGATACATATATTTGTGGATTCATATTGGTATTATCTCATCTTTCTAAAATTTAACTATGCTGGTAAAAGCTTCAATAAAAGTGTGAAACAAATGGCGTCAAAATTGGCGAAATTAGGTTTTAAACTTTTTGATATTAAAAAAGAAACATGAACTTCTTACTTTTTAAAGGTTAGTGATTTAGTTTACTAATCGATATTAAAGGGCCGATGCGCCAAATTGGTGTTGAATAGGAAGTCGAAAAATTGGAACTTCTTAGAGACACTTCTAAAACCGGTCTTGAAACTGCTATTTTACACCGTAGAAATTTTTATGCCTCTGTATACATTTTTCATTCTGTACATCATAAAGAATGCTATGTAAATCAGGAATTGTTCCTCGCACATATAAAAAACAATGGTGGTTGTTGATGTATGATTTTTTGAGATCCTAGATTATTGTGTATGTGTGTTAGTCAACAGATTACCTATAATGAGTTTTATTTGTGAGTGAGACAATTTGGATAAGGTAAAACCTGGGGTAAAAATAGTGGCCATTAAAAAAAATCTCTTAATCCTGGATGCAGAAACATTTTATGTAAAGGTCTTTCCTACCACAAGGAAAATTCTGTTGCTATCATTTCACATAAAATTTAGCCTTTGAAGCATTTAGTACATTAGTAGTCAAAAAATGGCAATTAATCTAAACAGCTATGTGGTATATCCTCTTGCTCATCACAAAATAAGACAGTTTCATGTAACCGGACAAACGAAAATTTATGTGACAAAACGTTTCTACTTATGATGAATACATTCGAAAAGAAAACTTCGATTTCTTTAATTATTAAGTTAATTATTAAAATCATTATTAATTTTTTGGATAACAATTATACACAAATAAAAAAAAAATATCCGTGAGTCAAAATCCTGTCATGGGTAATGGGTCTGTCCGTGAGTCAGTCCTGGCCATGTAGTGACATAGTCGACTGTTTCTTTTTCTTTTTACAAACTTTAATATAGTTAATAAGTTTAAAAGTTCTTATCTCGGCTGCATTCGAGCCAATCTTGATGTATTCATTGATAATTGAGATACAGCGTACTCCAACACATTAAAGAGATAGAAAATAGATATCATATATATTTCAATGTCAGAATGATAGCATATTTCTGCTGGAATGTGCATCGCAATAATGCAAAGTCATTGCATCAGAGAAAAACATAGCGAACCAGATTTACCAGCAAAAGAAAAGAAAGCATAAGGCATTTGAGTATAAAAAAAATATATGCATTTAAATTTACTATAATGCTGTCTGTAAATTATAGGTATTCAAAACATGTCCCGCGGATCAAGTGTGGCCAGCTTAGAGTATTTCAGTTCTAACCTCCAGCTCATTTCAAATATTAGGAAACAAATGCGTTTCGCGGCAACAAAAAAGAGTATCGAATTTCTTCTTTAGCGCAGATATCTTCTTTAGATAAAAGATTATGAACAGAATGGGAAGCAATCGCTATATATTTTCCATATCAACACAAAAGGAATCGCTCCTTGCACAGGTTTGAAATGTAAGAGACAATCATATATTAAATTATTTGACTTGTCTGTGTAAAAACAATATACTCAATACAGTGAATCACTTTAGTTTGAATTATATCCTGGTGTACTAGATGTGTACTGTAAAAATTATACATATATCCGTTTTGCGGTTGTCGAGAAAAATGGGAGCATGTGTACGTACATACTTACATACACTCATGACGATCAAAAACAGAAGATTTTTATTTTTTAAGTCGTTTATAAAAGCTGACCTGTGCCAGAGAAAGTCATTGAAAAAATTTCTTTTGTACGAATTAAACACCATCGAGATAATGTTTGGAGTTTTGGGAATTTTCAAAGTTTTCAGTCACCAATAACGAAAATATGCATTTTCAGCACCGCAGAAAATTAATTTACTTCACGGTATCAAACATTTGTCTGTTTTGTGTAAGTAAATGGGATTTTTAAAATGTCCTTTATAAAAGCGTATAACAGTTTTCTAAATATAACTTATAGTAATTATCCATCGCTTCATCACATTTTAAAGGAAACAGTGCTTTAAATTGACACCAAAATATATCTTTATTATTAAAAATATGAAAAAACCGTATTTGCTGCGAGGTACAACATCTGCATGTGTGACTGAATGGTATATAGCAATCGATCCTTGTTTATTATGCAAAAAGTGCATGTCTCGACGCATAATCACATTTAAATATTTACAATAATAATTTTGCGATAATTTTAGAATAATTATGGCAGATATCCCAGTTTTCTATTTTTTGCATCCTTTAATGCGGTTTTACTTTAAATACAGCCATACAATAACAACAGAAAAAAGTTTTCTTATCTTGATAACAAAACAAAGTTTTATTAAAACACTAAAAGAAAATCACAGAATATTAAATATTTACTATTCTTTAATGAAATAATTTAGGTGCTAGCTAAAATTTACTTACTCATTTTTGTTAAAACAAGAAATAAGAGCCATGCGTGAAGAATACATTATAAAACACTTTTCCAACACTTCCAGAATACTTTACACTCCACATATTAAGCTTATTTAATTCATGCTAAAACACGCTTAAAACTACTGAAATCCCACTTCCAAAAATTATTATCCATAAACAGCCGTGTATCCAGTTTAGTACGTGGCACTGTATGGTTTTATTTACATCCATGAAATATCCATTAGTATAATGTATATATTTCAGCTGGAAAATGCATAACTCAATTAAAAACCACCTTCAATTATTTCACGCTCATATTCAGTAAAACGTACGGATTATTTTGTATAGGACTGTAAATTATCTATTCCACACAGTATGTAAAATTTAGTTGAACTTAAAAATGCATACCATATCTGAAAACGCAAATCCATCAATTACCGCTAATAAACAGTATTTTGGATACAGTGCTGTATACGAAGTATTTTATGTGTCCTTTTAAATGAACGATAAATACTATGCACGTCATACTCTACAGCAAGTATCTTGTAGTAAACCTCATTATTGTATCCCAATTTCAAAATATTTGCTATAGTATAACATAATTTAATTTAGCTGCAAACACTTACTACCCGTAGAGCATTATGTAACGAAATTTTTTGTGCGGCCTTGTAAATGAATGATGAATGTTTTGCATCTCATATTCTGCAGAAGGCATGTTTTAGTGCACTTCATAAGTGCATGTAAATTTCGTTATGTGTGAAATAGTGTAACATTATCAAAACGGAATTGAAAAGTTTTTCCCATTGCCAATAATGTAACGGAATAGTTTTGCATGTGCCTGCAAACGAACTAGAAATGCTACATACTTCATTGTCAAAAGCGATTGTGCTATAGTAAACGTAGATAACATGTATAAATTACTGGGCTATTCCAGTATATTTATAAGTGTTAGAGCGGGGCCAGGCGGCCAGAAGGACAGACAAACTAAAGTCATAAATACTTTTTACACTATGTTGGAAAGTTTAAAAAATAATGGAATATTTCTATTTATGAATTATCTAAATCTGTATTGTATTTTTTGTAATGAGAAATTAAATATTAAAATAACACAATATTTTGACAATAATATCTGGAATATTATTTACATGTATCATGTGTAAGTAGATAATAATGAACATTTTATGTATACATATTTTTTTTCAAGTTATCTCTCCCAGATTTCATGTTTACTAGTACATACAAAGTCGAGTTGGGACTCCGCGAGAATATAATACACTCTTGGTATTTTAACCTTATTTATGTGAATTTTAACTTCAATATATAATAATTTTTCCGTGTTTTATTAAGTTAAGTTTATAATTTATTCTTTCAAAAATTATGACATTTATAAAATGTTTTCGCTGGTTTTCTCTTTTGTTTCAGATAAAATGTCACGATTGTTATTAGTTTCACCATTTGTTTATTGTTCAGCAACAATGTCATGCGGAAGAATATTGCAGTGCATTTTGTGTGACGTTGTTGTGACATTCATTTCCACAAAACCAATCGCACAGCATTTTCTGCTTGTATAATTGAAAGGAAAACAAAATCACATCTTCACATAAAATATGCGGATAAGCTATAGAGATAATTGGAGCAAAATCGGAAATATGCAAAGATATGATGCACGCAAAGATTGTTAATCGATGGTGGTATATTTTATTAGGAATTGTAAAATAGGGAATTTTTCAACAGAATGACTAATGATGAAGAAACAGAACAACAGTAACTGAGGAAGCCTCGGACGGAGAGGTGAAAATATTTTTAAATTTTTTTATACATATTAACTAGATTTAGTGAAGTTTTAAAGTGCTTGTAGAAGCTTTTAGACATGTGAATGTATTTTTATGTGTTTTTAATATAAAATAATGTATGTTGTAATAGGTAGTATAGAGAATAATTGTGCGGATAACTTTCGTAGTGCAAATGTCATTCAATTGCCTTGATCGATGAAAAGGAAGAAAGGAAAATCATGCCTCAAGCATAGATTAAGAATCACTTTCCCACGCATTCATAATATTATAACAAAACTTCACCATTTAATAAATTGAAAGATGAAGTCTAAGTAAACAAATTGAAAAACGCATAACACATTTGAAAACACAATTTCGGCAATTACCATCTACAGTCGGAAAATTATCCGAATTATTTTGTGTACTCTGTATATGATCAATATATGGAATCTGTATATGATATATTTGTATATGTACTACAAAGCATAAAAAAAAATAGTTCAGGTAGGAAATACATCAAACAGTTGAAATTTTTCCATAAGCCATTTCCATCAATAAGCAGAAAATTATTCGAATTCTTTTTGTAGCCCTGTATATCATCTACAGAATTTATATACATCGATAAATATGCAAAAAAGAATTGTTAAATTAAAAAACGCATGAAAAAAATTAAAACACACTTCAGCAATTATTGCTCAAAGACAGTACTGTAAACGAATGCTTTTGTATTTCCCTGCAGATAAACAATAAATTCTATGAACACCATATTCTACATTAAGCATCTTAGAGTGCACCGTAGTGACGTATATCAATTTCAATATATTTGAAACAGTGCAACAATATTAAAATATACTGCAAACGGTTTTTCCCATTATCCATAATGTAACGGAATTATTTTGAATGCTCCTGTAAACGAACTATTAATGTTACACATTTCATTTTCAATACCGAACATGCCATGGTAAACCCCAATAATATACAGGTGTCCGAAAAGTCTAGAAACGGTCAAATAACTCGAGAAACATACATCCGATTGAAAAACGGCAAAATATATGTTCAATATTTTTGAAAAATCTATTTAGTAACATGAAAATGCCCCCCCTCGGGGGGAAAGGGGGCAACTTTAAAATCTTAAATGATGACCCCCTATTTTATTGCAGATTCGGATTCTACGGGAAAAAATACGTAACTTTTGTATTGACCATTTTCTTCGAAACATTGTAGATGGCGCTGTAATTGAGTGCAATGCTGTGAGAAACGTTACCATTGCAACGGCTGGAAACGCTCGAATAACTCGAGAAATATACATCGTATTGAAAAACGGAAAATGTATGTTCAATAGTTTTGAAAAATCAATTTAGGGATATCAAAGTTGCCATTTTTAAAAAATATTAAACACGTATTTTTCCGTTTTTCATTCTTGTGTATATTTCTCGAGTTATTGGAGCGTTTCCAGACATTGCAACGGTAACGATTCTCACAGCATTGCACTCAATTATAGCGCCATCTACAATGTTTCGAAGAAAGAGTTCAATGCAAAAGTTACATATTTTTTTCCGTAGAATCCGAATCTGCAGTAAAAAATGGGGGATCATCATTTAAGATTTCAAAGTTGCCCCCCTTTCCCCCCGGGGTGTAAATTTGGGGGGAAACTTTCATATCCCTAAATAGATTTTTCAAAAATATTGAACATGCATTTTGCCGTTTTTCAATTTGACCGTTTCCAGACTTTTTGGACACCCTGAATATAAATTACACGGCGATTCGAGTATATTTGCGCGAATTAGAGCGTGGACCAGAAAAACCAAATTCATAAACACTTTTCAAGTATGTCGGAAAGCATTAAAACATAATGTGAAATTTTTTTTCTCTAGTCGTTCCATATTTGTGTTATGTAGTAATGAAATGGTACATACGAATTAACCTAAGGTAATAAGAACAAGATATATGCGGGATATGTTTAATGGGTTAGAATCTTAATAGCCGTCATTAATAAATGTTTGAGACTGATACAATGTTGCAGATGCTACTCAATCATCTTAGAAAAAGATACAGAGTAATACTTGTTGTTAAAATGTCGTAAAGTAAACTTTTTTTTAAAGAATTGAAGTAAACAAAAATATTACGTCTGAACTTATTTATATTTATATTAAAATCATTAAAATTACAGACATTACATTACAATTACATACAACATTACCCGTAAGGCATGGTGACGTCACGGCGACGTCACTGTGAAGTCACACTGTGACTTTGTGACCGTCGTCGTGACGTCAAGTGACGTCGATGTGAAGTCATTGTGACGTAAATGCGAGGTCGTTATGGCCGTTTTCAAGGCTTTCTGTGACTTCACAATGTGACTACTTTGTGAAGTCACCGTGCGACTTAAATGTGAAAAATGTGACGAATCTGCATCGGATAGGGTGACCAGATCTTACCCGAATCCTATACGGATTGTTCGGATCAAAAATTTTTTATGGTTCAAGTTTGTGACGTTTGTGACGACATTGCACCGGGTCGGGTGACCAGGTTTCACCCGAATCCAATCCAGAAACTTCGGATCGATCTTTTTGGATTTGTTTGGCTACAGAATAGATTTAGATTAGTTGTCGTGTAACCTGATTTTCGTGAACCCGATCTGACCCGCGTCGGGTATAATGTTTTTACTGTAAGTCTTGTTTGGAATAGAATCTTGCATACGACCGAGTAACCAGATTTTATCAGAAATTGTGTTACGATACAATTTCTGATGTCGGCTCGGATCTAGAGTCATACACGAATCCGGTTATATACTTCTTGAACATGATTGAATGTCAACTTGAACATGAATGATGAACTATATTTTGATTCAACCCGTATTCTTATCCTAACCCAACAACAACAACAACAACAAATGTGTAAGCCCACAACCCGACCGAACCTGATAAATGATTTCGCATAGATTCGGATAACAAGATTTCACCAAATACGGATAAGATCGACGATAAGGATTGGATCGGCAATCATTTTTATTGATGTAACTCGTATTCAAATTAAAACTTTGCATCTGATTGAGAAACCGGTTAACACGAAACTTTCTGACACATTTATGAACAAACTTTTAAACGCATGGTACTTGCATGCCTGATTATTAAAGCTATTTGGAATGAATAGCGTTTTCCATTTTTAGATAAATGTAATACTTAAGATCAATGTCGGTCACGTTTTACCCGTTTCTGACGCTGCGCGTCGGAAATTTGGTTCAAAACACCGACTTTGATAGTGTTTTCTGAAACATCATCTGCCGTTACCAAAAAATGGATAACGCCATTCGATTATATATAGGGTAGATGTGCCAGTAATGGACACCCTTAAGGAATTTTTTAACAATTATTTTTTAATTAATAGTTATAATTGTTATATTCAACATGTTTTAATATTATATTACTCTACCAACAATATTTAACCATGCTCATAGTCACATTTCCCAATGTGAATCTAAATTTAATTGTAAATAACAGAAATAAATCAAAACACGCTAATCTCCAGTAATGGACACCTCACAAAAAGTAATAGATAATTGATATTATGATTGCATTTAAAACTAGAATTTAAAGATAGCATATTAATGAAATAAATAAAACTGAACTGTTATTGGTTATTTTTTTATAAACCAAAAACATTGAAGGTGTCCCATTACTGGAAGGCGGTCCATTACGGGCACATCTACCCTTTTCTGAATAAGAACACCTGTCAATTTCATGTATTTCCGAATAAAAATGAATTCATAAATATGGTAGAAATTAGCTATTTTGGATTTGAGAACAACTTTAAAGAAAATATAAGTATACATTTTCAAATAAACATTCTGAAAAATTTATATTAGGAATCAATTTAAATAATAGATATACCTATTGTGCGATATTATTAAATAATAAACATTGTATCAAGCAGTAAAACAGTTTTCGTTGTAAATGAAATATAGAACTTAAGATCATAAATGCCAAAAAAAAATTATATATTTTTTTCTTTAGAAATTATTTTATTTATAGTTTTTGATAGAATACTAAATGCAGAACTTAAATATCAATTTTTACAGTAAAAACATTCGATAAAACAGCTGGAAAAATTACCTTAACTAAACAGTTATTTTATTGTTTCATCAATATTTATTATTTTTGTGCATCTAACATTGACATATCTCGACAAATAAATTATTCAATGCATTAAAATGTCACATTTTTTTTCAAATATACCGGAAAATTATTTCTGGAAACCTACACTAGCAACGAAATTATTAAATTGCAAATCAAATATTAATAGTTTTAAAAATTGCAATGTTTTTAATTATAATGAATAACTAGGAAAATTGAACTAAGAAACGCAAAACATTAAATAAATTCCTCCTTTTACATAACACTTTACATTTAGAATACATATTGTTAGTAAATACTTTAAGCTTTTTTCCAAATAGTCTATTTAAAAAAATTTAAAACATTAAAGATAAAATTTAATACCAGTGATTTTTTAAAAGAAAATTTAAACATCTTAACTTTTAAATAATGCAATATTAAATGTACTAGTGCTAAACATGCACTATTAACAAAACTGCGAAGACATTAAAAGTTACCTGCTGATCTATAGGTAAAGGTGTTACTATTGAATGCTCCTTATCTGCTTCCCTTTCATTGAAAAATTAGACTGCACATCCACTACAATAATTTTCAAATTATTCCAGCAGAGAGGTGTGTTCATAGATCTGAGAAATCAAATATCACCCAGGCCTTATGAACGCACCCGGCTAGACACAGGGATATGTTAAAATGGATGGTTTACTTTAAAATGGAGATTGTTCACTTTAAAACGTTAATTTACTTACACAGTATAAATCTACAAACTTAAAAGAACGCAACACACGCTAATCCTATCCTAACTTCGAATGAGAAAAAATCGTCTGCCTTCAATATGCGCGCGCAGTATTGTTTAAACACAACAAATAACAGCTAGCAGATGTTTCCAACTTTACCGCAAATGGTATAGGAAGAAAATAATTTAAATAAAGACATTTCAAAACCTTTATAATTTATATGGCTGAAAAATGAACTTCTAATGATGCTATAATATTCTTTTTTTATATGAGAGAGTTTTGTATTCTTAGAAATAAGCTGTGAAAATTTACATTTTTATATATTTTTTAATCCATTGCATTTGCTTTAGACGTCAAAAGTAAAGATAAATTTTAAATAATAATTGATTTAATAGGCTTTATAAAGTAATTTCGATATAAATTTAAATTGCAATCAAATTTCCTAAGTACAATTTTTTTATTTTTTACACTCTATCGGAAAGAGCAATATATTTAATAGAGGTGACATCTTACTAAGCACTGGCCAGTTTTGGATAAATTGCTATAGGAATGACATATACTTTATAACATGTTTTTAATTCATTTTTGCTCGGAAATACACGAAATTGGCTCGTGTTTTGTTCAGAAACTATGTTATTGAAAAACCTTTTCCATTTTTTGTTAACAGCAGAAGATCTTTCAGAAAAGAATGTCAAAGTCGGCGTTTTGATTTGAATATCCGACGTGACAGTGAAAGACAGGAGAAAAACTGGTCGTCAGGTGACACGAGTTGCTTATAACTCGATAAATAACTAAATTTATATTTAAGGATTTTTACCTGTGTATTATATAGTATATTTTGTTAAATTTCATGAAAATGGTAATGAAAATTGTAAAAAATTATCTGCCTCATATATGTAGACAGATATTTATTTATTATTTTATTTTGGAAATACTCAATATATTTAAATAGTGTGTGACAATATTTTTATTAATGATTTAGGTACATGACATAATTCAAATCTATATTTTATGAGTTTTTTTTTCAAATTCACTCTCCTATCACACCGTGAAGTCACAGAGTGTTGGCATTTTGGTTATAGATTTTACGTGACTTATGTGACTTGCAGTGACGTCATTGCAACGTCCCAAAAATTTCTAAAGCTGTCAAAAATAATTTTCTTTATGTTATAAGATGTTCTAAAGTTTATTTTAAGTTTTCTTTAGATCTCCAAGACGTTCACATTTTGGTCACAGTGTGACGTTACAAAGTGGTGGCATTTTGATCACAGATGTGACGTGACGTACGTGACTCACATTGACGTCACAATGACGTCACTGTGACTGTGCATGCTATGCGGGTAAAAACATATTAAAATTGGACATTTCGGGTTTACATGAAAATCCCTCATCAGCAAAAATTTTTCTTAACCTAAGTCACAAGAAGTTCTAAAACATCAACTCATAGAAAATACAACGCATCAAAATGTCGAGGCCAAAGTTACAGTTATATTAACACTGAGTATTCATTCAGGATTGCACCTGCTAATATATACGAAAACTACAGATTTACCTCTTAACGAAGCAGGTGCAATCCCGAATGAACACTCCGTGTTAATATAATCGTAACTTTGGCCTCGACATTTTGATGCATTTTATTTTCTATATGTTGATGTTTTAGAACGAATTGTGACTTACGTTAAGAAAAATTTTTGCTGATGAGGGATTTTCATGTAAATCCGAAACATCCAATTTTAATATGTTTTTAATGTTTTATGTAATTGTAATGTAATGTCTGCAATTTTAATGATTTTTTAAAGAAGTTTGTTTAGTGATTAAATTGAAGGATTTTAAGTCAACAATTACAAATTTATAATTGAAGATTCAGTTAATGTAGCATCGTGAAACAATAAATAAAACTGAAAGCAATAATTCTGGAGGTTTTTTTTTTTGGAAAAAATACATAATAGATTTCATTTTATTTCGTATAAATAATTTTTATATTTTAATTTCAATAATTTAAAATATGTACGTTCTTCTGTTTAAATACAACATTTTATGTATACAGAAAATACATAGTTGCTATACGAATTTAGTTTGTGATATGTTTTCTGTCTGTTTAAGCAAAATATATATGAAATATTTTTAGAGAATGATTCTTGATGTTACTCCACGTTTTTCTGATTAAGTATTTTTAAAAAAGATATTATATCCGATGAACACTTTTTAAATTTTGTTTTACAAAACATATTTTATGTAATTTGTTGTAAATATTTTCATTGTAACACATTGTGTCCCTGATTCACTTTTGATTTTTAAAAACATGTCAAAAAGCACTCTGTAGAGTTCAAACTTTTTATAATTCAAATAGCATCCAGGTTGAACGAACGTTAAAGCAAAACATTCTTTTACTATAACACGCTGTTCCCGTCACCTAACAGAAGGCGCATAAGATTACTATAATAAGTAAAGTTTTTGTTTAGACAGCATCACATATTTACAACCAAATTTAGCGTTGAAGAGTTTAGTGTATATCATAGACTAGAAGGTGCAGATTAAGAAACTGTCAATCAGCTGGCGCACGACGGAGGATCGTTGCCATAGCAACATCGTGCAACCTGCTGTAATCTGAAAGGAATAACAACTCGATTACTGATGATGTCTCTTAGTGGCCTAACATCAGCAATCGTGTTGCCTATTTGTAGGTTTTTATAGATAGATTAAAGAAAAATAAAAAATAAATATTTAAAAAAGTTATAAAAAGATATAAAAAGAATGCACCTAATTGTGTTACTTATTAGTAATATATTAAATTGAAAGTGTGTAAATTACTTAAATCTAATTTAAAAAAATAAAGTGCATTTTAACTCTCTTTTTATTAGTAGTAAAACGAATACAGATATTTTAGAAACGCATTGTTTCCTTTCACACATTATTTCCTTCTGTTTTCATCGTAAAATCTAAATTCGTATACGAACTATTTGCATACACTTTGTTTCCGCTTTAAATAAAATATTTAGAGTAATTTACTGCTTAGAATTTGCACTGCGTCAAATTACGGGTAACTTCTAGGGAAATTCTTTTAAGGAGACTTTAAGACTTTTGAGTTATGAAAAATAAGGAAATGTCGTGGGTGAATTATATTTTTAAAGTTTGCAAAATTTAAAAAAAGAAAAGTACTTCATTTTTTTGTTGTTTTCCAAAAAAAAATAACTGATATTTTCAGGAACGTTAAAAAATTTTCGTAAGAAAGACAATAAATCTAATGTTCTGTAATCACGGAGAATGAAACTGAAAAATAACTTAATGAAATTAGCTCTTACATATTTTCTGTCAAGTAAACATAATTTTACTTTTCCGTTGGTAACTCCAAGAAGAATATAATATGTACTTGTGTATATTAACTACCTCATATTTGATAAACAAAAAAGTGTTATGCACTTTCCGTGTTAAACCTCTCGCTCATAAATTATTGAAATAAAAACATTCTTTAAATACATATCATTAAAATATTATTTAATATTTGAAGTAAACAAAAATATTAAGTCTGAACATATTTCTATCTATATTAAAATCATTAAAATTACAGACATTACATTACAATTACATAAAACATTAAAAGCATATTAAAATTGGACGTGTCGGATTTACATGAAAATCCCTCATCAGAAACATTTTTTCTTAACGTAAGTCACAGTTCTAAAATATCAACACATAGAAAATACAACGCATCAAAAACTACAATACATACGCAATATGAAAATACAACGCATCACTTTGGCCTCGACATTTTGACGCGTTGTATTTTCTATGTGTTGATATTTTAGAACTGTGACTTACGTTAAGAAAAATTTTTGCTAATGAGGGATTTTCATGTAAATCCAAAACGTCCAATTGTAATATGCTATTAATATTTTATGAAATTAATGTAATGTATGTAACTATTTAATATTGTTTATAAATCGAATATGAAGCCTTGATGTTTAACATATTTTAAACAAATAAAAGTTATTCCAAAACCGAATTTATGACACTTAAATTAGGACTATCATAGGAGGGTTAGGTTGGGTGAGCGGGAAGTTTAATTCTAGAACATATATTAATATTGACTAGAACATATTAAGATTGCATATTGTTATATAACTCTTTATCTTAAATGTCGAATTTTGTGTATAAAATTCTGTTCTTCAGACAATAGGTGGAATAAACTTAACTAAACAGAAAAATTTCTTAATATCATATATTCTAATACGAGCAAATCTTGTGGGTGGTTATATATATATATATATATATATATGCAAAAATTATCTTAAAAACGGCTCTAACGATTTTGACGAAATTTCGTATCCTACCGTTTTGGGGCACCAGAAAACCATTGGGCTAAGTCACATGCTCGAGAAAATTCGATTAGTGGGCATTTTGGGTCATTTTGGGTCATGGTCTAACTAATTGTATCTAAAAAACGGTTCAAACGATTTTGACGAAATTTTGTATCCGACCATTTTCGGGCATGAGAAGTCAATTGGGCTGGGTCACACGTTCGAGAACTTTCGATTAATGGGTCATTTTTGGGTCAACGCGGGTCAAATTAATTTTATCTAAAAAACGGCTCTAACGATTTTGATTAAATTTTGTGTCCTACGAATTTCGAGCACGATAAAAGCATTGGGCTAGGTCGCATGTCCGAGAAAATTCGATTAGTGGGTCATTTCTGGGTCATTGTGGGTCAAGATCTAAAAAGCGGCTCAATTTACACTAAATTTTGCATTCAATGGTTTCCGGGCACGAGAAGACTGTTGGGCTAGGTCACATGTTCGAGAAAATTCAATTAGTGGGTCTTTTTGGGTCTTTTTGGGTCATGGTCAAGCTAATTGTATCTAAAAAACGGGCCAAACGAATTTGTCGAAATTTTTTATCCAACTATTTTCGGGCACGAGAAGACTATTGGGCTGGATCACATGTTCGAGAACTTTCGATTAGGGAGTCATTTTTGGGTCAAAGCGGGTCAAATTAATTTTATCTAAAAAACGGCTCTAACGATTTTGATTAAATTTTGTATTTTACGAGTTTCAGGCACACGAAAATCATTAGACTAGGTCACATGTTCGAGAAAATTCGATTAGTGGGTCATTTCTGGGTCATTGTGGGTCAATATCTAAAAAGCGGCTCAATTTACACTAAATTTTGCATCCTATGGTTTTCCGGCACGAGAAGACTGTTGGGCTAATTTACATGTTCGAGAAAATTCAATTAGTGGGTCATTTTGGTCATGGGTTATGATATTTGAACTCAAATTTAATTTTGACCGAGCATTGCTCGGTCTTCCCTGCTCGTATTATCTGTCTTTAGTGATTAAATTGAAGGATTCCAAATCAAGGATTATAAATTTATAATTAAGATTCAGTTAATGCAGCATCGTAAAACAATACATAAATCTGAAAGCTAAAATTCTGGAGGCATTTATGTAAAAAATAGATAACAGATTTCCTTTTATTTCGTATTAATAATTTTTACATTTTTATTTCAATAATTTAAAAAATGCAGTATGTATATTCTTCTGTTTAAATACAACATAATTTTTTTATTTTATGTATACAGAAAATACATACTTGCTATAAGAATTTAGTTTGTAATATTTTTTCTGTCTTCTTACGAAAAATTAATCTGAAATATTATTAGAGAATGAGTCTTGCTGTTATTGCAATCAGTTTTTCTAACGTAAGTACATTTAAACTAGGACTTCCCTCAAAGGGATTAGTCTGTGTGATATTGCTGAGAACGTAGGGTTAACAATTACAATATAAAGAAGATACAATGTATGAAAAATAGCAAATTAAATGATATAATTACAATATATCATATATAAATTCATATATACTGTTATGTTTTCATATATATTTATAACATTTGGCAAAGAATCGCATTTTCTTAAGTGGGAATTACTCAAAACTTAAATAAAAACGCCGGATTCTTTAATACGACAAGCCTTTTAAAGTCACGTAATCGGATTTGCAGATATTTTAGCAAGCGTAGTTTAACGCAAGTTTAATTTAATTGTTGCAACATTTTTTTTTTGTGACAAATATTTAGATTTGAATTTAAAAATTTTCCTCCTTCTTTATTAGGATTACTATAGAAACTCGTACACTTCAAACCACATTGATAACATGCTTTGTTACAAACCTGATTATGAAACTCTAGCCTAAAATCCTACTAAAGTAATACAAAATCTTTCGATGACTTCTGTAAAAATAAATTTTACATTAAATCTCCATATCGGCGAAATTGAAAAAAAAATATATATATCATGAGAGACGGTAGTTTCTCGAGTGACGCAGCAAAAACCGAAAACCGAACGCCCAAAACCGAAAATTTCCGTCACTCTTATATATACGGCTAGAAGGACATCAAAGAGAAATCAAAACGCCGACATTTATTATCTCAGCAAATATGAGGCATAGCGTTTTGATTTTTTCACATTAGTCTTATATCTATGGTCTAATTCAATCCTGAAATTTATACATTTCTACATGCAATAGATTTTAAGAACTGGAAGTCCATTTTTAACTAAATTTGGGCAAATGTAAGGCCTCTGAAAAATTATCTCGAAAATGGCTCGGGCGATTTTTTTAAAATTAATATATTATATTAATCGGTTTTAGACTAAGCGAATGTGGTTTCGCGTTAACGTAGGAAAACTCTTGTTTTCTATATAATCCACATTTAAAATCGAACTATTTTCTTACAAGATTTCTCATAGGAATACATGAGACCGCATCACCTCTTTTGACTGCTCTAAGATAAGGTTAAATATCTCGTCACAGGATACAGTTAAGCCTTCTGCATGTAGCGAATAAATTATTTAGACTCATTTTTTCATACAGAAATATATTTTTAATTTGTAATATATATGTATTAAATTAAATTGTCGCTTATACATTTTTCTTTTTTGTTCAGAATATATTTCACATTTTATATATATGCATTTCGTTGAAAAACTATTTAGATTAATTTTTTATATAGGGCAAATATTTTTTAATTATACGCATTCAATTTTACTGTTATTTATAATAAATTTTAAATTTTTTAAGGATATTATATTTCCGGTTGGTTAGATAATATTTCCCATTGCTCAGCAGAATATCGTTCTTACAACCAACCATCAACCAACCATTCGCTGCAACGCCTCATAACCTCGTATCCGTATTCATCCGCGTAGTTTTGTAAACAACAGAGGAATATTGCTGCTTCATTTTCATTCACAGGTAACTTTTAAGCTTTCGGTACTTCGTAAAAATCTGAATTTTTTATATATTTATTTAGTTTTAACCATTGTAATACAAAATAGAATAAAAAATAATTAATACCTGATTTTAATTATAATGACTTTAAAAACTTGACATTATAACTTTTTTGTCTGTCATGACAAAAAATTGTAGCTTTTATTAGTTTAGTGTGTCTGTTTATTTATTTATTTTGTTTATATTGTTTATTTATTTATTATTTTTGGTGATCGATTACCAAAAATCACAATTTTTATCGCTCAGTATTAAAAATTTTTGTCTGTGAGTCACAAAAAATCGCATTTTTTACCAATCAGTTATGAAAAAGAAAATCTTTTGCAGTTTTTGTCGATCAGCGAAGGAAGAAAAATAAATTTCGTCATTCCGTAATGCAAGAATCGCAATTTTTTAGTAGCTTGGCCAAAGGGTTCTGGTAAAATTACTTTTCTTTTACATGTATACTTAAAAAAAGGTGTAAATAGATGATATTAAATGATTTATTATATTATTTATGATAATAAAATGTATTGAACAGTGAGTTAAGGGTTTTTTTCCGGTTAGTATACCTAGCAAATGTGTCCTGAAATTATCCTGAGATATCGAAAAAAGTATGTCCTGAAATATCATCTAGGGCTGTACTACCCCTGGTAATATCGCAGAATGTCTCAAATGTATTTTTAAATTAATTTAATATGAAAGCATGGTTAAAATAAATAGCCATGGTAATTATTTTTAAATATTTTAAAATTATAATAAATAAATAAATAATAATTAGTGCTTATATTTAACTTCAGATTAATATTTATATTTAAATGAATAAAATCTGATTCACTGGATCAATCTGCTGTCACATATTAAATTATGATATGTAAGTCTAACCTTATATAAATTTTTCATACCTAAAAAAAAAAAAAAAAAAATAGTATTACATAAATAGTAGTACATATTTCTATGACTAATAGAACTTTAATGTCATTTATTTTCCCCTCAAATTTGTTTGAATAAATTGAAAAGAGAGCGACTAAATGTAGTCTAAATATTTTTTAATGTAACATCTTTTTCGAAAAAAAAAAATGCTGTACAATAATTAAAAAAGTTATTCTTCTTTGTATTAAAATAATTAAATGCTAAACATATCTAAAAAATTAAGATTATGGGACACTGAAAAGTATTTATAAACTTTGCCCTCTTTGTTATTGTACAAAACTTTTTTCTTTTTTTTTTTTGCGAAAAGGATGTTACATTAAAAAATAGTTAGACTAAATTTAGTCGCTACCTTTTCAATTCATTCAAACAAATTTGAGGGGAAAGTAAATGCCACTAAAGTTCTATCAGTCATAGAAATATGTTTGATAACAGTCATTATGCTTTTTTTAAGGTATCAAAAATCCATATGAGGTTAGATTTATAGATTATAATTTAATATGTGACTGCAAAACTTTGAAAGCGAAAATAGTCTTCTTGTTATTTTTATTTAAAGATTCATCTGACTACTAATTTTACTTAATGTATAGTACAAATAAAATTATTTTCAAAATATATAAATAAACAGACAGACATCTGTAACTGATAAAAGCTAAAATTTTTTGTCATGAGACACAAAAGTTGTGAAGTCAGGTTTTTAAAGTCATAAAAATAAAAGTTTTTAAAGGCATTAAGTATTTTTTATTCTATTTTGTATTACAATGGTTAAAATTACATAGATATATAAAAAATTCAGATTTTTACGAAACACTGAAAAGCATCAAATTGACTTGTGAACAAAAAAGCATTCCTCTGTTGTTTACAAACGGTTTTCCTGATGTTCATGTATGCGAGCTATGTGCAACCTATTTCAACTGAAGTGTGTAGCACTTATAGTTTTTTTTACAGGGACAGATAAAAGTATTCCGTTACATTACCGTCAGTGGGAAATATATCGTTTCAAGCTCTACGCCATTTAAAACATAATATAATTAATATATAATTATGAAGCGCATTAAAACATGCTTTTTGTAGAATATAGGGTGCAATTCATTTTATTTACAGGGTCAAACAAAATAATTCTCTTACACATTGTTCTATGGGGAAAAATCATTTGCAGTGTAATTTAGTGATATTTTGCTATTTCAAACATAATGAAAATTATATGCATTACTCAGATGCACTATATATTCCTCTCTTGAAAGTGCATTGCATTTATTTCCAGGGGGACGCAAAAGATATCGGTTACACTAGATATGCGATATTACAGTCTAAGTGTGATAAGTGCTTTTTCAACTTTGGTTTGAATTTTTGTTTAAAAAAAAAATTTTCATAGAACATGTTTTTTTATAAACTCGGTTAATCATATGCAGGGCTACACAAGGGAATTCGTAAGTATTACAGACTGTGGGAGTGAATTTCTAAATGTTAGTTTATAATTGTGTTACGCATTTTTCTGCTGAACTGTATTTAGTAGACAAATAGAAATTTGTGGAATATAAATAAATTTATAAACTGGGCTACACAAAGAAAAAGAGTTGTCAATATTTTTTTTTTCTGTATTCTATGAACACTCATGACTTTATGCTCTGAAATAATATTTGCTCAAAGAAATTTAAATATGTAAAATTACGTTTCATGCATCCAGGTATTTTTTTCGTGTAATTTACACAAAGTGTACATATATATGTTACTAACCGCTGCTTGTATGAGTTTTGTGCATTCTAGAGACTGCTACATGGCGAGTTACATGCATCCAGGGGTTTTTTGTTAATGTATGCGAAGCATACATATATGTAAGTTACTAGCCGCTGCCTGTATGAGTTTCATGCATTTGGACAATCAGGAATCTCGAGATGCTCTCCAATTATAAACTGTGTGCTTTATGGCAGATAACTCACTACTTACACAGTTACTATGAGAATTTCTTTTACTAAATAAACATTTATTTTGTTCCGTTTATTGCAATTTACAAAGTTTAAGCAAGAGCAAAAAATTGCTAAAAATTTCTAAAAATAGATAAATCTAGAGGGAAAAAAATTTTAAATGTTTGAAAAAATCGAAATATCCGGAGGAAATATTGCTAAAAGTTTGTAAAAATACAAAAAAAAGAGGAAAATATTGCTAAAAGTTTGTTAAAATCGAAAATCATAAGAAGCACGCATTCTGATTGGGTAGAATTTCGAGGTTGCCGATTTTTGGCTGGCACGCGTCAAAAAAACTTTGCGAATTCGTGATTTTTATGTTCGAGGTTACTGATTTTAGGTTGCCACGCGTCAAAAAAACTTGGCAAATTCGTGATTTTTATGTGGCCACTTGAATTTATGATTTGTACGCACTCGTTCTACAAAATTTACGATTTTTACATGCCTGATTGACAAAATTCATGATTTTTACGTGCCCGTTTGGCGAAATTCTTGATTTTTATGAGCCCGATAAATGAAATTCTTGATTTTTACGCACACATTCGACAAAATTTATAATCTCCCCTCCCCCAATCCACAAAATTCATGTTTTTTCTGTACCTGATTGACGAAGTTCATGATTTTCAACTAATATACATTGATGAAATTCATTTCTGCAGCTGATTGACAAAATTTGCAATTTTTTAACATGAATGATTGTTGAAATGTGCAGTTTTTTCTGTGAGTGGTTGACAATGTTCATGATTTTTTTGAAAGAGTGATTGATAAAATTCACAATTTTTTCCGTGAGTGGTTGACGAAATTATTTATTTCACAGCAAACCGACAAAATTCGGAACTATGGAATTTCCAATTTTGGCATCTACGGTTTCCATCGGCCGTTTGGTGAAATTCACAATTTTTCTTCTCTTGACAATGGTGAAATTCGCGATTTTTTTTTCTGTGACCGTTCGTCGAAATTTGCAATTTTTCCACAAACATTGGATGGAATTCTTGATTTTTCCAAGCCCAGTTGACAGAATTCGCCAGTTTCCATGCCTATCGACAAAATTTATAATTTTACAGACCCAATAGACAAAATTGATGATGTTTTCATAAGATCTATGGACAATTTGCAAATTTTTTCTGTGACTGTTCGTTGAAATTCGCAATCTTTCCACGCCCTTTTGATGAAATTCGCTTTTTGTCCGCGCTCGTTCCACGAAATTTACGATTTTATGTGCCTTATCCACGAAATTCATGGGTTTTTTCCAGTGGTTTACAAAATTCAAGATTTTTTATTTTTTCCTTGACTGATAGATGAAATTCTCAACTCCGGAATTTCCGAATTTGGCATGTCTGGTTTCTGTCGACCGATTATTGAAATTTGCGTTTTGCGACAAAATGGCGAAATTTGTGATTTTTCCATGCCCATTTGACAAAATTTGCATCCAGTCGACGCAATTCTTGATTTTATGTACCCGATTGATGAAATTCATTATGTTTTCCTCCGATCTATGAACAAATTTTGCAAATTTTCCTCGCAAATTATTAAGGAAATTCGATATATTGATTTTAGTTTCACCACCAGGGGGTGCTTTCCTATCTTGTGTTTTATGGGCCCGATCACAACGAGGTATGGCTCATTCGACTCAAATCGACAGCCTCAAAGATTTCAGCTATGTTTGTATAGATCAGAGTGTACCCCCTGGTGGTGAAAGATGGAACTAACGAATTTTGCAGCTAACTCGAGTTCTATGGGTCCCATCACAATGCAGTTTGATTCATTCGACTCGATATCGACAGGATATATTGGATTTAGTTCCAAGTATCACCACCAGGGGGCATTTTTCTATCTCGGGTTCTATGGGCCCGATCACGACAAGATATGGCTCATTTGGCTCAAAATCGAGATTTCAGCTATGTTTGTATAGAACAGTGTGTGCCCCCTGGTGGTGAAAGATGGAACTAATGGATTTTTCAGCTAACTCGAGTTTTATGGGTCCCATCACAGTGCAGTTTGATTCATTCGACTCGACTTCGATAGGATATATTGGTTTTAGTTCCACGTATCACCACCAGGGGGCGCTTTCCTATCTCGGGTTCTATGGGCCCGATCACGACGAGATATGGCTCATTTGGCTCAAAATCAACAGCCTTAAAAATTTCAGCTATGTTTGTTTAGAACGGATTTGCACCCCCTGGTGGTGGAAGAATGAACTAACGGATTTTGCTGTTAACTCGAGTTCTATGGGTTCCATCACAATGCAGTCTGATCCATTCGACTCGACATCAACAGGATATATTGATTTAAGTTCCAATTTTCACCACCTTGGGGCGCTTTCCTATCTCGGCTTCTATGGGCCCGATCACGACCAGATATGGCTCGAAATTGACAGCCTCAAAAATTTCAGCTGTTTGCATAGAACAGAGTGCGCCCCCTGGTAGTGAAAGATGGAACTAACGTATTTTGCAGCTAACTTGAGTTCTATGGGTCCCATCACAATGCAGTTTAATTCATTTGACTCGACAGGATATATCGATTTTAGTTCCAAGTGTCACCACCAGGGGGCGCTTTCCTATCGCAGGTTCTATGGCCTAACGGGTTTGCAGGTAACTCGAGTTCTATGCGTCCCATTACAATGCGGTTTGATTCATTCGACTCGACATCTACAGGATATATCGATTATAGTTCAAATTTATGTTTCCAATTAGTCCCCCATTTCTACATGCCATTTCAGACCCTTCATATTAAGGTCCTGCTCAAATAAATTGATTTATCTTTTGTGCCACGCTATCCAAAATCATAAGTAAAATTTATATAAATGATTATTTTGCGTCATAGTATCCAAACAAAAGGAGACGTATTCAAGTGGATAATATGACGCAAAATAATCATTTACATAAATTTTACTTATGATTTTGGATAGCGTGGCACAAAAGATAAATCAATTTATTGAAATAAATTCATTTCAATACATAATATAGGCTCAGTGAAATTAATATATTTAACAGTGTATTGGAAAATATAAGCATTTTTTGTATGTGTAAATATATTTTAGAAGACAAACCAAAAATAATTAAAATTTAATTTTAAAACAATACTATTAAATTCCTGTGAAGGTGATGTCACTCGAATTTTGAAATCATTTCTTTTAATACCCGTATTTTGAATTCAAGATAGATGTGAATGAAAAAGCATCAGCGAATAAATTTTATATATATTTTCATGTCAAAAATAATAATTGCATCTGTGAATGTAAAATAAAACAAAAAAGAAAATGATGATAAATTTTTTTAATTATTAACATAGCGTCACTCAAATTTGATATCATTGCTTTTAAGACCCATATTTAAAATTCTTAGAACCAAAAGAAACTGCTGCGTCACAACTTTGAACCCGTTAAGGGTTTTTGTACTGATATATATATATTTCAAAGATAAGATTTCTTGATTCTTTTTAGGAGGTTCTCTCCCCTGCACGTTACTGCTTCAAACCTCAGACTTTTCTTCTGCCTGTCTGTCTGTCTCTCTCTACAATCTGTTTGTTTCCCTATCCGTTCTTCTACCCATCTCTTTACCCGATTGACTGTTTCACTACACGTCTCGCTACATGTCTGAATATTTCTCTACTGGTCTCGCTTCTCGCCTATATGTTTCTCTAACAGTCTCTCTACTCGTCTGTATACTCGTCTCACCATCCGTCTGTCCTTCTACCAGACTCTTCAACCGTCACGCTACCCATTTGTCTATCCGTCTCTCTAACTGTCTAGCTTCTCGTTTCACTACCCGTCTTTCGACACGTCTGTCTGAATATATACCCCTCTCTCTACACGTCTGTCAACATGTCAATGTACTCAGCTCTGTACTCGTCTCTCTATCCACCAGGCTACCCGTCTCACAACCTTTCCCTCTACATGCTAGTCTACCGATCTCGCTACTCGTCTCGCTACCCATCCCACTACCCGTCTATCTATTCGTTTCGCTACCCGTTATCTTATCTATGTCGCTATCCGTCTTTCTACCCATCTCACTACCCGTCTGTCTACCCGTTTGTTTACACGTCTCTCTACCTCTCGCCACCTCTTCCCATTTCATAGTACAGTTTATGTCATCAGGCAGTAAATCTCAACTTCTTAAACCCGAACTGCATCAAGCTTTTTGAAAAAGCCCAAAGGTCCGTATAACTGGGAAGGGAAAGTACCCTCAGGGCTATTACATACATGTTATTAAGTTAAGTGAGCGTTTCGTAATCGGGTTCGCAGCCATTTGCTTATGTCAGAAAAACTTTTGCCTCCATGTTAATATTAGTGCTGTTTGTATTATTAATTAATACTTTGTTGACCGAGCTTCATTCGAAACAAATGTAAAAGGCTTCTACAGTTTTTTTCTAGGATAAACTTCCGTAATCGGGCCGGAACCTAATCGGAAAATTTAATACCTTTACTGTTTGTAACTCTTATAGAGTTAAAACAATATTGTTGCTAGCATTATTCTTGTTTGAGACCAACCTTGTCTGTGAATCTGAATGGGAAAAAGTTCCGTAGGCTGGTTGGCACGATTGGCGAAAAAATTAAAAATGGAGCTAAAAGGCAATTTTAGAATCTTACTAAATTTTTCTAGAGAGTGGAAAAACATGTTTTTCAAATATTTACAAATATACGTTTTATAACCCTGCTTTTGCGCTATCTTAAAAAATTAAGTACGATGCTAAAATAAAATGTTATTGCCATTTTCGATATTTTAACAAGTAATAAAAATACATAACAATCATATTTAACAAAACTAAGAGCCATTTTTGTGATAAATAATTGTTATTGTCGGGAGAGGGCAAATTGTAAACAATTAATTAGCGAACTAAAAAATGACCAAAAATAACTTGTGGGAATCTCAGGAAAGAAATATCTGATATAAATAGCATTTAAAATCTTAAAATGGATATAACAATGCAAAACATTATATGCCTGATATAAGTATTTTTTTATTTTTTGTATTTCCGAAAGCACAGATTAAATGGTAAAAATTTCGGCACAAATGGCATACTCACCACGTTGGCGCGTTATTTTCCCTCGCCATTTTGGCAAAAAGTGTTTGTTGTGTTTATTTACTTCCATTTTTTATTTTAATTCTATAGAGTGTTTGTATATGTATATCAATATTTATTTATATCTAACTATTATTTATTTATTTTTATTTCCTTTTTTAAAAGAATAGAAGCTATTTCATTTATTACGTTATTTTAATTTTATATTGAAATAAAAAATCACGTTCTATTATTGCATGCTATTTGTAACTAATATTCAAAAACAAAATTTTCGTCAAATTGGTTGTGAAAAAATCGCGCCAACGTGGTGTGTATATGACATCTGTGCCTTGTTTCATTTCACATATGTATTGATACTTTTATGTTAACTTGGCGAAGATGATAAATTGCCAAATATTGTTCTCATAACATCTTCAAATTACATTAATTTCATTTAACTATAAACCTTTCACTCATTTCATTTGAAATACATACATTAAAAATATATTTCTTTCACTCATTTCATTTGAAATACATACATTAAAAATATATTTATTTCACTCATTTAATTTAAAATACATGCCTTTCACTAATTCCATTTAAAATACTGAAAAAGAAAAGAAAATAAGAAGAAATAATGCCACAAATCAAAACCTTTTAATTAAATATCAAAGAATTGTTTCTAATTTACACACGCGAAATAAAAAAGATGCTAATGGTGAGATTTGCGCCAAATCTCTAATACTAAGTTACTGCGGTTTTTTTTTCTTTCAAACAGAAAAAATTCCATATTAATTTTCCATTTTTATTAAATTGAAATATGTTTTATTGCACTGATATTGTATTGCACTGTGCGTGCATATTTTTTTGCTCCATTTTACTCTATGAACTTTTGAAATCTTATTATATCTCCCGCCGGTGAAAATGACGTACGCACAAAATTTTCGTGACGTATGTAGTTTAATTGTGCTTTTTTATCTATTTTTTTAATATAATTTCCAAACTGTTTGACATTTATTCTTGGTATTAAATAGACGTCGTTGTCACCTTTATAGGTACCTGCTGTAGAAATTTGAACGAAATCCGTTAAATATTTTTAAGTTATGCTTGACGAAAGGTTTTAATATCCATCGTAGCTATATATGGGGCAAAGTAATACTGCGCTGTGTAGGAGACTTCGTTTTCACTCAGACAATAAGATGTTACAGCCAATGAACCCTTTTTAAATTTTGTTATACAAAACATATTTTATATAAATTGCTGTGAATATTGTTAATGTAACAGATTATGTCCACGATTCTCTTTCGGTCTTTAAAGGCAAGTCAAAAAACACTCTGAAGAGTTCAAAGTTTTTGAAACTCAAATGGCATCCAGGTTGAACGAACGATAAAGCGAAACATTCTTTTACTAATAACACGGTGTTCCTGTCTCCCAATAGAAAACGCATAAGATGTCAGATTACTAAAATATGTAAAGTTTATTATTATTATTATTATTATTATTATTATTATGTTTGATGTCAGATTACTAGAATATGTAAAGTGTATTATTATTATTATTATTATTATTATTATTTTTATTATTATTATTATTATTGCTGTAACAGTCCGGGAGACAGCATCACATTTTTGCAACAAAATTTA
Organism: Maratus michaelseni; assembly: GCA_963931845.1. Classification (NCBI taxonomy): domain Eukaryota; kingdom Metazoa; phylum Arthropoda; class Arachnida; order Araneae; family Salticidae; genus Maratus; species Maratus michaelseni. The sequence goes on along the minus strand of OZ007594.1, from coordinate 143,544,109 downwards.
GCATTGCTTTTGGTGTATATTATAGACCAGGTGGTTTAGATTGCAAAACTGCCAATCACCTGGCGAACGAGAGGGGAGTGTAACATCACACAGCCCGCCTCAATCTGATATGAATAACAACGGAATTACAGATGATGCCTTCTAGTTAGTCTAACATCAGTAATCGTGTCACCTAGCTGTAGGTTTGTACAGATACATAAAATAAAAATATTGGATAAATATTTAAAACTGTAGATATAAAAGGAATGTGTCAAATTATGTTACTTATTAGTAATATTTTAAATTGTAAGTGCGTAAATTACTAAAATCTAATTAAACAAATAAATAAAGTGCAATTTAACTCTTTTTTTTATCAGTAATAACGAAAATTATATTAATGTACTTTTTTTTTTTTTTTTTTTTTTTTTTTTTAAATAGCAGATGGCAATTTTAGTTATACAGATATTTCAAAAACGCAATGTTTTCCTTTTTTTAAAATAATTTTATCGTAAAATATAAATCCTTATACGAACAATTTGCATATACTTTGTATCCACTTTAAATAAATTATCTGGAGTAATTTACGGTTAAGAATTTCCACTACGTCAAATAACGGGAAAATTCTAAAGATATATTTTTAAGGAAATTTAAAGACTTTTGAATTATGAAGCTCAAGCAAATGTTGCGGTCATATTATATTTTTAAAGAACTTTAGTTTGCAAAATAAATAATAATAATAAAAGAACGGTACTTCATTTTTTGTTGTTTTCTAAATAAAATTCCCGGTATTTTCAGGAACGTTTACAAATTAGCATAACAAGGAAAATAAAGTTGATGTTCTGTAATCATTGAGAATGAAAATGAAAAATTGCTTCATGAAATTAGCCCTTACACATTTTTTTCAAGTAAACTTTTTATTTATCTTTCTTTGGTAAATCTCAGAAAAGTAAATATGTACTTGTATCTATTAACTACCTCATATTTGACAAGCTATTACTACGCATTTTGCGTGTTAAACCTCCCGCTCACAAATTATTGAAACAAAAACATTCTCTAAATTGGTATCATTAAAATGCTGTTTATTCTATATTGTGTATAGAAACAATCGTACCAATCATGAAGTCTTTAGCAGATTTTAATCAAAATAAAAATTAGTCCATAACCGAATTTAAGACACTGTTTTTTGCACTATCCAACCTAGTTAAAAAGTGTTTATGACTTCGGTTTTTCTGTCTGTCAGTCCGTGCTGTAACTCTCATAAATACACTCGGATTGCCTGAATGTTTGTATACTATTGATGTTTACTATAGTATGATCCCTATTGAAAATGACATGTGTAGAATTTCTAGTTTATTTACAAGGACAGTCAAAAGTATTCAGTTACATAACAGTCAATAAAAGAAAATCGTTTCAAGTGCATTTTGATAATGTTACTCTATTTGAAACATCATGAAATTCATATACATTTAGGAAGCTAAAACACTAAAACATGCCTTTTATAAAATAGTGGATACAAAGCATTATTCATTTACAGGGTCACACAAACGAATTTTGTTACACAATGCTCTGCGGGGAAAAATTGTTTGAAATGTAATTTAATGATGTTTCACTCTTTGAAACATAATTAAATTTATAGGCATTACTGTGATGCACTATAAATTGCTCATTTAAAAGCATGGTGTGCATTGCGTTTATTGTTCATTTACGGGGACACAAAAGAATTTGGTTTAAAGTGTTAGTGCGATAATTCCAGTCTATGTATAATAAGTGCATTTCAACTTTCGTTTGCGTTTTTAAGTTTAACTAAATTTTTGCATTGTACCATGGTGTGTATAAAGTATGTTGATCGTATACAGTGCTACACAAATAATTCGTAACTAATATTGACTATGGGAGTGAATTGCTTAAAGATAAGTTTTAATTGTGTTACTCACATTCCTACTGAACTATATTTAGTAGAGTAACAGACTTTTGTGGAATATAAATAAATTCAAATACTACGTAAGGAGACTACGTAAGAAATAATATACATAGTTGTTTATGGTTGATAATGGCTATAAGTGAGTTTGAAGTTGTCTTAGGCATGTTTTATCTAAATGAAATTTTAGATTAGTATGTGGTGTGTACAAAAGTCCTTAGATAATATACAGGGATGTACAAAAGATTTCGAGTGCATTTCCATCGATTGGCGAAAATAGCTAAATATGAATTTTCTAACTAAACTAAATTTTATCATGCTATGTAGTATATATCCAAATCCATAGATCATTTACAGGGCTGCATAAAATAATTTGACTACATTTTGAAAGGAAGGTGATTGCTAAAACTGGATTTTCAAATGTGTTATATGTTTCCTAAATTGTTTACTATATTTTCTTTCACCTTATTTAACGGTGAAGTTTCGTTACAGTTTTCTGGATGGGTTGGAATGTGTTTCAGAATATATGCTTGAAGCATGATTTTCGTTCTTGTTATGACTTAAATTTTTACCCTTATATGAGAGATAGATGAGTGGGAAGGTTAATTCTAGAACGTATTAACATTGTGTAGTGTTATATAACTCTTTATCTTAAATTTCGAGTTTTGGGTAAAAATTTGTCTTTCTCGGACAATAGGTGGAACGAACATACTTTCACAGAAAGATATCTTAAAATATAATGCTGTCATTGTGTATTTTGGTAAACAAATCCGCATGGATGGTCAAAAATTGATTGCGGCATTAGAAAATACACAGACTTCATTCTAGGGGTTTAACCTCTGAACAGAAATATGCATATATATGTATAATTTTTTTTAAAACAAAGTACATCACAATAGCAATGTTACATTTATTTTTTATATTTTTATATGGGGGAGGGATACTGAGCCGGAATTCGAAGAAAACATGTACTGCACCCCTGTTTCTAAATTCGAATGTGTATGTATATTTTTAATTATTATTTTAAAAGAATAATTATTTTAAAAGAGAAACTGTACAAATTAATTTACACTTCGAGAGGGGAGAGCGATACCGAACTGGCATTCAACGAAGACACAAACTGCACTCTTTGTAGATAATCTCTAAACGTAAATAGTTATGTATATTTAAAAAATAATTTGAAAAAAAAATAATATTTATTTCAGAATAGAAATTCCATAAGTAAATTTATACTTGTAGGCGGGATAGGGATACTGAGCCGGAATTCTCATATAACACATTGCAAGAAGGTTTCCTTTAAAATTAAATTTTTGAAATGCGAGACTGTAAACTGGACCCCTGAAAAAAAAGGAAAAACATAAATAAGTATGTACTTTGTTAAACAGAAAATATGCGTATTAGTAATACGGTAATTATAATATGCGTTCCATGATATAATATACACATTTATGAATAGTATGTTTATGTGTAGTATGGTTAGAGATTAAGTGTAATATGGCAATTACGAGCAATTTGTTTTTGTTGGAATGGAAACAAATAATGACCAAAAAAATAAGTCTTCCGTTTTCTGAAAAATGTTCAGTTCCCAATATTGCAAATAGGTTTATTATATTTTATGATTATGAAACTTTATTAATACAGAGATTCATTAGCAATGTTATTTGTCTATTTATTAATATTTCGCATGTGTATGCATAAGATTTTTATAAAAATAAGCATACAGTTATTACCATACCATTTATTTTAATATAAATGCAAATATATGTAGTTTTTAATATAGGTCATATATACAATCGTTTTATAGGGCATTTAGACACTTTTGGAATATGATTAATGCACATAATATGCATGCTCAGACAAAGTGGGTAAATAATTTTCCTTTGATATTCAGTAGAATTCACGCCTTTAACTAACATTTAAAGTACATAAAGTCAATGAGGCTGTAACTTATACTAAATTTAATATCATACATCAACAAGGATAACGACATTAACACATTCCGTAGTTAACGCCTCAGTACGTATTACACCCACTGATCGAATTTCGTGAGTATATAAAGGGCTTTGAAATTGGCCAAGATCAACTCAAGTGACTGTGATATGCTAATAAAATTAGTTTCATGTGTCACAAATGAGGATAGAAAATTTTCTGGTTTTATACCTCTGATATAAATATACTAAACGGCGTACATAACGATAATTATTATAACTATTCGTAATCGCTAATTAAAATTTGTTGTTTTGCGTACTAAATAAATTTAGCAATAGAATATATTTAGAAAATATTTTATAAATATTAAATGACATCAAACATAAGAAAAATGGAACAGCTCTAATAATTGTTGCACTCTTTATATTTGCTACTTCAATGAGATAGTACGATTGATTATTTTATTAATGTATGGAGAATGAATTAACAGTCAAAGTATTGTTTTAAGTTTAAAATACGTTGGTAATATACATTATTATTCAAAATCATGGCTCTATGTTAAAATCAGATTTAATAATTAAGTGGTTAAATTTAAGGTCTTATTATCCTACTTTAATACAAATATGATCCAATATACCCATATCTTTTGAAGGAATTTTAAATGTTCACTTTCTATTATTATATCTTTGAAATAAAAATACAAATATACTTTTTTATGCTTGTCTTCTCATTTAGTTTTTTTGCTGCTGAAGTGATTTTACCTATGCTACTATTTGTTGTTTAATATGTTTGCAGGAAATATTTGTTTGATAACTTAGAAAATGCAATTAAAAGCAGATTTTTAAGTATATCCAATTTCCTTCAAGTATTATTCGATTTGTGATGTTGGATAATCGGAATATTTACTTAAAGTTTATTTTATTTTTTTAATTTTATCTCATTTTTGTGTTATGCCTTGCATTATTATTTCACCAACTATAACAATCAACTAATATCAACTAGGTAGTATAAACTCGAAGCTTCTGCTCATCATTTGGCGTACTAAACACCACGAGCAGGAAAGACCGAGCCATGCTCGGTCAAAATTAGAGTTCAAATTTGAGTTCAACCCATGACCAAAATGACCCACTAATTTAATTTTCTCGAACATGTGACCTAGCTCAACAGTCTTCTCGTGCCCGAAAACCATAGGATTCAAAATTTAGTGTAAATAGTCTGAACCGTTTTTTAGATACAATTAGCTTGACCATGACCCAAAATGACCCAGTAGTTGAATTTTCTCGAACATGTGACCTAGCCCAACAGTCTTCTCGTGCCCGAAAACCATTGTATGCAAAATTTAGTGTAAATTAAGCCGCTTTTTAGATCTTCACCCACAATGACCCAGAAATCACCCACTAATCGAATTTCTCGGACATGTGACTTAACCCAATGATTTTATCGTGCTCGAAACTCGTAGGACACAAAATTTAATCAAAATCGTTAGAGCCGTTTTTTAGATAAAATTAATTTGACCCGCGTTGACCCCAAAATGACCCACTAATCGAAAGTTCTCGAACATGTGACCCAGCCCAATAGTCTTCTCGTGCCCGAAAAGGGTAGGATACAAAATTTCATCAAAATCGTTTGAACCGTTTTTTAGATACTATTAGCTTGACCATGACCCAAAATGACCCACTAATCGAATTTTCTCGAACATGTGACCTAGCCCAATCGTTTTCTGGTGCCCCAAAACGGTAGGATGCAAAATTTCGTCAAAATGGTTAGAGCCGTTTTTAAGATAAAATTTGCATAACCACACACACACACACAAGATTTGCTCGTATTAGAATATATGATAACTCTCCTAGATATTCTGGTCGAAGTCTTATACTTATCTAATTTTCCTTTACAAAAAATTTCCGGTAGTAACTCCTGTATTGTATGCCACCTTCCGTTCTGGTCATCACTCTGGTTAACATATTTTTAATGTGAACATTCTTATGTGGCTGCCTTTATTTATAGTAGAATTTCAATCGAAAAGCTTTCTTATGCATGAAATATTGGAATTATTTTTGCCCCAATATAACTAACGTAACCCATATTGGTTTGCAATGATGGCAGTTTGATTTTATGAAAGAAAATAATAACATTTATATAATTATTATGCCAATGTACTAATAATATCGATAAAATATATTTTGTGAATTATGTATGTGTATTATATTACTTACGTTGCATGTTGAAAAATATAGAAATAGATAAATTTGAACTAGTTTATCTATAATGAATTAAAATGCATATATGTTCAATGTACTAAAATGACGTATTTAATAAAATGTTTAATTACAAGAAAACAAGAAATAATGATCGATATTTAGTTTTAAAAATATTGATGTATTTCAATCGTCATTGTCTAAACTTTAAAGTACTAATTTGATTGTAATCCTTAAAATATATGTTTACGGAAAAAAAAGTCCTCGTTTCGTTTTTGTCCATTTATTTTTTAAATACCCGAAACAGGGTGAATTATAAAAACATGAATGCTAATAAGCAATAAAAACATTTAAAAGGATACTGAATGTATAACATCATTAAAAATAGTGCACGATTCATATAAAAAAGAAAAGTAAACTTATATTTGTTACATGTTTGTTCTTCACTATCCTCTTGAATTATAATAATATATATTATTTACATATTAATAAAGCATACTAAGGTTAAAAACATCCTTTGGGAGAAAATAAGCATAAAAAAGTGCCTATAATGCGTATTTCAAGAAGAGATATTTTATTCATATACAACGAATAAAAAAACATTATGCTCTAAACGTTCCATTTGTTTTCACTTTAAATTAAGATAGTCTGAGTGATTTAACGTATTAAAAGCCTACAAAGTGCAATTACGAAAAGCTTTGTAAAAATTACTTTTAAGAAAAAATTAAGAAACATATGAGTTATGATGCTTAATTATCTCCCATGGGCATATTATTATTCTTGAAAATGTTAATTTACGAAGAAACCCTTATCTGCATTTTTTCGTTCTACATATACAGAATAAAATTCTCACTATTTTCAGTATTGTTTGCAAATTAGCTTTGCCAGTAAATAAACCTGGTATTTTGTACTTAATGTACATGGAGTAAAGCTTCATAAAATGCGATATCTCAGCATTTTTTGTGAAATATATTTTTTTCTTGCAAATGTTTTGTTGCATTTATTATCATACATGCAATGTATTACGAAAAATATTGTACGAAATATTATATTACAGTAAAGCTTGTTCGAAAGGAAATCGCAAGGAGCTGAAATATTTTTATAACTATAACAAGAGCGAAAAATCATGCACCACGCCATTGGTTATGAAACACTTTCCAACACTATTGGAATATTGTTAAGAAATGACATTTTTGTTCATAACATGAAATGAGATAAGTTTTCAAAGATGTTTGTTAGAATAGTTTGAATAAAAAATCAATTTCCCTTAAAATGCGAAAAGGAATAGAATCAAACTTTGTAGAATATTTATTAACTAAAACATTGAAAAAAAAAGAAAAAAAAAAAAGACAACAAAACGAAAAAGCAAAAACAGAGACAAAATATAGAAAAGAAAGAACAAATAAAGATTAAAAAACAACAAAACATCATTACAAAAACAGAAATTTTCAAAAACACGAAGTCAGTCGATAACAAATTCTGGAAGTAAAGGCACAAGAGAAATAGAGATATGAAGTAAACTAAACATAAGAAGACCGAAAAATCCTGCACCACGGCATAGATTATGAAACAATTTCCAAAACTATCGGAATATTGTCAAGAATTGTCATTTTTGTTCATACAATGAAATGAGATAATGTACATTAAAAATAACTACAATTCAGTAAAATCTCATTTTCAGGAATTGCTAGTCATAGCCGATAGTGTGTGCTAATTCTATGTAGTGCAACAATTTATAGGGAATACACACCTCATGATACTCTAAAAATAAACCTTTTAAATGCATATCACAGCTTAAAATTTCGAGTAGTTATGGCTCATAGTCCATTCTGTAACCGAATTTTTGTGAGTGTCTCTGTAAATAAACGAAATATTCTACGCACACAATAAATCTACAGAAACCATGCTCTAGTGCACCTCAGTAATATATATAATTTTTATTAAAATACACTGTACATGATTTTCCACATATATATTAATGCAATGAATGTATACTAATGCTTACATATAGTAATTCCCATACATATTAATGATTTTGTTCGTTCCTGTAAACGAACTACAAATGCTACTTTTTCTATACTTCATATAAATAATGTTGCCAGCCTTCATAGTGGCACATATAAATTGCCTTATGTTTGAAACAGTGTAAAATTATTAAAATTCACTGAAGGCGATTTTCCCCCATTGACCATAATATATCTGAATACTTTTGATTGTCAATGTAAACAAAATTTTAATTTTAATTTTGCGAATAACATGTTGAATGCATATTTCAGTACCAATGATGAAACTTTGATTATTTTAAATGCAATAATTTTGAAAATGAAATATCTGATTCAATTAAGTTCTCAATAGCTTGAAATACGTTTTTAATTAATTTAAGTGCTTGTTTTTACATTATATCACAGTATTTTCCCAAAACATTTTTTTCTGCTCAATGCCATCGACTTCGATAAAATTTTCTTATACTTTTTAAAACATTTTTTTTCTTTTAATTCTTCAATTATTTTTAGGAATTAATTATTTGATGTATTTGTTTTATTTTTTTAAATATAATTCTCATTAATTATTTTTAAATTTTAAATTTATCATATCACTTAAAACATCCTCTATTTCGTATTCTTATCGGATGAAACATTTTGTAATTGTTTAACTTTCTTGTACTCTCTTAAAAATTCTCTTTGATTTATCTTTCTCACTACCCCAATGTATGCAAGTTACTGTTAATGTTACTTCTACGTTCTTAGTCGTAACAATTGGTATTGCCTAAAAAACAAAGATTCAGTATATCAAAATTAACTGAGCATTTATGGTGCTTTTAAGCCCATAATTTAATTACATTTAATTCATTAATTATGCCGTATTTGTAATAAATTGCTATTGCTTATAACACGCAATATTTTACAATGATTTAACTTATTAATTGCAATTATTTATTAAAATTGAGATAAGTTATTTTTATACTTCGTGTAGGGATACGGGACATTATTATTTCCAATAAAGAATAAAAATTTATCTGAAATTTCAATTGTTTGATTACAACGTACAGGGTGTCATTCACATCGTAGATGAATTGGTATTTTACAAACGGTTAGTATTAGGCGTTTAGTTCCAGTTTTAAAAAAAATAATAAATATTTTTCGTTGTCATATTAGAGTCCACTTTAGCCAAACTACTTATTATTATTATTATTTTAAAGTCACATAATTTAAATTTGTATGCAGTTTCTGTGTCGACCGCGATAAATATGTATTTGAAATTCGTATGATTTTGTAATATGAAATACGAATTACTAAATTAATTTTCGAATAATAGCAGTTATAACTTATAAAAAATTTTATTTGCATTCAAATGTGCACGCGAACAAAATTTTAGTTATTTTTTCTATTAGTGTTTATTATTATTTTTATTATTATTTTGCTATTTTTCCTTTTTTTACATAATTTAAAACTTGCTGACCAGGCCCGTACCTGCCGGACTTTTGCCTAGCTTGACTGGTTGATGCCTGACAACGGGGCAAGGATTTGTGTGATCTACACATGGTAAAGATTTGTTTGATAAGCCTCTAGGCCGACGTCTCTTCGATGCATCTTGTTGTCTAAATTGCTTTTCCTTAGTTGGCTGGTTGTTAGTTGATGTTTGGATAAGTCGATTTAACACTGTACAGTGAGTGTAGCGAAGTCATGGAGGACGGATGTCAGAATCTGTTGTATTTACTAATCGTAATGCGGACTTAGATTGTGACATAAGATATATTATACTCAATGCTCGTATTCCTGATATAAAATCAGGGTTTCAATTTGAAGTGAACCCATCACATTAGCTCTTTCTAAAATGCAGCAGAACCCTGCTAGTCTGAATGTCCGGAGAATTTGAACCGAAATTTATCTTTTTAAATTAAATTGTCTTGATGCAGAAAGAAAAGAGTGTGTAAATTAAGAATATGTTTCGGTCAAGCATATTAAGGTAATACTTTGAAAAACGGAATAGAAACAAACATTATTAATTTATAAGTTCAAATCTATTTTGCGTACTCACTTACTTTTTCTCGTTATATTGCAATTTTAGATAATCCCAAAGGTTGGTAATACTAAAAGGTAATGGTTTTAATTAGACTGGATTAGCAGGGTTTTACTGTTATTCATAAAACCAGAACGAACCTTGGGAGTTCCACGAAATTTGGTATTTACACTAATGGAAGGATATGCAATTTTTCATTCATTGGTATCTAGTGGTTTCTAATGAAAAAAGTTAAAGCTTGCATTCGTTTTAATATGTAAATAGAGTGCTAGGTTGAAAAAATAAATAAAAAAATACCGTATTTCTCATAGATTGGCACGTTTCTTTTCCTTATACGCCAGACCTTGCAAAATGGCGGGGGATGCGTTTTTTGTCCTCATCTGTATCTTACTGAAAACATTCATTACAAAACATCGGTATTTCGGCATATCTTATGATTATATGATTGAGAAATTAGAAAGACAGTTGCTCACATGCGCCTCAAAATGTTCTCACTCTGTCACTGAATAAAATATTGCATTATTCAAATTGTAGCTGCATATATCTCAATGAAATAATGACAATGTAACCGTTTTCTATTTAATTAAAATGTCTTTTAACCTTATGATATATAACTACACATGTTTTATTTATATTTTTTTATGTTTAAAACATTTTTTAAATAGCACTTTCGTATTAGTCGCGTGCCACTGGTGATCTGTGGAGATATTTACTTTCGCCAAGACAATAGAACAATAATTAACAAATTTCAATTCCCCTTTTTATAAAGTATCAATGTAACATATCTAAGAAAATATATTAGTATAAAGTATATAGTAACAGACAATAAAAGGTGGTCCACAATTATTGAGCGCATTTCATATTTAAAAGAAAAGAGCACAAAATGAGGTACGTACATCTTTATTGTTTTCTTGGAAAGACAATTTAAAACAGTTTTACACAACAACATTTTAAACATTAAATAAGTTCCGCATTTTTCGTATCATTAAATTGTTGGTACCTACGTTTGATGACGATTTGAGTGTTCTAAACGAAAACGTCTCTGAACATTTACAATGGATTTGTTTTCATGGAACCACAAAACACGTTGCTTTTTCACGTTGCATTACACATTGCTTTTTCCTATACGTTAGCCATTTGCAGACTGACGCAATCAGTAAATTTTTCCATGTACCGGCTTATGTGAAACTTATTTAATTCTTAAAATGTTGTGGTGTAAAACTGTTTTAAATTGTCTTCCCAAGAAAACAATAAACATGTGTGTACCTCATTTTGTTCTTTTTTTTCAATCATGATTTGCGTTCAATTGTTTTTTACTACCATGTATATTTGCCGAAACGTCAGTTGAGGCTCACTGTAGAGACGCGAAAAGTTTCTGGTTTCGTCTGTTTGTCTGTCTGTCTGTCTGCTCGGCTATAACTGCCGTAAAAAGCGCCCGATTACGTTGATTTTTGGTGAGAATGTTGGTGAGGTACCTGGAATTAGCTGTATAGTTTTTAGTTACATTTAGTTCATTCGTTCGAAAAATATAGAACATTTCGTTTTAGGTCATATTGTTTTCCTATGGGAATGCAGACGATTTTCAAATTTCATTTTTAACTTAAATGAAAATCATATATTTGAATAATGGATTTAAACGTAAAATTACTGCTGCTAATTCTTTTATACGGAAGTTTTAAAATTATTCAATAGCTTTGAAAATTTGCCGATACATTTATTATAATTTATAAATTAATCGTTTAAATTATTGGAACATTTTTTTTCATCTATTCGGGAAATATAAAACAATTTATTTTGATATTTTTTACAAATTTTAAAATGAATTTCTTTTCACTTTGTTCTTTAATTTATTAGTTGCTTAGCAACCCTATTTCAAAGAATATCAAAATAATAAAATTCAAGTAACTCTCACTTGCTGCTGTATTTTATTAGCAAAATAAATTATTTTCGGGGTATTTTAATATTCTACTGACATAAATGAGAATTTATTTTAATACAAGTTTATTTTTTATCTAAAAAATTTTATGAATAAGAGCTTTATAAGAATTTCAGAATACCATTGCGTAAACCATATTTAATTTAACGCTTCTAATTTCTGAAACCTCCGAAGTATGGTATATGCCTATAAATGTGTATGTAATATAAAAAAATAAATTGCGGATTCTAAGGTGCTAAATTATGTGAAAAGTGAGATTTAAAAACAGTGACATTTAGAGCTGGCGTTGAGGCTCCTGATCTGCAGATTTACTAGTAATATATATATATATATATATATATATATATATATATATATAGCGCCAATTGATCTTTATGTGAGTTTGGTACTCATAAGGTTTTAATTGCATCTTATCATATAATTTATTATCATTTTCTCATTAAAAAACGCTAATTTAACAGATACATGCTAAAACATTAAAATATATTCAGATTTAAAAGGTATTCATAAAACATAAAATATTTCGTATTTATTTGGCTATTAATCGCAAGTATGTAGCAAATGCGAAAGTGCTTAAATCACTATACTCGATTATAACAAGAAAAAAACATCGTGCATCGAACATAGATTATGAAACTCTTTCCAACATTCCCAGAATACTTTAACTAACCTTTTCTGTTTAATAAGATAAATAAGATACCTAAGTAAATATTTTAGAAAACGCATAACATATTTGAAAAACAGATTACAGCAATTACCTTCCATAGCCAGAAGAGTATTCTAATTATTTTGTGCAGCATTGTACATAATATATATGTTTGTATATATTGAGTGTGGAAATTGCAGTTGAAACGTCACTTTGTTTCAATTTCCATTTCTTTAAATAAGAATTTCTTTTTACATTTGAAACGAATCATTTTATATTTTGGATATTGAAATTTTCTATGTGTATTTTACAACATGATTTTTCCGGTATTTAAGAACGAAAAAAAATTAATAAGCGGAAAATAAAGTTTTCATATTCATATTAATTTATAGTATTCTTTATTATTAAACAATATTTTTAGGCGTATAAATTTAACAAATTTAACATAAATTATATTTTGAACAAATTTTTGAATTGAGAAAATGTATTATACAGACTTTTCCATTTTAGAATGAAATATAAAATACGTATATATATATATATAATGTATAATTCAGCAATAATGTTTTCCGTCCGTGGTATATGTGCAATAAATAAAGATAGTTAAATCTTTAAATAGTAAATTTAGACGCCTGTATGTAAGAAACAATCACACCTACTTTTTAAAAAAGCGGTAATTGCCGAAATGTCAGTGAAGGCTCACTGTGGAGACGCGGAAAGTTTTTGGTTTCTGTCTGTCTGTCTGTCTGTCCGTCTGTCCGTCTGTTCCACGAAAACGGCCGTAAAAAACGTCCGAGTCGGTTGGTTTTTGGTAGGTATGTTGGCGAGATACCCACAAGTAGATGTATAGTTTTCGCTCAGAATGCTTTTCTATGGGAATGCAGATGATTTTCAAATTTCATTTTTACCTGAAATGAAAATCGCATATTTGAATAATTGATTTAAACGTAGAATTGTGCTAAATTTTCGATATAGAGGTCTTAAATGTATCAAATAGCTTTAAAAATTTGCCAATACATCTATTAGAATTTAGAAATTAATTGTTTAAGTTATTGGAAAAATTTTTGTAACTGTTCGGGAAATATAAAACATTTCATTTTCCTATCTTTTCAAAATTTTAAAATGCATTTATTTTTCTTTCCTCTTTATTTTATTAGTTGCATATTTCAAAGAATATGCAAATAATAAAATTCAAGTAACACGCACTCTTTCGCTGCAATATTTTATTAGCAAAATAAATTATTTTCGAAGAAATGTATTTTTTTACCTTAAAATTTACAAGAATAAGAAAGTTCATAAGAATTTCAGAATATCATTGCATAAGCCGTGTTTAATTTAACGCTTCTAATTTCTGATACCACCTATAAGTATGTATATAATATAAAAATAATAAATTGTGGATTTCAAGATGTCAAATAATATGAAAAGTGAGATTTAAAAAAAAAAAATGACGTTCAGACGTTGAAACTCCTGATCTGCAGATTTACTAGTTTAGAATACTTCTGTGAGAGGGGTTTAATTTTCCTTACTGTTTCTTTTATAAAAAGGAAATTTGTCAGAAAAATTTAAAAAGCTGTTTTTTTTTTAATATTTTAAATGGGGTAGTGTTATTAATTAAGTTTCTAGTAAAATATATGATCAAGTATGCAGTTTTACTTACAAAAATTATCCGCATTGTTTAAAAAATAAGGACATTTCCTGACATTTAAAAATATTTTAAGCTCTAAGAAAATGTGTATATTATTGGCGGAAAGTGTCTAAAAATTGTTTATATACGTGGAAAGCTACATAAATCTGATATTCTCGTAATATAATATTAAAATATACATATTTTTATACTTTAATGGATAAATATTTTCTTTATCAGAGACAATCATTTTAAAAACACACTTTTTATAGCAATATACACACAAATTCATGTTACAAAAGTATATCAATATATGATTATTTTATATAGAATGCTACGCAGGATTGTATTTTTATTTATCTTATTGATTTTATCTTATGCAATTTGGATAATTATCCTAAATTATTTATATTGGGGTGCGCCAGTACTGTTTCTACAATCATTGCCCAAATATTATGATTTATATTTTAGCTTTGCTAACTGCAGTTTCAAACAAGCAAGTTAGCTGACTTGATTGGTGAAACAACGGAATGCTAAATACGATTTACATCCTATATTTTATTTTATAATTAAAATATTTTCATTTAGTTTTTCTGGTTTTACTTTTTTCCTTTATTTGAAATAAATTAGGATTTTTTTGTTAATAAAAAACAGTGTCCGAATGTACCCGTTAATTTTATTGCTATCCAGTAAATGATTTTATGATTAAACAATTAACAAATAAACAATTAAGAATAAGATTTAATATCAACTAGCATAATGCTGCAAAAACTTAAATATTTTCATCAATTACAGGAGTCAGTTAGTCATTTCATATTTATACATAATATCAATTGCACACGTGAGAGGTGTTTATATCTAGTGGGCAGCAGAGAGAAAAATTCATAAAAGAAACACTATCAAACACTCGTTTTTCCCTTTGAAATTCTCCTAATTTTATGTACTCCGAAATTTACATCAAATAATTTTTATTTCGACTTGATCTACAAGCAATGAGTGGTGGAACTATTTTTATTTGCATTTAATTTACTTAGCCATGATATGTAAAGTACAGTGGACTCTTGTTAAGGTGTCTCCTCTTAAGTCGTATCCCCGGTTGATGAGGACAATTTCGTTTTCACTATTATTATCTATTTACAATTAATGTTAAGGACATCACTCAATGCGTATTAATCATCAGATAATGCGAACAGTTTTTCACAAATTGAACAGGTAGAATATAATCTAAATTTGCAAATTACTTATTCAAATGCAACATTGATGTAATTTTGGTTGATGGGAGATCAAGAAAGTGTTTGTGACAATGATGAAGATAAATAAAACATCCACCAGCAAAAACATATTAGGTTTAAAAGTTGCTAATGTAAGTTTATCCGTAGCACCGATCAAAGAGTAATACAAAATACTAGTGCGTCCCAAAACTAGAAAAGGTCGCGGTAGAAAAATTATTTATTCAATCATTGCAACGAAAATTTATTAAAATAAAATTATGCAAGTACAGCCGATTTGTTTGCTTATTTCGTTTGTGATGGGTAATATAATCTCTTATATTAACAAATTGCCTTTAACTTGCTGATTTTTATTAAATTTTCTAAATCAAATGAACAATTGTTTGTAATTGTATAAAGTTAGTAAGCTATTTAATTTTTACCATAAACAATATTTAATTTATACAGCGCAATATTATTTTATGTCATTGAAATGCTGACATCATTTTCGGCTAGTGCGAACGAAAAATGACCTCCCTTGGAACCGTCCATTAACGGGGGGTCAGTGTATAACATCAAATTCAAGCTCTAAGTGTCCAGTACCACAATATATATGGCGAAGGACTTTTATGTATTACAACGAATGCTGCTTATAATGCAGCAAAAAACCTTTTATAGTTTTACTTACCCATCATACGTAATATAGGGTTTGAAAATCGAATTTTTTTTTGACGGATTTACACGTTTCAGACACTGGAGATTCCGAAAAACATATTTTTAGAAAAAAAAATTGCCGTCCGTCTGTGTGTCTGTAAGTCTGTGTGTCTGTGTGTCTGTATGTATGTGCGTCTGTGTGTCTGTAAGTCTGTGTGTCTGTGTGTCTGTATGTATGTGCGTCTGTGTGTCTGTGTGTCTGTAAACGCTCCATCTCCCGAAAAAATTGAGATAGAGATTTGAAAGTTGGTATGTACTTAGTATGTAATAATGGAAAGAAGCTTATTGAATTTCAGTAACCTCGATTATCCGGAACTATTTTTTTCGAACTCTCGAAATATTCGTTCTGATAAAAGGTATATAAAATTTTTCGAAATTGTTTATTTTAAGGAGTAAATATAAAATACAATAAAAAAAGAAATTTTGCATAAAGCATGAAGTCGATCGGATAATTAGTTGCCGAGATATTTGTAATCCTATTTGCCACACTCTTCGATTTTTCATGACCCTGTATTTCAACCAAATTTCAATTCAAAGATATATCTCAATTGGAAATGAGACGCTTAATCAGATGCAATAAACCACTAGTTAATAGGATTATTGTTTTTGGAGTTATAAGGATGTTTCTTTTAAGCAATTCAGTAATCGATCCTTTAAAGTTTATGACGTCATCAAGCCACGATTTTATTCGAATTGCAATGCATTTTATAAGTAGTTTACACATTTTTCATTTTAATATTTTATATTATGCATATCGATGATGGGAAAGTATTACGGTGGCCCCCAACGACTAGTTTACTATTGCTGATACATTTATTATTACTAATTTCTTTTATAATGTGAGATGCATATATTAGAATGTCTTGTTATAGTTACTAAATCTTGCATTGAAGCTACAAAGTATTTAATTGATCTACAGATGAGATGGGATGTGCGAGTATTTTATTGTACATAGAGGAGTCATAGCTCAAAACTGCTTCAAGTCACCAATAATTCTTTATATTTCGACTTACTTAAATACAGTCATTTTCAATTTACAGGCAAATATTTACACATCATTATTTTTCATTCTAAAAATCGTAGAAGTTGGTAGCAATGATAAGTGGAAATGATACTATGTGAAGCTTGTGAATGTTTTTTACGAAATTCTAACTTACTGATAGAGCAATTATGAGGTGCTGCTAGTTTTCTAATGTAATTTTTTCAAATTTTCAGTGAAATGAAAGAATATTTCTAAATACGGGAAAAGTATTGTAAGAGTGAATAAGTGTTATTACATTTGAAATTCTTAAACACATTTTTAGATAGAACTATTTATTCCTGATATATCTTTAATAATATTTCCAGTGTAAATTATTTTTGATCAGTGACACATTTATTTTTTCTGTAGTTTATGCAAATATTATTGGGAGTTAACTTATTAAATTGAAAATATATCAATACATTTCCATTCATTTGTGATATTTAATATAAAAGTTTTTAGAACATAATTTATTTTTATATGACAACAAACAATAAAAAAATACATAAAAGTTACTGAAATAATATATTTTTTAATCTGTACTTACATACACTGATTGAAATTCTCATCCTAACTGCATGCATTTTTAAAGTGAGTGCATTGTCTTAGAGTTTGATAATTGAAAGATAACAAAAGTGTTAAATGAAAGTGAGCCAAATTTACTTTTGAGAGTAGGTACTGCAAAAAAAAAATATTATAAGCATTATTTTTGAATATGTATTATCTTGGCAAAATCTGCGGTATTATAAAATTTTTGTTAAATTTGCTTAAAAGATTATCGTTATACGAGTATAGTAACATGAGTTTTAAAAAATGAACGTAATACCCACAAAAGTAAAGCTATACAGGATGCAATTCACCTATGCTACTTTTAACGTATCGACCTATTTTTCATTGAAATTGTGTGAAGAGGTGTAAATATATATATATATATATATATATATATATATGTAGATAGGTGATATGTAAAAAGTTAACTTACTGAATTAGTTGTACAACTAGACTTCAAAATAACAAAAGCAAGAACTTTAATATCATTCTGGGAAATCAATTCCCCAACGCTTCGTTGGTTATTTCTGTGAAATATCTTACACTTCTCACATAAAACATACAATGTTCTATTTGTCACATAGTCCAATTAGGCCTAGCCGTTTCCTAATTGACTTTTTCACACTTCGACGATAAAATTTATAAGCCTGACTCTTTGCCAAATCTCGAGATCCAAAATATGTATACCTGGTGCGTTTGAATCATGGATGATAGTAATAGTACTAAAGTGTCAGTTAATATGACGATCATGATCTCACAAAGCAATTGAAGTATTAACACTGAAATCCTACAAATCGGTCATCCTGACGTGATAGCGTCTCGACATCAGCATCTTGATTTGTGATGTTTTTTCATGTCTAACAGTTATTTTTTTTTCTGAGATTTTTATTTCTTTCTGGATATTGCTCTCAAACCTTAGAAACTACATACCTATTGCTTCTAGGATGATAAGAATTTGAATAAGCATCTCGTTCACTATAAGCTCCTTTAAATCCATGTTGAGAATTATCCTTATGTGATGGTTGTGAATATTTTTGTTCATTATAACTAGCCTTGTATGATCGTTGGCCACCATAATTATAATTATTTTGACCATGATAGTAGCCTCTATTCATGTATCTAAGGGGAAAATTTGGATTATATCTTGCTTTTGAATTAGGTGAAGTATTTTCTGTTATGTCTTGAGGTTTCAAATAATCTTTAGTCTCCACGTTTTCAGGCATCTAATATTCATTTTGGTAAGATTTCTCGGAAGTCTGTTTCCCATATCTATATTTATTGTAATTCCCATGGTTAAATGACTGTTTAAAATATCTCTGGCCATATCTTTTATTGCTTCTGTTATCAAATGGTCTATTAAAATTTCTGTTCTTTCCCTTATAATCAAATTTCCTATTGCGATCTTTCACATAGTCTTTTCTACCATGTGCAGGACTACTACTTTCATAATTTTCTTCTGGAGATGGATATTCAACATTCCATTCATCGGATAATCCTGTATATTTTGTTTTATTCTACTTATATGGTTTTATTAATTTTCTTATTTTCTTTCTGTTTGCTAAATTTGTAATATGAGTCAAATTCACCCCGTCATTTACGCAGTCGATTTTAACCATATCTTCCCGAGCTCGATTATCGTTGTTTATATTTGCTTCATCAATTTTGTCGGTACTTCGTAAATTTTAATGTATCCTACGCGTACTCTGTTGCCGCTTATTATTCTAACACCATCTTCCGTTTCTTTTAACGTCATGCCTTCTACTGCTTTTCTACCTATTATTACGTCGCAGTCCGTCTCTTGTACCACGTAAAATTTATCCTGGATTTCTGTATCGTCCACGTAGATTTTATGCCAGAAAAAACCTGTTGGCTTAATTTTTTTTCACCTATGCCTGAGATAGATATATTGTCGCTGGTTAGTTTTGGCGCGTTTATTGCAGTGTGATATCTTGAACTGGCGATTGAAATATCGCTTCCTGTATCGATCATTACGTTTGTTTTTATTCCGCGAATATCTAAGATACTTCCTTTTTTACCATTTAACATTCCCATATTAACTATTTTTCTTTGCGTGTTTTGGGTCTCATCTTGGTATTTTGTTTCTCGCCAATTTTGATTATGTTGCGGGTAAAAATTTGAATATTCTTGTTCTGTATTTTTCGCCATGGCACATTTTGCACTCACGTGACCAGGATTGCCACACGCAAAACATATTATATGCGACTCTTTGCTTTCGTGACCTACATAATGCCTATTATCAACTTGGCGTCTTTTCGAATTGGCGTAGTCAGCAACTCTCGATTTTCTGTCATCAAAATCGCATCAAAATCCTTAACTGATTGTTTATTGTAAACCCTTCGTGCTGTTTAGTAATTATCTAATTTATTAACTAATTCATCAATTTTCTTTATTACTAATAATTCCTCTATGAAATGTGTCTTTGTTTCCGTAGGTAAATTATGGCTGATTTGATTAAGAACAATTAATTCCGCTAAATCTTCAAAGTTATTTACTTGAAGACCTTCAATCCATTGTTGAAAATACACCCTTATCTCATAAGCGAAATCTTGCCAATTGGCTGATGGCTCCTTTTTAGATGAGAAAAAATTCAGCCTAAACTCCTCTGGTGATAGTTTGTAGCGTTTTAGTAGAATATTTTTTATGTAATCATAATTGTGAATTTCAGGTTCATTTTCCCTCGTAATTATATTGATCACATCTAACGGCATTAGATTAATTAAATAATTTACCCATTCTTTTTTTTCAATGCCCGTTTGCGCCATTTGCCTTTCGTACATAGCTAAATATAAGCTAATATCATTTGAACTTTCATATTTAGTTAATAATCTAAGCAATTCAAATTGCTTACCTGGATTTGTCCTTGGGTTTTCCCCAATATGTTCTCTTGAATTTTCTTGTATCTGTAATTTCTTAATTTCAAAATTTTGCTCCAATTCTATTTTCCATTTTCTCTCTTCCATTTCCATTATCAATATTTTTTCTTCAATCTCTGCTTGTAATTTCTTCTCTTTCTCTTCTCTTTCTTCTTTCTGATTTCTAGTTGCTATCACTACTTCCAATCGATCTTTTATAAATTCTTCTTCGTAACTCTCCCAACTCTTGATCAGCTTTATTAGGACGGGTATTGTCGGTTTTTCTGGTGCTTCAATTCCGCATTCTTCGCAGAGGTTTATTAGATCAATTCTCTTAGCTTCATTTAGAGTTACCATGTTTATCTTTCACAATTTGTACTTGAAGTAATATGATTACGGTTTCACCTTGCGAAATCGTAACACAACTTTTGATACTGGCGTTTTATTTTTAATTATTCTGGCATCCGAGCCCCCAAAAATGTAGATAGGTGATACATAAAAAGTTAACTTACTGAATTAGTTGTACAACTAGACTGCAAAATAACAAAAGCAAGAACTTTAATATCATTCTAAGAAATCAATTCCACAACGCTTCGTTGGTTATTTCTTTAAAATATCTTACACTTCTCACATAAAACATACAATGTTCTATTTGTCACATAGTCCAATTAGGCCTAGCAGTTTCCTAATTGACTTTTTCACACTTCGACGCTTCTTCGATGATAAAATTTATAAGCCTGGCTCTTTGCCAAATCTCGAGATCCAAAATATTTATACCTCGTGCGTTTGAATCATGGATGATAGTAATAGTACTAAAGTGTCAGTTAATATGACGGTCATGATGTCATAAAGCAATTGAAGTATTAACACTGAAATCCTACATATATATATATATATATATATATATATATATATATATAAATTTCTCATCGTTAAACATTATTAGCTCTCATTCCATGACAATATCGCAATTTTTGAAGTACTGTAGTGACATGTGTGTTAATTCTCCGTCATGGTGTTCTCGAATGGGAAAATTCCGAAAAAAAATATTAAAATCAGTAATTTCAACATTAAATTCTGAAAGTTCTTCTAAAGGTAAGATCTAGATTTTTTAATGGATTTATTACGATGCTAAACTTCCGGAAAAGATTAAAATAACTCTTTTGAGAGCAGCTACAACTAAATTCACAAATACTATCTGTACGACATTAAAAAACTATCCAGTAGATTGGATTCTGTGGAAGAAGTTTTAAATGAGTTAAATCCTAAAGCATCTGATTTAAAATAGGCAGATAATAAAATAGAACCCTTGCTGAATTAAGATGCATAAGAAGATGGAACGAGCGATTAGTGAATACACGGATAAAAAATCCATAATGCCTTTTCTCGCTGGAACGAATTTTAAAAAATAACAAAAAAATATATATCCTTCTTTTGAATAATAATTTAGAACAGTGTCTTCCCTATGAATGGAAATAAATTTGTTGACCTCCGAAAGCTGAATAGACAGAAATTCTACGGGGATTGTACACAATTTACAAATTTTTTTAATACTCTGAATGACTTCATCTACGATAATGATTCATTAACAAAATAGGAATGATTAGTTATCTTCAAAGTCATTTGATTTCTTCTGATTTAAATGCCGTAGAAGGCTTGGAAATGTAGTAATTACATTATGACACAGCATAAAATTTCAGGAATTTATTATTTGGAAATAGAACATAATAATATACTTTAAGCGTCTGTCATTTTTTTTCCTGTATGTTTAATGATTCATAAAATAATAGATATGAAAATAATTGGTATGAGAATTTATATTTAATAACTTTACATATCTATATTTCTTATGCACTAGAAAAAAAATAGAATTAATATAAAAGTTTTGTTAATTCAGACATCGAATTCAAAATTTATATGACGAAAAAACACGGTTAAGACGTTTAAAGTGTTTTAATCACCACATTGATAAACTATTAAATATCTCTCTTGTTTTCAAACCCAGTAGCATTTCGAAACTACGGAAACTTCTTGAGGGTTTTGAAATTACTGTTCGATCATTGACTACTTTGAGACTGAAAAGACTTACAACTCCATTCTTATAGACGTTGTTTTAAAACAACTTCCCATAGCTCTAACTGTATAATACAATCAAGAAAATGTAATTAAAACTCCAAACTATAATTAAAAGTAGGAAAATAAGCTTCTCCATTTAAAAAAAAAAAAAAAATTCGAAATAAAAAATAAACAAAGCTTTATGAAATCTTCAAATCTAGAATTTCCATCTACGCATAAACCAATGACATTAGTCTCAGACGGGAAAACAGCCGAATAAGAAAATATGCATTTTTCGCCATCAAAATCATCTCTCAGATTTGTGGAGTACATTTACTGTTGAAACAAAGAAAAATATTCAAAAATTACAAAACCGTTATTTTTAAAGTCACAATCTTATGTCTCTGTGACGTTGCAGTGACGTCGCAATGTTATATGAGGGTATTAAGGGGGTAACAACAGCTACGAACTCCCAGGGAAAACATTCGCTATTGATGTACTTTTTTATCTTACAAGGAGAGTGCCAAGTTTGGTAATCACAGATTTTGATTATTTTTATATATGTTGTAGGGTAGAAGCTCCTTAGTCTCAGGTTCAATAGATTTTATACAACGCTCCTTAGTTCTCGAGAAATGGGGGGTCTAATATTATAACACAACTTAAATACTTACTTTGTAACACAATAACTGAGTTGGTTGTAGCTCAGTCAGTAAGGCGTCTGCTCTTTGTTCAGAGGGCCCGGGCTCGATGCCGGAACGCGCTATGTTTTTTTTTCTCATTTTTTTTTATAAATATACTTGTAATTATAATTTAATAATCTCGAAAAAAAATTTGTTAACATAATTAAATTTTAATTTAGCATTTTTGATTTTTAAACCATTATTAAACATTTCTCATCATTTAAAGAGATTTTAAAAAATTGGATCTATTATTGACTAGTAAAAATTCAAAAATCGTTACAAAATCAGCATTTTAACTATCGAATTATAGAATTCTTCTCCCACCGCAATAGAAAACGAAGATATTTCAGATGCTGGATTATTTGTTAAAAATTCATTGTTTACAATAACATTTTACAGTACTTCAACGCATTTGTGACATCACTTTTCTGATTTTCATTGAATCCCGACACTTCAGATTGATCTTGTGAACTACAGCTTGCTTCTTCCATTTTTATACGATTATGAGCTGTTATAGAATGATACGCACTTGTGCGATAAAGATTTAAAACAAAAACCACTTAGCTGCATCAAACTAAAAAAAAAGAAATAACCAAAGTCTGTTGTAGCGCCCTCTAGTTACAATAAAATAAAACATAAATATGTTGTAATTTAATTCTTATGCTAATATTTAATATAATTATGTTTCTTACTTTAAATACAGAGTAGTATTATCATCGCATTAACTTCCCTTGTTAAGGCAATTTATAAATGATGTTTCTTTACAATCACGAATTGACACAATTGATCAATATCGTTGCATTGATAAAGCATTAATGGAATATATTTTAAAAGTGATTTTTAAAAAAATAAAAAATGCTCAATTAAAATGTAATTATGTTAACAAAAATTTTATTGAGATTATTAAATTAAAATTACAAGTATATTTATAAAACTAAAAGAGAAAAACAAACATCGCGCGTTCCGGCATCGAGCCCGGGCCCTCTGATCAACGAGCAGACGCCATACCAACTGAGCTACGACCGACACAATTATTTTGTTACAAAGTAAGTATTTAAGTTGTAGTATAATATTAGACCCCCCATTTCTCGAGAACTAAGGAGCGTTGTATAAAATCCATTGAACCTGAGACTAAGGGGCTTCTACCCTACAACATATATAAAAATAATCAAAATCTGTGATTACCAAACTTGGCACTCTCCTTGTTAGAAATTACCGATACCCGATATATATGAAATATTATTTTTTTGTTATAACTAGCTATATTTTTGTTGATTTGTTTTTCAGGAAAAACTATTTATCTATACTATTAAAAACCGTTCGCGTATCTATGTAACCTCAAAAACTCGAAAACTACAGGGCGCAGGGCTAGGAAATTTTGCACACGGGTTGCTGGTAGGGCGGTCATGAACGATCGGGGCAAAAATTCGAAATTTTTAAATATATTTTTGATAGATTAAATATTAATTAAAATCCATCTACAAAGAGATCTCATCAAAAATTCAAAAATACGCTTTTCTATTTTCGGTTGGTTGGTTGTATAAAATCTCCGCAGGAGTCATTAAATAAATCAAGGCAGGAATCATTACAATTCCCAGTCGAGTGTTTAAAATTGATGGATCAGAGATCATAAGAGATGTAGACAATCAACTTAATTATTGACCGTTGCCAAATGCTAAAAACTTAATTTTAAAAGATTTTATCGACTTAATGAATGATAATTAGCTGAGTTTAAGGTTTTTTTACATGACATATATTAGTATGATAGAGATTATTAATACAGAAAACTTTATTTAACAGATTATTTGTTAAATTTGCGGGGATGGGGAGGGGTGGGGGTCAAAGACTTTTTATTAAATATCACATATATTTTACTTGACCGCGTGCCACCTGGCGACGGCTTTTTCATTACTTGACCCTCCTTATTAATAAATCCAAATCTTCTGCTCTAATTTCAACTGAACTAATTACATTTAACAAATGTAACATTTTTTTTATTCACCCGTAACGTTTAATCGCTGTTTTATATAGATGATACCGCTATTTTAGAATAACAATTTTCCTAAAAATTAAATTTATGTTCCTAATAAAAGTACAGAACCCGTATGCAGTTGATGCATACCAACAGTCAAAGTTAGTAATTTGTTGTTGAGCACTTGACCACGCGCCTCCTCGCGGTCCCTCCCTCAAGGTTTTTTTTCTCTAACTGCGCTGTATTTCCAGAACTCAGGTAATTATGTTCCGAACTTCTCCAAACCAGTTCCATTTTGCTAAATTATCATAAAAATCAGCATTCATAGCTTCAGGGTGTACTTCTAGAAAACAGTTACCAGTATTTCCGAATAATAGTCTAAGCCAAATTTCAAATTAATTTCCTAGTATAACCAAATGAATCATTCTTTAAAGATGCATATAGTGGCTCTTTTAATTTATCATTTGCTGAAAGGCACTTGAACATCCGCTCCTTCCGGCCCCTCCCTCAAGGCTTTTTGTCTAATTGTACCCTGTTTCCATATCTCAGCAACTAATTTTCCGATTTCAGTGCAACTGATTCCAAACATCATATTTAACTTAATAATCAACGTCTATATCATTAAAATAAATTTGTGAGTAGCGGGTATCACTATTTCCGAATAACAGTCTAAGACAAATTTCTAATTAAGTTCCTAGCTTAACCAAACGAACAAATTTTTAAAGATGCATAATCGTTCTCCTAATTAGTAATTTACTGAAGTGAACTTAAACATTCGCTCCTCCCCGGCACCTCCTTCAAGGTTTTTTTCTCTAACTATGCCCCGTTTCCATAAGTCAGCAACTATCTTTCCGATTTCAACGCAACTGATTACAAACATTATAATTAACTTCATAATCACCCTCTATAACATTAAAGTAAATTTATGAGTAGTAGTTAACACTATTTCCGAATAATAGTTTAAGCCAAATTTATAATTAAGTTCATAGCTTAACCAGACGAACAAATTTTTAAAGATGCATAGTGGTCCTCCTAATTAGTTATTTTCTGAAGGACACTTGAACATCCCCACCTCCCGGTACCCCCCTTTACTGCAAGGTGAGATATATATATATTACGGACGCCACGCTGCAATACTAACAAGCTGTAGCGGGTATTACGATGAATCTTTTACCTCGCATGCAAATAATTAGAGATTATTTAATTGCGCTTCATTATTTCATTTTTTTAAATAAAGAAAAAACATTTTATCACAAACGGTAACAACATTTTTATTCTATTTATCCCCTTATTCCAAAGATATCGTTTTATCGTCTGCTGCCATAGCAACATAAATTAAGTTTCATTAAAAAAAAATGCACAGTAGTATTTTTTTTTCTAAATCGTATAGTTATTGAACAACTCAACACTTTAACAGGGGAATTAAATTCATTTTATTCACATTTTAGAATTAAATTCATGAACTCCCGTGCGTAGAACGGGTTAAACAGCTAGTATTGAGTAAAGCTAATTAAAAATTTACTAGAATTACTGACGCGGAACTATAGCTTATTTTTATTTTTATTTTCCATGTACGATAAATGTATAGCAGTACAAAGGATGTGAATTTTCGTTTCACTTTGCTTAACAGCGCACAACCAACTTGGGTGAAAGATGGCTCCAGACCGGAGATCTAACCTAGGTACCTTGGTATAGCACACCAAGTGCTTTACCAATTAGGCCATCCGGCGACATCCTGCATGGTACTTCTTTCACTAATATACGTTGCCAAGGCTGCAACTCCGAAGCGCAAGATGGAATGTCAACATGAGAACACTATCAGTGACGTACGTGAGAGGATTAAATTCCCAGCAGTTGCTGGAAATTTTTTCGTTTGGTGCGTTAGACCAAGGTATTTGGGTTCGATCCCTGGTCTGGACACATATTTCAATCAAGTTGGTTGTATGCTGTAAGACGACTGCGGGTGTTAAAAAAAAAAAAAAAACGCGGCACCCATCCTAATGGATGGACATTGCCCCCTTCATACTTTCTGGATGCCTGAATCGGCGCGATCGTAACCCCTTTCATGAGTACGAGAGTGGCCGGACAGGCTCGGTTCATGAGCGACAGTCCGTGACATCCTCGACGCCGAACTTGTCTGGAAAGCTCACAAGAGCAACCAGGGACCAGCGACTAGTCAAGGGCTCCCTCTCATGATTTGCTATATCCCAATTCGAGATCGAGAACAACTCACACGATCTTTTGTAGTGCTATTTATAGATTTAAGGTGTAGTTTAAGTCCTACTGAAATTTTAATTGGAAATTTAAAAATAAACATATACACTGTTAAAAATTTGCAGCAAACTGTCCAGTCATTCGACCGTTTTTATTGAAAACGGTTACATAACCGTAATTTAACTCTATTCTGACCATATTATTGCCCATATTATTGTTAGAATAGAGTTAAATTAAGGTTAGGTAACCGTTTTCAATAAAAACGGTCGAATGACTGGACAGTTTGCTGCAAATTTTTAGCAGTGTAATTTAGTTGCAATCATTTGAGTTACATTTGAAGGAGAATAGCTTTTGAGACCTATAGGCTGTTTGTCTCGAATGATCCATATTTTTTTAATTCACAGACATACATACAAGACGTTGACAAACAACAAAAATCTTCTTCTTGACAAGGACGGGATAGACACCAGGAAGTAGACAGCACTTAAGAGTCACACACAATAACATCGATGCCTTACCAGGATTCGAACCCGAACACTCACCGTGGCAATCGCCTTAGCTACCAACCACGCTGCTGGTAGTCGTTACCAAATAAATTAAAAAATATATATGTATTTACTAAAAATATATTGAGAGATCTTCATTAATTTGTGAGGAAATTGTAATTCAATATCAGCTGTTTTCCATAGGATTTCGCATGCAATGTTGTACCTTTAAACGTCTTAAATAACGAGAAAAAAACATATTTTTAATAAATGAGAAAATTCTGATAAGAAACAGAATTCGTAGTACAAACAAAAACAAGTGTAAAATTCAGATAAACAAGGAAAATAGAAATATATTTATTGCATATTTCTTCTTTACTAACATCCTGAATTAAAATTATATATAATACCTTAAGAAAAGTACTAACGGCAAATATGTTTTTTTAAGAAAATAAATTAGAGAGATTGCTTATCATCCTTATTTTGAGAAGATATATATATATATATATATATATATTAAACATGTACAAAAACAAAATTATACTCTCATAATATTCAATTTGTTTTCGCTTAACACTAAAAAAGCCTGGTTGATTTAATGTATAAAAGACCTACAAAGTGCAATTATGGAAAGCGTTCTAAGAATTATTCTTAGGAATTTTTTTTGAACATTTGAATTATGATGCTTAATTATCTCCCGTGGGTTTATTGTTATTCTTAAAAATGTTAGTTTACAAAGAAATACTTGTCTTTTTTTTCCCTGCATGAACAATAAAATTTCCACTAAATTCAGTAATGTTTGCAAATTAGCTTTGCATATAAATTACACTAACGTTGTATACTTTTAAAAATGCATAATGGAGTAAGCTTGATAAAGTTTGATGTCACTGCATTTTTCATATAATGTAACATTTATTTCTCTTTATAGTGAAATGCTTTGTTGAATACCATTTTTGCAATGCATAATAGAGAATATGATATGAAATATTGTGTTGTCATTAAGTATAGTAAAATCAATTTGTATTGTTGAACCGTGTAGGTATACGCTTAGCTGTTGTTACGATTGTTTCTTACTGTTATTTACAAATAGTAATTTTGACCTTCTCTACGCATGCAATTCAGCTGTTGAATAAAGGGAAGACTACTAGTTAGAAATAGTGGTTGTTTTATGAGTACACAAATCTCAACAAATTGAATTATTTTTTGATAATAAAGTATTACTTTACGTTGTCTATTTCGGTTAAACGTATTTCCTACGTATAACAATACGAACTGAAATGCGCTATGTAGATTACGGATTACGTGAAAATGTTCTGTTAGAAAAATAGAAAAAAAGGCATAGACATATATAACAAAGTCATTGGAATAAATCCAGTATTTTTTTCCTTATAACAAAAGTGTAATTAATTCTTTTATCGCAAATGTATTTCAACACTCTAAAAACGACATTTTCAAAACTGATCAAAAAATACTCAAATCTGAGTATGTCTTCTAGTCAAAATGGCTCCGGATCAAAATTACTCAAGTTTGAAACATGTCGATACTCATATCTGAAAACATGCACGCACTCAAGAATAAAACATTATGTGCTCATATTTGAGTATTTCCATGTTTCAAAAATGACTATTAACTGACTTCTATGTGCTCATTTGTTAGTATTTCCATGTTTAAAAAATGAGTTTGAACTGATTTTAATCATATTTGAGTGTGTCCATGTTTATAAAATAAGCATGAACTGACCTTTATGTGCTCAGTTTTGAGTATGTCCAAGTTTCAATATTCTAAGTATTTCCACTATTTCAAAATTGAAATTATTGGGTCGTCATATTTGAAACAAACAGTTTCATAACAAAATGGAAACATCGATCTACTCAGATTTGAAAGTGTCATTTTTTTCAGTGTATAAATGTCTTTTGGTTTATTTTCATTAATAAGAACTTCTTTCAAGTTCAATACCATACCACACTTCTAATAATTTCGCAATTGTTTTAAATGCAAAATTATAAAATTGTTGGAAACAATTGGTAAAATTCCTTGGTATATTTAACAGAATGTGCTGGCAACCCGAACTAAAAATTACAAATTGTAAACAATTACGTACTGTTACAGATTGGGCTGTGTAATAGTTTGCAACTACTTCCTTGTGATTTTTTCTTTCTTATTCTTAATAGTTTTAGAGTTATTTGCTAATATTCATGATAGTTTGTTATATAAATATTAAGTTTTAATAAAAAGTACAGATAATTTCGATACATTATTTATTTCTTAAATGATAGCCAGTTGTTTGAAAATTTTCCGCTGTCACACAACTCTCTCCTTTATTGCATTTGTGCATAATATTGCACATTTATGAAAACTAAATTTAAAACAAATTAGAACTACTATATATATTCAAACGTTATTGAGATAGCTTTAATGTATAATAATTTTATTTAATTTAAATAAGTATTTTTGAGGCAAACTTCACCTTTATTTTGATGAAAGTGAAACAAAATGTCTCTTTTAGTTTTCAGAAAATAAAAGGAATGACAATGTTTCCTAAATGAGAAAACAGGGAATATTGAATGCAATATTCTGAACAATCTGTTTTTGCATGAAGTGTAAATTTAAGTGATTGATTGTATGTGGAAGCTTATGAAAATATTCATTTTTAAGTAACATATTTTTTCTTCTTATCTGTTACAAGATTGATAAACGGGATAAATATATATATATATATATATATATATATATATATATTTATTTATTTATTTATTTATTTATTTTTTATTTATTTATTTATTTATTTATTTTTGCGGGAAAATCTGCCGTAGAACTTTTTTCTGACGAGAAAGTTAAATGAAAATCCAATTTCTTCCAATCATTACTTTCGTTAAAAAAAAAAAATTGTTTTAGCGAATAAAAATCAATTTTAGTTTAGTTTGAAGTCATTAACTTTTTTTTCGTTTGTTTTTTGGTACAGCTTGAAAAAAAGAAGATATTCCGGAAATAAAAATATCCATCCCAAAAAAATAAAACTCTTAATCTAAAGTATAATCAGCAGAAGAAAATATATAAATACAAATATGTAAATAATTAAATATATAAATAATATATACGGAAATATTTAAATAACAACAAATAAGATATTCCGGAAATAAAAATATCCATCTCAAAAAAGAAAACACTTTATATAAAAGATAATCATCACAAGAAAATATATTCATTGTGCCAGTTTCGGTGAAGGATTCAATGGGAACCTTATGTAAATATTTTTAATGTTTTTTTCTTCTTTTTCCTATTACAAACAAAATATTTAAATCAGATTGTTTTTAATATATATATATATTTCGAAACAGAGCGAGTTATCATCAACTTTAATTAATCTGATGATGTATCTTTGACGCGAACTTAATAAAGAAAACATCTTTTCTTTTTTGTATTCCGAAAATAAAATATTCAAAATGTACCCTATATGAAGAAACTGGGGACATAAAAGGCAACTTTCTGGAGAAATATTTTTTTTACGAAGTGTCAATTTAAGTGATTGATACCACGGGGAAGCTTATGCAAATTTTCATTTAAAATTTTTCCCCTTTAGCCTATTACAAACAGGATAAGGGTTGAATTATTATGTAAGAATTTTTAAGTGGATATTTGTTTTCCAGATGTCTATTTCCACGCTCCCGTGGAAATCCATTTTTATAATAAAACGTTCTATGGAATTTAAGTGTGATTTTCAAGTATGTGAGAGTATGTTTATCGATTTGAAAGCCAATATCCCTAAAATATATCTAGGAATTTTTGACGTATTCATGAAATGAATTACTTTACTTTTAAAGATTTGACATTTTCATAAATATCAGTATTAAATTAAGAATGCAAAGAAATGAGATATTTTGATGTTTAACACAACAGTCAGAAACATTTAGGGTCTCACAAACCTCTAAATTCACAATTTTAACACTAGAACGGTTGTAAGGGTCATTTTGACTACTGAGCACATTTGTATATGATTTTAGTTCGTTAGGATGTACCCTACCCCTCTTAGAAGTTCTGAAACGTTTAACTGAGAGAGAGAAACACCCTGTATATATGAAATATATATATATATGAAATACTGATGAAAAAAATAATTAATTTATAAATTGTGTTTTATTTTAGTTAGCATTAGTTTTAATTTGTGAAACCAATCAATTTTTATATCAAATTAATGAGTTATTGGAGTAGTTTAGTGTGATCCAATGGATCGCCCTGTAGGCGTTACATTCACAGTACTTTAAAAATTTAATAAATTATCAAGTAATATTAAATATAAATTGAATATAAATGGTGATATACACGTAAATTATATATTTTTCTAATGTATGGCATTTAAAATTGTTTTATCGTTGTTATTTCAGTAGCTTCATCGAGGGGTCAAAATGACCTCTTCCCACCGTTCCAGTAGGTAAGATTTTTCCGCCGTTCTGGTGTTAAATCTCCAGACCCTCTAATATGAATTTTAAAACATAAATACATATGTACAATAATGATAAGACAACATTTTTAACACTTTCCAAAATAGTTGAATAGTGTTAATTCGGTTTATCTTTCGAGCATGGAGAAAATATTCGAATTCTCGTAAATATATCCGGATTGCCATGAATCTTTTATATATTATGGAAGTTTATTATAAAATGTTCGGTACTGAAAATGAAGTGTATAGCATTTACAGTTCGTTTACATGGACACACAAATAATTCCGATACATTATGGACTATGGGAAAAATAATTTTCGATACATTTTATTGATGTTACGATATTTGAAAAATAATGAGATTGGTATACATCTTCGATATAGATAACACATGCTTTCACTGATACTATTATAGGAGAATAAAATAAGTAACATTTATGGTTCATTTACAGGGACGCACAAACGGCTTCTATTACATTATGATCTAAGGGGCCAAAATGTGTGTCCATGTACCGTAATGGATATGCACTTCATCATGAACTACTTCACAGCATCTCCTATTTTTTTAATTTCGGAGCCAGAGATCCTTTAAAATGTTTAATATCAAAGTAGCTCTGCATCATCGATTTAGTAAAAAAAGATGTGCACATGGACACGACTGTGCAGACAGAAATATCTGACACATTTTAATTTTGAAAACAGGAATTTTCTGCGAAAGGAAACTGGGTGTTTTTTCAAACATATGCTATTTCAATCTTATCAAATCAGAATGCGACTGTACGGATATGAAACAAAAACTGACACAAATTATTTCAACTAAGGAATTAAAAATTCGAATATTCAGTCCTTAATATGCGTGTTTCAGATATCAAAAAATAAATTTAAAAATTAGTTTCACGTATCAATAATTAAAATCTGTCATATTTGCAGATTTTATTTATGAATGTATAATTGAATTTTTTGTTTTAATATTTGTTACTGTGGACACGTGAAAAAAAAACTGTCAATAAGGAAGTTTTTTGTACAAGCAAAAGGAAAAAAAAGAGATCGGCTCTGACAATTTTTTAAAGTAAAAGTTATTTTGTAAGAGATTAGCCGTTTTACAGTCATTATTTCTTAGAGACCAGTCAGTTATACTTTAACGATCAGTCGTTTCTAATCAAAAGCGTGTGATTGAAATTGCAAACTTTATTTACTTCATAATACAATTTATGTTTCTCAATCAAAATACATATTATTGGTTTTGTTTTTTCCGTTTGTAAATGCGATTCTTTATTACATCAGTGAGCATAATATGACTTTACATACTAAATATATGATGCTCTACAACTTCATAAATGAACTTTTGAACGTATCTCCTTGAGATTTAGATATATCATCTCTATCTTCGTAATTTGCCGCGATACTTCATCATGTAGTACAATCATGTGTATGGTGTAAAACAATATTCCTTACATGCCTAATTGTAATCTGATTTAATAATCGGATTTAATAATCTGAGTAGTTAATTTTAAAGATCACAAAAAATAATATTCGCAAAATTAATACCATTTGATTTTATAGTATGCATAACATGGCACTAATCATCGAAGACCGCCAATAAAACCGAGAACAAAAAAATGTATAGCAATATAATTTGAAAATATGGCAAATATTCTTATAATAACAAAATTAATTAGCGATTTCATATTATAAAATTAATATTCGAAAAAATGTATTGTATCATATAGAGAGTTTAATCGAAATTGATTTTTAGAAGTTTCAAATATGCAAATCTTAAATTTTAGATAGAATAATTAAGTATTTTTTTTTAATATTTTTGAAAAAAAAACTACTCCAAATATCAGTTTTTTTTTAACTGCTAAAAATGTATTTATTATTATAAGTTCAGAGAACTCCACAATAACATCAGCAAAAATTTTTATTTGGAATCTGGAAGTAAAATCAACCAAATAATCCAAATATGATGACGAATTTATTTAAGTGTTTATTTTTGAAAGTTTCAAAGTTTACAATTCCAATATGGAGACGGCCCATTAAGCTTATTTTTTAACAAAAAATCAAAGAAAGCATGCAATTCTAAATGGAAGGCTATTTTCACATTCTTTCATATAACTTATATTTCTGCATGTATGTGACAGTCAAATTTTGTTACTTATTTTTCACCCACTTCCTGTTGACATAGAACTTTGGAATTTGTATTATATATGTATTCCTGAGGGCAATTCATCAATTGGTAATCGATTTTTTTTTTCATATGATCTCTAATGAGAGCAAACGTCAGCCCAAAACATATAATATCCCCGTAGAGATAACGTTACGATTGTGTAATATTAATTAAGAAAATAGCTCCATTGTTGCAACATTCATTAATTTTAACCACATTGTTGTCGGCATCATTATGACGTCATCATTGAACGACGCACACATTTGTGCTTTATAATATAAGTTGACTTTTTTGTGAATGTTAATGAAAGCATGTTTCATGTTTCTTTCTTTCTTTTCTTTTCTTTTTTTTAACATTTAATTTATTGATTTTTCTTTTTTTTTTCTTGCGACAATTTGTGGATTAAAATATATGGGATGTTTTGTTTTGATTTTTTACTCAAAAGTACGTTTATATATTTCGTAAAAATAGTAATTTTAAAGTAAACAATAAAATTTCCTTATGCATAATTTTTATTTAAATCCTAATGCTGCAAATAATGTAATATTCCTTGTTGAGAATACATTAACAAGATTTAATGTCTAGACATTTTTCAGACAGATGACGATTTCATACATTTTACATAATTAATAGAAGCTCATTAGCAGATTTATTTTTTACTTATATAATGAATGATATAATTAATAACCCTTTAAATAGAGACGTATTTTAAGCGGTGTCACTTCCGTATGGTAATTACTATATCAATCTATGTCAGAAACAAATTTCTATTGTATTTACTTAATAAAGATCTTTTTTTTTTGCAAACATATATAGTGTAAGCAAGTATTGTATTCACGATGAAAAACTGACTATGGAAATTATGGTATATCTTTGCATTTTGAGGTTCCATGAATCTGCTTTTGTTATTTTAAAAAGATTATATATGCAAGTATGTATGTATGAGTGTATGTGTTTAAGTCCCCAGAGTCCGTTTTATTGTGTTTTTACGAAATATGTGTATGTATGTGTGCATGTATGTGTGCATGTATGTGCGTGAGTGAGTGAACATGGTAGCATCGAAATTAAGTTTTTGATTGAGCTCAGATTTAGCGAGTATTATAGGCCACTTCGGGAAGAGCAGTATTTCTGTCGTACAGATTGGTCAAAGGGGCTTGGTGTCTAAACCATTTTAGAATTATTTTGCAATCCTTTTGTGACCAAAGAAAACAGTCAAATATTTTTCTAACCCAGTAATGCTACTTCATTAACTCATTATATATTGTTATTGCTAACGCTTATACTTTGTTGATACAATAGGCATGTTTCACTCGAATGTGACGTAATTTGATAAAACCAAGGCTTTACAAATTTGATAAAATCTGGTAGCCAACAAAAATTTTTTGTCGAAAGTAAAAATATTTACTCCCCCCCCCCCTACCTCGTCATGGATTTTAAAAAAGCACAAACATTTTTTAATAAATTAATTGAGAAAATTAATAATGAGCACACTTTAGAATTATAAATTACATAGTTTAGTATACTACAAAATTTAAAAAGATAATATAAACTAAGTTTTCTCATTAAACTTATCAAAATTATATATCTATGAAAACAAAAATAATGTAAAGGCTGAATTGACCGGCATGTTTGGGAAATGCTGATTGCCGACTGTTGAAAATATTCCGATATTTGAATGCTACAATATATGTATTCGATGTGAGGTATCCATGAAATAGTGAAGAAAGAACATTTTTTTTTTTTTTTTACTTATTTTCCTGTCAAAGCCAGTCAAATAATTCTGAGTTTATTATTTTAAGATTTGCATTTGATAAACTTATTTTTGCCTATTTAAAAACAAAAGTTAAAAATACTTTTTTTTTTGTTTGAATATAATTTCTAAGTTTATTTCGTAACTTTCAACATTTATAATGAGACGTCTTGTGAGTAATGAGAAAAAAAAATGGCATTTTTGTCCATTTCATATGGCAATTTTTGTTTTTGCTTTTAAAAAAACCTTGGTCGCCAGATAAAAAACTCGCGCATTTGTCAAGCTCTATATAAAACATTTTCTTAAATGAAAAAAAAAAAAAGTCAATGAGAATTTTTATATTTATAAAATAAAATCGAAAAAACATTTCAATATCGCATGTTAGTGAGGGAAAATTGCGAAACGTCTATTTTTAAAACAAATAAAAACTGCCATGAGAGTAAATACAATTTCAATGTAAATTCAATTTCAATTTTATTTTGATTTACATGTCTTAACCGCAGCAGTGGCAAAAGAAAATTTCACTTTAAATTACGTCATATTTTAATAGAAATATTTTGGATTATTGAATGAAATATTTTTTTTAGAACTTGCAGTCATTTTCACCAAAGGAAATATTTCATCTTTGTAAGTTATAAATATGTATTTAATCTAAAAACATAATACAGTAGAACTCCAATTATCCGAATGAATTGGGACCGGACCCCATTCGGATAGTTGGATCACAGTACGTTTCCGTCTTAACTTTTTTTTCTGAAATTCTGAAAGCGATTCGGACAGTCGGAGTTCGGATAATTGGAGTTCTACTGTATATAATAAGTCGAAAATATATAATAAATACTATTAAATATGAAACGTTATGTATATCTTTTAAACAATCATAGTTAAATAATTTATAAAAATAAAATTATGGAGAAAAATTATTATTTAAATAATTTTATTCTAATAATATAAAATATTTGATTTGATTTCATCTAAAAATATGAAGAAAATACATTTTCTTTAATTTCAAGCCATTTAACCCCTTCAGAATGGGCATCATTTAACGATATTTTAATTTTTAATGCCATTAATTCCATATAATATATTCGCCTTATTTAAACAAAGAGTTATACGATTAGACAAAGCTAAAATACGACTAAAATATTCTGGTACTAAAAAATAAAAACCATACTCACATTATAGGGAAAGTATACGTGACACCCGTTTAGAAGCGGTTAATGAAATTACTTTAATTATTTGAAATATCCTACTTATTTTTAAATATTTAAATATTGTGTTATTTTTAACATTAATTTTCCATAATTAAGAAAACGGTTTAAATTCCGTCAATTTTAAATTAAAAAATGTAGTTGTAAAAAAATATATTGTAAAATTTGTGTAAAGTCGCGGGGAAAAAGGATATCCC
This sequence comes from Maratus michaelseni, assembly GCA_963931845.1. Classification (NCBI taxonomy): domain Eukaryota; kingdom Metazoa; phylum Arthropoda; class Arachnida; order Araneae; family Salticidae; genus Maratus; species Maratus michaelseni. The sequence goes on along the minus strand of OZ007594.1, from coordinate 143,506,325 downwards.
TCCATCTACTAACTCTTCCAAAAATTATCTTTAAAAAATGCAAATGGTGTTAACCAGTTGTAATAACGTCTACTAATTAAATCTACATTTAAATTATGCAGCGGGATGGGTCTATATATCGAAATTATAACAAACCGAACTTTTTATAATGTCAATACCCAATTTTTATATGATTTTTGTATTCCTCTGTAAATGTACCATACTAAACATGGAGTCATGAATTTTAATGAAATTTTGGAATTTTGCAGGTTTAAAGTTTTGAGCTTCATGATGATGAGCTTAAATGAAATTTTTAAACATGGTCAAACAGATTGCAATGTGACAAGTTTTTTAAGCATACCTGAAACACTAATAGCCGGAATGAGTTAAAATGTTGAATTTATATAATAGCTTATTATATAAATAGTTATATATATAAAGCTTCTAGAAATTGATTCCTGTTAAAAATTTTATAGGTTACAATACACATGTTTTTGAATAGTAATTATATTGTATATTAATTATGAAATAAATTTTTGAAATAAATATGCGTTGGAACACATAACTATTTTAACAGAAATCGTATCAAATAATGGCTTATTAATGAATACTCTGTAAATTCCCAACACACATTGGGAACACATTTGGAACACTTTGATTCAAAAAAGTGTTCCAGTTACATTAATGTGTACTGGTTGTGATCCCTTAATGTGTTTCGAATATGCTTCGCTTTAAAGAAAGTGTATTGAAAGTGTTCTGCTCAGAATGTCGGTTAAGTCTAAACTTGGGAACACATTTGACAACGCTTTGGGTGCACATTTGGGCACACTTGTGAAATCATCGCTTTCAAAAAGTGCGCTAGAAAATGTGCTTAACAGAAAAGTGTTCTCAGAAGTATTCTAAAAACTGTTCCAAAAAGTGCGCTTCAAAGTGTTCTAAAAAATCTGACAAAATATGTGTTCTAAAAAGTTTTCTGAAAAGAGTAAAAAGATTTAAAGCGTAGGAGTAATTTCTTATTTATAAAATGAATATAATTAAATTATATAATTAAATATATTTTTTAAATGCCCTTATCTTTAATGGCGGTATCTTTAATGGCGGTATCTTTAATGGCGCTACAATAAGGTAACAACATATCAATCCACAACTAAAAAATAAATTTATCATAGGAAAATTTTATTATATATTATATTTTTTCTTCTGAATAGAAAATAAACGTATTTAGAAAGATATACTGATTCGTGATTAATGGAAAATGTTCTATAAAATAGAGTAATTTTCTTGAAAGTGTTTATAGTAAGATTAATTAAAAAATAAATTTGCCTTTAAAATATATTTATAAATAATATATCAATTAATAAAATAAATTTCCACTGATTTTCATGTTTCCGAATATATTTTTTCTACTAATCGAATATATTATATAGAAATTTAAGCGATTATAAAAAACACCAATTAAATCTAATAATAAATTATATTTAAAACGTATTAGCTGTTAAATAATGTATATATGATCGCAAAACGACGATTCATTAAAACAAAATTTATGCATGCTCATACTTTTTTTTTATAGGAATACTTTTATGCTAAAGATTGTAAATGGTCGAATTTAACATACAAAAAATACAATATGTAAAACATATACAAAAAAAATCCTCAAAATGATGGAAAAATGTTATATATCTTTTTCAAAATAAGAATCAAAAATTTATTCTCTAGTCTCTTTTAAAACAGAAGATATACCCATATAAGCTACATAATTAATGAAAGCTCATTAGCAGGCTTATTTTTTAAATTGTATAATGAATGATATAATTAATGACCCTTTAAAAAAGGGATATTTTAAGTAGCGTCACTACCATATGGTAACCACAAATTAATCTCTGTCAAAAACAAATTTGTCTGTGTGGAACTTATCAAAAATCATTTTTTACAGCGGAATTGGAAGCTATCGTATTCTAAAATATATAATAATTTATAGTAAGTGAAAAAAATTCTGTACAATAGTATGTGATAGTCTGTACTAGTTAATTTTTTTATAGTTAAATTCATTCATTCAAACAATAATGCGCATCTTTTTTTCATATTTTATTATATTTAGAAATAATACATAGCATAATAAAATAATAAAATATATTGCTTCTAATAATTAATAATATTTGAATAGAATTGTTCTAATAATCCATATGAAAAAATAATTTTTAAATTATAAATCACATAAGTATATATATATCTTTTATTTTACTTATCATGAAATTCGTGGTTTTTTTTTTAGAAATGTTTGGTTGCTTCATAGTGTAAATTCCTCAAAATATATCTACCCATCTTTAACAATTTTTTTATAATAAAAAATAACTTCCCAAAAATTGTTTGCTTTGCATAATAGAATATAACTGTAAAAGTATTGTGTGCACTTTCATAATTTAACGATGTAATATTAAAATTTTTTACTGGTCGAAAAAGGTGTGCAGATATTATTCAATAAGATTTCGAATTTATTTACTGCACCCCAAAAAACCACTTACTAAAATAAAAGTATAATAGTACATGTATACACAGAAACGTTCACGCATATGTGAATGAATTTGTATTTTTTCGTATAAAATGCGGCAAAAGAAAGTAAAAAACACTACCACGTATTTAAAAATAATACTTGTAGTTTATTTATAAATATGTTTTAAAAACTTATTTCGTTGATTTTATGATTAAAATGCATTAAAAGTACATTTCCCAGATTGTTTTTGTGACTACTCATTCGTATAAAGAAATCTCCGAAGAATATTTATTGCAAGCATTGAGATATGGGCGTTGCCTAAATTCTATTCACTCATGCATTGAGTACTAACCTGAAACAATATTATTCCTGGGAAGAAAAATTGATGAATGTTAGGCAGAAATTATGGTTTTTATCAGATCCTTTTCATTAAGTTTGGTTCTATATAATGTGATGGAATTGTGAAAGGACGATTTGTAAATGTGGGAGTGTCTGTTACCAAATAAGTACCGACTACATGAAAGTCATAAAGAATGTTAAAATTACACTTTTTTTTTTACATTTCATATTTCCTAAGATTATTTACATTACATGTCTGTGTGCATAAAACGTATATTTTGAAAGAATTTACTAAATAAAAACTACGCATTTATACTTAAATGCCTTTGTTGAACCAAATATTTAGAATTAAGCTCTTTTGCTTATTTTCTAATAGATTTGGGTTTCCGAAAATTGAGGAAATTACAGATCAGGAGATTTGAGAATTTGAGTGTTTCTTACTAGTTATTGCGTCATCTCCCAACTCCTTTGGTATGTACGCCCTCTCATGGCGACAGTAAGATTCTTTAATTCAGTCAAATCCATGCTCCAAGGTAACGTTATCATAATAATTCATCGCTCCCACCAGCGGAGAAAAAATATATATTTAATTCATTTTATAAAAAGTGTACGTGGAATATATTTATATTAATACATCGTCACCGCCAGTTATCGACCAACTGCATAAAGAGTGCGAAAATGATAAGAAAATGTCATTCTTTTCCCCCTTCACTTACCTTAAGATATTTTACATCATACCTGTGAGCGTAAAAATTCATTTTTTTTAATAAAAGAATGAAAGCTACACATTTACACATGAATATGTTTGGTTCAGTTATTTTGGGATACTTATATTTTGTTTTGTTAATTTTTCTCCTTTTAGCTAGCTTTTATTATGTTTGAGTCTCAAGAATACGATGAAAGTGTGATTAAAGGATTGAAAAATTTAGTAGTGTCCATTTCCAGTTATAGACCGACTGCAAAAAAAGCACATTTTTTTAAATTATTATTTCCCTTTTCCTTTTTTAATTTCCTTAAGAACAATATTTCATGTGTGAAAAATTGTTCAAAAATAATATATTGTTCATAAATATTGTTTAAGGGTGTGGATATGTATTTTTTGAACAAAATTATTATCAGAAAGCTAACATAAATGTGTTTGGATTTGTTCTTAAGAGTTATTTGTAATGTCTTTTCTCATTTTTTTTCTTTTACTTATTTTTTAATAGGTTTGAATCTACGAAATGAGATCAAATATGGAATTGTGATCATATAACTCGTGAATTATGTTCCTCAATGTTCCTTACCGACTGCAGATAGAGGGGAGAAAATTATAAACCAATGTAATTATTTTATTCTGTTTTTAATTATGCTTAGGAACAAGTTCATGATATTTGCGAGTGTAGAAATTTATTTTTTGAACAAAATTATTAAAAGAATCCAACTCGTTTATTCATAAATATGTTTAGTTCAGTCATTTAGGATTATTTGTCATATCTTGAAATATTTTGTGTCTTTTATCTACTTTTTAATAGGTTTTGTTGTATAAAATGTGATAGAACTGTACTGAATCGATTCGGTTATATGGGAGTGACCGTTAACAGTTATCTACCGTTTCCATAAAGGACACGACAGATATTAAAATAAGTCTTTTTTCTGTATTACCTTTACTTGTGGATATTTATATGATATTTTTAAGTCGAAAAATGTATTTTGAAAAAAGTATTAAAAGAAAGCTTATTCATAGGAATAAATTGGATGAATAATAGACAGAGATTCTACTTTTTATCAATTATTTTTTATTAGGTATGGATCAATCGAATTTGATGGGGTTTTGATCAAAAGATTCAGAAATTTGGGAGTATCTTTTACCAGTTACCAACCGTAAATAGATAATTGCCAAAACGTTAGTTGAGGCTCACCCTAATTTTTTTTTGGTTTCTGTTTGTCTGTCTGTTTTGGATAACTGCCGTAAAAATCGTCCTATTAGGTTGACTTTTGATGGGTAAGTTGGTGTGGTACTCGGGATTAGCTGTATAGTTTTTAGTTACATTTGGTTCATTCGTTCGAAACAATTATAACATTTCTTTTTAGGTCATAATGCTTTTCAATGGGAAGTCAGAGGATTTTTTTCTTATTTTAACATTCACCGAAAAAAGAAAGTGTCGCAATGGGGTAATTGTAAATGCTAAATTATGGATGCTAAATTTACGAAATAAAGATCTTAATTTAATCAAATCGCTTTGAAAATTTGCCAATGTATTTATTAGAATTTCGAAATTAGTTGTATAAATTATTCGGAAAATTTATGCAGTACTTTGAAAGATGTGAAACATTTTAATCTCTCATTTTATACAAAATTTTCTAATGCATTTTGTTTTGTCTTTCATTAAATGGTTGCTAAGCAAGTATATTTTAAAGAATATCAACAAAGGAAAATTCAAGTGAATCTCATTATATTGACGCGAAATTTTATTAACAAAATCGCTACTTTTTGGTGATTTAAGTTTTTAATATGCATTTTTTCAATAAAATAGATGAGAATTTATTTTAACTACTAAAGAAAGATGACCAAATCGGTTTTCCAAATGAAAATAATAAAAACGTAGAATGTGTAAATTGAAAATAGGTCACATAAGAGGGATTTAGATTTGTATAAGTACATTTCATACACGAAATTTTATTCAATTTCAGCAAAATATGATGTTTAGTGGTTAGAAATATAAGTATTCTTTTAAGAATAGGATAAAATATCGTGTACAAAGAAATGTTTTTTCTAATGAAATTAAAATAGTAAATACATTCAGACATATACTCAAGAAATGAAATAGCCCAATTATTGGAAAATGAGAATATAAAATTAAAACAACAAAGGGGGGGGGGGGTTCAGGGGGCTCCTCCCCCTGAAGTAATGTATTGTTATTCTGAAAAAAATACAGTAATAAATAGTTTATTCTATCATTGCATAACATTGTGTTTAATGCGATACTTCTAAAATTTCTGGAACTTTCGATAAATTATATATTTTATAAATGTATAAATAACTTTAAAAAATTGAATTTTAGGATATCAAATATTAAGCAGATAATGTTCAAAATTAGTGAGATTAATGAAGAATGATTTCTGGTGCTGACGTTGAGGCCACTGATCTGTAGATTTACTAGTTTATTTCTTATTTTCACTTTTTATGACAATATTTGCAAGATATTTCGTGGGTGTAGAAAATTAGCTTTCGATTACAATTAATGAAATAAACTTACTTTTGGGAAGATCAGGATTAGTTATAGGCGGATATAATGTTTGCGTCTATGAAATTTGGTGGAATGGAGATCTAATCTTTCGCGAAATTGGGAGTGTCCCTTACCTTATCTATCTATTGCACAAAGAATGTTTTTAAAAAAGCAAAGAAAACGAACATATGAAATTTGGAAAAGGGAAAAAGTCTTAAAATCGAAGCATACATACAAAAGGAGTTTGGACATATATACAAAGATCGTAAAATCTAGTATAATTAGTTGAAAATGAGCTAAAATATCAATACATACTTTATTAATTTCCAAATGTATGATTACGTTAGTTGTGTTTTCTTATTAATATACATTGTATTTTTGCTTTCAAATAATCGTGCGGGTAATAAATTCTATTGTATTATAAACTTTATTTCTAAGCGAGCCTATAAAAAATGTTCCAATTTAACTGAAATTTTAACTTATAAATTACTTATTTAAATACATTTTTTTCCTCGATATCAAAATTTGCTTATATATCTTTTTTACAATATTCTGAAGGAGTTTTAAAGTTTTCAATAATCTAAGCGTTATGCATGATGTTTCTTTCTTATTAAAAAGTATTTTTTTTTTACTAATCGTTTATATATTTCAAGATGCCATACTTTAAAAAAATATATATATATTACAATCTTACTTAGAAAATTAATAATTTTACTGAAATACAAATCATTTGATTTATATTAGGAAATTACATTTGGCAGAATTAAATAAGTTTTTTCCAAACATTTTCTTTCAGAATATACATAAAAGAAGCTGAAAACAAATGCTAGTTAAAAGTATTTTATTCGAAATACTGCTCAATATATTTTTAAATTGTAAATGTTACTTTTGTATTCGAGATATCACTTCAAATTCAGGAAACAAAAGTGTTGATATCCTTTTAGAGATTAATGGGAGAATGTAATCAACTGTTGCAATGATAAACAAAAAGGTGTAATTAAGTGATTTATTATCATACAAGTAAAAAAGAATTGTATGGAGAACACTTAAGAGCCATTTATTACAAATAAGTTAGAATGTTGGTACCCGACTAAAACATATTAAGAGACAGAGTGTTAAAAAATTCCGAACTACAAGTGTTTTTAGGTTCGTAATTATATAAATACATAGCACCTATAGTCGTCGTCTGGTCCGTCCGTCTGTCCGTCTGTCTGCACATAACAGCGCGAAAACGACTCAACTGAATGTTTTGATATTTCATATACACTGCTCAAAACAATTAAAGGATATTTGAAGTTTTATATAAAATAAAGATATAAACGAAATTTTTTTTGCCGAAAATAGAAGAAGAGAATCACAAATGCAAATTTTTCTGGTTTTCAAACTGTGGAGTATGCAAATTTTGAGTTCGACGTCAAAAACGTCGCTTCAGCGGCAGCGAATGAAATTTGACTTTCAACTGGATAAAAGAGAATGAAGACAAGGATGATCGGCATTCAGTGATTGCTTTGTTTCGATGAGTACGATGTCTCAGCGAAGTCATTTGACAGATTCAGAAGCTTGGAGAATTGTTGGTAGGTTAGAAGGGAGCCAAACTCAAGCCGAAGTAGCGCAAGCCATTGGAGTGTCACAAAGTGTCATTTCCAGGATCTGGAACCGTTTTTTGGAGAGTGGATGTGCAGGCCGAAGACCAGGGCAAGGTCGTAGACGGGCAACAACGCCCAATGAAGATCGGTATTTAGCGTTAACAGCTCGGAGACACCGAAACATGAACGCTACTCTTCTCCAACAACACCTTCGCTCGGCTACAGGCACCACGATTTCAACTCAGACTGTCCGAAACCGGCTCCATGCTGTAGGTCTGTATGCTCGCCGACCGATGGTATGTGTTAGATTAACATCAAGGCATCGTCGCGACCGCAGGGAGTGGGCAACCGAGCATGTCAACTGGAGGAGAAATGAATGGAGCAATATTCTGTTTTCTGACGAGTCCCGTTTTTCTGTGCATCCGGATAATAGGCGTATTTTCATCTGGATGGACCGTGGCAGTAGGAATAATCCTGCGTTCGTGCACGAAAGTGTCAGATTTGGCGGTGGAGGAGTGTTGGTGTTTGGTGGCATCTCCATTGACGGGCGCACTGACCTCTACATCATTCGAGATGGAGCTCTGACTGGTCGCCGATATAGGGATGAGATCCTCAGACCTATTGTAGTCCCTTACGCTGCAGCAATCGGACATAACTTCATTTTAATGGACGATAACTGCAGGCCACATCGTGCAAGCCTGGTGGAGGATTTCCTTTTCGAGGAAGGAATCGTTCGAATGGAATGGCCAGCGTGTTCTCCAGATATGAATCCAATCGAGCACGTTTGGGACGCTCTAGGAAGACGAGTTTCTGGCCGCCAACAACCCCCACAAACTCTCCAAGAACTGGAAAGAGCTCTTCTGGAAGAGTGGGGCAGAATACCCCAACTCGTCATTAATAGCCTCATTGAGTCCATGCCTCAAAGGTGTTCAACGTTGCTGGCCGCCCGTGGAAACCATACCCCCTACCGAAAATGATTTTCTTTGAAGAAAACACCTTTTCTTATTCTTTTTTTCTCATATGCACAAATTGTGTTTTTTTTCTTTTGTACACAAATGCGCAATAAAATGCATTTTTTTCTGCCAAACATGTGTAATTTATTCTCATATAACCTACTATGTCTGTCGACCATGTATCAATCAGCTAAAAAGTTTCCCAGATACAAAATCCACCTAAAACTGCAATATCCTTCAATTGTTTTGAGCAGTGTATATAATCGTTGAAAAATTTTGTCAAATCATTTCAAATTTTACGAAAATCGAATCAAAACTTAAAAAGATATTAATAAAAGTTTTCTTGATTCTGTTAAATCTTATCATACGTAATTATTTCAATGATATCCATAATAAACAATCATTCTAGGTTGCCGTGGTAATTACGTCATATTTACGATTGAGTCATATTATTTCCATATTACTGAATTTAAAAACAGAATTTGTACACTGAAATTGTTTAACTATATTAATTATATAATCTACCGACAATTGTTTGGATAGATGTTTCTGGAGAAATAGATATTGATTGGAAAAATAGTCTAAATATGGATTTCAAGTTCTGAAATTTTCAAAGCTAGTGTTAAGTTTCCGATTGGAATTTTCAGTAAATGTGAAACAAAGATAAACTGTTGTCAACTTAAAATGTACTTATTGTTTTACGGCGTTGAAATAATAACGGTGATTATTTTATATTGTCATGTAATGGATATTTGCGCATAGTATAATTTTAATGTAACCGAATTGTAATTAACTGTTTGTAAAACTGTATTGAAACTTAATTTCATAATAAAAAATAATATCTTTAATTGGAAAACCTGCATACAAAATAAATGATGTATTCATGCATTTTTGCATAAGAGTCAAGATCGGAAAGTTTATAAAACTAGTTATACTGCGAAAGCACCTCATTTATCACGTTTAACGTACAATTTCCAACTTGTTTAAAGTATGTAATGTAGTAAGGAATATTGCATTGCTATTTTTTGCGATGTTCATGCAACAGAAAGTCCATTATGTCTTATGAAATCATTATTTATTTTAAAAGTTGTAATTATATTATATGATATATTAGTAATAAATTATTATACTCTCTGATATAAGGTTGGCGTATTAATTAAGGTAGTATTTTGATTTTCTGTGGATTTATAAATTTTGGCTAGGCAATAAGCGATTGTAATATAATTTCTGTAATTCTAGTTGTCTATTTTGCAGGCCAAATTTTCTTTTTTTCATAAATTTCTAGTCAAAAATAGCTGTTTGTAAATATTCGAGTAAATACGCTGTTAATAAAATAAAATAAAAAAAGAATTGAATCAAATCGAGACCAGGTCGGGCCAGGCCCGGAGATAGTAAAGACTTGTTTAAAGTACAATTTCCAACTTGTTTAGAGAATGTAAAGTAGTGAGGAATATTGCATTGCTATTTTTTGTGATGTTCGTGCAACAGAAATTCCATTGAGTCTTATGAAATCATTATTTGATATGATATTATAAAATGTTCATCAAATCAAAACTTAAAAAGGGATATTGCATTGCTATTTTTTGCGATGTTCATGCAACAGAAATTCCATTGAGTCTTATGAAATCATCATTTATTTAAAAAATTGTAATTATATTATATCATATATTACTAATAAATTATTATACTCTCTAATATTAGGTTGGCGTATTATTTAAGGTAGTGTTTTGATTTTCTGTGAATTTATAAATTTTGGCTAGGCAATAAGCGATTGTAATATAATTTCAGTAATTCTAGTTGTCTATTTTGCAGGCCAAATTTTCTTTTTTACATAAATTTACTGTCAAAAATAGCTGTTTGTAAATATTCGAGTAAATACGCTGTTAATAAAACACAAAAAAGAAAATATAACAATCAATTGTTGTATTGTTTACTTTCTTCACAAATTAAAATTTCTCGGCCAACATGGCCAGCAAAAAAACCTGGAACTGGCGCGGCTGGGAACGAATAAAGAGCAGGTCGGGCTAGGCCCGGAAAAAGTAAAGATCAGGCGCAAAATCGGACTAAGTCCAGGCCCAGCAAGACATATAGGGTAGAATAAATAGAGGATATAATGAAAATCAGTATACACATCCCAGGACAAGATTAATACGCTACATTTATCTTCAGTTGTTTCAACTATCGAATATATTTTACAGATTGAACTTAATGAGTTATCCGGTAATATTGAAGTCAAAATTAATTTTAAAAATAAAGGAAGTTACATTTGGACGTATATAAATATTGTATGAATATGTCCAAATCTGTCTTAAGTGGTATCCATGTATTTTCTTGTATTTACAAGTTCGTATATGATTGAAAGTAATTTCAGTCCTGTCAAATCCATGTTAACAGAACCAAGTAGAAATTAAAATATTAGTTTTCGTACAGATTTAAAGTTGAAACTTTTGATTTTTGGACATACATTTTGCAAAATAGCAAACAGCATCCCTCTTATTGAAATATCAATCATCTAGCCGGTATTCATATGGCGATCATTGTAAATGTCCCTCTGGATTTCGCTCTCCTAATCAGTTAATATGTTAATCCAAATAACGGGCCCCTGTGTGCTTCTCAAACATATATAGTTAATATAGGTTCACTATTACGGAGTCCTGTGAATTTTGCGTGTGACACCTGTTGGTTTCACGCCTATAAATTGATTATACGGCAGTCACTATAACGAATCTTTGTGCATACCCGAGCCCATAAATATGGCGATCAATATAACGAAGCTTTGTGCATACCCGAGGCCATAAATATGGCGATCAATATAACGAAGCTTTGTGCATACCCGAGCCCATAAATATGGCGATCAATATAACGAAGCTTTGTGCATACCCGAGCCCATAAATATGGCGATCAGTATTTAAATCGTAAAGCTTTACTTCCAAAATATGATTTTTGTGAAGAGGAGGGAATGTACTGTATTTTCTATATAGATTGAAAACCAATCTCCAACAGACGAAAGGCGCAAATTTTTTTTAATAAAATATTAAATTAAAATAACTTTTCCTTGTAACACGCATTTTTGGTCTTATGCAACTTTCGTAAGTTATCTGAAAATGTGATAAATGTATAAATATTTTAGAATGATCCTTTGTTTTTCGTATATTAACCCTTTGATTATTGAGTGGGGACATCTGTGTACACGTTTTTGAAACGGTATCTGTACCATAAATTTATACGATGAAATTTTGAAGAGAAATCTTCCACAAAGAATTTTTGTATAAACTGTGGTATGAATGAATATAAAAAATGTCGCCAGTCGTGGCCCTTAATATAAAGGTTAACATGAAATTCTTTAACTGTGTTATAAAGGTTAATATAAAATTCTTTAACTGTATTATAAAGGTTAATATAAAATCTTTAACTGTATTATAAAGGTTAATATAAAATTCTTTAACTGTATTAAAAAGGTTAATATACAATTCATTAAATGTATTATGAAGGTTAATATAAAATTATTTAACTGTATTATTTTTATGTAAGTATGTATATGTTACGGTCAATATGATTAATCCGGTCATTATTAATAACAACCGGTTATTATTAATAATAACTGGTTTAATCATATTGACCGTAACATATATATATAAATGATTCATCAAACTACCAAATATATTTGTTATAATACGAATTTCTTTAGTATAACAAGAACATTTACCAGACTTATATGCTAAAAGATTAGTTACTTTTTCTAACAGATTTCTAAGATAATCATTTCTACAATTATAATTATTAATCAGAAATATTTTCATAAGATTTAATTTTCAAAATGTCTGTCATTTCATTAATATATTTATTTAAAACTATTAAAAAAGCTATAAACTAACAAAAATGTTTTAATGCAGTTATAATTTATTCCGTCTGAATATTTATTTACGAAGGCGTACGTATGTTTATTCCATATTTATGGAATGTAAATCATGCTCATATTATACCTGCTTTAACAACTTGTAGTACATTAAAGCATTCCTGTAATCTAATATCACTGAATAAATTCAAACTGGCTAATGCAAGCCTGTTTATCTCCTCTTCTAAGCGAAATATCATCAATCAACAGGAATAACTACAATAATAAATTCTCTAGTTAACGCCTCATTACATATTACACCATTTAGCAGGGGTTATTAAGTGCCTAATTGTCTCTGATATATGACAAAGTTCAACTAAAGCTTTTACGATGTGTTAACAATGCTAGTTTCCATATACTTCAAACAAGGACGGGAATATATTCTGAAATAACTCAGTTGCTATAAGATAATAAACACGAAGTTTCAAGATATTTATAGTAAAACTGAATCGAACATTGTAATAGGGTACGAATTTATTTTATATAATTATTGAATAACATACGAAATATTGCGTTACAAAATGCTGTAGCAAAAATACCTTTGTTAATATGTAAAAATTTATTACCATGAACATGTAGTATGCATGTTTACAAATGAAACATCTTTAATAAGATATGTTATCTTCAAATAACAATTACAACATATACTTTATTATGCAATCATGCTGAATTTTAAAAATATCATATAATTTGAAAATTTGCCAACTGAGTCAAAAATCGTCCAAGAAAGAAATCAAACCCAGAACGTTTTTTCTTAAATTACCAATGATCTTACAACTGAGCCACTTGGAATGATAACTGGCCAACACAATTCCCTGAGGCACCATTTTGCTATACCATCTGGTCTGGTATGTAGACAACTCAAAAGAATATTCCTCAAGAAAACGAACTCCATTTAACAACGGAAACGCAGGTACTCTTTATTACGTTAACACAATCATATATTATAACATATACTTTATGAAATCATGCTGACTTTTAAAAATATCATATAATTTGAAAATTTGCCAACTGAGTGAAAAAGCGTCCAAGAAAGAAATCGAACCCAGAACGTTTTTTCTTAAATTACCAATGATCTTACAACTGAGCCATCTTGAATAAAAACTGACCAACACAATTCACTGAGGCACCATTTTGCAGTACCATCTGGTCTGCTATGTAGACAGCTCAAAAGAATAATCTTCAAGAAAACGAACTCCATTTAACAACGTAAACGCATGTACTCTTTATTACATTAACACAATCATATATTAAAACATATACTTTATGAAATCATGCTGACTTTTAAAAATATCATATAATTTGAAAATTTGCCAACTGAGTGAAAAAGCGTCCAAGAAAGAAATCGAACCCAGAACGTTTTTTCTTAAATTACCAATGATATTACAACTGAGCCACTTGGAATGATAACTGGCCAACACAATTCCCTGAGGCACCATTTTGCTATACCATCTGGTCTGCTATGTAGACAGCTCAAAAGAATAATCCTCAAGAAAACGAACTCCATTTAACAACGGAAACGCAGGTACTCTTTATTACATTAACACAATCATATATTAAAACATATACTTTATGAAATCATGCTGACTTTTAAAAATATCATATAATTTGAAAATTTGCCAACTGAGTGAAAAAGTGTCCAAGAAAGGAGTCGAACCCAGAACGTTTTTTTCTTAAATTACCAATTATCTTACAACTGAGCCATCTTGAATAAAAACTGACCAACACAATTCACTGAGGCACCATTTTGCAGTACTATCTGGTCTACTATGTAGGCAGCTCAAAAGAATAATCCTCAAGTAAACGAACTCCATTTAACAACGGAAATACGGATACTCTTTATTATACTTAACACAATCATATATTAAAGCATATATTTAATGTCTTAAATTTCATAGTATAACTAGATATTTGGAAGATATATAAAAAAAATGTCTTCCCGTAGCTGATATATAAAAATTTTAAGGGTTATCAATTTACTATTTATATCAATAAAGTTCTATTTTTAACAGTAAAAAATATATCAATTTATTTGTAAATGAATCAAATAAACTAAAATTCTCAAATACAATTTCCACAATATTGCATTAATTTTTCTAAGAAAGAAATTTTGGAGAATTACAATTTGAATTTAAAATTATTTCTTATCTTTATAAGAAAAATACTGTATATATTTATAGTTGTATATTGTAATTATTTTTATAATTTAAATTTATACATTGTTCATTATTAAATTAAAACATTATAGTTAAGAATGGTTTTAAATAAGCAAGGATATCTGAATACTCTGATAAATTATATATTCTAGACAATTGCTTATAATTACGTTTCTGTACTTGTGGAATATAAAACAAGCCCATATTATACCCTCTTTAACAACTTGTATCATATTAAAATATTCTAATATCACATAATCTAATATCACTGAATAAATTCAAACCACCTAACGCAAGCCTATTTTTCTCCTCTGCTAAGCAACATAACATCAATCAACGGTAATAACAACATTTCTAAATTCTATAGTTAACGCCTCATTACATATTACACCATTTAGCAGGGTTTATTAAGTGCCTAATTGTCTCTGATATATGACAAAGATCAACTGAAGCGTTTACGATATGTTCACAGGGCTGGTTTACATATAGTATAAACAGGGATTTAAATTCATTCTGAAGAGGGAGAATGAAAATATATTTCGTAAAATCTAATAAAGGTATTATTAATTATTTCAGAATAGTTACTAAATTAATTATATATATCATTGTATGATAAATATATGAGTATTTTAAGAAACATTATTCGAAAAATGTATTTCCGTAGAGCCTTATAAAATACTAGCAGTTACCCGTGACTTCGTTCACGTAACATTAAAAAAAGAATAAATGCATTAATTTAGCAAAACATTTCACTTGATAATTAACAACATACATAATTAAAGCTTTATCACATTTTATAGGAGACCATACGGTATTTGTTTGCTATAGGGGCCTTGACATAACCCAGTCTTAAAAAAGTGAAATTTCATGCCAAATAATATATACAATCGCGGAAATGAAACTGCAAGTAATGAAAAAAGGAGGACCCAGTAAAATCGTGAAAATCGAGGAATTCCTTTTCGTAAAACGAGAAACAACACTGGCCGAATTCTTCTATACAACAGTGCATTTTAGGTGGTATTTGGTGTACAATTTGTATATGTGTCCATTGCTAAATGGGCATTATTATATTGTTTATTTGCATAGACATATGTTATATATTTCTTACTACATTATCTTGTTTATGTATATATTAAATTAAGTGTTTCACGCTAAGTGGTGTAAATAGTGAACAAACTGCTTGTGGATTTTATACATTGATAGATATTTCAGAAATATATAACAATCTGATGCGATTCTAAAATGTAAAAAAAGGTTGCTAGAAAATACTTTAAATTCTGTCCAATGTAACCTCGATATTTTCTCTATCGCGTCAAGAACACTATTAGCAAATAAATACCGACGACACAAATCTGATTATCTAAATTTACATATTTTTGTTAGTATATATAGGATTATTTTAATTTATTTCATGCGCTTGAAATTTTTTACACTTTCTCTAGGGTTAGGTGTCGAATAAATGTACTTTCTTGTTATTTTATTTTGCCATTTCTATTTATTCTATTTCCCATTCATTCCATATATGGATATTGATTTAATTTACATATTCGTGTCAAAGAATATCCTTTAAAGTTATTATCAGGATTAGGATAAGATACGATTAGGGTTAGGATTAGAAATAAAAATTGAACGACAATGGCATGACCAATTCAGGTTTAAAGTATGAACCATCATGACGCAATAAGAAAAATAGAAAATTATCGGCTAATAGCTTTTAATATGTTTTACAGTCATAGTTGGCATCAAAGGTGGGCGGGGAAATGATCATCTAAAATACTATTAAGTGTTTACCACGCAAAAAACAAATCTGGTTACAACAATGTATTTAATTTTGCGCCAAATTTCATTTGATAGAAAAAAAAAAAAAGCAAATTGACTATGGACTTAATTACAGACCCCTAACCTTATTAATCTCGGAAATTTTCTACCTATATGTAAAAAAAATTCAACTATATAGAACGCGCTTTCACGTTTATAATGTTATGAATTGCACGATCGGCTTGTTCCAGTTTACACAATTCGGCTGGAAGAAAATATTCATTACTTTTTGATTTATTCTTTGCTTTTGCATTACGTGAATTTGTTGGTAAAATCGATTTTCTTTTCGATAACATTGTTGTTTTTTAAAAAATATTGTAATTTTACTTAAACATTGCTTTAAAATCTATGCAATTTTTCTTATCCTACAAGACTTTACAAACATCTATTATGAAACAACTTTAAAAAAAAGCTATATTTAAAAAAGACAACAAAGTTTTTCCTATTTTAAAACTAAAAGAAATGTAAAATTAAATTCCGGTTTGAAACGACGATTTACAAATGTGTTTCGATTGTGGGAAAATGATAGAAGAAAAATCATATTAAATCTTTAACTTTTAAGAGAAAAACAACTTTCTTTTAAAAAATATAGTTATTTTTATTAAGATTTTCTGATTTTCGATACCGATAATTTTTCCATCCAATATATATATATATATATATATAAATATTTTTTTTTTTTTTAGTTTTTTTTTTTTAGTTTTTTTAATTAAAAACATGGTATGTTTATGTTAGCCGTGTGCAGACGATAAATCGCCAACCTATCCCATCATTTGTATTGAATTCATTAAAAATATAAATCTTTCACTCATTTCATTTAAAACACAGAACTTTAATTTACAACACATACATTTAAAATACATATATTACGTACATTTAAAATAATTCCTTTCATGTCAAAAAGAAAAAGAAAAAAAAAGAGAGATAAATTAATCACAAATAATTTGATAACCCAAGATCATTTTATTTCAACATCAAAACAAATCTGTTTTATTTTACTATATATGACATCATATTCGCTTGCTTTCCATACTTACTCGTATTTATGCACTTTGTATTATTATCAAATATTTGAAAACGCACGTTTTGTTTCTAATATGACATCATTTCATATTCTGTTTTATTCTTAAATAATTCATTTCCTTTTCATTTTTCACGTGGAAATTTTTCACTTGAAAATAAATTGTTGATTAAAAATTATTACTCAGGGGTTTTATTTTATATTGTGCAACGATAAAGCAACGGTAAAATAAATTTAACCATTTAAAAAAAAAAGCTGCAAAACTGGGCCCTTTGGGCCAAACCAACCAACCATTTTAAAATATACGAAAAAATGTCCATTTATTCTCTATGAAAATAATGAAATTTTGAATTATTAAGAAAAATATTGAAATAAAATAAACAAAAACTATTCTATGTTCATTTGAGGGTTATAATCAACTTATATGCAAAGATACAGGATAATTAAATGCTTCATTTTTACGCTAGCTTCAGCCTAACATTTGCACACAATCAGATTTATAATATTATTAGGATAACAAACATTTGTTTAAGTGTTTTTCATAACAATTGTATTTTAAAATTATTCATTAATGTGATATTTTAAAATTTATATTTAAAAAAATCATCAAATCCTCAAATTCATTTTTACAGCTATGGTATATTTACTCTATGCAACAACGTGCGGGAAATATTCCTAAAAAAACATGTCTTATGCTTCAAAAAACATTTGAAATGTTACAGTTATTTATAATAATTAATTTCGTTACAATAAAATTTCCACATTGCCCATTACCCATTAAAAAGCTTACATTAGTTAAAACTATTAAACGATTGTTAAATGAACAATCATTTATAAATGCATACATAAATAATTCCTTTTGATTAATTTCTTATAAGTGCACTTATGTCTATTTGGTATGTGTGGACTTTAAATCTTGTATATATACCTTCTTTAACAACTGGAAATATATTAAAGCATTCCAGTAATTTAATACAAGCAAATAAGACTAAACTACCTAATATAAGTATGTGTATCTCCTCTGCAAAGCGAAATATCACCAATCAACGAGTATAACAACAATAATACGTTTTGTAGTTAACGGCTCATTACATATTACATCATTTAGAAGGGGTTATTAATTGCCTAATTGTCTCTGCTATATGCCAAAATCAACTGAAGCGTTTACGATATGCTAACAATGCTGGTTTTCATATACTCTAAAAAAGGACGGAAATTCATTCTGAAGTAATCCTCCTATTAAAAGATAATAAATATTGAGATTCATGTTATATGTTGTGAAATGAAATGATAGCTTGTACAATATTACAGCGTACTAAATATAATTTGCATATAATTGTATAATAAATATAAAGTTTTGTTACATAATATTATTTTCGTTACTTCAATAAATAGTTTTAAAATGCGTCAAGTACTGTCTGTAAATGGATTTTATAAAAGTATAATCTTGATCCCGTTAACACCATGCCGTTGTTTTCACGTACAATTAGCATATATATATATATATATATATATATAATGTTACACCTGCCATTAATTCACAGGCTTTCTGAGATATAATCACACCAAGCATATCATTAGATCCAGAATACTGTTTTCTTTCAGTATTTAAACGGAATTGTTGAAATAAGGGTAGTCTACTATTACAAATTTTACCAAATTTGATTTTTAAAATAGTTACACCTAGTTTTGACACATTATCTATTCATTGGATTGGATTATCACAAAAAATTATATATTTTATGTGACTTTATTAAATGCTAATAGAGTTACAAGAGGTCAAAGATTGAAGACGCTAGCATTAAATTTACGTCATAAACTTTAATTTAATCAAAATATCATCTCATTTAAAATTTTTGTTATTAGTGAGATAAACTGACTGGAACCAAACATATAGTAAAGCAATTGCTATATTCATAAGCTTAATTTCATTTTTTTAATTAATAAAATCTTATTAAAAATTATTAATTATGATTTACATCAAATTTTACATAAATCGTCAAAAACATGGGTGTGTAAGTTTACAGTTCATTTTTATCAATATTTTTGGGGATATAGCGAAATGTTATTTTCCGTAGATCAAGATTACAAGCATCTCATATGCTTAAGATACGTGGTCCGCGGTCTACGTTTAAAACTGCAACGAATTATCTGTGGCCCGCCAAGGCTTTGACATTTTCCTATGTTTCTAAATACAGCGTTTCCTCAATTTTCGTTAATTACCTAGTCTATATCATTCGATAATATTTTAAATTTTATATTATTTTTCAAGTAGCGTTCAGCCTCTATGACTTTGCATAACACCATTTCTCCAGCAACATAAAGGTTAACTTTGATAAATCACCCAAACTAGGATGCATGGATTAACACTTGTCGTTTTTTACTTAAATTAGAAATGTATGCTGAAACGTAAATTTGAGGGGTTACAGATGTGAAAAAGCAACTATTAATCAATCAAATCTACGTTTATACCCGCAACAACTTACCTATGCTAAGGATTTGACATTTTCCTATGTTTCCGTAAGTTCCTAATTGATGCAGAAAATAGACTTTGCACAAACACACTTTAGGCTCCTGAATCATATGTACTGGCACACGGTGCGGTTATGTCACTACTTCTCCTCTGATGTTGATATTCCAAAGAAATGCTTTTCGATTCCCTTCCTGATTCATCTTTAAAAATCTCTCTACCACTCCCTCACAGTATCACATTCTTCTCAAAATTGGTTTCTGCATTTGATAAGCATAAATCCAGTGTTTCCTCAATTTTCGTTAATTACCTTTTCAATATCGTTCAATAATATTTTAAATTTTATGTTATTTTTAAGGGATGTTCAGCATCTATGACTTCGCATAACATCATTTATCCAGCAACATAAAGGTTAACCTTGATAAATCACCCAAACTAGGATGCAAGGAGTAACACCTGTCGTTTTTCACTAAAATTAGAAACGTTTTTTGAAATGTAAATTTGAGGAATTACATATGTAAAAAAGCAAATATTAATGGATCAACAATTGTTGAAATCTTACAAATATTAAGATTCCTCAAATTTTAAGGGCTATATTGCTGTTAAATATTTAAAAAAAAAATGATTTTTTGACGAATAAATATATGTATATGACAGGGCGACATTTTTCTGCGCTATGTAAAACAAACCAACTATACAAATGCTCATGATTATGCTTGTTTATGAGTAGGAACATATCTGATGATCCCTATGTAAGAAATGCTTAAATGAATAATTTAAAGATTTTTTTTTTCTATTCTCAAAACGTGACAAAAATATGACTTTTTACTTACCCATCATACGTAGTATAGGGTAAGTCTTGTAATCGTTTTGAAAATCGAAAAAAAAATTACGGATTTACGCGTTTCAGACACTGGAGATACCGAAAAACATATTTTTAGAAAAAAAAAATTGCCGTTCGTCTGTGTGTCTGTGTGTCTGTGTGTCTGTAAACGCTCTATCTCCCGAAAACATTGACATAGAGACTTGCAATTTGGTATGTACTTAGTATGTAATAATGGGAAGAAGCCTATTTCATTTCAATAACCTCGATTAACCGGAACTATTTATTTCGGACTCTCGAAATATTCGTTCTGATAAAAGGTATATAAAAATTTTAGAAATTGTTTATTTTAAGAAATGAATATAAAAGAAAATAAAAAAACATAAATTTTGCATAAAGCATGAAGTCGATCGGATAATTAGTTGCCGAGATATTTGGAATCCTATTTCCCACACTCTTCAATTTTTCATGACCCTGTATTTCATCCAAATTTCACTTCAAATATATATTTTAATTAGAAATTTGACGCTTAATCCGATGCAATAAACAGCTAGTTAATAGGATTATTATTTTTGGAGTTATAAGGATGTTTCTTTCAAGCAATTCAGTAATCGAGCCTTTGAAGTTTGTGACGTCATCAAGCCTCGATTTTATTTGAATTGCAATGCATTTTATAAGTAGTTTACACATTTTTTATTTTAATATTTTACATTATGCATATCATGATGGGTAAGTATTACGGTGGCCCCAACGACTAGTTTAAGATTGCACGCAATATTTTCTCATGAATTATTTGACATTTTTACACACGATCTTCACCAATTTACAGATTATATAAATATCTTAAGACTGAAACTAAACATGTGCACCTTTTAGCAATATTTATATTTCTAAAATAAATTTGAAAGCACCTAATTTTTTTGTTGGAGTTTACCCATGCATCATTTTCTTTTGTAGGTGAGATAATGAACATATTTTGGTTCAACCTTAAGATATAAATACAATCCGTAAAGTTTAAACATATCATGCAAAAATATGAAGTTGTTTCTGAGATGTATTGAGAGCAACTATGAAAACCTCATTTTGAGATAAATCACTTTAATTAACTTCTTACACATATATTTTATCAAAACTGGAAATATAAAATGTTCTATTACATTTGTATAGGATTACTGGAGTCAATAATCAATATATAAAGGCCCTGCAGCGTGTAGAATAAATTCTATTGTTCCTATAAAAAACAAGTTAGAAATTGTGCGTCGAACGTGACAAATGAGGTACGTTCGTACCTCAACGTTCGTCGCTAGTTATATAAATATCAGATCTTGATGATTTTTAATTTTGTGACATGAATTATATCGTCTACAGATTAATTCCTGTAATAAAATAAGTATCTTGATCGCTTGACGATTAAACTTCGGAAGCTCCTATAACAAGAAAGCCTATAACAAGAAAGATATTAATAAATAGTTTTATTAATATCTTCTAAAGCTTTGATTCGATTTTAATAAAATTTGAAATGTATCGACAAAATTCTGCAAAGATAACATAATTTAAATTTCAAGCCATTCGTTTAGGTAATTTTTGCGATGTTATATGCGGACAGACGGACGGACCAGACAACGACAATAGGTGCTACGTATTTATATAATTACGAGCGCACTTAAAAATGGGTCGATCTACTAAAAAATTTTTAGTTTTTCTCATTGATCCTTGCAATACTATTTTTTTTTGTATCCTTACTCAGTTACAAGAAAATCTGTAAGAATTACTAGAAAACAGATAGCAACGATTCCGGTTTATAATACCGGTTACTAAAGAATTCTGTGGAATACAAATATACTAAAAAAAATTAACTTCGGTTTTTTTTTTTTTTTTTTTTTTTTTTTTTTTTACAGAAACCACTATTTGGAAATAATTATCTTCACGATATATCTGCATATGTTAAAGAAATTTATGTTGAAGATATTTGATTAGAGATACTTGTAGGAACAATACAATTTTTCTATATGTTGTAAGACGTGAATATACTTTTAAAAACATATTCTTAAGAAAAATATTAAGAAATTTTAGATATACGTTAGTTGAATAATGTTTACCGGAGATTTTCTATAAAAACAAAGAATCCCTGCCATCTTCTATGAACATTATGAACTTACATATGTTTTCCAATTATACGCATCAATGAAAATTTCCAGTATAAGGATTTAATATAAGGTTTGCTATATTAAGTCTAATAAACTATAATAAAATAAAAGAATCTGATGTAAAATAAAATATTATATAAATATTATAGTATAAATAATTATAATTATCTGAATAGACATAGAATATACATATATTACATTTATATATGACAAAATACATATAACAGAATATTCAAGTCTAGTAAAGTATGATATAAATACATATATTTTTTATCAATAGTTTTAAAACACTTTATGCAAGAAAAATACATAGGTGGATCTAAGGTTTCAAAGCACGGATTTGTCAATGGCGCTTGCTTGATTAGTAGTTTACGACATTGGCATTAGCGACAATAATATGGTAAATAAATGTTGTCGTAGAAATCAATGTTTCTGTTTGATAACGGAATATTGGGCGGGGATAGGTGAGCTTAAGACGAAAGGTAGGCATCCCGCCCGGTTTGACCTTAACTTTGATAACAAAATATAAGCTACAGAATCAGACTCTAAGAAAAACTCAGCTGAGTGGTTATTTTCTACGAGCCATAGATAGACGTGACAATGACCGCAAAATCATGTCTCTTAAATCTTTAGTCATACTGGCGTAATTGTAGAAATTTTTACGTGATTTGTTTTAAATGTATTCCGACTCAGGCATATATATATTTCTCGAAACGTCGAATTTTTTGAAGATTTAACAGTAGTATGCTTCCTTAAACCAGTGAGTGAATTAAAAGCGTATTGTAATTGATATCTTATATTAAATTAGCTACAAAAGGTATAAACTATTTTTAAAACAAATAAATCCACTAATTATTCAAAAAAATAATACATCTGTTTGAAATTACTGTTAGGTTTTTATGATAATCATACGCAGAGACTCGCAAACTAATGTTAAACCAATGACAGCATTCTTATTAAATTTTTCGTTTGTATTTCATTTTCGTTTGTATTTTTTCGTAAGATATCTGAGGTCGATGTCTAACTGGGTATATGTTTACTATTTTGATTTTGGTTTCATTTTTTTTTGTTTAGGATGGTATGTTCACTTTCGTAACTGGTTCGAAGTTAAAAATGTCCTGCCTCCTTCCCACGAAAAAAAAAAAAAAAACAGCAACGAAAATTTATAAAAAACGTGCTCGGTTAGGTATAGCCTTCAACTATATTATACAATATATATATATATATATATATATATATTCAAATACGAAAGAGAAATTTGAAAGAAACGCTACCAGTGGTTTAACATTGACTTTTGAGTGTCTTCCTGTTACTAGTGTAGAATCATAATGTTTCGTGTCTTACATTTTCATTGAAATAGCGTTCGGCAGTGTTGACAGCATTCTCCTATTTCGTCACCACAAGGGTTGTATTGACGATGAAGATACTATTATTCTTTTTAATACTTTCCTATTGATCTTTAGCAGTTGAATTTTACAAGTGTGATATCTTAAATTGTATACTCTTTCAAAAATAGATGCAAATGCCGGAAAGATGTTGTCTGAGCCCCCGTGTAAAGGTTAATATGGATACAACTAACAGTAGTTTTCTAGAAACTTTTGAGAGTTCGCTTTGAAAGACCCCCTTGTAAACAAAATTATTTTAATTAACGGGGAAACTACACTAATAAATTCTATATTTTACGCCGCATTACCTGTTGCATATTTTAGCAGGGATTTTTATGTATGATTACTAATGTATACCTACTGTACCTATGATACCTAATTTTCCTAATGTACCTAATAATATTAATGCCTAATTGCATTTCATACGTGACTAAAATCAGCTCAAACTTTTAAAGGTGCATTAACAATGAAACGTTTGATAAAGTATAAGAAAGGGTAGAAATGTATTGTGAAAGAAAAAAAATATTTTAAAGATAATTAGCAAAAATCTGTAAGACGATTACTGCATACAGTTTAGTATATAAAAAAATCCCTGACGGCTCGGCCTACAGGCACAGGTAGATTTCGAAGACGCAGACCGTGGGGCGCCTGTTTGTCGGGAATTGCGGAAGAAATGACCTTTTTACGATGATGCGGCAGTTGGAACCGCCTACTTCGAAACTTAACTTGTTTGCAGGCGGAATCGGAAGGGATTTTTTTGTTTTTAATTTTTTTTTTTGCTATAACGGTTGGTCCTATAAAAAACTTGTAAATAGAAAAGTTTTAAATAATATTAAGAGGATTAATAATAAATTTAAGCGGATTTGAAATCTTGAGAATTGGCGAAGTTATGAATTTTTTTCTTCTAACCCCCCCTCCCCCCCTTAAGACAATTTTTAATTATGTCAAAAATCTGTCATACATAAAATTTCGGCCCTTCTCCTAGAAGTAATAATAACTTCAAACGGATTCAATACGTATCATAAGTAAGAAATTATGGGTTTTTTACTGTTTTCACAAAAAGTCCCTTGGTTCGATTTTGACCATTAACGAACTTGACCGAGATTTTATGCCCCTCGATTTTATGTATCAATTTCGAAAAGATGCGTGAGTTGGAACCGCCTACTTCGAAAAATAACTTGTTTGCAGGCAGAGCCGGCAGGGATTTTTTTTGTTTTTAATTTTTTTTTGCTATAACGGTTGGTCCTATAAAAAACTTGTCAATATAAAAGTTTTAGATAATATTAAGAGGATTAATAATAAATTTACGCGAATTTGATATCTTGTGAATTGACGAAGCTATGATTTTTTTTCTCTTAAAACCCCCCTTTCCCCCCCCCCTTGGGGCCATTTTTAATTATATCAAAAATCTGTTATACATACATTTTTAACCCTTCTCCTAGAAGTAATAATAACTTTAAACGGATTCGATACGCATCATAATTAAGAAATTATGGGTGTTTTTCTGTTTTCACAAAAAGCCCCCCCCCCCACCCTCCCCCCCTTGGTTCGATTTTGCCCATTAACGAACTTGACCGAGATTTTATGCCCCTTGATTTTATGTATCAGTTTTTCAAAGATTAATGCAGAATTTTTTCAGTTATCGTGGTCAGAAAAAAGTGACATAGATAGATAGATAGATAGATAGATAAAGTTTTGAACTGGGGGTGGTTTTGGGTTCTGGGAGTCATGATCGGCGTAGATCTGCAAAAATTTTTCAAAATTTCCAACTTAGGTGAGAATGTAATAGGTAGTATTTCTTACGAAATCTACCTAAAAAGTCTAATATATATAGCGGCTTCAGAATTTTACAATGAAGTTAAAAAAATGAATAAAATTTTAATAAAATTTTCGTAAGTATGACACACATTTGCAATTAAATTTCATAGAAATAGAATCTCTATACTTTGGATATGTTTAGAAGCATTTGAGACATATGCTTTAATTGTAAATTAAGATATGTACAAAAGTATTAAAGAATAATGCAATTTTTAATAGAACATAATCCAATGTTATCAAGCTATTTAATTGTCTATGCGGTTAAATACAAAATCCTTAGATTTGCATTCTTTGTTTGAACTACTCAAATGTCATTTTCTTGGCATTTCAGATACAAAAAATTGCAGTAAAAATAAAAAATATTGAAAGAAAACGAGAATTAAACATTTAATACGGTTACTTTATTTAAATTATTTTCAGAAAATGTTTGCAGTTCGTGAAATCTATTCCTTCTATATAATTATTTAAATGTTCACTTATGTTTCGTAGATATTTGTTGCAACATATTATACATACTTTAACAACTTGTATTACATTAGCGCATTCCTTTGATCTAATATCATTGGATAAATTTAAACTACGAAATGCAAGTCAGTTCATCTTATCGGATAAGCCAAATGTCATCAATCAACGGGAATAACAACACTAATAAATTCTGTAGTTAACGCCTCATTATATATTACACTATTTAGAAGGGGTTATTAAGTGCCAAATTGTGTTTGATATATTACAAAAATCAACTGAAGCGTTTACGATATGTTAACCATGTCCGTTACTATATACTATAAACAAGAATAGAAATTATTCTAAAATATCTCCTTTGAGTAACAAAGAGGAACTTATACATATATACAGACTTGTAAAAAACAAAAAAACTTTCTGCGCACATAAATATTGGGTCAAAAACTTTCTGCAAATTAATTTAATGTTTAATAAAATTACATGTTACATTATTTTGACGTTATGAATTAAAACAGTAGTTTAAAATAATTACTATTTATATTAAAAATTAATTAATATTAATTAAAGAATAATTATTTTGGTTAAAAAAACAATATAACATTTCAGAATTTTCTCCGAGAGCAGGCTTAGTAGAATCATCTAAGACAGCGGTTCGCAACCTGGGGTACGTGAAAATTACATTGGTAATGGCGGAAAAAGCAAAATAAATAAATAAATAAAACCAGATAAACAAAACTGTAAACTTTTCTTTTGCAATGAAGACCCGTGTAAAAGTAAAATAGGCTATTTACATAAAAAGAGGAAAATGCCATAACTAGTAAAGTAATTGGTTGATTATTCGCTACCATAATATGCGCCAACACCTAATAATATCTTGCATGTAACTCCCCTCCCTCCCCTTCCTTTCCTCTTAATATTCTTTTCATTTTTGAAATTTGTAGATAAAACATGAATCGTATCGGGACATCATTGAACCCACTTGAAAGCAGGGCATCATTTGAGTTTTTAACAAAGCAGCATTTGTATAAACTCATTAACGTATATAAATGGGAGTAGCTTCATTCCTTCTTTGTGAGTGCTTAACTTGAAATCTTTAGCTAATATTTAGTGTCTTAGAGGACTTTAATGTTGATACCGTGTTGTAGATCAAAATGGATAAGTGACTGAAAACTGGAATTTTGCAGATAACTGCATCTAATATTGGTAACTAGCATATGAACATTACTAATGAACGAAAACAAAAATATTTGGGACCGGTTTCAGCTGAGAATGGGTACGCATAAATTAAAAGGCTAAACAAGGGGTACGTGAGAGGAAAAACGTTGAAAACCGCTGATCTAAGACTTAAGAGTTTCCTAACTCCAGGAAACAGTCAATTCAGAAGAAATACTCCCCCCTTCAATATTTTCAGAAATGGGATCAATGTTTATATTCCCATGCTTATTTTGAGGTTTGACAAAAGCTGCAATTATTGATGTTTGATTTGCGCTTCTTTTATCATCAGAACTCGCTTGACTGTGCTTACGTTGTCAATGCACACTGTAATTTTCCTCATCACAATATATTTAAAATTAATTTGAAATAAAATTAAAATTAATTAACAAATAGTAATAAATGAAGAATAATCGTAAAGTTCAATGGAACGAACGTACGGGCCAATCTAAGTACCACTTTGGAGCGAGTTGCACGTGTTTGTGTTTGATGGTGTGGTAAGATATGTGCTACATCTCGGCGGCGGCTTTGGCTGTGTTTGGAGTTGTGAGCCATTCGAAAGTAAACAATTTTCTGCAGAATCTAATTTGAGAAAAAAAAATCATAAATCATGTGGCTAAAAATAATACATCATTTTCTCGGTGTCATTTATGTCATTTATTTTTCCATTAATTTTTTTAATTTCTATTTGAAAATTTTCCAGCCACAGATTTTTTTTTTTTTTGGCTAGCCGCCAGTCAGTCATTGATGTTCATTAAAATTTAATGCATTTTGAAATATTTAAATTTAGCTTTAAATCATTTAAAAGAAATTCAATTTAAAAGGTTTTCTAACACTCAGAAATTATTCAATTTAACTCCCGCCGCCGCCGGCCGGTCTAAAAAGTCCTTGCAGCTACCGATGGAAAACCGATCGGCGGGCGCCAAGCTGTAGTCTGCGAAAAATGGAAATAACAGCGTCTGTGATGTCACAACAATGTTTTGCGTCTTTAATCTTTGAATTGTGTGCAAACAGTAAAAAATTTGTACTTAAAAAATTGGGGAATATTTATCATTTTTCAAGATTTAAAAAAATATATATTTTTAATTTTTTTTTTTTTTTTTTTTTTTTTTTTTTTGCAAAGTTACGAATTTTGCATAAAATTTTCCTCGCACGGCGCGGCGTGTGGGCGTGCGTCTATATTATACAACTCTGTATATATATATATATATATATATATATGTATACATTGTAACCGTAGCTAATTTTTATAGAAATTTAAAAAAAATGATAAAAACTATATGTTTTAAATGAATTTAATAAAACTAAATAATTCATTCAGAATATGTTTACAGACTTTTCAGATTTGTGTATTAGTTAGTTTTTGTAATAATATGCTAAAAACAGGGATTAAATCTCGAGTTACAGCAGAAAATACACGTTATTTTTTTCTTCGAAATATTCTGAAATTATCTTTAATTTCCTGAACATCTAAACTTAAAATTTACAAACCTGTTATAAAACCTATAGTAATTTATGGTAGTGCAACCTGGGCCATTACTCAAAAATATAAAAAGTTTATCCTTATTTGGGAAATGAAGATTTTCAGTCAAATTTTGAGACCAATTAAGGTAGGCTATACAGGCAAATCAGATCAAATACAGAGATTGAAAAGCTATATAACGAAAATAATATACAAAATACCATTAAAATAAGAAGAGTGTAATGGCTAAGCCACTTAATCAGAATTAGCGATGTCAGAAGCTCAAAGAAGATATATAATGGAAAATTACTGGAGAAACCAGTGTTGGTAGACCCAAGAAGAGAGGGTTGGAAGAAGCAGAAAAAGACCTAGCACAAAATTACAAATCATAAATTTAGACTAAAAGACCATGAATCGAAATGTCTGACAAAGCAAATTAAAGGAAGTCAAAACCTTTCATGAATTGTAGAACCATTGTGTAGGTATGTATGCATTAGTTAGTTTATAGTTTTTGCAGCATGGTATCATTTCAGTTTATAGGTTTAAACATGTTTTAGGTCAATTTGTAGGTTGAATTACTTATAGGTTTAAACGTTTTTCTTTAATTATTCATTTCTTTATGATTTAAGCGTGCAGTTGGTAAATAGGTTAATTTGACTATCACTATTTTTGTAAAATGTAAAGACATATATTTTAATACACAAAACTATAAAATGTCTAACAACGTATTTTATGTGGTGGTATTTAATTTTAAAAAAACTTGGATATATAACATGGATGTTATATATATAATGAAACAAATATTAAGAATATACAATTTCAGTTTTATGTTTAATGAGTGTGTATAACAACAAGAATGTCAATCCACATCTTCAATGAATAATACTGGGAGTCTCTACAGAATAAATTGGCAAACCTTATGGGGTTTTTGTTTAATTCGCTTTTAATTTTGAATGAATTATAGACGAATATTAGACGAACTTTTCTAGTCCAAAATTTTTTGAACAACCTATATATCTACCCTATATGCATAAAATTACAATGAAACGAATTTCTAATACCTCTTTATGAAACGATTTTATGAAACGACTTATTAAATGAATTATCTGACCTAAACTTTCTACTTTACAAATTAAAGATAATTAATGTTTTCATGAAAGCTGTTCATTTGTATATGTACCCACAGTAGCTATATTTTTAAATATTCCATTTTTGGTATTTAAATTTTATTTTTAAATATTTTGTATGAATTTTCTTCGAAATGATGGCAATCGGATTACTTCCATTGTTGCAGGGAAAAGAGAAATAATGCAGTTTATTTATATTTATTGATTATACAGGGTGTTTCTAAATGAATATAGGGGTTTTAGCTCTTGGGAGTATTTATTATATACAACTTCAAATTATAATTAATACATAAAATGAAAGAGCAATTCAAACAGTTTTACCTACAAGCTTACAAGTGTTCAATGTGAACAACTTTCGGCATATAGCACACATGGAGTCGATAGCTCAGTTCTTCCCAAACGTTAATTAGTGTTTGTGGGGTAAATGTTGCAACAGCTGCCTCAATCCTGTTTCTGAGGTTGGGTAGGTCAGCTGGTAGTGGAGGCACATACACTCGATCCTTTAGGAACCCCAACAGGTAGAAATCACATTGCGTCAGATCGGGTGAGCGTAGAGCATGGAACTATTTCATGGCGTATAGAGTGGCGTTTGGGAAGAACTGAGCTATCGACTTGATGTGTGCCGTGTGACGAAAGGTGTTCACATTGAACACTTGTAAGCTTGTGGGTAAAACTGTTTGATTTGCTCTGTCATTTTATGTATTAAGTATAATTTTAAGTTTTTTATAATACATACTACAAAGCGTTAAAACCCCGATATTCATTTAGAAACACCCTGTATATTTATTGATGCTTATTTCTCTTTATAATAGAAATAAAATTATTTTACATTTAGATAGATGATGCTTTTAACACGTCAAGGAGCTTCATGAACATAAAATTGAAATCACGACTTTATTTTCAATTCTTAAATTGATGTACCTATATTAATTCATAAAACGCTAATATTTTCTTTTAATTGCGTGAAAAGGATTTTTATGATTTTCATTTCCAGGATCTTTTAATTCCATCAGCTCTAAAATAACATATTCAGACTAGATCTATAAATTAAAACATCAAATCAATCTGCGAAAGTGACGTCATTTTTAAATAAGTATTCGGCAGGAAATTTATATAAAGAGGTTTAATAGCAGAAAGGAATGTTCCTGTCATAAAAAATAACGTCATATTAAAACAACGGCACTTTTCCACTATGGGGTTCTTGGCGGGGTTTTTTTTTTAAGCTTGGCTCAAAACGGGCTTCAGAAAGTGGGATTTGTGGCGAAATGATATATAAACAGCTTTGAAAAGAAACCTGTTGAACTTTTATTTTAATTTGTACATGGATATATATATATATATATATCATTATCATCATCAACCTTTTTCAATCCACTGCTGGATGTAGGTCTCCCCAAGATTTTTTCCACCATTTCCTGTCTAGTGCTTTAGTTATCCAATTAACACCGGTGACTTTTCTGATTTCGTCACTCCATCTAATTTGAGGTCGTCTTCTTGATCGTTTTAGATCTGTGGTATACTACTGTAGGGTGTTTGTGTTTTATGTATTGTCTTGTCTTCTTGCATTGTGCCTAGCTAATTACGATTTTAGCCGTTTAGTTCTTCCACTGATGTCAAAAACTTTCATCTGACTTCTTATCTGACTTCTTCCTCTTCTGTCTCTTCTAGTCAAGTCTAGCATACATCATTCCATACTTTGCTGTGCTGTTTGTAATCAACGTATCATCCGTTTTGTTCGCGTCTATGTTTCTGCTCCATAAGTTAGTGCAGGCAAAACACATTGGTTAAACACCTTTCTTTTCAAACAAAGAGGCATGTTACTCTTCAGAATAATATTGCTCTTCCCAAAAGCACTCCATCCATTTATTATTCTTCTACTGATTTCATTCGCGATACTGTTGTGTGATGATATTTCCTGCCCAAGGTACACATAATTTTACATTTTTTAATATCAGTGTTGTTGTAGATTATTTTACTTTTTGATGCAAATGAATTGAACATCACCTTAGTCTTTTCCAAATTTATTTTTAATCTCACATTAATGCTACCTTCTGCCAAATCTCTTAACATATTTTTCAATTCTTCAGGGCTATTTCTGAAAAGTAAAATGTCATCAGCAAACCGAAGATGGCTTAAATATTCCCCATTCTTTCTAACCCCTTTGTTACCCCAATCCAGCTTCTTGAAAATATTTTCTAAGACAGCAGTAAAAAGCTTAGACGAAATGGTGTCTCCTTATCTTATTACTCTTACAAGCTTGATCTTCGCTTTTCCTTTGTTGAAACGGATAGTGGCTGTTGCTTTCTTGTAAATCGTGTTTATGATAGTGATGTAAGGTTTGTCTATATCAATGACTTCCAGTAGAACAACTACTGAAGATGTGTAAACAAAATCAAATGCTTTTTCATAATCAATAAAGACAAGGCAGAGAGGTAAATTATATTCCTTATTTTTTTCTATGAGTTCCCTTACTGTTTGAATATGATACAATGTGCTAAATCCACTTCGGAATCCTGCTTGTTTTCTAGGCTGTGCTGAGTTCAGAGCTGATTCCCGTCTCGTCATTAAAACTTCAGTGAAAATTTTATAAATTACTGAAAATAAGCTGATTGGACGGTAGTTTTTAATGCTTTCCTTCTCCCCTTTCTTGCATAGTAGCACCATCACAGCATTATTCCAATCTTCTGGTACATGTGATTTCTCGAGACATTTGGAAAACAGTAAGGCTAGCATTTTTGCAAATTTTTCTTCTGCTTCTTTGAAAAGGTCAATTGCAAATCCATCCTCGCCAAGCATTTACCTTTTTCCATGCATCTAATGGCTTACATATATATATACAGGGTGATTAAAAAAAAAACGTGAGCAAAATGACATGGTAGATTAGTCATAAAATAAGGATAAAAAATCGCATATGAACAGAGGGTCGCAAACACCTGTAGAGAGCGCTAAAACCACGAGATGGCGTTGCAATACAAACACGAGCAGAGCAAACGGAGATTGTCTTAATTTCAGCCGTGGATGTGTTGGGAGTAACATGGCTAGTTACACGTACCGCGAAATAGCTGACTTGCAATTAATTTACGGCATGGCCAACTGCAATGGACGAGAAGCCTTGTGAATGTATCGTGAGAAATATCCTGATAGAAAGTTGCCTAGCTGCTCATTCTTCGCCACTCTGTATCGACGATTATGTGAAAACAGCTCGTTTGACGTGCACAAGCCGATACTGGTCGCCAACGAATAACTCGGCAGTTGATGCTGAAGAAAGAGTTGTCGAAGAACTCCAGAGTAGTCCTTCAACAAGTACACTAGTTGTATCCCGAGCGACCCATATCCGCCAAGTTACCGTCTGGCGCATTGTACACGACAAAGGACTACATCCTTATCATTTACAATGCATCCAAGCACTGGAACCGAGAGACTACAACAATCGTATGGATTTTGTGCTGTGGTTTTTGCAAGAAACTGCTGCAAACCGACACTTCGCAGCATGTGTTCTCTTCACGGAAGAGGCTACATTCTCATTAGAAGATGTAATGAACTTTCACAACCTGCATACGTGGACGGATGAACACCCGCATGATACACGTCCACATGGCGCACAACAAAAATGTTCGTTAACGTGTGTGCTGGCATTGTAGGGGACTGTTTACTTTTTCCGTACATTCTCCCAGAAAGATTTAACGGTTCCATTTATCTCACTTTCTTGCAAGAGGTTCTGCCAGAAATGCTATATGGTGTTCCGATGCCTATTCATCGACGCATTCGATTTCAACACGACAGAGTTCCTGCGCATTTCAGCACAGACGTCAGAGCACATCTGCAGGCTATTTTTCCTGGCGGCTGGATTGGTCGCGGTGGACCAATCGCATGGCCACCACGATCACCAGACGTGTCTCCCTTGGATTTTTTCTTGTGGGGATTTTTAAAAGGACTTGTATATGAAAAACCTGTTGCAACGCCGAAAGACTTGGTAGGAAGAATCGTTGTGGCAGCAGGATGTGTTCAAGATACACCTGGTATCTTGGAGAAGATGCGACGTTCCATGCAACGTAGATGCCAGGCTTGTCTCCATGCTGTAGGCTCAACATTTGGGTTGCATTAGTCGCATGTGAGTGAGTAATTATCAATAAAATGATCTGAAATGGTTTTGTTTCTTCTCTTTGTGTTATGTGTTATTTTAGACGCCCTGTAGCAGCTCCGGTTCGCAGTTGCGACTCCCTGTTCCTATGCGATTTTTTATCCTTATCATATGACTGATCTACCATGTCATTTTGCCCACGGTTTTTTAATCACCCTGTATATATATATATATATATCATTAACATATATTATTAATATATATCTATCTATTATTATTGTCTTTTACATACGATTTACTTTTTTTTTGTATATATATAAAAAAAAGGCTGTGTCAAATAAATTGTATAAAAATTTAAAAAAATTGCTTCTGTATATGAAAAGGTTGTCAAAAAATAAGTTGCCAAATTTCCTTCTCGCGCCAAGGCCAATTTTTCTATTTTGCCAAGTCCCCTATACTGGGAAAGTACCAAAAAATATATATATTCTTCCAGAATCATTAAACTCATGAAAACATTTTCGCGAGCGAATATGAACCTATTTAATTATTTAAGATACAGAAAAAAGCAATAAGATACAGAATTAAAAATGGAAATTGAAATCATTTTGTGAAATAATTCATTCAGCAATTGAAATCAAATCATTAACTGAAATCGCTGATAGTTTTTCTTTGATAGATTTCCGTTTAGTGCTAAAGTGACATATTTTATGATTAAGCTTCCGAAATAAAGTCCATACTGTATGCTGTATGTAAGGAAATGTGATTTGGCGAAAAATTGTTGGTTAAATTTTTTAGTGATATTCACATTAATTTTAAAGGACATTGTAGGCTGGATGACAGCACTTGGAAGTAAATCCAATTGTAGGAAAGTAATTTTTTAGAACCACCTTAAAAGCAAAAGTTTAAAAAAGAAGAGATAGAAAAAATATACTATAAAAATATTGAAAATGCAATGAATCAAAAGAGAATCTGGCAATTATGTTTTTTTTTTTTTTTTCTAAAAACATATTTTTAGTTACGAAAATCTAATATAAAATTATCAGATGTATAATTTTAACATATTCAGTGGGAAATAGATATAAAATTTTATTGCATCTAAAAAGTAGTAGAAAATTGAAATATGTTTTTCCGTCAACAGATTTCGTTTTACAATTAAATCTTTTGGTAATCCACCGAAATCTAATCCACGCCAAAATCACGTATTTCTGCAATATGTGGTACTAAATTGTTATTTACAATCTTTAGGGTCATTTATTTCCATTTTGAAGGACACATTAGCCGTGGTAGCATGACTTGGAAAATAACTTAATTACGGAAAAGTAATGTAAAAAAGGGTGTAAAAAACACACACATTATACACACTAAAAATACATGTTTCTCATTCATTTCATTTAAAATACAAAATAAATAAATAAATAATAATAATAAAATAATAATTCCGTTAATTGAAACATTTTACTTAAACATCAAAGCATTATCTCTAATTTACACACGCGGGAAATAAAACGGTTATTGTCGAAAAATAAAATATTGTTGATGAAATTTGTTCCTGTATAACATAAGATTACCGGAAAACACTAATTTTCAATTTGCATTATAAACTTGATTTCATTCATCATACATAGTATTTAATGAAATAAATATTTTCTCTAACTATACTTTTATTTTCTTACTAAGCTTTAACTGTATCATTTTTTTCTAAATTTAGTTTTTTCCGTCGAATTTCGATGTATGCACCTAATTAAGATACTAAAAAAATTCAGTTAAAATAACAATTCTTATTTGATAAATAAACAAGACATTAACCATGCGTAGTTTTATGGTAATATTAGAAAATATTAACGCTCTCACATAAAACAAAAAACTTGGAATCATAAAGCACGCTGTTCACGCTTATAAATTAATTATTCATAGAAATGTGTTTTACCAAAGTTCTTCAAACTATTCACAATTTTCATAGAAATTAGTTCTAAGAGAATTTTACAAATATCAGAGTTTTGATGCTTAATTATCTCCTGTAAAGCTATTGTTATTACTAAATAATTTTAATTTACACTAGGGCCAGCTGTAATTGTCTTCCGTGTTTTATGAATAAATCCTTTAGTATCGGGAGTGTTGTAAATTAAATTAGTTAGAAAAATAAATGAAACATTTATATATGTAACAAAAATAAAATTTCCAAAATGTAATAAAACCGCTTTCGTATATTTTACGTTACCTGCATTCATAATATAAATATGTACGAGTTGTTGTACATAAATACTTAAATGAAAATACTTAGAGATATGACGAAGTATTATATCTTAGATGTTATTTTATAATTATCTGCATAACTTATGTAACACCTATAATAAACAAAAATGTTTATTCAAATAAATCTCTGTATGAACATTTTTTATTGCATGCAGTATTGTTATAAAATTATACTAATCGTGTGTACAGTTTATGCCATAAATATGAACATATTATAATGATTGTTCTTTAAATAACTTTTCAAGGGAATCAATTTTGGTGAAGCTCGTACACTAATATGTCATAGACATTTAGTTCAATTTATAGCAATAGATTAAATTAAAATTAAAATAATGTAAGGAAAATAAATAAATAAATGATTATAATAATAATAAATTAAATAAGTAAATATCTATAATAATAATAAATAAATAAATAAATAAATATAAATTCATATAAAATAGAGATGAAAAATTAATTACACATACAAATATAAGAATTAAATTCCAAAATAATTATTTAAAAAGATGTTATATGGTTGGACTAAGCAAGTTTTTCCAAGTTGAAGAAAGAATCATATTCTTTTTTGAAATACAATAAGAAACCACTTGAATAAGAATAAAATACCATGGATTTAAAATAATCAGTTGACTTTAATCAGTTATTGAACATCAACTACACGAATTTACAGATTGCTAAGAAAGCGTAAAACCGACAGGGTGAAAAATGTCCAAGACCGGAATCGAATCCGGACCCTTAAAATAACGCTCAAATGCTCTACATTGAGCTACGAGGGCGGCACCCAGCTTGGCATATTATTCTTACATATGTCGGTAAGGCTGCAAATGCAGCCCAAGCTTGAAATTGTCTTCATGAGCTCACAACCCTGCGGCATACACGATACGAAATCAAAGCCCAGCGTAGGTGAACACATATGACTGAATTAATTTTTAAATTAATTTTCCGCTGTGAAATTACGCCATTAAATAATTGACCATCAACTACATGAATTTACATGTAAAACGTAGGGCATTTTTCAATCTGTCGGTTTTACGCTTTGTTAGCAATATGTAAATTCACGTAGTTGATGTTCAGTAATTTAATGGCAAAATTTCACGGCTGAAAATTAATTGAAAAATTAAGTACACTATATTTAATCGTATAGTCAGAATTTTATATATATATAAAATATATGTTTTTACGCATATTCTTGTTTCTAAAATTATATGTCTGCGAGGAATCAGATGATTACATTTTTAATTGTATGTATAATTTTTGTTATAACTATTGGGAATTTTTTCTTCAGTTTAAGGGTATATACCATTGTTAACACTTCAAAAAATTCAATTTCTAAAAACAGCATTTTGTGAGTTTTTTACAGATCATGTAAACAAATATAATTACGTTAGTTATGAATATACATGTAACACGTGTTCTCAATGTAAGTAAAGATTAAAAGAATAATTTACAGAGATCTAAAAAGAATTGAAAGGTTAAAATTTGGTCGATAAAATATGTATAAAGTGGGGAAAAATACCAAGTGTTGTGGAATTAACCCTGGGGTTTCAGTGTCAGGCTGACCAATTCACCAGGGCGAAGAAACAAATATGCATCGCAGAACATTATCCTGCATGAACTATAGCGGATCTATCTACCAATAATTCCAGCCATCCTACTGTGAGTTAAATTATTCTGATTTCTTGTGGTGTGTTATAAGGTAAGCTATTTTTAGGTAGCTTTCATTGCAAAAAAGCTACCTATTGCAGTCGTTCGGAGGAAAGGAATTCCAAAAAATGTTGGAATATTTTCACCGATCATGACTTCCCGACCCCAATTCCATCCTCCGTTCAAATATTGATTCATATATACATATATATATACATATATATATATACATATATACATACATATATATCTGACATTTGTCATGCTGCAACTCTATTATTTATGAACAGATTTGTATATGACTGAGTATGTGTAAAAGAAAAACCTAGGTTCGACCGAGTTTGTTGGCCAGCTTCATCCACCATCTTGTTTCAAAATGGCAATCAGTTAAAAGTTTTTAATTTTTTTAAATAAATCGAAAAGATGTACAAATAATTATAAATGTAAAAAAAAAAAAAAAAAAAAAAAAAAAAAAAATGTTTCCGTTAAGTGTTAGAACGTGATCCAAGGATTCTGGAATATTTTTTGTATTTACTATATCTTAAAAAATGGCTGAGATATTTCATTTTGAAATTCTAGGGTGGCTGAGATTTTGAAACAATCTGATATTTCTTATGATGTAACTCTCGTATTTATGAACCGATATGAATGTGATTGATCAAGTGTACAGAACATACCGAGGTCTCGATCGCGTTCGTTGGCCAGCTTCATATGCCATCTTTTTTCAAAATGGCGATCAGTGAATTTAAAAAAAAATAATTCAAAAATATGTATACAAAATTATAAATTGAAAAAGTTTTTTCGTTAAGTGTTTGATCGTGATACAAGGGTCCCGGAATTTCTTTTGCTTTGGCTTTAACTTAAAGAATGGCTGAGACATGGCAGTTTGAAATTCTAGGGTGGCTGACATTTTGAAACAATCTGATTTTTGTTACGCTGGAACTCTCATTTGAAACTCATTTCTCACTGAAATCGCATTTAAATTCAGTATGAACTTAAACCGGTATTGCATCTTCTATAATCGGGTTCCAAGCAGTTTACATTCTGGAGTTTGAGTAAAATGAGTTGAATTTTTAAAAACATGATGTACTATGAAAGCTACCTTTTTCTGCCGGTACAAGCCGGAATTTTTTTTTTTTTTTTTTTTTTTTTTTAATGTTCCTTTGGCTAAAACCGGTCAGAAGATTTCATTTATTGTGTTTTTCGAAATTTATATTGACTTCATGCCTTTCTTACAGGTGTCCTATACTGGTAACGGACATCATATATTCTAATACGAGCAAATCTTGTGGGTGGTTATATATATATATATATATATGTATATATATGCAAAAATTATCTTAAAAACGGCTCTAACGATTTTGACGAAATTTCGTATCCTACCGTTTTGGGGCACCAGAAAACCATTGGGCTAGGTCACATGCTCGAGAAAATTCGATTAGTGGGTCATTTTGGGTCATTTTGGGTCATGGTCTAGCTAATTGTATCTAAAAAACGGTTCAAACGATTTTGACGAAATTTTGTATCCGACCATTTTCGGGCATGAGAAGTCAATTGGGCTGGGTCACATGTTCGAGAACTTTCGATTAGTCGGTCATTTTTGGGTCAACGCGGGTCAAATTAATTTTATCTAAAAAACGGCTCTAACGATTTTGATTAAATTTTGTGTCCTACGAGTTTCGAGCACGATAAAAGCATTGGGCTAGGTCGCATGTCCGAGAAAATTCGATTAGAGGGTCATTTCTGGGTCATTGTGGGTCAAGATCGAAAAAGCGGCTCAATTTACACTAAATTTTGCATCCAATGGTTTCCGGGCACGAGAAGACTGTTGGGCTAGGTCACATGCTCGAGAAAATTCGATTAGTGGGTCATTTTGGGTCATGGTCTAGCTAATTGTATCTAAAAAACGGTTCAAATGATTTTGACGAAATTTTGTATCCGACCATTTTCGGGCATGAGAAGTCAATTGGGCTGGGTCACATGTTCGAGAACTTTCGATTAGTCGGTCATTTTTGGGTCAACGCGGGTCAAATTAATTTTATCTAAAAAACGGCTCTAACGATTTTGATTAAATTTTGTGTCCTACGAGTTTCGAGCACGATAAAAGCATTGGGCTAGGTCGCATGTCCGAGAAAATTCGATTAGAGGGTCATTTCTGGGTCATTGTGGGTCAAGATCTAAAAAGCGGCTCAATTTACACTAAATTTTGCATCCAATGGTTTCCGGGCACGAGAAGACTGTTGGGCTAGGTCACATGTTCGAGAAAATTCAATTAGTGGGTCATTATGGGTCATGGTCAAACTAATGGTATCTAAAAAACGGTCCAAACGATTTTGACGAAATTTTGTATCCGACTATTTTCGGGCACGAGAAGACTATTGGGCTGGGTCACATGTTCGAGAACTTTCGATTAGGGGGTCATTTTTGGGTCAAAGCGGGTCAAATTAATTTTATCTAAAAAACGGCTCTAACGATTTTGATTAAATTTTGTATTTTACGAGTTGGGCTAAGTCACATGTTCGAGAAAATTCAATTAGTGGGTCATTTTGGTCATGGGTCATGATATTTGAACTCAAATTTAATTTTTACCGAGCATAGCTCGGTCTTCCCTGCTCGTATTACCATAACCAGTACTGGACCACCCTGACAAATGCTGGAATCCTGAATCCTGTAGAAGAGAGACACCAGTGTGAAAAGTTTGTGACAGTTGTGGAAGGAACTAGGTCAAAAGAACCTATTTTGTAGCTAATCGACCAGAGCGAAAATGGATTAATATACTCTTTCGAATGAATCCACATATTTCGTCTCAAATAGCTTAGATTTTATTGGGACAAAAGCTGTTCCAAACAAGAAAATGTATTGAAATTATTCGACATAGATAATGGTCAGAAAAGGGCCTTTATTCGTTACTTGAAGATTCAAGAAATGTTTCATGCCGACTAATAGACATCTTTTCTAAATCCCAATTTTCTGATTTTTAAAAGGGACTAAACCGTCTGCTTGAAAGTTTACCATTTTACCTTATTTTATTGGACGGGAATAGCTGAGTTAAGCCGAAAGGTATACCTTTCCGAACGGTTTGACTTTAACCTTATTTTATTTCAGAAAAATAATTGTTATTTGAAAACAATAGTAGGCAAATTCAAGCGTCCGTTTGAATGTTAAGTAAAGCACAGACGCCGTTGATTGAGAAAGTGTGTAGGAATGGTATTCAGAGGCTACGAATTGGCTAAGCTTTTTACACTTATTACACAATGACATGATTAAAATTCCATTTACGCATTAAATTTTAATTGCAACAAAATGTTGCGATTACATTGCTGTTATTGAAATGTATCATGCTACAAAGTTGCTAATTTTTTAGATACAGTATCTTGAGCTTTTAATGCAAGTTTGTTAAATATTTCATTGTGTTAGCTTATTAATGTTATAAGAAAACATCTAAAATAGTTATCACGGTTATCTAATTAATAAACACATTTTTAATTAATATAAAGTTTTAAATTAATCATTAAAGTACAAATTTCTTCAATTTCCTTCTACAAAACTTTAATATTACAGGAAACTAGTATTAATTTAATGAAAACATGCAACCTCAAAGATATTTTAAAGTTTATAAAGTCGAGAAAGGATATTTTATTTAAAAAAAAAAAAAAAAACCTATTCGATGGAAATTCGGCGTGTATGTTTTATATCACTAATATTTGAGGGGGTTAGAATGACAGTAGAGTAAGTCAAAAATTTGACAAATCTATATAACCATATTTTTATTGAACGTATATTAATTTCTGTTCAGTAGGATATTCAAATAAGTCATAGTTCATTTAGAGAGTCGCTAGAGGGCAAAACAAGTTGGACCACTTAATGCAATGGCATTTCGACAAGTTACACAAAACCCTTCATTTCTCGAATTACTAAATATTGACTCCACTGTCATTATAACCACCTCATTTATTTTATCGTGTATTAGTTTCATTGCCAAATTATGTCATACAAACAATTAAAAGTTCCCCATTAAGTAATTTATTTTTTTAAGTTTTCTAGATTTTTTATATAATTAAAAGAGTTCATAATATTTTTATTTTTATTTTTATTTTATTTTTATTTTATTTATTTATTTATTTATTTTTTGTTAAGGTGTATTTGCCTAGATGCCCTATTAAAAAAATCATGATTAGAATTTGAAAACATATTTATTTTGTAGACATTTAAATTAACTACGACTATTTGTTTTTTTAATATTTTTTAAATATTTTTCAATATTATTTAATTGAAAATATTACCACAATGGTAAAATG
This sequence comes from Maratus michaelseni, assembly GCA_963931845.1. NCBI lineage: Eukaryota > Metazoa > Arthropoda > Arachnida > Araneae > Salticidae > Maratus > Maratus michaelseni. Next base: position 143,463,693 of record OZ007594.1, on the reverse strand, counting down.
TTTCATATTAAATTACAAAAATAACTTTTCGGACACTAACTTCGTAAAATTATTATTTTTTACCCACATACGTACGTATCTACAAAACACATTGACAACCGAAATTTTACAGGTAAAACAAAGTGTGTTTTCTACCGTCCATAAAAACGACAAGATATAGTTAAAAATATGATTACAATGTACTATCGAAGGCAAATGATAAAATTATCTATCATGCTTTAGAAATTTATAAACACACCTTTATTTTTCTGAATCTTATTATAAAGTTCTGAAAAAATCGGTAAAACATATAATAAGGTGTTCAATTTTTGTAAAAATAAATAAATAAATACATAAATAAATAAATAAATATGGTAAACTACGGTCGTTTGTTTTAAGCTTAAGGATACAACAGATTTCTACAAATTCAATATCTAAATGTTTAAACAGATTTTAATTATTGGGGCTATACTTTGAATTTATTTTATAAAGTGTAAAAACACAAAAATATATATATACCTCAATAGTGTAAACGGAAAATGCGCGATCTCGAACCCATTTTCGTGATTAAACTTTGCACCACACTTAAATCATCCGATGACTTCAACGTATGGTTATTCAGTAACATAAAATTGTCTATGACTTATTAAAATATAACATCTTTCATGTGTCTATTAATAATAAATTTATTATTATATTTTGGGGGGTAACTTTACATGACACTCACAAAATAAACATAGCACACTTGTTTCGAAATGTATCACGTATTCTACGTTAAAACATAATATTAAAAAAAGTTCAGATGTTTTGTCGAAAACACAGAACCTCATATATGATTTGAAGTTCAGAAAAATGAGAAATGATTTTTGCATATAATTTATTTTTAAAATTGTTCTCGATCAGAGAATGTTGTACGTTTTTTGACTGCGGAAAGTGATCTTGCAATCCATCATTTTTCTTGACAACTTAGGTCAGAAAGAACAAAGATGTTGCATTTAATGTCTCTAAATAAAGAATTTAACTTTTTATACTCTAAAGGTATTAGACAGTATTTAGTATTAAGAAAAAAAAGGAGTTTTGAGATCGATATATGTATGCAAAAATTATTTCTTATTCTATATTTTAAAAAAATATTTTTTAATTTATACTTATATACTTATATATTTAATATATACTCATTTAACATTTTATCCCTTATCAATATTTTATTTATACTAGTTTAGATATATATATATATATATATATACATAAGTATGTATGTATATATACCCATTAAATAAACATTATCGACCACCAACAAAAACAGTGAAATTATGTATAAAATAAAAATAACTAATTGGCAACAATACACACACACAGTCCCCCTCCCTCCCCCCTCAACACACTTAATATAGATTCCAAATAATAGTAAAAAATAGCAGAAATTGCATAACAGAGATGGAATAATAAAAATTTGTAGAACTTAGACTGAATCGTCAGGTCCCAAATATATATATATTATTTTATCGTTTATCTGGGGCTCTTACATTAATTTATATTTTGTAAATATAACTTAATTTTTTTTTATTCTTTAACCAAACGTTAATGATAAAAATGCAAATTTATGTGATGAAAAAAAAATTATATGTTCAAAGTAAAAGAACTTATCAAAAGGTTGAGGTTGTGAAAAATGAAATTTATATAGTAAATAAAATATTTCGCAAAAAAAAAATCTGAAGCGTAAAATAAATCAATTGTATTTATTGTATATTTATTGTATTTGTTGTATCTTTCTTTTTAACAGTTTCATTTTGTAGGATTACGATTATCTGTAACACTATCTAAATTAACTGTTACAGTCTTGTAGTTAAAGATCACATTAACTTTTTTATGTTGCTGCAAATTATTGGTTGAAGAATTAAAACACACACTATGTGTTCAAAAAACTGATACGAAAACAAACAGATAATAGAAAGTAAAATATAATGTATAATTTAACTACAAATTTTAAGCGTCGTGTTCACTTTGAACATTGAATGAAAAGTGTAGGAATATAAAGTTTTACTAAAAAGGTGCAAATACAAGGGTTTTAATGAAGGTTAAATAATAAAGGTTTTTAAATAATGTTTTTAATATAGATTTTAAAGGTTTCAATAAATTATAGGTCAATAAATTTCAATAAATTATTTCAATAAAAAATAGGTCAATAAATGTTTTTAAAACATAAAAACTCGTCAAAAGATGTTTAAAAACCTGAGTGCTTTCAACTGCTCGAAACAGACATCATGAGAAATTCAGAACGTGTTTTATTCTCTGGCTATTTAACTAAGGTACATTCGTGAACTTTTACACTTTCCGAATTTCCCCTGATGATGACTGTTTTGAGCATATGAAAGCGCCCTGGTTTTTTAACATCTTTTCGTGGATTTTTATGTTTCAAATATTTATATGTGTATTTGAACCTTTTTAGTAAAAATTAATACTTTTACACTTTTCAGAAAGTAAAATTTCTTAAAATAGCGTTTACACTAAACAACTTTCCCCACAGATCTCTTGAAGCTCAGGAAAATGAGGAATTATTTTACGATATACACTGCTCAAAACAATTAAAGGATATTGCAGTTTTAGGTGGATTTTGTATCTGGGAAACTTTTTAGCTGATTGATACATGGTCGACAGACATAGTAGGTTATATGAAAATAAATTACACATGTTTGGCAGAAAAAAATGCATTTTATTGCGCATTTGTGTACAAAAGGAAAAAAACACAATTTGTGCATATGAGAAAAAAAGAATAAGAAAAGGTGTTTTCTTCAAAGAAAATCATTTTCAGTAGGGGGTATGGTTTCCACGGGCGGCCAGCAACGTTGAACACCTTTGAGGCATGGACTCAATGAGGCTATTAATGACGAGTTGGGGTATTCTGCCCCACTCTTCCAGAAGAGCTCTTTCCAGTTCTTGGAGAGTTTGTGGGGGTTGTTGGCGGCCAGAAACTCGTCTTCCTAGAGCGTCTCAAACGTGCTCGATTGGATTCATGTCTGGAGAACACGCTGGCCATTCCATTCGAGCGATTCCTTCCTCGAAAAGGAAATCCTCCACCAGGTTTGCACGATGTGGCCTGCAGTTATCGTCCATTAAAATGAAGTTATCTCCGATTGCTGCAACGTAAGGGACTACAATAGGTCTGAGGATCTCATCCCTATATCGGCGACCAGTCAGAGCTCCATCTCGAATGATGTAGAGGTCAGTGCGCCCGTCAATGGAGATGCCGCCATACACCAACACTCCTCCACCGCCAAATCTGACACTTTCGTGCACGAACGCAGGATTATTCCTACTGCCACGGTCCCTCCAGATGAAAATACGCCTATTATCCAGATGCACAGAAAAACGGGACTCGTCAGAAAACAGAATATTGCTCCATTCATTTCTCCTCCAGTTGACATGCTCGGTTGCCCACTCCCTGCGGTCGCGACGATGCCTTGATGTTAATCTAACACATACCATCGGTCGGCGAGCATACAGACCTACAGCATGGAGCCGGTTTCGGACAGTCTGAGTTGAAATCCTGGTGCCTGTAGCCGAGCGAAGGTGTTGTTGGAGAAGAGTAGCGTTCATGTTTCGGTGTCTCCGAGCTGTTAACGCTAAATACCGATCTTCATTGGGCGTTGTTGCCCGTCTACGACCTTGCCCTGGTCTTCGGCCTGCACATCCACTCTCCAAAAAACGGTTCCAGATCCTGGAAATGACACTTTGTGACATTCCAATGGCTTGCGCTACTTCGGCTTGAGTTTGGCCCCCTTCTAACCTACCAACAATTGTCCAAGCTTCTGAATCTGTCAAATGACTTCGCTGAGACATCGTACTCATCGAAACAAAGCAATCACTGAATGCCGATCATCCTTGTCTTCATTCTCTTTTATCCAGTTGAAAGTCAAATTTCATTCGCTGCCTCTGAAGCGACGTTTTTGACGTCGAACTCAAAATTTGCATACTCCACAGTTTGAAAACCAGAAAAATTTGCATTTGTGATTTTCTTCTTCTATTTTCGGCAAAAAAAATTTCGTTTATATCTTTATTTTATATAAAACTTCAAATATCCTTTAATTGTTTTGAGCAGTGTATTTTATTTTTTGGAAATTGGTGGAAGGAATTCACCACCTTTCCAGCTTAACCAGTTATGGACATGTTGTATATATATTTATTGTGTTTTTATTTTAATTAGTGCATTTTTATTTTAATTTGCATACTATGTATAATTATTATTATCATTGTGTTTATTTTTAATAGCATATGGTGCCTATACACACACAGCATACTATTGTTGTATAAAAGTATTTACTAAGACACCACTTATCTAACTCAATGACACTTTTATGAGTGCAGTCGGGCCTAAAATGCCAGTTGTAACCTAGTTTGAAGGTTTTATTGCGGGATGTTTAATCGGTCTGATGGTCACGCTTCATGTTCGGCCCCTTGGATTTCAGTAGGGAGGAGGCCCGAACAGCGCGCATCTAAGTGTACAAGGATAAGGGGTAAGAATATCTTCATCCACTGAGGAGTACAGTATGTGGCGTATCAGCTCAGATTGGATGGTTAGATCATGTAGGTGAGGGTGTTAGCCCACAGTAGCCATTCCAATCTGAGTATGCAAATTTTTAAATACGCGGTGTAGGCCGACCTACTTTTGGAAAAGAAGAGTTGGAGGAAAAAAAGAATAATTCTTGAGCATTCACGAGTTTTGAGTAGATCTGAAACAACGTCCCCTGGAACTGTGACTAGGAGTATGACATCGGAGCTCCGAGATGGGTGAGAGCACTTAGTATTTTTTTTCTGCTTTAAAAGAAGTCTCATTTTCGAAACTTGTTTCCGATTTGGCTGTAAAGAGCAATCATCGGATGAACCATTCTTTACAAGAATTCATAGATATTATATGGAGAATGGGATTGTGCTGAGTACTTATAAAACTTCAGGATGACATATCTGGGTGAGGTCAAGTACTCCTCGTCGACGAATTCGAATCTACATGACCATCTCTTCCTTGCGTCCCAGTTGTATTATGGTATGCATCTGCTTTGATTTTTCCCCTATATAAACTGTATACCTCAATAGGTTTTTTTCGGAACACAGGAGAACTTGCCAATTACTAATTATTAATTTGAATGTTTATAAAAGAAATTTTAAAAAAGTTACGATAATTTATAAAAACAATGTTTCAGAAACATTTCTGAATAGCTTTTAGAGTTTATTAATAAGTTTTCTGAAATCGGAATGTATGTTTTTCGGATTATTTCAATTCTAAAGTAAATATTTCCAGATGCGTAACTGAATTCATACACGATATAGTAAATATATATATATACATATATAATTAATAATTTCGTTAATATTAATCTTGTTAATTGATAATGTTAATCTGGTTATCATGTTCGTTGAACATGAAAATGTATACTTGTGAACTGATAGCTTCCAAAAAACTTATAATAAAGCTTAAAGCTGCTCGGAAGCGTTTCTGAAAATTACGAGTTGTAAGAAGAAACTATTATAAATGCTTCTTTAAATATCCCGAAAAATATATTGTTTTTCTAGGATTTTGTAAATAAAGAAATGCTTTTTTGAATCGTTGGTATCTTGGAAGGTGTATCTTGTATTTTCTTTGGAGATTTTTGTTGATTAATAATCTTTTGTCTCTTTTACAGCATACAATAATGAAATTCATCTGCTCGTCGTTCAGTTTTTTTAATAAACAATGTTCTTTTAATGGCCTTACTTTAAGGAATTTATATTTTTACATTTTCAAGCGTTCGAACATGTTTAGCATAATAAAAAAGATTTAAAAAATTAGATTTTTCCTGCAATCTTTCTGTTGTCTTATATTTTGAAGCATTTGCGAACGGAAACAGATAATTAACGCTTATTGCAATTATGAAAACATTGAATTAATTTTTTCAGAAGTCAACTGTAATATAATTTACATTATTTACGATGATTTAATAATTTTTAATTTGCGTTAAATATTTATATAAGTCTTAAATGAATCATTAAAGTACAAAACTATACGCAAAGGATTGTGAAAACTGAATGATGAAAAAATAAATGAATAAAACAACATTTCAAGAAATTTGTAACTTCATACATCTCTTAAATTTCATAAAAATAGATGAACATTTTTTTTTTTTTTTTAAATATTCAAACGAAATCCGAAATATTGCATTTTTTGCTTTAATGCAATTCGGCTTCTCATCCATCATTTTTAATGACAACCTAGGAACAAAGGTGTTGCTTTTAATGGTCCTCTATTAGGGAATTTAATTTATACATATTCAAACCTATGACTGATATTATAAAATGTTCAGTATGAAAAAGGACTTTTTAAATATATATTTGCAAACATTCTTTCTGCCGCAAGAGATGATATTTAAAATTTGAAAACATAATAAGTTTTTAGATACTGTATAAAGCAAATTTAACGATACTCGATTTAACGATTACCTCAATTTAACGATAAAATTTTATCGTGCGGATACCTATAAATTTATTTCTACATTATACATGATTCCCGTTTTATGGATACTTTTATTTAATTAAATGATATCTTTTAAAATTTTGAAATAATTTAAACATGTTTTCAGTTTTTTTTCTCTTTATTTTTTATGTACTGAACGAATAAAAAATCCGATAAATCGTTTATAAAATTATATTACGTTTTGTTCAAGTGACAATTAAAATGGTTGAATATACACATATATGTAATGCTTTTGAAACAAATAAAAAAGTCACGGCACACGGATTTAAGGCAGTAAAAGAAGAGCAATTATCAAAAAAATGTTATTTTTCTCAAAGGTAAAGGTATATATTTAATGCACTAAAAATAACTGATTTTAATAAATCTAATTAAATACTACTGACAATTAGATTTTTGTAATTTTATTAACCAACTTTTATTATGATATTTTAATTTATTTGTCGTGTTCTTCGATTTAAGGAGATCCCTGATAAATGAGTATGTTTAAGAGACGATTTGCAATCGTTAAATCGAGGTTCGACTATGATTTTAATTAATTACGAGTAATTGTTTTCTTGGTAGTTTCTGGATAATATTTAAATGAAACTGTGAACACAGGCCATTTTCAGAAAAATTGCATGTTTAACTTGAAATTTGTGTACATTTTTTTTAATTATTATCCCACATATGCACATATTTTCAAACATTATAAACGGGTAAATTTTATTACTTGCAAAAAAACTGTGTTATTTAATGTGGACAAGTAACTAAAGTATGCATGAACTAAATTAGCTATCTTGATTCAGTACTTAATAAAAAAGTTTAGGTTTTTTACATCGATATCAAAGTTTAAATGAAACATTGAAATATAAAAATACGTTAAATAGAGGTTCGACTGTAATTTTTAATTAAGTATGAGTATTTGTTTTCTTGAAAAGTTTTTGAATATTACTTAAATGAAACTGAGAACAGAATTCAAAGTGTTATTCAGATTAAATCAGAAAAAAAAAAACATGTAATTGATGAAATTTGTATACATATTTCTTATTATCCCATATAAATGCATATTTTCAAACTTTACGGACAAGTAAAATTTTCAACATGTAAAACAACACTGTTATTTAACATAGACAAGGAACTAAATTAGACATGAATTAAATTAGTTACGTTACACAGTTGCACCATAAATAAAAATATATTCATAAAAACACATAAAATTGCTAAATGGTACACAAAACAAGAACTGTTATATTCACTTATATAAATAAATATGATGGTAAAAACATAAAATCTAAGTTTTGAACTGCTTCTGCAGTCGTCCTCAAGATAAAAAAATGCTAATTTTACATCATATTTTATCCTGAGGATGACTGCAGAAGCAGTTCGAAACGTAGATATTAGGTTTTTATCATCATATTCATTTATACAAGTGCATATAAAGGTTCTTGTTTTGTGTACCATTTAGCAATTTTATGTGTTTTTATGAATACATGCATATATTCCCATATATATATAAGTGTCCCATAAGTGTGTTTCCCTGCAGAACGTACGTGCGTAAGGTATGCAGGCTCCACACGACATATCTCGCGCCAAGTCAAGAGCGCAGAGGAGATTAGGAGTCCAATTCCCGCAAGGTACGAAAGAAATTCGAACGTTCGTTATGACGTCACGTGAAAACACTCTTTCGTATCGTATGCTAATTCGCATCTGGCGAAAAGTGCTATTCTGGGATCAGATTTTCGTACATTCGAAAACAATTACGGATGCTATACAACGTCCGAAAAGGCGGTGATAGCCGCGACCATCGCGGAATAGCTCCTCCCAAATCCACGTCAGATTTTAAGTTATAACCAATGAGAATCCGTCATATTTTAATCAAAATACTCATTATCGTATCGTAGCTTCAATAGTTGTCATAAAACTTTCAATTTCAATGGCTCCGTTGTTTGTAATTAGCTTGGTGAGGATAATTTTCGTCTTATTGATAATTTAATGTTACAATTGTAATGGAATTACTGTTATAATGAAAAGGTAGCTGTTTCAGAATGTCTGTCTATTAAATAATTAAGTGAGCTGTGTATATTTTTCGAGAAATAAAACTTTTACTGAATAAGTATTGCAATATGTATGTGTGTTTATTATAAGACACATACTTTGGCAATAATGATTCAGTTCTTACTACGACTGATTTATAGAAGGGATCCTCCAGCATCAGAGGCAAGTTTATTAGAATAGAATGTTCTATGTTATTATACAAGAAACACTTGACAAATTTCCAGGACCTTACAGGCCTTAATAGGTAGGAAGCCAACAACTTATATTTTAATTAGTATTTATTTAAGAACCGACTGCTTCCCGGAAAGTTTTGAGTTTTAGTATATAAAAGTATTTTTTATTATTTAGAAAAAAGAAATTGAATGTGTGAATGTTCAAACTTAACATATACAAATGATCTTATGATTATGTTCAAAGCAGCTTTATTTTAAGCTATCAGCTTTCTTGAATTTATAGATTACTTTATTATTTATTTCATGCTTTATATAATTAATATATATTTGATATACTGCAGATTCATATATGAAAATAATATACATTGATATTTTTGTTTCCCCTTTGAAAGTTATAAAAACCAAATTAATGAAACTCAGATTTTCAAATCATTTCTTTGAATAACAGAAGTATATTTAATTTCAGTGACATGTTCATTTTTTAATAATAAAGTATGGAACTTTTTTTTTTCTGAGATAGTATACAGAAAAATGCAGTTTTGATTAAGAGAAAACCAGAAAGAAATTTGTTTATTGTTTATTCAATATTTTACAATGTAGTAGAAAGTTATGTTTTCAGAAACCAATTAAAGATTTTCTCTTTTTGACACTATTTAAAGTTTGTACGCTTCTGCAAGGGAAAACAACGAACTAAGAAGTTTACGGTGAGGGGGTCAGGTAATTACATCAATTTACTCACTACTGATGAAATAATTTTCTGATGAGATAAGAAAAAATGTCTATATAATTTTTTATTATTATTCATTGATTATATGTCATGTTACTCCCAAATGTTAATATTTTATTGAATGTTTAGGTATATTTTACTTAGTGGGTAAAATGAATCATCTCTTTTTAAAAATTATGAATGTGTCAGGCTGTCTAATATATTTAAAGAATAAAACATTTACATTATGAGTAGAATGTGTTTCAACAGAATACAATTCTGAATCTTAATTATTTTATTTAAAGAAACTAAAATTTGAAGCATTTGCCACATTATTTTAACTGTTATCAAAGGTATCTCCTCTAATGTGATTAAATTGGTAAATAAAATCCCCCCCCCTCCCCCACACACACACTTAAAAAAAATTCTTTGCAAAAATGAATCATCACATGAACTGGCTTTTTTAAAATTTCATTTCTTAAATTTGCATTTTAAAAACAAATGATTAAGAAATTTATTTTATTTCTAATTACTTATTTTCATACGTCAAACAAAATGAATAGAACTCTTGTTTTTTGTTGTTGTTGTTTTTGTCTAAGATTGTGATATAAATTTAAATTAACTTAAATTATTACGTTAATTTGAGATTTCTGTGAAAATTTCTGTAAGAAATAAAATGCTTGAAAGTTAAACTTGTAGAAAGCTTTTAATCACCATTTCAATATCCCCTTCCAACCCTAATATTATATTTATATGTAAACAATGCTTATTTATTTTCATCTTATTAAAATAGGGATTGAAAGTTCTAAAAGTCAAAAGACTCATTAATGCAATTTATTTTTAATTTATATATTCATAACTGTAATAGAAATGCATATTTTCAACTATAAACAGAATAGAAAGAATGGCTTTGATAAAACCAGCTAAAAATTTAACTTTATATCAAGTGCCAGAGCTGTTTATGCAGAGATAATCAGCAAAAGCTTTCAAAATATTATTTATTTTCATTGGTATATTAAAGTTTAATATCTTTCATATGCAAAATGCAATATTTAAAAAAAAAAATTCAACAATTAAATCTTATTTTAACATTTGTTATTATTGCTCTCTCTCTCTCTCTCTCTTTTTTTTTTGTTATATTAATGATTATGATTATTAGAAATACACAAGTATTTCATAACAAAGCCAGTCTGATTTAGTAGAGTAGGAAATTACAAATCTGAAATACCGAATTTTTTATATTTCTTTGTTATAAAGGCACATACAACCAATTTTTTCAATATTTATACAATTTATTTACTTATACAGAAGTCTTATCTGTTATATACAAACAGAAGGGATTTATCTAATATGAATCAGAAGCAATTTTTTAATATATCATAAACAGGCATACTAGTTCATTGGTTTTGTTTAATATCATTTGATGATAAATTACACATTCTGGGGCCCAAATTACACCAAGCTTTTTAAGAAGAATCCCGAAGAAATATAACAGAGAAGTAACCAGTTTTTTGCTTTTATTAGTATATTTAAAAGGTATAATTTCTTTCTTTCTTTTTTTTTTTTTTTAATTAAACTTATAAAAACATGATGAGCAGATAGAAATACTGTATTTATTTTGGATTTTAATCATATTACTAATATTTTTTTAATTAATGTTTAGGAATTTTTTTATTATAGCTTAACTCTGTATTTGCTTATTTTGTCTTCAGCCCCTCATGCTTTGACGATTTTTTTCTTTCTTTTTAACCTTATAAAAACACCAATAAAAGCATATTTTTATTTTATTTTCCAATTTTTTATCGTTAATATTACAAGATTCATTATTGATTAATGTTATAAAACACATGAATAAAAGTTTCACATTCCTATTACATGAACATTTTTTTCTCCCTAAAGAGGGAAGAAAACAAATTTTTATAAAAAAAACCAATTCTTAGAGAATATAAACCCTAAAAATGAAATAACTTTAATCAATGATTAATAAATAACACACACACACATATATATATATATATATATATATTTTAATCTGAAAATTTTATTCATGTTGGAATGAAATTGATTTTGTAATTGTAGCAAAACGATTGTAACTAAAATTATGTTTTTGATTATCTTTTCATTGGTATTTTAATGTTTAGATTATCATACCACATAACATACAATATTTAAAAAAAAAAGAAAAACATCTTCAATAATTAAATTTTACCATGTATTTTTTATTCTTTTGCATGTTATTTTAAAAATATTGTAAATGCAATAAAATATTTAATAACAAAGACTTTCAGATTTAGTAACAATAGAAAATTGGGTACTTTTCGGTTAGCCGGGCACCAGTGATATATGTACATATATAAATACGTATGTATATACATATATTTATTCATACATATATGTATGTATATATATGTGTATGTGTGCCAGTGATATATATACACATGTATATATATATCACTGGCGCCCGGCTAACCGAAAATTGCTACTATATTTGAAAAGATGATTTCAAGAACTTTATTCCTTTTCAAATGTATTCAAATATAATTCTGACACATTGATTAATTATTCTCTTAATAAGATTCGAAGCAGATTATAAAAGAAAAATGTAAATTTTAACTGTCCTGGAACTGAGACTTTTTTTTTTTACGTAACTGCTACATATTTAAAAAAAAAAGAAAGTCCAATAAAAAGTAAAAGAAATTGATTATTGTTTCTAATTTTATTTAATGTATAATTATTTAAAAGATAAACATTTTTAAAATGCACAAGTTATGTAAGATAAGAACAGCAAAAGATGGATAATGATTTAAAAAGAAAGAAAACATCTCTAAATTATCATTTATAAATTGCTGCCACTGCCACTGGCAATTGTTATTATTATTTTATCCACCACTATTTCAAAACAATGACCTTCATCACAAATGTTTGGGGTAGATTGATTTAGAAATAGTGGTAGGGAAAATAATAAAAACCACCAGTGGCAGCCCTGTTTATGTACCTTATGTATTAAATTCAAATTAATGCATTATATTAATCATACTTAAATTTCAAATCTTCTTTTAGACTGAGTTTTTGGCTATTCAAGTTAAAAAGTGTGTGTATATATAAAAAGTATAAAATATATAAAAAGTGTGTATAAGCTAATTAATGAATAAACAATTTGAATATATAATAATACACAAATAAAATGAAATTAAATAAAAATATTTTATTCTTCAACATTTTTCCAAAATACAAGAAAGTGGCTATATATATTTTTTTTCTAGTAGATAATACACATGTAGTTTAAAAAATTATATTATAATTAATAATTACTGAAATAAAAAAAGATGCAGCATAGGAGAAAATTTTCAGCTAAGCACTCATCAAAACCTACGGTTATATGTAAAATAACTAAATAAAATCGCATTTTAATAGCATGTATTTCTTGAAACAAGTATTATGTTTAAAAAATATGCAGCACATAACAATTTAATTAGTAGCTCTTTGTGTAAAGACAAGATGAGAATCAATTCCAACCCCCTTGAATTTTGAAGCTTTAAATATTTGTTTTTGTTTTAACTTTGACAAATGATGTTTAAATTTACTTAACACATGTGACTTAAAATAGTTAAACACTTAGAGAGAGTAGTTATATTTGAATGTAAAAGTGCTTTTTATATATTATAATAGTAATCATCATCAATTTATTGCCCCCCTCCCCCACTTTCAAGGATTTTGCTCAATTGATACTAATGCTATGAGAATATCCTAGGTACTTCTAATTATTAAAAAAAAAAAAAAAAAAAAAAATTAAACGTTTAAAAGATATCCTCTAATGGTCGAAATAAATATTTCAAGTAAACTGCTTGTTATCTCAAAATTAAATTGAGGTTGCAAAAAACATTAAAAATCTGTACATTACTAACATAACATTATAAAATTGTAACTAAAATGTGATTCTCAAGTGATCATGACATTCATATAATCTTTTCACAACTAAAAATAATTCATTAATATATGTTACAATTCATATTTATCTAGATGATCAAACTCTAGATGGGTACCAAAACTTTTTATATTCAAACATGTGTCTTTATAAACATACACAATTTTTATTTGATAAATATATGCACCTTTAATTCCTGCAATCCATGGTTCATATTAATCTACCTTTAAAAAGAATACTACAACTTTAAAATCATCTTCCACCTGCCTTTAAATATACAAGCAATTTTTAGAATATACGTAATTTATTTAATAATTAAATAAAAGTTTTTTATTAGCAAAATTCAGACAATTGCAAGCAAAATATCGTAATAAATACTTAGTATATTTTGTTAATATTTTGCTTAAAAACTATGTGCGTCACAAATGGGATAAAAGAGTCTTAATATTGAAAAATATTAGAAACTTTCTTATTAAAATGCCTTGTCAACTGTAAACAATCACAAAAGTTGTGTACGAAAAGGGCTTTTCACCTACTTTGAGAGGGTGAAATCAACGTCCGAAATTTTGTAAACATTCGAAATAATATTTCGCACGTAACTTTTCGCCAAGTACGAAAAGAAGTGCCCCAGAATACCGTTTTTCGTAGAGGAGGCAACGATGACATCAAAGTGATGTCACGGAGGGGGGCGTTCCGCCGAATTTTCGTATTCCGCCGATGCCGGAATTCGAGTGTAGTTTTGCGCAGCATACCAGCAGAGAGAAATGAGTGAGGTGTTGACGTAGAAAGATGCAAAGCTCACTGAGCTCTAAATATAAGAGGAGATCTGTCTTCCTAATGCCCAACATGATTTCCAGTGGTCAGCGCGGAAGGATACAGTGACGATAATTTTAGCTCGCATTCATGGCAAAACCTGCTGCCTATCGCATTCCCTTACATGATTAATGAATTATTTGTGAATTAAATAAGCATAGCTTCATTATAAAAGCATACATTAGGATAATAGTAAATGAGAATACTAATATCTGACATTGACAACGCGGACTATCTTTTACTTTTACCTTGGAAGCTGCATTTGCCTTTCATGCTTCTGACCGCTGATTCTGAACTCCTGTTATATATAGAGCTCAAAGGCAAAGCGTGATGATAATTACAGAATGTAAAGACATTCTGTGTAAATGAAGTGACGTATTTTAATCCAACACGATGCATTATTATGTAAAACGACAACCCATTTATAATATGTAAATAGTCCATTTTCTGTAACTAGCACATCTTTAATATAATCCTTAAATAAATCCTTAATATAATCCTTTTTAAAGTTTAAAGCTGTTTTCGTCCACTTATTTATATCTGTCTGCGAGTAAATGTCCATATATATATATATATATATATATATATATATATATATATATATATTAAGGGAAAATAAAAATATTTTATTGAAATCTCTTACACTTTAAGATCTTTAAAATTTATAAGAATGAGGAATAAATTCTGCACATATTTCATTTTTCAAACATATTGTATTGTAATCCGATATACATATATATTTTTTTGTTTTTGCATTGCATTGCATTGCCAAAATTCATCTTCTTAAGCATATTTATGTCAAAACAGATCATGTTCAGGAATAAAAAACAGTTTATTTCTTTAGAAGCTTTAAATTTAATATTGAATATTTATTTATTTTGAAAATGAAATTTTATTTGTATAATAGAAAAAACTGGTTACTCTAAAGTTACAATTACAAACATGTAATTATGTTTTACGGTATTATATATATTAAACATTCCATACTCTTGTACAATCATTAAATACGTACTGAGAAATATTAGGACAATTTAAACACAAAAAAAAAATGAAAGAGTTTGTAATATTTTTTAACAGAAAACACATAGAATGCTATAGAACAGCGATTTCTTAATTATTTGTTACCACGAACATCTTTTCGTATTTTTTCTGTCTTGCAACACATCCGGGACTGAAGATTTATATTACTGTTTTTTTTTTTATATGTATTGAAAACTTCATGAATAAACTAATATACACAGGGTGCTTCAGAAAAAGGTATACATACACTAAATTATTTTGTTTAATGGGCCATAAATTTCTTATATTTCTTTCTTTTCAAAGTGTAATTTATAGGAAATAATGTGTGGACCAAGAGTAACTTTTGACAAAAGATTATTAATTTTAAATTAATATTCTAAGTATGAATATGTAGCAGATGTACAAATACAATATCAAAGGGAGTTTCAGGCAGATATATCAACGTGAATTACAATTCATCGGATGAAAGATAAGTTTGAAACAAATGGATATTCATAGACAACGTTCCGGAACCACAATTGAGCAAGAATGCGCCACAACACCAAATGAAATGTTTGTTGAAGTTTTTGAATCAATAGCCCACCGTTATAGGCAGTGTATTGATCAGAACGGTAAAAAGTTTGAGCATCTGTGGTAGGAGGGAAAAATGTAGATTCTTTTGCAATTTAAATATTAATTATATGTGAATAAAAACTGGAGTCTTAATTAGTGAAAGTGTGTATAAATTTTTCTGACGCAACCTGTATATAGTAAAACTTGCTAAGAGGGATTTTCTCAAACCGGAAAAATATACCGTTTCACAGGTTTCTGCCCCAGAAAATATACTTTTCCCAGAAAATATAATTCCTTTCACTGCGACCATAACCGGAAAATTTAGAGGACTGAAATTTATAAATCACATATATCTGTATATTAGTATCAATAATTCAGATGAAAAACTCAATTGATTAAGATGCGATAATAATCTATCACATTTATTTTACGTTTATTGTAAGTTGTGTATATTTCTTCTTGTATAACGCATTTTAAAGCATTAAATATATAAAAATGTTTTTTTAAATTTATAAGCTCATTAAATTAATCTTTGTTAAAGTGACATTTTCAGTAATAATTAAATACTTTACACAAAAATGTGTATTAAACGTTTCTAAAAAACTGAAGAAGTAAAGAGAAATCAAAGAAAGTAAAATGTATGAGAATAGTTTTATAAAAAACACGCAAACCTTTGGAGTTTTTAAAGTTGAAGAAAATATTGAACGATTTTCGAGTATATTTTGTTTTTCGAAAATTTTCCATCGACAACCGGTCTACAGATTTTTCTTTTCTAAACATTCATCTTCCAATCTATCATTTTTGCTGACATCCTAGGTCATAAGAACAAAGTCATCGCTTTTAAAGTTTCCCTATTACGCTACTTAAATTTTTAAATTTTCCGCGTTTATTAATGTTTAGCAGGAAGTGCTTTTTTAAAGGTATTTCTTTATTTTTTGTATGTTAAAAAGGACGTTAAGAAATGGAAGATTTTGTTTCAGATATTTTACTGGTAACATTCAATTAAATGCTTTGTCGTATGAAAATCATTTAAATGAAATTGTGTACACAATCGTAAAACGTTTCCAATTTAATAATTTTCACATATTGTTTGTTCTCTACACTGCTGAGTGATGCATATATAAATGAGTTAAAATTTCACCATTTATGCACGTAAATAGTCTTTTTCTTAAAGGGATTAAGGTCCAAACTTGGAACAATGGAACAATGTAAGGATTCTAGATGGACTTCCTAGTTGCGGAGCAACTTTGTATCCAAGCCACATGTAAGCGACTTACAGAACAATGAGGACGCCATTAGAAAAAAATTAAGTTTAACTATAGTATAAGATGTGCAAAATATTCTGTAGCAGTCATTGCTTTTTCCATAGACACGAGTGTGCTCGAGAAAAAGTCTTCTAAACTTATCATAAGATTAAACAATAACATCAAAATATAAAACTATATACAATACCTACTTTTAAAAAACAGAGTTTTCTGTGAAGGATGTTTTTTTCTAAACTATTCCTCCATATTACATACTGGGATAAAATGGTTATAACGGGAAACATATTACGTTTGAAGTAATTGCGTGCAATAATAGTACAATTTTTGTTGGACCGTAATGTCCAACGAGCAGAGGAGTTAAAGTATGAAGACTGAGTGTGCCAATTGGCAATTTTGTTCGACATGTTTGATAAAATGGCAGAAATGAATGTATAATTAATAGAAAAAACTGTCGAAGTTTTTTATGCTAACCCCAAAGTGTCTTCTTTTAAGAGGAAATGTGGGTGGAATGCTCAGAAAGTAAAGATATCAATTATTTTTCCTCTTGTAAAAGGATTATTAAAAAAAATAACAACCAGCTTCAAAGAAAATAATAGAAAAAAATATCCAGGACAACTCAAAGCTTTGCAAATTATTTTTTCACAACTCAAGAAAAGCCACTGGACCACTTTAGATGGCTACTGAATATATTCTCTCTCTCTAATCGTCACAGAAAACCAGCCAACTGAAAGTCGGTGAAATGTGAGGACCACATTCACTCTACTCTCCCAGTGAGCAAAATCTCACATTTCACAAATCAAACTCTATACCAATGTATACAACGTTTTTGGTGCTATTAGACAGACAAATTTATAAACATGTAGCAGAAAGTAAAAAATATTTTTGTTGCCTTTCTCAACAAATATATCTGTGAGGAAGAGCGATTCTCTATTTCCCTAAAAACCGAAAACGAAATGAAAAGCCTAACTAGACATTTATCTGCAATTATCAGCACTTGAACAGGGAATGAGAAAACATGCAAGGTAATACAACTTCAGGTTTCACTCTAAACGTTTATACGGTATTGTTCGTCACAAAATCGTTTTGATTGATTGAATCTTGGAGAATTTTTATGTATCACCAAGTTTTGACGATAGCAAGATTTATGTTTACCAAGTGTGGACAAATTTTGATTATGTGTGTTGGTGAAAATTGTGAATAAATTTAATATAATAATCTTTTCAAACACATTTTCACTGCAGCGACAATGCACTGTTGTACTACTATTTAACTCTCCTTTCTCTGTTCCGTTACAATGCATTTAAACACTATTTACTTTTAAAATCTATGACACGGAAACCGACTTTAAACTTCATTTTAAAAAGAACTTCGTGGATCTAAAGAGTTAAAAACCACTGTTTTATGACAAAGTTAAAACGTTTTGCTACTTTAGAAAACTATCACAAATACTTTTATATTTTTATAACTTTTATACATTTCATGCTTAATATACCGTAGGAGCTCCTCAGCCAATATTCTATTTGTGTTAAGCCGTTTGCGTTATATAAAACTAACGATTCTTAAAAAAAGAAAAAAATCGTACAAATGCAACTAATTATCTTAAACATGTAAACTAACAAAAATGAAATTATGCAAAGGCTTGAGTAAGATTCATATTTTCTTCCCCATGCACTTTTTGATTTCAAGACATCTATTAAAATTAAGCAAACGAATGATGACAAAACTCTATTTTTCTTGGCGAACCAGTTTTCCTCAGAAAATAAACTTAAAATTGTAATTTAACATATAAATGTAAATAATAAGTGAATAAGGATTTTATTAGTACGACTTGAACAATAATTATTTTCTATACATAAATAAATGATATTTTCGTTTTTAATAAGTTTGTTTCTAGCAGAGAGTTATAAATTCTTATTGTTAAACCTTTTTGCAAAATCAAACAAAGCATGGATATGAACCATTTCTCAAATGATAGGTACATCCATAACATAAATACATGAATTCACAATTAGTACTACTCATAGAGTAGAAAAAAAAATTGGAAATATTATTAAAGCATCCTTTAAACAGCATTTAAATTCTGCTCAATAGATGATGTACGAGAAGAAATATTTTGTTAGTACTGCAAAAATAAATTTATGCTTTTGAATGCATTTTTTTCAATAATAAACGTATCCAGAAATTAAGTTTTACAATACAAATATGTCTTCGATGTGCTATATATTTAGCGAAATACATCGTAAGATGTTTTACATAACACTGTTCAATATAATCAATCCTCCTTCCCCTCACACACACAAATATATTATATGTCGGTTTGCAATGCAATAAACCGTATTAAGGGATATAATATACTTATTTGAAGAACCTTACGTAAAACATTTTATAACGTATTTTTCCAAATATATACTAGCATATCAAAGACCAATTACTGTTATAAAACTTAGTAAAGGTTTTCGGCATATGATTTATTTTTACAGAAAATGGCGATCAAATACGGAAAATTTATTTTTGCATGACTGTTAAAATCTGCTTCTCATCCATCATCTTTGTTGACATCGAGGCCATGCGAATAAATATGTTTTTTAAACATCTCCCATTAAAAATTTTAAACCTTTTATGACTTTCTAAAAGCATTCAAAAATTTTTAGCTAAATGTTTTAAGTAAATGTTTACCTTTTTCGTCAAATTAGACCACACAATGAGTCTTACTCTTATATACGTGCGTTCTAATTTTAAATATTTTTAACATACGTTAAATTTTATGTATTTTTAATTTTTAAATATTATGTAGAATATTATGTGGATGTTTTAAATTAAAATAATATATTTAGTTAAAGAGAATCTACAAAAATATAAACATCTTACATTAAAAAAATTAAGGCGTTATGACTTTTTAAAAGCATTCAAAAATAGTTAGCTAAAAGTTTTAAGTGAACGTTTACTTTTTTTGTCAAATTAGACCACACAATGACTCTTAATGTTTTTAAATATTTTAAGATACGTTAAATTTTATGCATTTTTTTTAAATTTTTAAATAATATGTAGTATATTATGTGGATTTTTTAAATTAAAATAATATGTTACTTAAAGATAATATACAGAAATATTTTCTGTTAGAGTACATGTAAAAATGTTTAAAGTACAGAATCTTTTCTATATGAAAATTATGTAGAAGTTATGTAGAAAAGGGAATGCGTCAAATAAATAATTTTAATCACTATCTCTCAAAGACATTTTAAAGATCAGTAAGAAGAAATGCATTTTACTATGCATGTACAAAGTGAATTTTTTATAAATGTAAGAGGAATATATTTAATTAATTTGAAAAATGTTACTGAAGCTGCTACCCCCGATCGTGAAAATATCTTTTTTTTCCCCTAAGATTATGCTGCAAAATGTATTGCTTATGAAACATGAAAACTTGTTGTTTTCTAGAGAAATATGTGATAAACATGCTGAAACAGACCTATTTTAAATTGAAGAAATAATTCAAGTGCTATTCAATGTTAAAATAGGCCAAGAATAGTTCAGTTACGTACGTTTTATAGGATTATAACTATCAATTTTTAATTTTTAATTCTAGAATATTTTATTTAAAACTTTATTATCCGAATAATAGATTCATATTTTTAAAATATCCGTTTTTTAAGTACAGTTACCAAAATTAATGAAACCCGAATAATAACATTTACTAACAATATATTTTCAATTGAAATATATATTTGCACGTGAATAGTAAAAATTAAATTTCAATTTAATTTGTTACGCACGAAAGTTATTGGTGAACATTTTCAAATTTTAAAACATTTCATGCATCTTAAGGCTTTGAAATATTTTTAATGATATATTGTGTGCGATTTTTTTTAATGAAGCATGAATTTTGAGTAAATATTTATATGGGTAAAAAAAGGATTTTTTTTGCTGCAAAAAATATGGATAATAAGATACGTTTTTTTTTTTAAATCTAATTTTGATTCATAGACATTTCATTCATTCTGCCGCCTATGAAATTAATCTCGACAATACATGTTTAGACACTGGAATCTATTAAAACTTTGTCTTAAAAAAAAGGCTTTAAATGTAGAAACTTAACAACAAATTCAAGATAAATATTATTTGATAAGATTGAGCGAAATACTCATTAAAGACACTTTAAGCTAATAAAAGATCAGTGTTTGCTTTCTCCCCCTAAACAAAACAAAGAATAAGAAAAAACTGGAGTAAAGGAGCTATCAACGAAAGTTACTTTACTTTGTGTAATCGTCACAGAATATTTCCGTTTTCGGAATAAAAATGGACGTTTTGTTATAAATATGACGATATTTTTACCTACGGAGCCTTTAAATTTCATGATTTAGGAATGCAAATGCACGTGATTTACTGTAAATAATGCGATTTTTACATATAAAACATATATTGAATGTGTAAATTTATTGAGTTTTCCGGAAGTTCCTACCGGTTGGAAAAACAATTCGTACCGGAAAATTCTGTCCATTAATTATTAAAGATTAGATATCGGAATAAATGTCTATCCGCTAAAAAATTCTTTAGTAGCGGATAGGGACAGCTTAATGCAACAATGTTAAAGAAGTGCCAGCGAAAAAGAGGAAGGGAGAAGAGAATCTCGTAAGTATGTCTTTAAACTTGGATACTTACACACTTCTTACTGCAAGCTTTTTCTCTAAGTAAACATCGATTTTATTTCGTTTTACGACTATTTACAAAGTTTTAGCAAGTTTTTCTTCACGATTTTTTTATTTTTAGAAACTTTTGGGAATATTTTCCTCCGTATTTTTCTATTTTTACAAACTTTTAGCAGTATTTCTTACAGATATTTCGATTTTTGCAAACATTTAGCAATTTTTTCCTCTGGATTTTCCTATTTTTCAAATTTTTAGCTATTTTTTCCTCATAGTTTAAATTTTGTAAATTGTCACAAAACGGGATAAAATCAATGTTTACTTCGTGAAAGAAATTCTCATAGGAACTGCATAAGTAGTGAGTTCTCTGCCACAAAGCACACATGTTATGATTGGGGTGAATCTCGAGATTTCTGATTGTTCGAATGCACGAAACTCATTCAAGCAGTGGTTAGTAACTTATATATATGTACGCTTCACGTACATTAACCGAAAAAAAAAATATCTGAATTCATGTAATTCTCTGTGCAGCAGTCTCTAGAATGCATGAAATCCATTCATGCAGCGGTCAGTAATTTATTTGTTTACTTATTCATATATTTCTGACTACAATGTTGGAAAGATTATTTTCTAAAGATTTCGTTTTTTAATATTACTTTCACAGACAAATAGTTACTATTAGTAGTTTCACAAAGTAAGTGTATCTCAAGTATAAGATGTGTTTACTCAAAATATCTCAAACCGTTAATTGAATGCCCCAGTCTATATAGACTTTAAATACTATTCAAGCTACTACGTCTTAAAAATACTTCGTTTATATGTTATAAGTTATCTTTACAGCATTAATGTTGTGAAGATATGCTTTCACCATCACACTTTTTTGAGATTACGAACTTCGAGAGCATGTAAAATAAAATAAAAAATATTTCGCTCTCATTCAGTTAATTATACGGACAAACTTATTTTCGTTCATGCAAAACGTCTGCCTAATGCAAAAACTATTGTAAATACTTACAATAAAATAATAGAAGAAAAAGAGAAATCGGTACAGCAAAAAGTTTTTCATAATCGTTAACTGAAACAAGCAAAGTTGACAGAAAAAGGAGTTAAAACCGTAGGTATGAAAACGAAAAAACAGACAAAGGTAAAAACTATAGCCAGAATGTGGCCTATTAAAACATTAACTAATGCTACCAAATTTATAAATTATTTTTTTAAATTATGGATGTTATTACGTTCAAATCGTGTAATCAATCAATACATTTTTCAGCTTACAAAATGACATAAATGTCACATTTTGCTAATTTAAGATAAATATTCGTTTTAAGGGGTCAAGTACCCCTTCACGTACTACTTTCTAGGCTTAAAAAATATCAGTAATTTTGAATTAATCCAAATTGAAGTTTAATCACTGTACTTTACCTTTAAATAAATTCCCATTGAACATTTTGTATTAAAATCACTGCTGTGGTAAAAGCAACTTCAGCTAACGTAATATTTCCCATAAAGAATGCTCACGTGTAAAGTCATTTTGTTTAAAGCAGCTACTTTTCAATTTGTGTACATGATTTCGTCAAAATATCTAGCTTGTTTTTCATAAATATTCAACATCTTCTGGAGTAAATGGATAAACATGAACTAACCTAAAATTTTAATATTTCAGTTAATATTTCCTGAAACATGCTTCCTAAAGTTTCAAACATATATTCGGATTTCCTAAATTTATGTAAGATTTATATTTTTATTAAATGGATGCCACTTTGTTTAAAGAGAACACGCCAGTGTTATTAGACTATCTTTGACTATGTATTAAAAAAAAAAAAAGTCTCACTATAGAGTTATCTAGGTGATATCCTGTGCGAGTAATTCCATTCTCTACTTCTAAGCATTTATGTATGACTTAAATATAAGATATATTATTTATTTTAAAACGTATACCAAAAGAGTGATTTAGTTTAAATTTAGAATTGCTTAAAAGGTTTCTTCGGGATAAAAAAATAATAATATATTCTACTTAAAAGATTTAAGATATACTGTACATATATTGTATGTTTTGGAATATAGCGCGAACATTTGATACCAGAGAAGGGATCAAAATTATATATTTCCCCCATAGAATAAGAATCTGTATTAAAAAAAGAGGATTACCATTTAAGATTTCAATGTTGCCCCCTTTCCCACCGGATGAAGAGTTGGAGGCAACTTTGATATCCCTAAACAGATTAAAAAAAATAATAATAACGCATATTTTCCGTTTTTAAATGCGATTTATATTTCTCGAGTTATTCGACCGTTTCCAGACTTTTCGACACCCTGTATATATATATATATGTGTATATATATATATAATATGCATAGAATAAAACTTTATTTGTTTGTAAAGTTTCATTTTCTGAACGGTTTTCAAAGAATAACTCTTCGTTTTAGAAAAATATTGATATGATATATAATAAGACGCATTAAAAAATCCCAAATTTAAAATGAGGGGAATTTTTGGTTACTTACAATAGTTACAGGGTCATGAATATTTAAATAAAAAATGACTAAGCTATCAATCATTTAAATTGACAGATTAAAGGAAATTCCCCTCATGGATTTATTCACATAATTTTTTGTTACCTTATTCAGGGTGCATATTTAAGTTAGTCTTGCTCACACCGGAGAGTAGAGAAGAGACCTATGAGAATAGTTTCATCATAAACGTGAAATAATAAAATCAGTTATCAGTAAATTTCATTTAGCTTGAAAATTTCATTTTGAATTTTGTTTAAACAACATAATGTGGTTGTATTACTGAATAGATAAGAAATTATTATTCTGGTTGTTAAAGATATCTTATTTCAGTAAGAAAAGTAATCGGCTCTTTAAGAAGGAAAACTCTTCAGATCTTCTTATTATACTTGAAGTATTATTGTATACCAGTAATATAATAAAATCACTTGTTAACTTTAAATTAAAGTGTAATTAAGGCTTAAAGGGGTAAAAACATAACACAAAACCTTTCAAAATACATTTTAATATAGATTACATATGTTTCCTTTCATCTAACGGCGACTTCTTTAGATGAAAATGATAAATAAAATATTCTCGCAAACTTTTTTAAAATGGTAAACATAAATCACGTGACCACATGTTCAATGCAAGCAGGTGTTTAAATCGGTCAAACTGGAAAACGGGAAAATTATTATTTATTTTTATTTTTATTGCTTTTTTAATCTGTAAAGCATCTTGTGCCAAATTTTAGGCAATTCAAAACAGCCGATTCGTTGCAAATGTTATCGTCTCGCAAATATATTTCTATCGATTCACGGATAATGAATGGGAAATGAACTCTTGATTGCAAAATATTTTTACGATTTTGAAATCAATCTTTGTTGTCTTATTGTATCTTATTGTATAATTAGAAAGGTTTTCATGAAGATTTATAAAATATGTTACTATATACAGGGTGTCCGAAAAACATTGACCTAGGCTTTTATTCCTTAAATATTGACCATAGATTTACATTATAACATACAGTTACGTAAAAAAGGTTCCACAATTTTATGAAATTGATTAACATTTTCAGGGGATTAAATTTGAAGAAATAGAAAATTTAAATGTGTATACGTCCTCCGTACAATTTTTTTACAGTGAGTAAAATGTGCCCCATACACTAATATGGTCAAGTACAAAATTTCAACATTTTATCATAAAAAGTCGCAAATATATGAAAATACATAAATGCTGAATTAAAGAACTTTTGAATGCCTGGATATGAGTTATCAAAGGGAAAAATTCACGTCTGATGATCCGGTTTCAGGGGTCGTACACAAGTTACAAAAGAAAGCAATTATTGCATAAATAAATAATATTTCGGATGGTGAAGTTATGATTAACCCCTCACCAGCTTTGTTTAAACATGCCGCTGGGAATTTTTATGATAAAATTCTGAAATTTTGTACATGACGTATGAGTGTATTGGGTATATTTTAATCATTGGAAAATGTTATGTATGGGGGCCATATAAAACTTTAAATTTTGTATTTCTTGAAATTTAATTCTCTGAAAATTTTAACCGATTTCATAAAATTCTGTACCTTTTTTTACGTAACTTTGTAATTTATAATATATGTCTATGATCAACATTTACGGATTAAAATACGAGGTCAATGACTGTGGTAAACTCTCTATATACCGTATATGCAGGTGCATAACACGTTCTTCGCACAATGTTCATTTCATACTTAATGTGCTATATATATATATATATATATATATATATGAGACCTCGCTTTTGGATCAAACTCTTTTATTGACCGTTCCATCGTACAATTGTAGTCGTGAGTTATATCGGAGGCCCCACGAGATATTTACGTTAATTTTCGGAGTCTACATGGTCTTATATTTAACAGGCCTCACAAATCTGAAAAATCTGAACTCTTGGCTGGACCACGTAAGTTTTGTTATCAATTTGAGATATTATGGAGCAGCGTTGCACATTTCAAAATGGGAAAATACGTTACATTTAATTGGTCAATTAGCTCTTTACTGAACTCTGGGGACTTATGACGAAACTAGACCTGGACGAGACCTCTATGCATCACAGACCACAAACAGTTTCAAGAATCATCCACTCAGCACATTTTATCTTAAAGATAGTTCAATTTTGAAGTATGAAAGTGATAAATGTTAGGGTAGAAAAACAAGTTAACAGGGATAAATTAGCTGTAAGAATTAGATTTAAAGTTAGAAAAAGAGACTGGAATTTTTAATTTTTAATTATGAATTTTAATTTTAAATTTAAAAATGGTTTATATTTATCATTTCATATTTGCATGTATTATTTTGTTTGTACCGAGACTTCTACTGTAAAGTTAAATTAGACAAAGACACTGCAACTTAATACCCAATAATTACCTAATCCCTCTTCTTATCATTTCTTTTTTATCACACCTTTAGAAACTATTTTCGGAAAAAAATGCTTTAGAAAAGTTTTATTAATTCGTATTACTGAAACAAAATTATTTATTGTACAGAAAATGGCATTTGAATGACCTTTGTAAAAGTTATGTTAACAGTATAACAATAAAATTGTTAATTTGCATACCACATTGAAATAAAGTTTGAACGATAAAGTAATCATATGGAATTTTTAATCCTAAGATTTATTGCAATAATCATTATCCGGGATGTTGAAAGTGTAATGTGTCTTGATAATCATTCAAACACCTGACGGTAATGCATTCGAGAAATGTATTCAACCCGAAATTTTTGACGAGAAATTACAACAAATAAAAAAATAACTGTTAAAGATAAAAGTAAATTAGATATTTAACAGTTCGTACGCAATCATATTGTATTTTGTAGGACAATATTAAGCTTTTAGTATGCTTAAATTAATAAAAATAATTCAAAATATATATTATCTTAAATGCACATCTTTGAACCACTAATTTAATATTAGTTTTTTGATTAATTGAATCGGTTATGCTTAAAAAGGAGGAAGTCACACATTTTGTCAAAATTGAGTTTGTCAAGAAATATTTTATTATAGGCAAATGTGAGTTAATGAATTCTGTATCCATAATTTAAAAAATGAAAAAGCAATGTTTTATTCGTAGTATGAGGGCATTGCAAAATAAGGCACTAATGATGTATGTTTTTACATTAAACATTACATTGGAAATTTTGTATCTGATAGTATGCAAGAGCTGCACATATTCTCAGATGGCTGTGCAGGGCAAAACAAAAACAACACAATGGTGAGATTTCTGATTGCTTTAACAGACATCCAAAGATTATTAAAAATATATACCATTACTTTCCAATCCCAGGTAACTAATTTTTTGACATGTGAAAGATATATTGATTTAGTATATCAAAAAATGAAGTGTTGTGATAGAATACATCTACTTTCAGAATATAAAGATATAGCAGTCAGCTGCATCAACATTCCAAAGATTTCCAATTATAAAGTTGCTAAAGCAGACATTATTGACTTCAAATGTTGGCGGTTTAGGTACTATAAAAAGAATCACCGTGATAAAGGGCCTTGCTATTTAGTCATTAGGAAAACTGTGCCAAGAAACAAAAAAAGTAACTTGAGTATATCTTTAATGTGTGTACTTCAATATAAGTTTAACAAGCCAGGCTTTTTAAAAACATCTGAATTTATAAATGGAACTGTAAAATATGATTTCAAGCTGTCTCATGGCCGTGAAAGGGTTAATTTACCCTCCGAAAATGCATATGGTACAGCAGTTCTTATCAATAATATAAAAAAAACATTATGACATGAAGAAGTTGATGAAACGTATTCCTAGTGATTACTTCGATTTTTATAACTTAATATTAAATTGGTCTACTAAAACTACTGACAATATTGAAGAAGTTGCTTAGGAAATAGGAATAAAGTTTAATTGTGAAAAACGTGGTATTTTTCAAAATAAAGAATCAGTAAACCACATAAATATGAATGTTTCATTAAATTTCTATTCATTATTTTTTAAAAGTCGCCAACATAAATATATATTTTTTCTGTAGTAACGTTTTTAGCGTCCACAAAATGTATATATTTAGTAAGGTTTAATAGTGTATTAACATATAAAAAAATAGAACAACACCATTCCTTCAAATTTTTTGATCGCATTATTATTTGTTTCTGAAGGAAAAAATTAATTAGTGAATTTCCGCCCTTTTAAAAATAACCGATTACCGGGTATGCACTCGAAAACTCGGTATTCCATTTGCATGTATATGTTCGTTCTCAGTCAAATTAAAAATATTAAAAAATACCCAGCTATTGTATATGTTACGTACACATGTTGGTGATGTTTACAATATAATAAGTACAAGACGTAATCTTTCTTTTAATATTAAAAATATATCTATCTACAAAAATAGCTATCTAATAGTAAAAATAAATAAATAAATGTAATTTATTCGATTAATTTTAACTCAATTTTTTGTTACTTTTTGTAAAACGTAGTTTGTTTTAATAAGAATATTTTTAATCATAAATTTAATCATAAAATCATAAAAGAAATTTATAGTACAGAAAAATCAATTAAATGCAATTATTTACTGAATTTCGGCATACACATTAATGTTGAATTAAAAATTTATATATTTTTCCTACATAGTAAAAAAATTGCTTACAAAAGGTAAAATTTTATCTACCGAGAATATATACTCCATTAAAGATTAAAAACGGTTATTAAGAAAAGGATGTTTAAAAAAAGTTTTCTTTTATGTCCTATTATCTTTTAAAATGTCTATGTCATAAACATATTTTAACGACATGCAAGATAAGACGTGTATTTTATTAAAAATATTTATAAAAATTGCCGTTGTTAAACATAATTATATACGATAAAGTTTACTTTATATCGAAAAAGTGCATTATAAATTCAATAGAAAATTAATCAGCAAAAGTTTACGTAAAATTCAAAGACAATTTCTGTTTAGACAAAAAAGTATTATTAATAAGTAATTTAATTTTTATAATGTGCAGATTAAACGTTTATGTTACGGAATATATATATATATATTTTTTTTTTTTTACAGTTTCCCACTGCCTTACATTTTGCAAAAAAAAAAAAGTTTTTAAGATATTTCTAAAACACACTATTAATAATATTTTTTTTTCTGTGTCATAATATATAACTAGTATCTATATATTTGTATTGTGTTTAATACTCATTGTATCGGTTTAGTATTATAGTGAGTACGCTTTTTCTAGTCCTTAGTGTACGTTAGCTTTCGTATACTCATAAATTTTTAAATACTTTTAAGCCACATTTAAGGCTTTATAAAAAGTAAAATCAAACGATTATAATATAATATAATATAACATAATGTGCGGTTCAATTAATATTGAAAAACATTTTCACATGGTATGTCACAAACCGAACGATAACTTAACTTAGAATGGATATATGAACATAAATCTTTTGTTAAAATGACCTTTAAACTGTGTTTTAAAAAATGAATTAATTATATACATATTTCTTGACAGAAACTCTTTTAAAAAGTCAATTAAATTTGAAAAATAGAAAAAAAATGCAAAAAATAATTAATTAATCATTTAGAAATGGAAATATTAAACTATTAGAATAATATTAATTCATTCTATAAAATATAGTTTATTATAGTAGTATTTTGCAAATTTTGTTCATAAAATATGTCACAATCCGCATGATAACTTAGAATAGATAGATGAACTTTTTTCTTCTACTTTTAAAATTTAATTGACTTTTTTAGATTGTTTCTTTCAAATATTTTTTATATCATTAATTCATTGTATAAAATGTGGTTTATATGTCATTTAATATGAGTTTTAAGTTCATCTATCCATTCTAAGTTAATGTGTTATACGGATTGTGACATATTTTCTGAAAAATATTTGCAATATTAACTGAACCGTATTTTTTTATTATATTATAAATGTTTATTTTTACATTTGATAAAGCCTCAAATACGGTTTCAATATATTACAGAGGCTAATGTAATTTAAAAAAGTACTTCAAATTTTATGAGAACTCAAAATCACAGTACTTTTCACAAGCATTGAAAATATTTAATAAATCGAACAAGTACGAGTATAACTCGTGCTCAAAGGGTACCGTAGATTAAATTTATTAATTACTATTTATTAATTAATAAATTTCTAGTACCCCTAATTTTTTCATAATTTTAGTTTCACTAAATTTTGAAATAGGAGGTGCGGGTGTTTTATAATTTCCCATTATAAAACCTAATTATATCCCATAAAAGCAACATACCATTTAACCCGAAACTAATCAGGAGTGATTTACGTAAAAATCAAAGAAAGATTTGTTTTAAGCAAAACAAGTAATATAAAAACAATTTTTTAAGTCAATTCCTACTTTTTAATCATAAATATATAAAATAAACCCGTGCAGAATTAATGTCCCACGTTATCTTTATTGAACATTATTTTATAATCATCGTTGCGGTATTTTATTTTTTGTTGGCATCACAAATTTGAGATAAATCTTTCATTTCATTTATGAAACAATGGGAGAAGTTTTTTTCTCCCATGTAAAAATTAAAATTAATTAATTAAATTTACTGAATGAATTAATATTTGAAAAAACTGTATTAACTTCAATTGTCATCCAGTACAAGTTTAAAAAAATTTATTTGAACTTGAATGGATCAATAGAAAATGTTTCATTAACGATTGAAAATTCCAACAAGATATATATATAGAGAGTGTGAGCTAATAGTAGGAATTTAACAAAAGTATTGTCAATATCAAGTAGATTAATACTTTCTAATGAGCACACTAAATATTCGTGTTTAGTATGTTCATATATTAATACACAATGCATTCGAAAAGTACTCTTATTTAGATTGAATCCCTTGAAGAATGTTGTCAGATATACTTTCCATACAGGGTCCATGTGGTTTTTATTTTTTGTACCAGAATAATTTAAACGTAATTTTTGTTACTTATTAGAAAATTTCTTTCTGTGACTGTATTTATATTATTACAATGATGGTGCTTTTCATACATTTTCGTTTTTAGTGCGCATTCTTAATCTACTGATTTTCAAACTTTCTTTGGATAAAATAGGAATCTCGAAGACAATACAATAAATGTTGAAGTTGTTAAGCCTTTACAGTACACATTGTAGCTCATTTCTTCTTAAGAGATACATGTGAAGTTCTTCTCTCTGTATTTTTAAATGAAAATTCTTTGAAAACTGTATCGCAATTGACTGATTTTGCTTGGTTTTGAAAATAATTTTCTAGCAGAATTTTTTAAAACAGTTTTCTCTATCGCGTGCAGTTCGATTATAGAATATTAACCCCCTTTAAAACAATATAAATAGTTCAACATTTGTTTCCAGCTAATATACCATAACGAAATTAACACATCACTAATAATATAAAAAAATAAAATAATAGAAATGAAACACACGTTTAACATATAGGTGAACGTCCTTAAATTCCGAAACAATCAGATTCAAAAGGATTGCTCCAACTAACGAAATACTTGGCGTTTTCTTAGTCTATTAACCTCTGGCTTGCGGCTAATACGAAAATATATTTTTAAATAAACTTTATTTGAATACATTTATTGATATTTTTAATATAAAAATCCTTTTCGGTTTTGTTAGTAGGCAGTCTATTATATGTATATGTGTCTGGGAAATGGCATTTCTATTAGTTTTTGAAATGGTCACAGTTCCCGTCATAAGCTACAAGCTACATAATTTGGAGTATGGTTAACATTATAAACAAAATCATCTACCGAAATAGAACACACTATACTAGAACGTCGCTTGATACCATCACATTTCATTCAATATAAATTTAGTCGGATGAAAATGTTTTAATTTATATTCATTATTGTTAAATTTTTGAACGACAATTAAGGGTCAGCTTGAAGAAATATTTCTTCTACTTATGACTAAATAAGCAGATTACGATTTTTTAATATACAAAAACAATTGTCTTGCTGAATATTACCACCTGCTAATGTAGTGATTATTTTTATTATTAAACTCTTCTATGTATTATATTTTGCGTAGGAGGAGAGTTGGTGAATTCTAAATAAAAATCTCAATACAAAGCGAATATGAAATAAATGTTACTTTACTAATATCTTTACAAGTCAGTAATATTTGCATAAATATTATTCAAATTAATCATGAGAAAACACATTAAATTGATTTACTAGTAGTGATTGTGTATACAATGTTTATCAAAAACACAGTTATTAATTTTGAAAATAAATGAACAACGTGAAATAGCAAAAATAAAAGTATATAAATTGGCAAACAGCTGTTACGGAGCCCCTAACGCTCCATCATCAGTGTAAAGTCAAAAGATTAAAACCGATTCAAAAGATTAAAATCGGAAATCGGTTTAACCTTTTGAATTGTCACCGATGATGGAGCTTTAGGGACTCCGAAAAAGCTGGTTCCCAATTTATATACTTTTATTTCTGCTATTTCACGTCGTTGATTTATTTTTAATATAACAACATAAAGTTTAATCCACCTTTTTACAAAGTTATTAATGTTGAGTAAAATAAGTTGTATTTTTCCAAATTTGAAACATTTGAAATCTCGTATCAAATACATCAAATTAAACGTTAAAAAGCCATCCTTGTTGCAAGTTTATTTAATTAATCAGTCATAACATTTGAATATTTCATTTCACTCGATTAGATTAGTGCAAAGGGTTACAGCTAATGTTTATGAGAACAGGAAAAAGGCGTATCGAGTTACATCTGTTTCAAAAGGAATTTCTTCTATGTTCATGAATGGTTTATATAAATATATAAAGCTTAGAGAATCACAAGATTCTTTTTCGAAACTAATGAAGTTACAAAAACTAAAGTTACTATATGTCAGATCGTAAAACAGAATGTAATGAATAAATTTACTATGAGAGGAATTCATTTAATATAGATAATTTTACTTAGTGTTATTTAAATTTTAAATCATCTGTACTAATTAAAATAATTTTGTGTTTTTTATTGATATTTATATTTCGATAAATCGTTAGCAAATATGTATTACATGAAGAAAAAAATTACGATTTCGTAACGTTTCGGTACGTAAAGACATCGTTTTCTCAACAAAATTTTATTTTTTTAAATACTTTGCATAAACTCTCGATAATATTTCATAATTTAAAAATTTGAAGTCCATTTTTTCAATTTCTTCCAGGAAAATTCATATTTTGTAAAGATAAATCATTTCGTTAATCAAACATTTTTCCTAAGATGTATTTATATGTATACCAATTTTCAAAACATATCCTTATATAGTAAAGAAAAGCATCAGTGCAAAAGCATTTTTTAAGTAATTTTTGGATGTCCACATACAATGTATTGTCACTTGCAATGCGTTTTGGCACTTTTATGTAATTTAAAATGAGAAATATTTTAATAAATCAATAAAATATATGAAAATATTCGGTCTTTCATCAAAATGCATTGCAGTTTCTAATGGATCACTGCAATAATAAAATTTCACTTTTTAAATGAGTCGTAAAATAATCTCGGTAAAAGAGATAATATTAGAGCTAATTAGAGCATTAATGATAGCTAGTAATAATGATATTTTCACTTACATGTCTACATAATTCAATATTCGTATACTATATATGTATATACGCGTGATAAAAGCTCTGTAAAATTGCTTGTTGATAAGATTACGGCTCTCAGGTTATTATATAAAAACTTTCCACTCTAGTTATTCACAACTAAAACTCCACTCAAGGCCATTGCATCGTTCAATGACAAGCATTTAGTATGTATTTAAGAATTTAACACGTCGATCTAATTCTTCCGTATGCAAGTAAAGATTGTAGAAATAGAAGGTATGGCTAGTGAAATCTTTTACTAGAATGTTAGTACGTAAATTTGCAATAAACGGTGTTTAATTTAGCACAGGATGGGGGTCTCTAGGCGTTTCCCCGTAATGTGACTCGGAAACATTTATCCATAAACGAAACATGTTTGTTAATCCGATGAATAGTTCACAGAAACAAGCATTCTACACTGCGAATTCATCACTCAGTATTAATCTATTACGGTATTCAACCGATTCACAACTCTATAATTAGTAATACGCGGGACGTTCCCAAAGTAAATTTCGTCATTTTTGTTTCACATGGAAACTTTATTGCCAAAAGAAAACATACCATGGCATCATTATCTATATGCCATGAACTATTTTTCAACACAGTTGCCACCGAAATGGGGACATTTGTAGTAGTGTGCAGTGAGTTTAAAAAACACGCAGGTAAAATTTGGTGCCCTGCGATACAATGAATTGTCGCAAAGTGTGCTGCACCTCAGCAATATTTTGAAAGTGACGTCCCGAATATGCGGATTTCAATGCAAGGAGTAGGTGAAAGTTCGATGGGGTAAGATCGGGACTGTAGGTCCGGTGATCCAATCTCTCCCATCCGAAGCGACGATTCGGATCTCGTGTGAGCGTTGCTGTGTGTGGTTTTGCGTTGCCATCCAAAAACACAACACGCACTTCCATTAGCGACCACATTGTCAGTAGTCTGTCTCCCATCATGATTTGTATTCAAATACCCTCGGACACGCCTGTCTACTGATACTCTCCCTTCGTCGGCGCTCTGCGCATGCGTCATCTCTCCTCTGCTGATGCTCCTTCCGTCCTTGAACCAGCAACGTGTGTGAATTCTTACGGCGATTGTTTGTTTCACCTGGTGTACGATCTTATCTTTAAAAAAAAGGACGAAACTTACATTCGGAACGCCCCCTGATAATTTACACTAAAAAATGATAAAATAGCGATTCCGTATTATTAATTTTTTGATCACTTCCTGGTGCTGTGCGGTGATTTTTATTTTTTTGCAGTTCAAAGTACAGAAACCTCCTGTGTCCGAAACTCATGTAGGGCGTTAAATACCGACTGTGCAAGTTTACAATACTGCAATGCGAAATACTCTCTCAGAGAATGAGAAAGCGAAAAAGAGGGAATTACACTTTTCTAATGAAGGGGAAAAACATGTATGATAAGGTATTTTTGATGAAGCACGGAAACTCTTTTAGAGAAAAAGAAATGGTAAAATAAAATGAAATTCGCAGAACAGATAATTTAGTAAGGAAATGAAAGTCATAACGGCGGGCGTGTCGGATTAAGAGGAAAAAATACCAGATCTTGAAGCTAGACATATGGATTCCGAAAGAAAAACATTTAATAATAATAATACGTGATTGATTTAAAGCAGGTTTTTGGAAAGAAAAATAATGATATTGTACGAATTTAAATAAATTGGAAGTAGGCAAAAAGGGTTAAATGGAACATTTTTAAAGATGGTGAAAAATAAATATAAACTTGGGTTAGAAAAATATATTAAATGAAAAAAAAATAATAATGGAATAATTTTAAGATATGGCGAAATTTAAAATTTTGTTATATACATATGATTAACTCTGGAAGCTATACTTACATATAATACACATATGAAAATACAAAAGACATATTAAACTTTTGAATAGGCCAGTGTGCAGAATGAAGAATAGCGTATCGAAAAATCATTTAATGACTGCATTTGATTGATATTGACTTTGAAGTTTACTACTTATAAAAAATTGTGTTATAGTAAATGAATAAATAAATAATAATACGAGTAGTAATTTTCCAACTGGACGAAAAATGTCCGGGCCAGGACTCGAACCTGGGATCGCTTGGCTGAAGCCGCCACGCTCTACCACTGAGCCATCCTAATAATAATAATAAAAATAAATAATTGAAAACAAAATTTCCCATCTCTATTATTTCAAAATATTCCATTATTTAAAAACTCATTTAAAATTGAAAAGGGATCCAATACTTCTACAATTTAGTAGTTATTAAATTATTAATCTGTTTTTATTATTTACATAAGAAATAATCAATGCATTCGCTGTAAATCGTGGAATTTTCGAATTTTCAAGAGTGAACATACGAATATAAATTCAAGATGAGCTAGCATCGAGTGAGAAAGTAATTACATTTAATTTGATTTTCACAACGCTACAGCATACAGGTATAAACATAATTTTAATCGTAGTTTTATTTCTGTTTGTAAAATATATTTTTTTAAATTTAACCTGAAAAGCGATGTAATCAAAATTGAACCTTGTGACGTAGAAAATGAGCCAGTGGGTATTTTCTATGATACCGACATTTCCCATTTTGTGACGAGTTGAAAGTTAATCAAAAATCGTGCAAATGATTCGAATATGTTGAAAATGACTCTGTTTTATTATTATTATTATTATTATTATTATTATTATTATTATTATCTTCACAATTGAGTTGTTTCATTGTGGAATCAATTGAGAGACATAATGTGACGAATTAAAGCTATTGCATCTTGCTTATCATTATGATTATGACTTTTGGGACCATTTGTGATACCACAGTAATATATAAGGCATCGACCTTATTGATTGGTTGTGCTGTTAGAAAAGCCACAAAAGTACATGTATGCTAAATTTAAAGAAAAATAACTTACAAAAATTACAACTTTGATTATCATTTAATCTACGCTGCTCACCACATTATTTCCTTTATCAATGTAGACAGGATAATTATAAGGGGAGAGACTAATTCATGATTTACAGAGAATTGTTAAAAATAGTGGACGTACACATAAGTTCATCCTAAACTGCCATATATCTAAAACTTTCTTCCGATTTTAATTACTGATATGCTTAAACAAACCTTAGTCAAGCATCAAAAAGCGAAATACTCAAAATGAAAAATAAAATTTGCATGAATTTTAATTATATCTATAGAAATTTAATGAGGGCACTATTAAACGTAAAATACCATTACTCCATGTCACTCAATAAACACAAACTATACAAAGAGTATTTCATTGCCCAACTAAATTATAACATTCGCTTTTAGATATATATAGGATGTAATTCAAGAGTACAACATTCGTGTTACAATAATGTAGTTTGCACGTATTTCTGAAAGTGAAAGCTTTAAACTACATAATTTTCGTCAGTATACATCATATACAACTGAAACATCCTTAAACAACGGGAATAACAGTACTAATAAATTCTGAAGTAAACGCCTCTTTACATATTACAATATTTAACAAGTATCATTGAGTAAATAATTTTCGCTTATTAGCTCGAGTGTTCAAGGTAAGTTAACAATGCTGATTTGCATAATCAAACCCTATTCAGAAATTAATTCTACTGTGGAATTATAGTAAAAATATGTTTATTATAAGTTTGTTCTCAGGATTGAAAAGTTAATTAATTTATTATATTAATTATGTAAACTAGATAAAATTAAGAAAATTCCTCCGACATTAAATCTGGCTGATCGTATAATATACCTTGAATTAATTTTGAACGCAATAAACATTTTGGGTATAAGAATTTTATCGCTGAAAATCTGGAAAATAATTATAAAACTGAAGTAATATTTATGTTTAATCAATTCAAAAAATATTTTTGAGATAGGTAATTTATTTATATATAATGCAAATTTAAACCAATTTTTTTTTTTCATTTAACTTTTCTCAAATATTTTTCTATTAGCGTTTGCTTAAGTCAGGTATTCAAAGGATGCAATTAGCCAAATATTGAATTATCAATATAATATTCACCCACCTGTTTACATACTGTCTACGCGTATGTATCTATCCAACTACTTATACATACATGCACCTAGTCATAATTTATGGTGCTGTGTTTAGAGATATGACGAGCAATTCAATTATCAAATGTGATGATATTCAGTAGACATGTACAATGGAGTATGCGTCGTTAATTTCTAATGGATGTGTAATAAAACAGTGTTTTGAAAAATTAAGTAATGTTTAATTTTTTCATTAGTATTTGTAAACCATATTTTAGCAGAAACTTGAAAATGTGTAATTTCGTAAATAGCAATGCTTCAATAGATGTTCCTGCCTGATCACATATTATCTATATAACTGAGTATATATAGTTGCGTTCTAGATGCTCCATATAACATAAAAAATCATCAACGTTATTATTTTTAACTCATTAGTTATTTGTCAATATATCATACGAAATGACAATTTTTAATATAGAGTCCATTTTTGATTAACAAACCCGTATTTTCGAATAATCATATGACGACGATCTTTTTACGATTTCAATTTTATCCGATTGAGTGAAAAGTGTCCAGGGCAAGAGTTGAACCCAAGATATTTTGGCTTAAATTGCTAAAGCTCTGATATGTTAATCGTCTTTTATTTAAAGGTTTTGCATTATTAATAAACTACTTATAAAGAAACTCGAGATGTTTAGAGCTACATGAAACGACAATCAGCCGACACATTTCACTCACATGATCTTAGTGGCGATAGCATATTTGTTTGCCATGATAGTTCATCAGAATATATCACAGGTACTGGAACTCCATTAAATGACGGAATCGTAGATACATGTTGACACTTTTTCACTCGGGTGGAAACATTTCAATTCGTAAAAATCTCGTCGTCATATCATTACTCGGAAATACTGGTTCGTGAATCGAAAATTGTAATTACATCACTGTAGTTTCAAGAAGTAAACAATTCGGAAAAATTGTGCATTAATTCCAAAGGCATTTTAAATAATCGGTATTGTAACTTACCCATCATACGTAGTATAGGGTAAGTCTTGTAATCGTTTTGAAAATCAAAAAAATTTATTTGACGGATTTACACGTTTCAGACACTGGAGATTCCGAAAAACATATTTTTAGAAAAAAAAATGGCCGTCCGTCTGTGTGTCTGTAAACGCTCTATCTCCCGAAAAAATTGAGATAAAGACTTGCAATTTGGTATGTACTTAGTATGTAATAATGGGAAGAAGCTTATTGAATTTCAGTAACCTCGATTATCCGGAACTATTTTTTTCGGACTGTCGAAATATTCGTTCTGATAAAAGGTATATAAAAATTTTCGAAATTGTTTATTTTAAGGAGTGAATATAAAAAACAATAAAAAAAATAGCAGAAAGCATGAAGTCGATCGGATAATTAGTTGCCGAGATACTTTTAATCCTATTTACACACTCTCCGATTTTTCATGACCCTGTATTTCATCCAAATTTCAATTCAAAGATATATTTGAATTGGAAATGAGACGCTTAATAAGATGCAATAAACTGCTAGTTAATAGAATTATTGTTTTTGAAGTTATAAGGATGTTTTTTTAAGCAATCAGTAATCGAGCCTTTAAAGTTTAGAACGTCATCAAGCCACGATTTTATTCGAATTGCAATGTATTTTATAAGTAGTTT
The DNA here is from genome assembly GCA_963931845.1 of Maratus michaelseni. NCBI lineage: Eukaryota > Metazoa > Arthropoda > Arachnida > Araneae > Salticidae > Maratus > Maratus michaelseni. Next base: position 143,424,308 of record OZ007594.1, on the reverse strand, counting down.
ACACATTTTTTATTTTAATATTTTACATTATGCATATCCATGAAGGGTAAGTATTACGGTGGCCCCCAACGACTAGTTAATTATTTTTTATTTGATATATTAATTTAAATAATATATGTTTTCAAATTAATCGTAGAAAATATACAGCGTGTCCGAGAAAGGTCTTTATTATTCTAAACATTAATAATAAAAATACTAACAGGTGAAATGAAATGCAGTTTGCTGCGAAATAAAGAAGAAATCTAAGAGTTTTATTACAGTACATTCAATGTAGCTGTACATGAGCTCCGTTAGTAGAACGAAGAATGTCGAGCCTGTACTCAATTTCCCTCCAACTGTTTTTTAACATTTGCGGTGCTACAGTGAGGATTGATGAATGATTATTTCACGATTTGTCATTTTATACTTCAGGCAATTGATTCTAGAAAAAACTCTTAGATTTCTTCATTCTTTTGCAGAAAACTGTATTTCGTTTCACCTATTAGTATTTTTGTTATTAATGTTTAAAATGATAAAAACCTTTGTCGTACACGCTATATATTCCACATTGAAACATTGAAACATATTTCTAAAAGCTTTGAATATAGGAATGCAAAATTACAATTCTTTCTGCTAAGTAGTTTTAAGTTAGACTTAACAAACTACCTGCATTGAAATTTGTTTTGCAACGATTAAAAACTAATTTAAGCATTCCAAAATTTTAACCTGCATAAAACCTATAGTACTACAGTGAATGACTTGTTTTTTGGCATCGCGAGATAAAATCTTTTTTTCACGAAGATTCCAAATATGATGCTAGTATTCAAATTTTCAAGTTTGTCACAATTTCTACATGTAGGCGACCTCGCAAGCAAAATTTAAGTGCAGCATTAATTAGCATATGTTAGTACGAATCTATTGGTGGTAGTCTCATTGTTATCGTATGATTTGCAGCAGAGATGGTATGGCGTTTTATCTCACTTTTCTTTTTTTTTTTTCTTTTTTTTAGGATTTTGCAATGTATTGGGTTGGCCCATATGTTCGGATGCTTTAAGTTCAGCTTTCGACAGAAAATAAAGAACTGCACAACAAATCCATCATTAATGTAGTCACCATTGTTTTTTACAACTCCTTCCCAACGTCTAACGACTTTTTCAATTTCTCGACGGTAGAAATCACCTGTTTTCGACTCGAAAAAATCATCCAACCAAGCCTTTAATTCCACGTCAATATTGAAATAAACGCCACGCAATGCATTAGAGAGATCTCTCGAGCATCTGTGACTTTAGCACCTCGATTAAATGTAAAAATCAGAGGGTGTGTTAAATTCTAGTTTTCGTCGACTTGACACTCCATTTTCATGACCCGAAAAAAAACAAAATACACAGGGTGAATCTAAACTCTTGGGCAAAACTTTAAGGAGTGATAATACACATCAAGACAAACAATATTAAATAGGAAACTAAGTGTAGAAACTAGTAGAGGGCGCTTTAGACTTTGGAGTAACGAACAACTATTTTTAGCCACACACAGGGTGGCTTATTCTTTCAATCTCTATCATTTTTCATGTTTATGAAAAGTCACAGCAATCCATCGTTGCCACAGATTAATCTCGGAAAATGAAACATTTGAAGTTATTTAAAAAACTAATAACTCGAAAAGTATTTGTCACAAAATTGTTTTACAAACTGCGTTAGAATGTTAAAAAATTGTATTTTTCTTGATATAAATTTCAAATCTAATGATTATGTCGTTTTTCAAATATTAGATTTCAAAAATTACAAAACTTCACAATGGAGTACCGTAGCGAAACTTTTACGCGTAAAAAGATAATGATAAAGGCATTGTGGCTCGACGTGTATCGTGTATACTGGCCATAGCACGAGTAACGAATTATAGTAAACTTATTATTCTGTTAAAATATAAAAGTGAATTATGTATATACATTTTTAACAAATAAAGAAAAACATTTTATCACAAACATCAACAAATTTTTTTCTTCTATTTATTCCCTCATTCCAAAGATATCGTTTTATCGTCTGCTGCCATAGTAACATGAATTAAATTTCATTAAAAAAATTGCTCAGTGGTAGAAAAATATTTTTCTAAATCGAATGGTTATTGAACAACTCAACACTTTAACAGGAGAATTTTTATTTGTTATTTAGATATTTTAAAATTGTTTGTTGTCATTGCGTTTTTATTCTGAGTTACAGCTAGTTTATTTATTTTTTAAATAAAAGCCGTGTGTGGCAATCTATATTCGGCCTTATAGCAGAATTTTCCCCTCTTGTTTACTGTTATTTTTTGTATCTGATTAAATGCTTTCAAAAGCTTAGTTTTAAACTTAAATTTTGATCTCAAAATCGGAATTGCTGGGAGTAGTTATGTAGAGCAAACTAAATTGTGTTCAGCAGATGGAATTTGAACCCCCCCCCCCCCACCCTGAAGACAGTTTAGTTATTCCCGATCTTGGTGTCGTAGACCAGGCAGAAACTACTACCCCTAGACGTACAATAATCAATAGAAGGATGACAAAATTAAATAAAAAATTTATTTTAAAAATAAATTTTAAAGACAAAGTTAAAAAATGCCGATATTGTGAACTTTAGACTTTGGGGTAATGAACAACTACTTTTTACTGTCGACTCCAACGAGGATTTCCGTGGTAGCAGGCGATATCCGGGAGATGCCCGGGGTATTCACTAATGTTCACAACTCCCTCCGCCGGCAGTGTGAGGCCTGCATCGTTGCTGGTGAGCACTCTTTCGAGCAGTTTTTGTGATTCCTTATGAACATCATGTGTGTATCATTTTCTACGTGTCAACTTTCATTCATATTGCGCACTACATGCATACATCAAATTGTTTCTTTTTATTTTGCGCGGAGAAATTGCTCATGTCTGTTATGAATAAATTTTCTATTTAATTTTGTCATTACTCTATCGTTTATTTTACGTGTAGGGGGTAGTAGTTTCTGCCAAGATTAATTTTAACATAATTATTCAAATTAGTACAGAAATCATGAGTTGTAATTTTCCAACTGGACGAAAAATGTCCGGGCCAGAATTCGAACCTAGGATCTTTTGGTTGAAGCTGCCATGCTAAACCAACTGAGCTATCCCGGTTGAATCTGAAGGGCATGAACTGGATAAATTATGCTCATATTACATATATATGTATTACAACTCATATTGTTTCTGACTGGTCTACAACACCAAGATCGGGAATAACTGAACTGTGTTCCGGAGAGGGGGGTGAGGGAGGTGTTTCAAGTTTCAACTAAGTTTTAATGTTTACTAACACCCCTTAAAGTTTTGCCCAAGAGTTTAGATTCACCCTGTATATCAGCATAAAAAATAAATAAACACACTATTTTGTAGAGCACATCAATCTCTATCGAATGACATAAACCGTATTGCCACAACATTTTATTTTTCATGCAAAATGTTCCCTTAAAAAAACACCGGGACGTATGGGACAACCCAATATTTGAACTGTTCATATGAAAACATGAAATTCTTAGAGCACCTTTATGAGCAATTCATTCAATAAACTATCACAAAATTTGGTGGACGTGTACAGTAACATAAACGAAGTTTATTTTTAAAGACTAAAAATTAATACCAAATCTCATTCTCTGGAAATTATGACGCTTAAAAAATGTAGCATATAATACTAATAAATGAGCTATTGACATATGATACAGCAGTTTTCTTTTTTTTAATGACATATAATACCAAATAATGTTTATTACCTTTAATCTTTAGAATAACCAACACTTCAATTTTTCAATAATTATATCCGTTACAAAATTTTTTCAGACGTATTTTGTGCAAACAAATTAGTTTTAACAATATTGTAGAATTTTCAATTTTCGTTAGCGGTAAACATTTAAATTTAAACAGTGTTAATAATGTTTCAATAATTATTTTATTTAAATTAACATGTAGAAGCAAAAACTGAGTATTCACATAATTTTTTTTTTATCTATGTTACATTTGGTGGCGATTTTCTTTTATTTCTTTCTTTTTTTATAATAAAAAGTATTTTAAACTTTTGTAAAAAAGCATACACCGTAAACCATGAATGTATGTTTACCCAATAAGTGACATCTCTCTCTCAAAGACGCAAAATTAGAATTAATGTAATTTTTTTCTGCATGCCGTTGAAAGAAAGCTCATATTGTTTGAAATCGGCATTTTGTTTCTTTAAAAATTATTTTATTAACATTATGCATTTTTAAAAATCATATATTTCTATATACTTATTTTTTAAAGAATTTACTATTAAAGTGTAAATAAATGTAACAATTGTTAAAATATTTACAAGCATTGTCGATTATATATAGATACTTCAGAATGACAAACATTTTGTCTTTTGATGTTACAAAATATTTTCAGACTTCTTTATACACAAATATTAGCTCTAATGATAGTGTAGATTTTTATAGTTTCGTTAGTAGGAAAAATTCAAATATGAGGATTGGTTATGAAACATGCTAAAAAACAAAAACTACATATTCACATACATTCTTTATATATGTTACAATTGACGGTGGTTGTATTTCTTTTTTTATTTCTATAATGAAAATTATTTTAAACTTTTGTAAAACAGCACACACCATAATCCAAAAATTTATGTTTACACAACAATATAAAATACAAAGAAAGGATAGTACAATTAATGTCCATTTTTATACGTACTGCCTTAGCTTGCAACTGATATCGTTGGAAAGTAAAATTTTCTTCCTTTAAAAAAAAAAAAATATTATCAATATAATTTTTTTTTAATCTCATTTTATCATATTTTTTAAACAGAGTCGATTTTTAAAGAAGTTACTTTTTGAAATGGTAATAAATATAATAATTCTCAAAATAGTGAAATTTAATTTTTACGCGATAGTATAAAAAATCGGTAATTAATGTTTTATAAATAAAAAATTAACGCAAAATTAAATATATTGCACCTTACTTTTAATTATTAAAAAATGAGATAACTTTTCTATATTTAAAATATAATGTTTCTAGAAATGTCCATTTATAATTATTCGATTCAAGCTCTGAAGAGCGTTTAGCGCACACGACCAGGAGAGTCGTGTGTGCGCTACGGCCGGTGGGGGCGTCGCCACCTACGCGCAACCCCCATTCTAACAAGATACTGACGACATAGGTTGCTGCGATTTAAGGTGGAGCCCACCTTCTAGGAACACCACCACTTTACACCTGGGGACGAACCGGAGTCCTTTGATTGCTTCAGGAACCATCACTCACAGGGGAGTCGTGTTCTATGCCACATGTCGAGCTTCCCCGACACGTTTTGCTCTATTAGCGCTATCGCAGGACAGATCCTATTAGAGGAGAGACAATGTTCGTCGGCTATGATGAAATATGAGGTTCCTCTCACAGGCTAGGGAGATTGAGGTAAATCTCTAACTGGACACATTGACACGTCCTTGCTCAGGCTGTAGGCTGCACGATCGGGACCTCCGGCCCCCATTATACGAATCTTTCACACTGCTACTTTTTACCGCCTCCAGTACCGAGGGATAGGTCATGCCGCCTCACGCACTGCCCAGACTGAAGCTCCTATAAAATAGGCTGAATCACCCCGGCCATATAATAACTCTCGATAAAAAGAATTAAAAAAAATAAGCTAAAACCGGTTAGCTTACCACATGGGTGGACGTCGAGTGACAGTGAAAGGGACGGAAAACCCCTGCTCTGATGGTAAACTAATGCTTATCTGGGTTACAATATGGCGGTTAATTTAGGCTACAAGGTGGAATTATCCTATTTTTATAAAGGCATTTTTAAAGACGTTACAATTAAAATGGAAATAAATCTAATAACTGTTAAAATATGGATTAAAAATTTTCATATACAATTTTCTACAATTAATTATATTGCACATTACTTTGGACTGTTATAAACAAAATAATGAATTTTTATCTAAAAAGTAATGCATTTAGAAATGTCCTTATTAGAGTGTCCTTATAGTTTCACCAACATTGTATAGAAAAAAAAAAATTAGAATATATAATTGCATTATGTATCACATTATTACATTTTTCAATACTGAAATGCGTGTATATATTAAATTTCGCATTTATAGCAATTTAAATTCCTTCTACAAATTGATGTGAATATTTAAATAATTAAATAGAATATTCAGAAATGAATAAATATGCTACTGTTCGATAAAATCCTTTGCGAAATATTCCTTTCGAAACTTTAAATATTAATGTAAATACGAAAAGGAAATCTTACACTTGCACTATAAACACGTTTTCTATTAGTTGAAGTGTTAGTGTAATTGTGATCATAGTGTAATGGTGTCATAGTTAGTGTAATAGTGTCATCGCTAAGCAATATTATTGTGTTTAAAAATATATATTGTGTTTAAAAAATATATTATTGTGTTTAAATATTTTTTAAAAATACGTAGAGTCAAAAACCTTTTTATATTGTTATTCGCACATTCTATATATTACTGACATATGGCGTTGATTTTATATCATTTTTCAAATCTTAATAATAATCAATATTTTCTACTTTTTGTAAAAAAAGGCAGAAACCGGAGTACTAGAAATTATGTTTACACAAAGGAGATTAAATTCAAAGAAGTGATAATTCAATACTTGTCCTGTTTTTACGTGTACTGCCGTCACCTGCACATGACGTCTTTTGAAATCAATTTTTTTCTTTAGTTGAAAAGAATTTTATTATCATTATAATTTCCGGAAAAACGTATTTTATCATATAGACTGGATTTTTTAAAAACAAGATAACATTAAAATAAAAATGCATCTAATAATTGTTAAATTAATGAATATAAATTTTACATGTTGTGTAATTAAGCGTTTAGTAAAAGAAAATAAGTGAAAGATTACATTTATTGCACTTTAATTAGTATTTTTATAATAATGTAATCCATGTACAGTAAACCTTCTTTCACGGAAACTACTGAATATTATGTTTAGAGAACATTTTTTAATCCCCATAACCTATATATATATATATATATATATATATATGTCTGTCCTTTTCCTATTAAATGGAGTAATATTTCAGTCATAAGTGCTTTTTAAAGTTTTTACTGTTAATATAAAAAGTACATTTCTTACAAACGTCTTTTTATAAAATTTCAATAATATTCAAAAGGAACCTAAATCAAGAAGCAAAAATATAATAGTATTATATATCACAAAACATACGTCTGTTCGAGTTGTGAAATAAAATCCACAATTTTTTTTTAATTTTTTGAAACTGTAATTACTTTTACAAATAACTGCGAATCCTACCGTAATTAAATGCATTTTAATAATAATAAAACACAGGAATTATTTATGAATTATTCATTGAGAAATTTTCAATGTGAATGTTAATGAGACAGAATGAACATCGTCCAATTGTACTAAAGACCACTTTGAATCACGTTGTAGAGTTCCTAATGCCCGTCATATTACAAATACCACATCATAACTGTATAGCATTGCGCTTTATACACAGTGTGCTTGAGTCTCTGTTATTCTGATAATTATTCTCCTGTTTTTAGAATTATTTCTGCTGAAAGTTTTTCGGATGTTGACGACCATAGTTTGAATATGATTTGTGTATTTCGAAAATTAGTAATCTGTATTTTCAAAATGCTCACGTTGTAAGACGGCATCTGCTACCTGCTTATCTGCATGATAATTCGTTTACAAATTTACTTTTGTGTCTTCTTTTATAAAGAACAATTCTTGTCAATTTTTTAAGTTCACTTTTAAAAAACATTGCAGAGTATTGAAATTTTGGCCGTGTCAATGCACATAAATTTACTATTATTTACCTCATTTTCTTCGGATCCTCATTTCAGCGGTACAACACATGACTAAATGATATGCATGAAATTTGCATCAGCAGTGTGTTTAGAACCCCTTGATACAAATAAGAATTATTTGTCTGCCAATTTAAAGGACGTCATTTTAAGTGTTTCGTAATGTCTTGCGTAAGGAAACAGCGCTGCATTAATATTATAATCTCGATAATTTGCTTAATTATTAATTTCATTATAATGCCATGCACTCTGCTATTGTTCGCAATGATGTGCAAAAGATTGTTTTTAATGTATTATACTAATGGGTAAACATGACCCCTTCTAGTTGAACACTCTACAATTGTTGTAGATAGAGTTAATTTAAAAAGGGAATTGCAAAAGTCTAACAACGAGTAATTTATTCATCGAAAAATATTACTATGAAACAGTACAATATAGGTAGTAATACAAACATGAATACAAACATGAACACACAAATTTTTAACAAATAAAATACCTTTATGCGCAGACGTTAAAAATGGGAAGATGAAAGCTGCTCCACATGCTTATGGCTTAATGAACAGCTCATATTCAAAATATTAGGATAAATACTTTTTTTTTTACAAATTGAAAATATCGTTTGGTAATTTAATGTATTTTAATATAAATATGCAAACGACATTTTTATTAAGAACTTATTGTTGATTAAACTTATTTATTATCTTAAAATTAATATCATTTTTGAAAAGATTTATTGAAAAAAAAATTATTTTGAAAAGTCAAAACATTAGAATATTTATTCCAGTGGTTCAAAATATTAGAATATTTCACATTAATTTTCCTTTAATTATCACCAATACATAACCGGTGGCATCATTGATTAAATTCAGAGAATTTTATTTAAAAAACAGTATTCTATTTGCAGTTTGTTTGCTTTTTCGTCTTAAAATGGGTCGTGTGAGTGATATTCCGGAATCTATTAAACTTGGTACGGTTGATTTGTATCGGCATGGTAAAAATCAATGTTATATAGCGAATTATTTACATTGATCGCAATCAAGCGTTAGTAAAATACTAACACAATATTAAAAAATGGAAAATTTCAAAATAATCAAAAAACCGTTTTAAAAGTGTGCAATTCTTGCACCGAAAATGGAAAGAAGAAGAAGGAGTTGAATTTTCTACATCTACAACATTAAGACGTCTCCATAAATTTAAGTTTGAATCTCGTGTACCGAAAACAAAACATCTCATGACTGCAAAACAAAAGCATATAAGATTGAATTGGTGTAAATCAAGACGTTTATGGAGCGAAGAAGGTTGGAAACTATATTATTTAGTGATGAAAGTATGTTTCGTGTTTCATATGGTAACCAATGTATTTGAGTTTGGAGAATGATGCAAGAAACATTTGATAAAGAATGCCTTAAATGTTCCGTAAAATTTGCTGCTATTGTCAAGGTTTGGGGTTTCATGAGCGCAGAATGGTCTGGAAAGTTATGCATCGTCTACGAAAAGGTTAACTCTCAGATATATCAAGGAATTTTTGAATATTACACGATTCCATCATCAGAAGATTTATTTGAAAATGATTTCATATTTCAACAAGTTTAGCGTCACCGCATGCCTCGGTGTCAACTAAGAATTGGTCTCGCCAACGCAACATTAATGTACATCCTTGGCCACCAAACTCACCAGACCTTAATCCCATCGAAAACTTATGGTGTATGATGAAGAAAAAACTCCAAGAAAATCCTCCTTCAAGTAAAACCGAGTTAGTGGCACGTATAAAGTCTGTTTAGTCTAATATTGATAGAAATGTTTGAAAACACCTTGTATATAGTATCCAAGATCGATTGTACGCTGTTATGAAAGCTAAAGGGGATGCTACATAATATTAACTACCATTTACTTCATATTCATAAAATAATATTGTTGCATAAAATAAAATATTCTAATATTTTAAACCAATCTAAATTTTATTCTAATATTTTGATGTGTTTCAGAAAACTGATTTATTGTACTGTATTTTAAAATTTATAAATGCTAAAATCTTATCTAAACATTCCAGATTTAATTTATAAGAAATTTAATTGCATTCACTTAGTATAAAAAATAAATAAATGAAAAAAAAAATTTCTTACTACTTCTTTTCAATTATTCTATTATTTTGAATATGAACTGTAAATTAGTACATTGTTTTATACTGCAAAATCAAGAACTCTAAGAAAGTGTTTCCTCATGAACTGGAGATATAAAGGCCAACATTTCTAAGGAATGAGACTGTACATGTTTTCGCAGGATTACTTCTTGCAGTCAATCAATTAAAAAAAAAAATCAGATGAAAATAAATAAAACAGATTTCGGCTGTTGTAATTTTGTAAAGTGAAGAACTGCATGCAGTCTTGTCAACATTACTATTCCTCCTGCACGCCCATGTGTTTTAATAGATTTATGATTAATAACATAAATATGTAATTTTAATTGAACAGGTAGATTGCTATCCTGGTTTCCTATACGAACATTTATGGTCTTGACACGTATAATAACATCTCAACTTTTATCTCATACGTTTGCAAAAATACTTTATGGTATACAATTATATATATATATATATATATATATATATATATATATATATATATATATATATATATATATATATATACTAGGGGGCATACCCCCTGCGAGCTACGCTCGCCAACCCCCCCTCAGACTTCGAGGCCTTTAAAAACATGACAGCGTGCTTTGTTTTAAAAATATTAGTAAATCTGTAATTGGGTTGCTATGCTTTTAACGTTTTAATGGGGCATTTTTTTATTATCATGGCCTCATACACAGCTGTTGCGACAACTGACGACTGTTTTCGGGATTGATAAGTAAAATCAATTACAACTTGAAAACCAGCTTGTATAAAATGGTTAGGTTTAAATTGTGGCTACCTCTCGTACTTTTATAACAACGATCTGTATTCTATTATTCCTTTGCGTTTAAGGATGAGAAAAATTCCATCTGCTTGTGAATAACATTAAGAACCACGGTATTGAAAAGTACTATGTTATAGACATTTTCAGTAACAGTTTTTAATTTTCTCTCTATTTTAGTGCACCATCATGCATATTTTCATGTTATTTTAAATATGTAAATTATTTATTTTAATTAATATGTATATACGAATTTTCTAACAATTATTTATCATACAAAATTATTTAAATATTTTGTGCATGCATGGCTGCATTTATTCGGCATCAATTGATGAGATATTTAAACAAATTTGCTATCCGCGATAATTTTACACCATGTTATGTCAGTTGAATATTATCCATAAGAAAATCGGGTACTTTTCCAGTATAGGATCCTTTGCTTTTAGGTTTGGCGTAATTCGAGCTATGAACTTTTGGTGCTTTTCTATTGCAGGGGTCTTGACGCTTTTTTAAAAAGCTTGGCGCAATTCGGGCATCAGAAAGTGAGATTTGGAGCCAAATGACATAAACAGCCATGAAAACAAATTCGACGATTTTTTTTGTTTATATGCGTATTTTAATTATACGTATATTATTATTGTTTTTTCTATACTAATTACTTCTGATTATATATAAAATAGGATAAATGACGTTTTACGCTAAACAAATTGTATAAATATTGAAAAAATGCTTCTGTATACGAAATGACAAAGTGAATAGGTTGACAGAAAGTATGTTGCCAATTTGTACATTTTAACAATTTTTCTTTCAGACATTATTTAAAAAAGCATGGTTAAAAATGTTTACTAAAAACATCCTCCATTTAAAAAATGTAAAAACAGTCTCCAATAAAAATCGGTGATTGATGTCATATTCTCATTAAAATTGGAAAGAAAACCAAGCAGGATATTTTATTCTCCTTCCGTTCAGTTGGGCAATTATTATTTTATATATTCGTTTCAAATATCCGAATTAGTGATTTTATAAATTCGTTTAATTAAATTTTATAAAAAAATAACAAAATGATATCAATAAATATTAATTACTATACCTCCCTTTTTTTTTGCGTTTACATAAATGACGTCATTTGGACGAATTTATTCAACATATTTCCAGTTTATAAATTAAATTAAATGCTGACAGACGATTGAATCCTGACGATAGAAATGTGATTTTTTTTTTCAAATTTTCCTGAAAATATAATTTAATCACAATCTTGTCTTCATTATCGATTGAAATAAAAGATAAATTCATTTTAAATTTGAAAATGACGAATAAAAAAAATCAATAATCCCTATCGGGATCCTTTTCAATTTCCCCCCCTTTTTTGTCACAAAAAAACTGAGTAATTAGTTGCCATCATTACAGAAATGTCATTAAAATTAGAAAAAAATTAATATCTCGAAAACTAATTCCAATTTCAAAATTATATTACCAGTTTTGACATCCGCGGATTTTTATGGACAATTGATATTAATTTCACCATCAAGCGTTTAATATTTTATTAAAAATAGCCCTGAAACACAATCAGTCGTTTAATCAGTCGTTTCATAAAATCGTTTCATAAATTCGTTTCATAAAATCGTTTCACAAATTCGTTTCATTAGGATTTTATATATATAGGGTAGATATATATATATTACCATAGGAATTAGCAAGAATAAGTGTTAAAAGTGACATTTATCTTTTTAATTTATGTAACTATACACTATACTATTTCCTTTAATTGTTCTTACTAATAAATAAAAAAAATGTGGTATTTTTAAGCAAATTTACATATAAGCAATTTAGAGTTATAAAGATTATATTTGTAAAATATTTTGATATGGAAAAAACAGAAAATTCCTTCCTCAAATTTATCTATATTTTTCATAAAATGAATACTATTTGATGACACATAAGTAGAATTTTTAATTAGTCTGTTTATTACTTGATCGGATAATCTAACTCAAATATTTTTAAAAAGTATTATAATAAATTAAATAAAATTACTTTAATTAAATGTTTTATAAAAATACATTTGTCTTTACGCAAGTCTTATTTTATTGAAACACATGTATTTGTTTGCCGTCATCACTAAAGTATCGTCTAACATTTAATCATAAAACAGAACCTTTCCATTTCTGTATTTACCTCAAACATTTGTAGAAATATTATCTTCTATTATTGTAATGATTTCCAGTATTTTATTTGTATAGCAGATTAATAAAATCAAACTAAAAATACTACATCGTATTAATTTTTAATTTTCGTTCTCATTAGATTATCTGCTTTGTGTGGACAAATAATCGGATTTTATATTTAGTTAGATGATTATTCAAATGCAAATATTTCTCTTTATAAATGTATAGTTGGGGAAATTATTACTAAAATATTCAAAGCGGGAAAATATTTCTTTATGTTAAACTATAAATTTCAAAGAGATATTCATTTGAAAAATAACATTTTAAAATATCGATTAAAGTAGATTTCGTTAAAAAGTGGAAACAATGTTTAGGAAGCTTAGCAACGAAAAGTTTAATTAATAATGCTTACTCAAAAAAATTGTTCATGAATTAAGTTTTTTTTTCTTTTGGTGGGGAGAGGGGTGATAAAATATTAGTTATTTTTTAGCATATGAGCGTATTGGAAAATAAACCATAAATTATAAATATTTAATAATGACATAAATTTCATTTCACTCAGTTATTGATGATTTCTTATCATATCATCAGACACGTTAAACTAAAGATCATAGGTTCAAATCCGGTTTACGACATTATTCACTCAGTTGCAATTTAAAAAAACATCTAGTGTTATTTCATAAAAACATGATGGAGATCAAATTACTTGTATAATTACCTATACATACAAATTTCAAAAATAAACTGCAGTTAACTAAAAACATTTCTGAAACTTTATTACACTTCAAAACCATTTTTAAAAAGACATTACCTTGTATTACAATTTTCTCTATATATAAGATTCCACATAATATATTTGCTAATGACTGGCATGTGCATCTTTTCCTTAAAGGTTTAACTAACGTAAAATAATAACTGAAACCAGACTAAGCTTTGAGATAATGAAATTTATCCAAAAATGTCACTGGGATTTTGAAACAGTAGAAGAGACGATCTAAGAAACAGATTCCCTTGTGCTACTTACGATAGCTAGACTTAGAGATAAGATTGGGAGATTTGGAAGACATGTCCCCTAGCAACATTCGGCAAGAGAGCACCACAAATGAAAGTAGGCTAGCGGATCTGTTCAGCAAGCGAATAGGGCGGGGTAAGACTTTCAAAATCAAATTTCCATTGAACACGCTGCACCGTTAGTGCAGATTATTTGGACCAGTATGTTTCATAATATTTTTAAAATTTAAATTGCGTATATGTATATTTTCAGCACACCTTGTATTAACAACCGTCACTAAAAGAGATAACCACAGAAAAATTACATTTTAAAAATTTAATTGGAAGCATAATAACTCAATATTACGTCTTTTGTAAAGCAAACGTTTGAAAACTTCTTCAACTTTTTTCTTCTAATTGTCCGTTATTTATAACTTTTAATAAATTAAAAGAACATTTTTATAATATATGTGCACTTTTCTGTCAATTGGTCATTTCTTAGAAACATGTTTTTAAAGTTTAATTTATTATTTAACTGAATGTTTTCTATTTTCTGTTTTCTAATTTATTATAAAATATGAAGGTAGATTTTGTTTTGTTTCTTTATGTAGCATGTTGTACACAATTCATTAATTATTTTTCGGTTTTATCTACATCTTGTTACAAAACAACATGATCTGAAAGAAACTTATCATGCTTCAATAAGTATATATATATATATATATATATATATATATATATAATACGTGTTTAATATTTTAGAAAAATGGCAACTTTGATATCCCTAAATAGCTTTTTCAAAACTATTGAACATGCATTTTTCTGTTTTTCAATACGATGTATATTTCTCGAGTTATTCGAGAGTTTCCAGACATTGCAATGGTAACGATTCTCACAGCAGTGCACTCGATTACAGCGCCACCTACAATGTTTCGAAGAAAATGTTCTATACAAAAGTTACGTATTTTTTTCCGTAGAATCCGAATCTGCTATAAAAAATGGTGGTCATTATTTAAGATTTCAAAGTTTACCAACTTTCACCCCCTGGGGGTAAAGTTGTCGGGGGGGGGGACAACTTTCATATCCCTAAATAGATTTTTCAAAAATATTGAACATGCATTTTGCCGTTTTTCAATCAGATGTATATTTCTCGAGTTATTTGATCGCTTCCAGACTTTTCGGACACCATGTATGTGTATGTATATATTCACTGAAATTGTTCTTTAAAATTTACATGTGTATGTTGATCCATTTCAAATCGCAGTAAATATATAATTAACAAACAACAGAATTTAATATGTCCTGTCGAAGTTGTCTATCTCAATAATTAAATTGGATAACGCTTTATAATAAGAATTATGTGTCGTACTGTATACAATTCATCAATCCTTTTTCTGTTCTTATTTTTTTATCTACATCTTGTTACAAAACAACCTTATCTAAAATAAATATATCATCCTTCAATAAGTATATATATATATATATATATCCACTGAAAAAAAAAATTACACATATGATGTGGATCGATTTCAAATTGCAGTAAATATATGATTAAAAAACAAAAGAAACTAATATATGTTGTCGAAGTTGACTATTTAAATACTCAAATTGGATAACGCTTTATTATAAGAAAATATATTATTCATTTGTATAATTACATAATGCAGTATTTTCTTTTCATTGTGTTCCTTAGAAACACACATACGATTTGGACATTTGTCTAGCAGACATAGAGATATCTATATATTTAAAACGCCAAGCGATTTCTTTCGACAATCCGTGAGAACAAACTACTGCATCAAATTACATCATTCTTTTTTTAAATGAAAGATATTTGGACACAGATTTGTTATCGTGCATTCGTTTCTTCGAAAATTTAATTAATTAGCCTTAATTTTTAATTAAACTTTTACTTCTGCTAATGACGTCATAATCGGAAAACGCCCACTGTTGCAAGGCATAGAGTTACTCTCTGAACTCAGTGGTTGTGGTTGCGAGGATATTAAGAGAAATAATGAATATTAAAAGCTCGCGGCTTTTAGGCCGAATTTTTTAATTTGCTAGTTAAATTTCCCTAAAAATATTTATCCGCGTGTTTTCAAAGCGAATAAAACTTCATATTTATTATGACGTCACGGGAAAATTGTCCATTGTGTTTATTTTATCATTATGCATTATAACTTTGTTGATGCTATTTTTTCATTCCAATTAAATGCAAAAAATATTTTTATTTGTATTACAGGTGTTTATTAAGCGTTAAAGTATCGGATATAAAGTACGTGTGAAAAGTTTGCGCCGGTGAAAATCACGTTATGCTTACCTCGAAATGCATTTTAACATTGATAAAACTGAAGAGAAAAATGTATTGGTTATGATTGTGGCAACATGACTTAATTTTAACTGATTTTTCCACTCATAATTATAAAGATTATAATTGGAGCCGTCATTGATTTCTTCATCTTGATTGCATACCTTGATTACATGTTACCAATTACTTTTTTTTTTAATGATAGGTTAGAAGATTTCTTTTTTTAATAAACAAAATCACAAAAGTAAAGGATTTCAGGAAATTTAAAATGATTAAAAATAGTGTTATGGTAGAAAAAAAATCTTGAAATAATGATTGTATTTTTAGCTAGAATAAACAATGTAAGACTAATATTTCATAGGAATTATTTTGGTAATTTTATTATAAGTTCATTTAACAGTTCTTTATTAGCGCATATTTCATTCCCTGTGAATTTCTCTTTCGATGTCAAAAAAACGGTTTTCAACTATTGGACGCCAGCAAAAATACAGTGGCAATTTTTAGAAATGTACAACGGTTGTGACAACAAACGGTGCTATCGCTTTAGCTTCTATCGCGGTTACATCACTTCTAAATACTCCAAATTTCTATTTTTTACTACATTTGACAACATTTTACAATTTCAATTCTTACATCATCAATTAGAAAAAAAATTAGATTTCGATTGAAATTTGTTTGAAAACTGCCGCTTAATTTAACGATTTTGTAAATAATTTTCAAGCATGAAAAGTTTTTCAATTCTATCTTATCAATGACCACCAGTTTGCTTCAGTAATGTAAAATAGCCCCTGGGAAAGTTGCCACAATTGAAAATAGAATTTCCAAACCATCATAAAAAGTGAATATTAATAATAAAAAAAAAAAACAGTGATCAATCATAAGATCAGATTATCCATGAGATAGAACATTTTAGCGCTAAACAAAAATCTCTCAAAAAAAAAAAAAAAAAAAAAAAAAAAAAAAAAAAAAAAAAAAAAAACTATTTTTAGTTTATGAACATAAACTTGATATGTTGAATTCGTTGATGTGTATGTTCCATCAGATATCAGAATATGCTAGGAATTGTATTTTTATATTTTATTACATTTGCCAACTGTGTAAGAGGAAAAATATCCTCGACTGTGATGGAAAACGGATAATCATCCTGATTATGTAAAGGAACCGAAGAAAAAATACAAATAAATTACACTTGAAAACATAAAAAATCTCCCTCATCGGCCGATTGATTTATTACTGTAAAAAAATTCTTCATCTTTACATAAAAACTGATTAGCTTAAAACAATGGATGCATTTTAGAAGATATGGATTTGAAACGAACAATGATTAAAGAGGACATTTTAAAACTTTTAATTTAAACATTTTAAGACTTTTTTAAAGTCAAATTTCGACGGTGCTTTTGGGCAGATGCAATGTACATGCGCATAAGAGCTCATTCGGTTGCATTATTACAGGGGGGGGGGGGGGGGAGATGTGTTCTTTATTTACCATGTTCTTTTATTTACTGATATACGTAGGGATATACTATTTGTATATACTTCATAGGTCCATGAAATTTTTTTCTTGCCGTGGGGAGTATGGTGACAATGTCAAACTAATTTGCATTACACAGTTGTTTACGGATTGTTTGTTGGGAGTTTGCATCGGAAATAGTACTGTATTTGACTGGGGAAAAAAACTTTAAAAATAAAATATTTGAAAGGCTGTTTCATACGCACCCCTTTTTAAATAATAAAGAAGCTTATTTTACTGATATTGTTATAGTATTTTTTATCGTCATATTTTGACGGGTTCCATCTAGTATAGTTTAAAATTATTAAAAATCTATGCATAACAAATATCCCGTTAAACCATTTTTCTTTTCTTTCAAATAAAAGATAATCCATATCTCTATGTTGTCTTCATTTTTATATAAAATGACTAATGCATGAGGACACATACTATAGGTTTTTAATTATTATGTATCAAACATGTCTGGTAAATTTAATTAAATATTCACACAATATTATTATAAATTAAATATAAATTTTTTTTTAAAACTTACATAAAAATGTACTGATATTTATAATGATTTTTTTAATTGAATAACATTGAATGGCTGTTTGACGTCATTTGTACCGAATCGAAAACCTTTATCCAAAAAAAAGAGAAATATTACATTTCTGTATTTATCTTGAACTTGTATGCAAATATTGCCTCTCTCATTAATGTAATAGTTATCAATATTTTATTTGTATGGCAATTTACTAAAGCAAATTAAAAGTACAAGGATATTGTATTAATTCTTTATTTGGTTAACTGTTGCTTATAGATAAATGGACAAATAATTGTTTTTTATAAATTATACGCTTTTTAAAAAGCAAACACTTGTCTTTCTAAATCTCTAGTTATGAAAATTAGTAGTACAATGGTTAAAGCAGGGGGGTGGGGGATAGTGTTTTTCATCGAGCTATGAATTCGATTCGAAATTTAAGGAAAATATATGCATTAAAATATTGATTTAAACAAAGATTCGTTTGGAAATGTAAACAATACTTGGGAATACACGACCATGTAACAATTATTAATAAATGATTTTATACAAATAATGCAATATTCCTTAAATAAATTTATTTTACATTCTTCATTGCGAGACAAAAACCACAATGACAAGTAATATGCTGTTTAGGTTGAAACACAACTGCCTAATTTGATAAGTAAATTGATTTCTATTATTGTTGAGTTCTTCTTGTTATACAGTATAATAAAACCTTTATAAAAATATTTCTAAAATTTATAAATTGAAAAATATATTTTCAATACGAACTAGTACACGTCATATAGAGCATTGTTTTGAAGAAAAAAAAGAAAAAACTGGATTGCAAATAAATTAATGTCAAAAACACAGGGTATCTCACGCTTGACATACACGGACATACTCGGATTTTCGGTCGTATGTTTCATAATTTGAAAGTATTGTAAAAATATTATCATGATTCTTCTTTCTGTGAAATGTGATGGCATCAGTGAAGTTCTAGAATGGTTCGCCAAATTCAGTGTCTATAATACTCAGGTGCTCCGTAATTTGGAATATATCTGAGATTACATACTTTGTCACTGACCAAATTAAATTGCTGTTCGAAAATTTCCCATGATATCACAGAGTTATTTTGACAAAAATCAGCTTCAAAGCCGCTTAAATTGTGAACTAAAATTGAAGTTCGTATTCAAGTTATACCATATTATTATATATATAAGTGGATTGTCGCCCTGGTGTCCTATATAAAAATTCTCTGTCTTAACACGGATTATTACCAACGTCAGTTTGTTCTACTTAATGTATTTATCATATTTTACCACGATATAATTGGTAAATTTTGTGTTTTGTTTTACTAAAGCTTCAAGACAGTAAGAAAAAGGCTTTCGAAAATATGAAAATTAATTCGTTTGGAAAATCAATCATTATAGAATAGTATGTAATTATTATAATTACAAGCCGCCAGCTTATTTTTTATCAGCATCTTTATTCTCTGTGTGTATTTTTTAAAAATGTGTATAAATTTAATGCTAAATAAAGTCATTATCAGTTATTTGTTTTTCGCAAAGAACGTATTTTAAATTCAGTAAAATTATAAAATAATAACAAATTAAATGATAATTCTCTTAAGATAATCATCTCATTATGAAACATGACGCATTAAATAAATCAGTTGTATGTTCGTCTCATATGCAGAAATAAAACTGGACGGATATACCAATTAATATCAGTTTGATTTTTTATTGAATTAAGATACATTGTAAAAAATCCGTTGATATGAAGTACAATTTCCGGATTTTTTTTAATGAAAATGATTTCGTGAAAATGTCAAAAATTATAAATTTGAAGATATATTTGACAGATAATGTTACCTTTTAATTTTCTTCAAAGCTGTGGGATTTACTTTTGCTATTTTACTGCAAAAGAGCAAAATCCATAAATATACAGAATTTATACTGTCAAAACACGGAAAAACTTTTTAGAGTGTAAAATTATAAAAAATATCAAAGCCTTAGCAAAAACGATAATGTTCATTTATAACTAGACTTTTAGCTCTATTATCTGTCAAGGATATTTTTAAATGTATTTTCTGAAAAATTCCTGAAATCATTTCGTCAGTCCGTAAAATTCTGGAAACTTTACCGACAGTCAGAGGAATTTTTTTTTTTTTTTACAGTGGTTTAAAAATACAGTGTGTAGGTACATGTTAATATAAAATGATTTTTAAATAGTTTTTGATAAAAAAAAAGAGTATTTGTTTTTAGATTTTTTTTCAGGCTATTTACATATTTTTTTGTTAAATAGTTTAAAAAAAAAACCTTATGTATTACATGCAGAATAAATACATTTTAAATGTTACAGTTAACTAAAAATCACAGTTCTGAAATTGTATTCCACTTCAAAACTTTTTAAAATGTGTTCACTGGGACATTTAAAATAAAAATAAATTTCCACTTATTTTTCTACCAACATTTTATTCCGTCATAAAATAGCGAAAGAAATAACTGTGTAAGTCGGAGTTAGGCAAGATACATTATCTTGCATTCATTTTTTATTATTTCCAATTTTTTTACGATTTTATCTTTAAAACACCCATACATTTTCTTCTTATTTTCTTACGCAAAAATTGAAAAATATAGTAGTTCATAGAAAAATGATACTTATAAATTTTAAATGGAAGTGGTATAACTGAATATTCTATCTTTTCTAAAGTAAAGTTTTGAAAAGAAATCGACTTTTTTTTTAATGTCAGTTATGAATAACTTTTGAAAAAATATATTAGAATTGCATGAAGAATAGTTTAGTAATTTAAATTTACGTTTCAGCGAATTCCAAAAATTTTTCAATTTTTTTTCAGATATTATTTTGATATTTTTTGTGAAAGATTTTCTTGTTTCTGTTTCACTTAGCCCCTTGAAGGGCAGTGGTTCATTTTTTACCTTAATTTTTAATCCCTAAATGTTACATTGGCACAACAATTTTGGAATAAAAAATTTTCCTTATTTCTTTAAGTTTGTGGAGAAAACGTTTTACTTATTTTTAAGTAAATTAGTTTGTAAATTCTGGTTCCATTCAATCCTTTCAGCATTTTTCGAATAGTAGTACTTTGCTCCTGAAAGGGTTAAATAACGAAGCTTCTGCTCGTAGGTGAAGTTCGTCATATATATATATATATATATATATATATATATATATATATATATATATATATATATATATATATATATATATATAACATGTAAATGTTTGAAGAACACAAAATTATGTTTTCAGTTGAATTTAAAAATTATATTGAAACAAAAATGATTATCTACAAGTATTTACAAATTAATCTTTAAATAAATCCATCGTCACGTTTTATATATTTCCGTACAGCAATGCAGGTATATTTTAAACGTTCATAGTTTTTTCCGGCTCTAAGTCAATCAACGGAGTTAAATGGCTTTTTTGTCGACCTCTTCTGTGGGAGCTGGCCGCATTGATGTATCATGCATTGACGTTCGACCATTCTGCACGACATTTCCTGATGGCGTCGAATTTGTCAGGCACTGAAAATGAAAAGGAAAAATAAACAGCAAAAGAAAACAAAAATTTTTTGACTGAACACTGTGATTGTTTTTTCTCCTGTCTTCATCTTATTACGATACTATTTGTCAGTGGTGACCGTCCTGACATTAGTTCTGATATTGTCATAGGATCTTAATATTATCGTATCATCTTAATATTACCATATCACGTTCGTCGTATGAACACACTATGTCATCTTGCAGTATATATCTTAAAGTTTTCACTAATTTAGAAAACCTGTTGCCTTGAATTACATTTCAAAGAAATAATTTTGTAATACACATGCAGAGTAAAAAATAACAATAACGATGTTCTGTAACAGAGAATGAAGAAACAAAAACATACGTGAATAACTAAATAAAATATGTCGTCTATTACATAATAACACAAAACCAAAATATAGAAATACGTATATACAGCACAAGAAAAAAAGCTTTAAATTTCATCTTTTGCGTGGTGGACTACGGTTTCATCATTTTGGACCTTCATGGTGTCCAAACTTTTCTACCTTATATATGTCGTGACTATTAACAGATATAACTTTGTATGTATCAAAATATTCGATTTTGTGTTTCCGAACTGAGTACGCTGAATTTCGACTAAACCACCAACTTGATATATTTTGGGTGTTTTGCTACGTTTGTCATAATACCGCTTACGTTGTTGTTGGTGTCGTAGGATGTAATTCTTAGCAATTTCTCGTAACTCATTTCTATTTCGCAATGCTAAATTGGTATGTTCTTCTTCTAATAGTTGTTTTATGTGAATGTCATCTTTATTTTTTCATTTTAAATTCAACCAACAATACGAACGGGGACAATTTTGTGTTATCTGATTTCGTGCTATTGAGGATTTTTCTTGCCGAAGGGACACGTTTGTAGCATTTGTGGGGATCATCCAAAGATACTTTTGTGAGAAATGAGATGAAAGTGACATGAAATCGTTATTTTTTTTTTCATTTCTTCGTGGTACATAAGTAGCGATAGGAACATGCTCAATCTGCTTTTGTTCACAAGAAGTTTTAAAATCATTCGACGTAGACCATTGTCTAAATAAAGTTACGTGAAGTTCAGAAGATAGTTTGTTAGAGTTAAGCTTGTCTAAAGCATCTCGGGTAGATGTGGATTTAGCAGGATATATCCACATGAACTTAGTGAATGCTTCGATCACTGTAAAGAGAGGATTATAGTTTTTGTTCGTCGAGGATAGTAGTCCTAAAAAATCTCTATTGTACTGTGAAGAGGAGTGTCGCCATTACGAATTGGGTGAAGCAAACCTTCGGTCTTTCTTAATTCACTAAAGGATAAAATGCAAGGTACAGAATTTGCAATAACAGTCTGTACTAATTTATTAAGATTTGGAATGTAGTAGTCTCTTTTAATGAGATCCTAAGATTTTTGTGCTGAAAAATAAAATTTAGATTGTGCGTATTGTATTATTCGATTTTGCATGGCTTGTGGGACAACTAATAGTTCATGTTCTTGGACAAATTTATAAAATATACCATTCTTTTAAAAAAAATCACTCGGAAATGCTGAACAGCTTGTTTCATACTACTTATGAAATCATCGGTCGCTTGAGATGCAATAATTTTTTGTGTATCTTTATTGTATGCGATTAACATTACTGGGTATCGACTTAGAGCGTCAAGGTGTTGCATATGATTTGCAGATCTGTCAATGACAATAAAATCAAAATCTTGTAGAAAATGGGCTCATCTGGCGATTTTTGCGCTAAGCTTAGTTTCAAACATAGTTTTTTAATGCTTCACAATCTGTGAGAAAAATTTAAATTAAATTTAAATTTAGTTCCATTTAAATATAACTATATGTAGTGCCTCAATGACTGCAGGAACTTCAATTTCATAACTATGCAATTTCCCTTCTTGTGGGATATCTTTTTTCTCAGGTATGAAACTAGGTGAAATTTGTCATGGGTAGATGTTTGTAAAAGAACTCCGATGAAACCGAACTTAGAGGCGTCGTCGGTATTTATCACCAATTCATAAATGGGAAAAAATGTTGGAGAGCAGTTCCTTTTTTAAGTAGCTTTCTTAGAGTGGAAAATCCTGCTTGTTGTTCTGGACCAAAATAAAATGTAGAAGAATTTCTGAAAACTTCACTTACCGGTTTCGAAATCGCTGCACATCCAGAGATGTATTTACGAAAATAACCAGCTAAGCCTAAAAGTTATTGTAAATGTTTAGTATTTTTAGAGTCAAGGAAAATAAGCACTGTCTTGATTTTCGAGGTCTATGGTGCCCTTTTGTTATTTTCTATCACGTGACTTAAGACTTCAACTTTACCTTTATTAAATTCAGTTACTGTTTTATTAGCAAAAAAAAAAAAAAAAAACACTCATATTCCGGTGAACGAACATCTCTAGAACGATTTATACTCGAATGATAATTGTTTCAATTATATCCTAAATTAAAAACAAATCATGTGACTTACATTAATAAGCAATAGATGGTTTTTCGTTACTTTAATTAACCATAGCATAATATTTTGTACATAAATAAATTTCAAGGAAACGTTACCTGTATATTATGTACTTTTAAAAACATTAGCTCATATGCAGCTTTTGTTATTAAAACAGTGTGTTTCACTACTTTCAAAATAAAATATAAAAACATTAATTTATTTTGAATATTAAAGATTAAGTTAGTCCATAATAATTAACTATCATTTTTAAATATTCTATTTAAGTATTATTTGAGTGCTTATTGAAACAAAACTTCTATTCTTCTAATTACATAATTTATCATTGTGTTACGTAATCCATAACGCATCCAAAGATTATATATTGACAAAAGAGACGAATACTTATTGCGCAAAGTATTTATCTAAAAGCTTTGGCCAAATTTTTATCATTAAGGTAATGGTTTATAACATCTTATTTGTATATGGAATTGTTAACCGAAAAGCAAATATTTAGAAAGCGTCTTATTATAGTTATTTTTTGGTTACTTATTTCTACAACATACATATAATAAAACATAATCGGTTTTATTGTAATTAAAATGTTCCTATAAAATTACCATTTTGATTAATAAATGTAATTCTACATTCTTTAATTTATTACAGTCCATCTCAAAAGTTTAAGCTAACCAGAAAATCTTGTTTATAAAACATTGATACAAAATTAAACAAAAATATATTATTAACTTATTAGATTTCGTAAAATAATTCAAATAAAATATGTCAATATGAATAAATGGGCACATTATCATATAAATATGATAAACAAATCATAAAAATATTTAACTATACATATAGTATCTCAAAGGTTAGGCAAAGTCGGAAAAATACACCTTTTAACACACATCATGCTATTATTAATAGTGTACTTCGGGTAACTTCAAATAATCGAGTTTTCAATGAATGAATTAGTCTTTGAAATATTACTAATGCACATGTGCCAACCTCCCGCTTTTATTAAATCAAGAAAACTTATTTTGAAACAGAAATTTTACACAATTAATGAAACCAAGTGGTTTTAAAATGACTATCACATAGAAGCAAGAAACATTTATTTAATAAATTTTCAGGTTCCAAGTCCTTTTTCTATTTAAAAAAAAGTGGGAGGTTGGCACGTATGCTAATGGTATAGCCATGTATGATTGCATAGCCATATACCATGCTTTTTCAATAGACACTTTTATTTATTTAATACACTCACGTTACTTTCCATTCTTGTATAGATAACAAGTTGAGATACTCCAAAAGTTCACAATTATGTTTAAGTTTAGGCTCAAAACTGGGCCATTCGAAAAAACATTAATATTTTGCGTGGAGTGAGTTTTCGATTGAAGTATTGTAAAATGGAAATTTCCATCCAGGACACCCTAAGATGTCACCAAAAGGAAATATATTCTGCTGTATCGTATCTGGATACTTTGTTATTTTTTTTCCCATGGGGAAATTCGAAAGAGCTTTGGCCGGTTCAATAAAAACCCTTTCCACCCTCAAACTATGAACTATTCACTGTCTACCAAAGAAAGTACGTGTTTGTGTCATGAGATCATGTCAGTAAGAATTACAACCATCAGACCCATCCAGATTCCACTTCATTTCGTTGGTGAACCACTTGTCTTCACAAGGTGCATTATTTTGATGGAACTGAAATCTAACAAGCACATATACATTTCTCATAGGCAAACTAGTAAATGATGACAATAATACTAATCTACTTGCTGCTCTTTACCACTCAGTAGCAGCACTCAACCAGTTAAAAATCAAAACATTTCTACATTCACCTTTTTAGTCCATCAGTCAGAATGTTCAAAAGAAAAATTTCATCTAAACCTAATCCTGTAAAATAATTTACCTTTTTAGGGAAGCAATCTTCTAAATTATACATACTCTCAAGTTTAAAATTTGTGAATGCAGCAAAATTGGGTATATTAACTTTGATAAATATCTCAGTAAGGATTTCTGTAATTTTTACATAACTTTCACACTTTAAACAATTATTAATATAAACAGTCAAACCACTAACTTTAAACGAATTGGATAAATTACCATAACAATTCCATCCCTCATATTTTTTTCTTTGCACTACAGAAATTATCAGAGTAATGCAGCCTAATTTCAATCTACATACCCAATTCTGTGTTAAAAGATACACAATCAACTTCTTTCACATCTTTCCTTCAATATATAATTTAGAATGTGATTAAATTTCAACTTTTAGAACCTATCTTAATATTATAACATTTCAAATAAAATTTTAAAACAATGATTTTAAAATTTTCTAGCATAATAAATTCTTGAAAAACAATAACACAAGATATTAAATTAGAGCATATTAATATTAAAATTGAATATCATAATAAATTATTTTAGAAAATAATAATCACTTTCAGAAACTGATTAACCTTCTCGTGAAACACTACTTGAGGGCATTTTATTTTTTTATATGACATGTTTCTCATTTTAAGGCCATAATTCTTTAAGCTGAAGTTGGTTCACATACATTTTTTTTTTTTAATCAACATCAACAAACCAGGAGCAACACAGATGATAACTGTATCACTGTTGACAAATCCTGACAAATCACTATGACGAATCCTGGAACACTTAATTACATTATCACGATTTGTGGAATAGGTATTCTGGTTCATATGACGTTGAAACTCCAATATCCATTAAAATTACAAATTACGCCAAAATGTACTATGTTGAATAAGCTGTCAAAAGCGACGTAAGCATGAAGAAAAGACATCAGATAAAAATTTATACCCGCCAAGACCAGTGTGGTAATTTCAGGGCATAATAACATAAGAGATAGGAGTAAGATAACAGAAAAATGGAACAAAACCCAATGGTGTTTCCCATAAAATAAAATCAGCCACAAATTGAACAAAATATTTTTTATTAGCGGCTAGTTCAATCATAATCGGAGAGTTATGTAACTGCAGCACAAAGGTCAGTAATGCTTTCACAAGCTCAAACAGTTTGGCTGTTTCCGTAAAACTATTATATAAAACTTCATAAAACTATTATATATATATTACATATACTTTTAATAAATTCCATGCAAATCAGGGGGTCAATCACATTGCAGATGTTGAATAATCAACATAGAAAGTGAAATACAGAAAACCTGCCTTCTGCGATCGTGCAGGTGTATTTAAGACCTGCACGGAAGAACAGACGTCTGATCTAATCAGAGACCTCGCTTGGCACTGCAATCGCAGAGGTAGAAAAATAGAGAAAATGGGACCAGAAGACCGCGTGAATTACGTACGACGCGTTTACCGAAAATGAATAAAATAGGTTTAATCAAGTAGGACGTTTCTGAAATCGAATACATTTGAGACGAAATAGTACAATAAAGTACAATGCGTCGAACCACTGTAATTCTGAAATGGGAAAAGAGAGAGTGATTATTTTACGACAAAATGTATTAAATTGAGTAAAGAAACGTTTCGAAATATTAAAAATATGTTATGTGCCTATTTCTAGTTAATTTAGAAAAAATAACTATAAATAGGCACCAATAAATCATAGTAACCTGAAGTAATTAGGACCATTACTTATTAATTTAACAAAAATTCCGTATGATACAAAAATTTTAAATAAATATAGGTACACTGTAAAAAATATAAATGTTTCTTAATATAGTAAGAAGGTTTACTAAAATGTATTACAACACCTGTTGATTTATCGACGATTGCGAAATGCGTTTGTTTAATTTTAGAAATCTCAGAAAATAATAGATTTTCAAGATTTAAATTAGCTTTCCTGAAGCAAAAGTTACTTTTGCTGGCATTAAGTTTCAGAAACTTTTCCCAGTAGTTTTACTCTGTTTACGTCACTTTTTGAATAACGAGGCTAACTAAAAAGAAAGGCTACCGCGGTGTTTTACCCGTATCTTTTTTTACAGACCGCCGAAGTCACGTGATGCTCGAATGCACCAATGGAGGTGTACGAAAAGAGCATCACGTCACTCTAGCGGTCTGTATTAAAAGATAAGTGGAATGCACCGCGGTAGCCTGTCTTTTTCGTTAGCCTCGTTGAATAAGTTTTTTGGAAGCTGTCCATTCTCAAGTGAATATTTTCATCACCAAAACAGAACTTATTCATTCTAGAGAAACACAATAATGTTAATGATAATGCTGTTAATTCAATATGTTTCTCTGATGAACATGACAATATGTACTTAGATTTTTTTTTCAAAAATGCTTCTTTAGAGCTTAGAAATCGAATGGTTTCAAAGGTTTCGTTAAAGAAAATAATTTTGTCATAAACTTTCTTGCTACATCATGAATTATTTCACTTTTTTACATGTACGGAGAAAAAAAGCAATTTTCCAACTCCCAAATGTACCTTATTGTAGTGTAAGGACCAACCAAGATACGAATCGAACAAGTTGGAAATTGTGAAGTGTGTTCGTACTATAACTAGTTTTATAAATATTCTGATTTTGGAGCAATAGCTGTTTTCTTATGCAAAAAATGCATGAATACAAAATTTATTTTATGTGCAGATTTTCATATTATAGATATTAATTTTATTTTATGAAATTCAGTTTCAATACACTTTTACAAAATATTAATTACAAATTTGGTACATTAAAATTATACTATGCGCAAACTTCCAATACAAGACAATGTTAAAAAATCATCGTTATTCTTTCACTGAAAAAATGAAATATATCGTCTGTTATTATGGTATGATTAATTTTCATAATAAAATAAATAAATACATTTTAAGTTGGGAACATTTTATCTTTGTTCACATTTACTGAAAATTCCAATGGGATACTTAAGCCTAGGTTTGAAAATTTTAGAAACTAAAATCCATATTTAGATTCTTTCTCTATTTAATATCTATTTCTCCGGAAACATCTATCCAAAAAACTGTCGGTAGATTATGTGATTGCTATAATTAAACAATTTTAGTATACAAATTCGGTTTATAAATTCAGTAATACGGAAATAATATGATTCCTTCGTAAATATGTCGTAATCACCATGACAACCTAGAATCATTACTTATCATGGGATATCATTGAATTAATTACGTATGATTGGATGTAATAGAATGAAGGAATTTTTTATTAATATCTGTTAAGTTTCGATTCAATTTTCATGAAATTTGAAATGACTCAACGCAATTCTACAACGATTATATATATTAATTTTCAAACCATTCGATTGAGTAATTTTTGCGCTGGACGGACCAAACAACGACTATAGAGGTGTTATTTATATAATTACGAACGCACCTAAAAAAGTAGCTATAGGAAAAAGCTTTTTCGAATTTTTAGTCAGATTATTGATATTTCTATTTTTCTACTTTAATTAATTACGAGTATTACAAATAAATATGCTAGGTACAAAACATCGTTTATGCATTATAACACAACATTTTTCACGTAAATCATGAAAGAAACCATGTCCATATTTAACAGATAGTACTATTGGACAGTCAAAAACGAACAAATAGAAAATCCTTCCGTTATCATATATTCTAATACGAGTAAATCTTGTGGGTGGTTATATATATATATATATATATGTGCAAAAATTATCTTAAAAACGGCTCTAACGATTTTGACGAAATTTCGTATCCTACCGTTTTTGGGCACCAGAAAACCCTTGGGCTAGGTCACATGCTCGAGAAAATTCGTTTAGTGGGTCATTTTGGGTCATTTTGGGTCATGGTCTAGCTAATTGTATCTAAAAAACAGTTCAAACGATTTTGACGAAATTTTGTATCCGACCATTTTCGGGCATGAGAAGTCAATTGGGCTGAGTCACATGTTCGAGAACTTTCGATTAGTGGGTCATTTTTGGGTCAACGCGAGTCAAATTAATTTTATCTAAAAAACGGCTCTAACGATTTTGATTAAATTTTGTGTCCTACGAGTTTCGAGCACGATAAAAGCATTGGGCTAGGTCGCATGTCCGAGAAAATTCGATTAGTGGGTCATTTCTGGGTCATTGTGGGTCAAGATCTAAAAAGCGGCTCAATTTACACTAAATTTTGCATTCAATGCTTTCCGCGCACGAGAAGACTGTTGGGCTAGGTCACATGTTCGAGAAAATTCAATTAGTGGGTCATTTTGGGTCATTTTGGGTCATTTTGGGTCATGGTCAAGCTAAGTGTATCTAAAAAACGGTCCAAACGATTTTGACGAAATTTTGTATCCGACTATTTTCGGGCACGAAAAGACTATTGGGCTGGGTCACATGTTCGAGAACTTTCGATTAGGGGGTCATTTTTGGGTCAAAGCGGGTCAAATTAATTTTATCTAAAAAACGGCTCTAACGATTTTGATTAAATTTTGTATTTTACGAGTTTCGGGCACGCGAAAATCATTAGACTAGGTCACATGTTCGAGAAAATTCGATTAGTGGGTCATTTCTGGGTCATTGTGGGTCAATATATAAAAAGCGGCTCAATTTATACTAAATTTTGCATCCTATGGTTTTCCGGCACGAGAAGACTGTTGGGCTAAGTCACATGTTCGAGAAAATTCAATTAGTGGGTAATTTTGGTCATGGGTCATGATATTTGAACTCAAATTTAATTTTGACCGAGCATAGCTCGGTCTTCCCTGCTCGTGAAATATACGCCAGGCTGCGAGGAAGCAAATGTAAATATTTTAATTCAGTGGTGGTCATCTGAGAATGAAGGTAATCAGGTCAATATGTATAAAAAAAATCATTTCCCTTGTCTAAAACATACCTCAATGATGATGATTCTGATTATGCTGAAAATTATGAGGCGAATAGAGTTTTTTTATTAAATTCCGGTTATGCACTAAAAATAACTTTCTGTTATGTTAAGAAGTATTCAGATGTGATCCTTATAAACGTCATATTATCACACGTTTCGTACTATAGTTACATTATCCAAATTCACATTATTTATTTTACTGAAAAATTCATTAACACCAGAACGGCGGGAAGGGGTCCTTGAGGAAACTACTGAAATAACAACAATAAAACAATTTTAAATGCCCTACATCGGGAACAAATATGTAATTTACGTGTATTTCACTTATATTTAATTTATACTTATATTACGTGATAATTTATTGAATTTTTAAAGTACTGTAAATGTAACGCATACAGGCCGATCAATTGGATCAAACTACAACTATTCAAATAACTCATTAATTTGATATAACAATTGATTGGTTTCACAAATTAAAACTAATGCTAACTAAAATAAAACACAACTTATAAATTAATATTTTTATCATCAATATTTCTTATATATATATATATATATATATACGTATATATTTCATATATATTTATTCAATATTGTCCAATATTTCAAAAACTGAAAAATCTAGAAGGCTTATTTTTTAAAACAATACTTGTTATCCATATAGGAAAAGTAAAAAAAAAAAAATCGAAACATTTCTTCCAACGAAACAAAAGTAATCAACGGACAAAAGTGCTCAGGGTACAAAATGACCCCTACCGCCATTCTAGTGTTAAAATATATTGAATTAAAGAACCATTCATATATGAATAGACAAAAAATGTTTCTCAAAATTTATTCCACTCCAACACCTTCGAAAACATTTTAAAATGTAACATTTGAAACATATAAAATAACAATTTCCATATCCATTCTTTCTATCCCGATGTTATTCTTTTGAATAATAAAAAAAATGACATTCTTTTTTTTCTTTTTCCAATTTCTTATGATTTTAACTCTAAAACTCCAATACTTTTTTTATACTTACAAACTTTTCAAATAGCAGAGATCATCGAATAAGTAAGTGTTTTAACAGCGTAAACAATATGTGTTTTCAGGCAAATCCAGTTCTCTTTAGATATAAATTACTAATAAACGAATAAAAAACTCATTCTGTGCATTTTGTTTTTCTGAAAAATTAATTAAAATATGTAGAATTAAAAAACCATTCATATATGAATAGACAAAAAAGGTTTCTGAAAATTTATTCCACTCCAACACTTTTGAAAACATTTTAAAATGTGACATTTGAAACATTTAAAATAACAATTGCCATCTACATTCATTCTATTCCTATGTTATTATTTTACATAAAAAGCGAAAGAAAAAAGTGATTAATGTCATGGCTACGCGAAATACATCACATTCATTTTTTTAAGTTTTCCAATTTCTTATGATTTTATCTCTAAAACTCCAAAACGTTTTTTTTTTTCCATACTTAAAAACTTTTCAAATAGTAGAGATCATCGAATAAGCATGTGTTTTAACTGAAATTTTTTCTTCTATAAAGTAAACTTTCAAAACCTTTTTCTACGTTTAAAAAAAGTCAGTTATCGGTAAGGTTTGAATAAAATATAGGTATACTATTAAAAGAGAAGGTATGGAATTTTGACGTCTTTTCAGAAAAGTGATAGCTGCATTAGGCAACTTTTCCTGGAAAAAAACTTTACATTTGATAAAAGTGAGAAGTCATTTTAACATTTGTTTGTAATATTTAAAGAAAACTTTTATCTATAAGGGAAAATTATATTTGTCTTTTAAACAGAGGAGATTATAATGAACGTTTTTGTATTGAACAATTGTTGTGCAAAACTCTTACATAAATATATAAAATTTGATGTCAGTAATTATATAAGATAAATTAAATACTTTCAAAGTTCTGTAAAGTGTAGTGAAATCAAAGTATTTTTTACAGAAAATGTCTATATTTAATATTGTAGATATCATATAGAAATCATGTAGATATCATAATAATGCAATTGTGATCGATTTCCTACTCATAATTAGGTGTAAAAATAAAATTTAATCTATTTTAATAAACATTGCCAAAACGCATACGCATAAACAGGAATGTTTAAATGTTTTAAAACTTATCTGTATGCACAATACTTTGAAATTTTCTGTCTATAAATAAAAAACAGCATAAAAACGATGTTTATCAATAATACAATCTTCCCTTATAACCGTGCTGCATATCGATTTTTTGAGTACAACCATCTACATCAATTGCTACAGTACACGTGTTAGATTTTGAGCTTGCAAGATCTTACAGTAGTTCTATTGTAAGCTGGGCTAACGTGTAGCGGGAACTAAAAAGATATATTACAGAAATCCATCCTTTTAATTAAAATTATCAAGTTTTTGCATTCAAATAATAGTCATTTTTAGTACTTATTCTATTTATTATTATAGGAATTAAACTTTTTGTGTTTTTTAGACAAGAGCACGTTGCATTTTTATTTAGGATCGGATATCAAATATCAAGTTTCATCTTTATGTAAATTATTAATATAAAGTTACGTGATTACGAACATTTCTTATGAAAAAAAATGTAAATGCACGAACCCCGTTTCACAATATTTGGACAATAATGCATGACTTATTGTCAAGATAATATGTCTCGAGTCTGAAGGACCCGGTGTGCGCTGTCTTGTGATAACAGGTGACGCATGTCCTCCCAGGTTCAAAATTTTGTTTAAAATATTCTAGTATTTTCCTTTCTATTTTCACGTATATATTCATTCTCATTTTACAGCTTCTTATACAGCTGGGGAAATAGGTTATACAACTCTAAAATTATATATTTTAGTAATATTCAGTTTTGTGAGTATATAGTTTTAAAACATAACATATCCCAACTTAATAGCAGAGGAATCGTCGCAGTTTCAACATAAATTCAATATTTGTACAGTAAATGTAAAAATGTCACTTTTAAAGAAATAAATATAAAATATGTTTCTGATGATTTTATATGCAATTAATAAATTACTAAATTTAATTATGTGGAGAACTTGGCGTAGGACTATAAAGAAAGAGTTGCTACCTTTCTTATAGTACGTATAATTTGCGCAACAAACTTTCTGCTTGGTAATTTATTTTCTCTATTAAGGCTTTTTAAATGTTTTTATATGTATGTTTCTGTTACGATACTTAAATTTCCCGTGTCTTCTATTTATAGATCTCGTTTCAAAAACAAGAATAACTGACACATCACCACTAAATTGTTTAAAAATAAAACATTTTTATGTGTGGGAGTCAATTAGTAATTTCTAGATCACACATAAAAAAAAAAAGAAAAGTGCCCAGTTAAACTGATGACAATGGACTCACAGGCTATTCTCACTAATTGTGTACTATACTCTTATTTCAAAGAATAATGCTTCTCGAAAAATAAAGAAATCAACAATAAACCTGTATTCAAAATTTGAAGCAATTCGGTACATTCTGCATGAAATACCCATTTAGCCAAGGGGAGGATAAGACCCCCTCCCCCGTTTCCACCCTTTATACTTATACAATGAACCGTCAGGTCTATATTGGACTTTGAAATTTGCTATGATGACTGAAATATCGCTACAATTTTCAAGTTCACACTCTTGAGAAAAAGAAAAACGGAACGGACTATTTCTTTTCTCTTTCGAATACAAGAAAAGGACGTAAAAAGAGTTAGCAGTTTTTTTCTTTTAATCTGGAACTTAAAACATCTGGCGAATCCTTAGGAAAATTTTAATCCCAGACTAAATAATTTTACTGTGACTGTGTAAAAAGTTTAAGTTCATCACGAATAGAGTCATATACTTCATCAATATCATCACCAGTTTCACATTCAGATACAGTATCTGAATAATTAAAGTGTTTAAGAATATATGAGTTTGACCGATGGTTACAACAATTAGCGAATATTTGCCAGAACGCATGTTCACTAAAACTTAGAAATAAAACGCTTTTATGGAGGAATCCTGCTCTTGTTTCAAAATTTGAGCCACCCTAAAATTGCAAACTGTTATATCTCTGCTATTTTTTAAGGTAGAGGTAACATAAATATTGTTCCGAAATTCTTGGATCAAGACCAAATATGTAACGGGAAATAACTTTAAAGATTTCTATTATTTTTTAACATCTTTTTGAATTTTAAATATTTAAGTGGCTATCACAGGGCACTCTTCCGGTGGAGTATCCCCAAATTCAACTGAGACCTGCAACTCATAGTCAAACATATATACATAAAATGTAGTTGAATTCTATGCAAAACTTCATACACATTTCGATGATATAATAATAAGAAATGAAACAAAAATCGCTATCTTCATCGGAATATCTTAATTCAAGTGGGACCTGCTTGCCATAGCCCAAACGTATAAATGGAATTTGGTTAAATTCTATACATAACTTATTTTACTTACATACACCCCCGGACACAGGGACAGACAGACATTGTATAAAAACCTTTTTTTTCTAAACTCCGATCCCCAAAACGTGTAAATCGTGTAAAACTGGAAGTCGAAAAACTGTCAATTACAATAGTTTCTTCTGTTATAGATAGAAGAAATTAAAAATAGCAATCATCACTGTGATTTTTAGGTTCTTTCCAAACCATTGCTACAGGAAACCGAAAAGATTTTTTTATCGAAAATAATTGTTTTTTACCTTGACACCATTGCCTTACATCTTCTACACAAATACAACAAATTTTGTGTGGCTTATCTTGATCCTTCAATTTCGTATCAAAATAAATGAAATACACTTCTTTTTACAAAATCCGAAATACCTTTTGACTTGTTTATAACTGTATAGTTACCACAAATATATCAGAAAGAATGCAAAAGCAATTAAAATATCCTTTGGTAGCCATTGTTTTCTAGTACACCAAAAACTAGAAGGAAAAAATTACTATTTATAACCTGTATCTCACAGGTCGGAATATAAAAAAATGTGTACATCACGGAGCAAAGAAAGACACTGTTTGAGTATTAGAGGTAAGTTTAGTAAAAAATGGGTTTGACTAAAGAGTGGATGTACGCGTGGAAGCAGGAGATTTATCTGGATTTATCTGGTTTCCTCTCATTTCAATATTGTGTTTAAAATGCAATTTACCAATTTAGAGGAATATTCTGGATTGCAATAGCTTCTTCGTTCTTGTTTAGTAGTTTAACGCACAAATGTACTTTTTAAAGTCCATAAATATGTTTATCAAATTCATATAAATAATACATGTTCTGGTCCGAAAGATATTGAATTCGTAAAAAGTTGATTGCGATTTGTGATGAAACTGTACACGATAGAATTTTTTCATTATTTTTAACGTAATCAGCATTAAAAACAATTTAAAAACACCACTTACTTTACGGACAATGCTTACACCGCAGTCCTGGTCAGCAGCTTATTAGACCATATGGTATCGTAATTGACTAACAAGAACAACAAAAGAAAAAACAATTTCAATGAATTAGAATCTTAACAATATAATCTTAATAATATAAACACATGTGTACGTGTACATCACAAAGGCACTGATTGAGGAGAAGAGATACATTTTGTGAAAAGGGGTTTAAAGAAGATGTCGAGAAAAGACAAGTGCAAGCAGGAGAGTTAACTGGTTTCCTTTGTCTCCAATATTGTATTTAATAAGCGCAATTTACCAATTCAGGGGAATATTCTGGATTGAAATAGTTTGTCTTTCTTGTTTAGTAGTTTAATACACAAATTTGCTATTTTAAGTCCATAAATATGATTATCAAACTAATATAAATAATATTTTTTTTGTTCCGAAATATACTAAATTCGTAAAAAGCAGATTAGGATTTGTGATCAATCTCATTGTGATAAAATTGCTGTACGGTAATCGTATTTGAACAACAACAACAAAAGAAAAACAATTTCACTGAATTAGAATCTTTAAATAATTTATTGGCAAGTTGAAAATTTATTATCGTCGCAAAGAGTCCCAAAGACAAGGCGATATTATTTCTCTAAACTATTTCTAAACATTCTTTAAACTAATATCATATTATTATCATAAATTACATTAATTTCCGCACATCATTTAGATTGAATCATTTGAGAAACATTTTTTCATATGTAGTTTCGCTTGCTTAAAAGCAGATTAGGATTTGTGATCAATCTCATTGTGATAAAATTGCTGTACGGTAATCGTATTTGAACAACAACAACAAAAGAAAAACAATTTCACTGAATTAGAATCTTTAAATAATTTATTGGCAAGTTGAAAATTTATTATCGTCGCAAAGAGTCCCAAAGACAAGGCGATATTATTTCTCTAAACTATTTCTAAACATTCTTTAAACTAATATCATATTATTATCATAAATTACATTAATTTCCGCACATCATTTAGATTGAATCATTTGAGAAACATTTTTTCATATGTAGTTTCGCTTGCTTATACACTTATGAAGGCCCTGATAGTACACTTCTTAATTTTAAACTATATATATTTTCTGAATGCATGTCAAAATTTAGATTGGCCAGCTCAAAAATCACTTTATCTGTAGTTGTGGAAAACGCGTGGATTCTAATCTGATCACACAAATTAATTGTATGTCATTTGTTTTTTGTTGATTTAGATATTCGTTTCTATGTTTCATGATGTTAAAAGAAAATATTATGAATATTTTACAGGATAAATTATATAGTATAAAATAAGTGTTCTTAGTTAAACAGTTTTCAAAAAATTACAAGGAAACTTTTCATACTTTACATATGAATTTAAAAGGACATTTTTTAGTATAAAAGATTTATACAATACATAAACGTGTCAGAAACTACATATAACATATAAAGGCTGTTTTAAAGCTGTGTTAAAAAATGCATTGTAAATTTTAAAAACTTAGAGATTTAAATTTTTAAATTCCCTTTTGTATAATCGTCACAACTTTTCAAGTTTTATGTATGAAAAAGCGAGAAAATGTAAGCCCTTTCTAGAGATACAATCGTAAAAAGAAGAAAAAACGCAAGGTGAAATATCTCACTTAGTTCCGTTTTAAAGCCTTATTCCATTAAAATTGTCTTCAAGAAATGGTGTCTGGCAAAAATAATATAACAGTAAGTTTCCAGTTAAATTTCACTACCACTTTATTATTTCATATAACGACAAAAGAAGAAATCATTTAAGTCGGAACTAAGTGACATATTTCCCCTTGCGGTTTTTTCTTCTTTTTCTACGATTTTATCTCTAGAAAGGGCTTACATTTTTTTCACTTTTTCATACATAAAACTTGAAAAATGGTGAAGATTATACAAAAGTGAATTTAAAAATTTAAATCTCTAAGTTTTTAAAATCTGCAATGCCTTTTTACAAAGTGTACCTGAATGACATATAATCAGAAATATTTGACAAAGATAGGGAAAAATTAATTACTGTGACTAAATATATTTATGTACACACCATTTTTACATTATATAGTATAAATTAAAATTTATCTGATATGCATGAGAAAAAATTCCCTTGCATATCTGTTTGTAAGGTAATTACATAATTAAAAATATCTCGAATCTTCTTCGTTGACACTATGAAGCTGTTGTATTTGATATTAACAGTTTCTTTCTTTCTTTCTTTTTTGGACACAATGTACTAAAAACATGGGCAGCATATCCCTTTTTCCAAACTAAAATACTTGCTTTATTAAATCAAAAATTCCTTTTATTAGATAAAGTTAAGATTAAGATTAAAAATAAGTAGCATTTTAAAGTTTTAAGTAACGGAGCAAGCAAACTCGTCTTGAAAGTATGATGTCGGCAAAACTGTTAAGATATTAAAAATTTCAATTACTAATTAGCTTTTCTACAGATTAAATGGTTAATCATCTAAAAAAATGCATCATCAATAGATGTCAAGAGTTCACATTTATAAATTTTTTTATCGATTTGAATGTATTTAGATTGTGTTAAAGACAGTTTGAATCCTGATCTGAAAGAGTATTACTCAATTATTTTGTGTTGCCGTAGACATTCATTTCTAAGTTTTATCATGCAAAAATACATATTATTTATATTTTATAGGATAAAGAATCTAGTATAATATTTTTTAAAGTACAAATATATATATATATATATATATATATATTTAACAGAACCATTTCTACTGAATATTCTGTTTATTTATTTATTTATTTTTTTTTTATCAATAAACTTATAATAAATTCTGTAACTTGTTTAAATTACACTTAAGCTTTGAAAAGTTGCGATACATTTCACAAAATATACCTAACGGTCTAACTGGTGTATAAACATGCAATACACATATATTTTTAAAAAATGAGAACGAGAAATCATGTGTCAAGCATAGATTAGGAAACGCATTCCAATACTTTTCCAGAATACTTTCACGAAACTTCACTGTTTAATCAGGTAAAAGATGTCTAAGCAGTCAGATTAGAAAATGAATAACACATTTAAAAACCCAATTTAAAGAATTACTATCAATAGCCGTAAAATTATACGAATTCTTTTGCGCAGACCTGTATATGAGCTATAGATTTGAAAAAAATATACTACATAGTTTGCTAAAATTTAGTTCAGTTAGGAAACGAAAAGCACAGTTGTAAGTTCCCTTCATCAATTTCCGTCAATAAATGGAAATGTACTCGAAATATTTTATGCTGCCTTGTATATGACCTATAGAGTGACTATACACACTGAGTAACAGGCAGAAAATTAGTTTAATTTACAAACGCGTACCACAACTTAAAATGTAATTCCTGCATTTATTGTTAATAGACACTGCTATAACCGAAGTATTATGTGTGTTCCTGTAAATAAACGATGAATGATATGCACACTTTATTTTATAGTTAGACTCTTCTAGTGTGCACCTGAGTAATATCAATTCATATATCAATTTCAATATGTTTTAAATAGTACAACATCATTAACATACACCTCAAACGATATTTCCTCGTAGACCGTAATATAATGTAATTCTTTTGACTGCCCCTGTAAATGTACTATAAATGCTACATACTTCACTTTCAATACCGCACATGCTATAGTGGATCTTATTAGACATATATACATATCGATAATATTTTCGCGGGTTAGAGCATGGAAAGTCATAATGACGGCTGACAGATAGATAAACTTAATTCATAAACAATTTTCAAATATATTGATTTGATTGCCTAAGAGGAAATGCTCAGACAAAGAAACCAAGTCTGTAGAGAATAGTATCCTTCCAGGTCCATTTATTAAAGTCTTAAAAAATACAGAGTTCAGCCGTAGCTGAATCCCCCAGAAAAAGTGACAATGGGCGGCAATTACATGAATACAAGTATGAAATAAAATCGGCCTACAGCGAGCCCTGTCAAGGATTCTCCAGTCGCAAGCAAGTTGGAAAATGTTAATAATACATTTTTTGTTACGAAATTATATGATATCACGGATCGTGTTCACGGAGCCGAGATGTCATAACTTGACCTTCAAAATTTCAATTGCAAAACGCATTAGAACTAATTATTTCATCCCTTCCATCTTATGGTTGTTTTGTTAAGGATAACGTTTTTTGTAATGAAATTACGTGATATCACGAATCGTGTTCACACAGCCGAGATGTCATAACTTTCGCTTACAAAATTTCAACTACAAAACGCATTACACTCAGAAAAAGGAATTGATTAAAACTACAAAACATGTTTTGTTGAGTATATTTTGGTTGTTTTAGCAAAATTCAAGTAAAATTGAACCCTATTACTTCAATTAACAAAACATTTTTTGCTGACGATACAATTTTTTTTTTTTGGAGTTGCATTTTTAAAAAAAAATGTTGATTCAAAAAAATTTCTATTGACCTATATTTAAACAAAATTTTTGTTTAAATATAGGTCAATTGAAATCTTGTTTGAATCAACAATTTTTTTTTTGTTTTGTAATTCCAAAAAAAAAAAATTTTATCGTCAGCAAAAAATGTTTTGTTAATTGAAGTAAAATGGTTCAATTTTATTTGAATTTTGCTAACAAAAAAAAAAATGTACTCAATAAAACATATTTTGTAGTTTTAATCAATTCCTTTTTCTGGGTGTAGAACTAATCATCCCATACCTTCGATGTTATGGTTGTTTAGTTCAATCAGCTAAATAACAAGTTCATCAGAGGATGTCAAAAAATCACAACTATAAAATAGGATAACAATTTGAATCTATACATTGTTAAAAATTTGCAGCAAACTGTTCAGTCAGTCGACAGTTTTTATAGAAAACGATTGCATAAACGCAATTCAACTCTATTCTGGCCATATTATTGCCCATATTATGGTCAAAATAGAACTATATTACGGCTATGATACGGTTTTCTTTAAAAACGGTCGAATCACTGGAAGTTTGCTGCAAATTTTTAACAGGGTACTGTATGCGCTAAATAGAGTTTCGATCTTGATCTGAAAAGGAAATATTTATTTTTTCTTTCGTTTTTGTTTTATTTTGTTGTTTTGGATTTTCATTTCAAAGCTTTATGATAAAAAAATATGACCTTGCGCCATTTAAAATTACATTAAACTTCAAGTGACAACTTATTATTTCATATAATACCAATAAAATCATTAAATCAAAACTGAGCGAGATATATTACCCTTTTTTACAAATAACATGCATATGTCATTTTAGGAGCGTTCGTAATTATATAACGTAGCACCTATAGTCGTCGTTTGGGTCATTTGTCTGTCCGCATATAACAGCACAAAAACTACCCAACCGAATGGTTTGAAATTTAATATATATATAATCGTTGCAGAATTTTGTCGAATTCGGCATTGTTTAAACAAAAGTAAATAACATGCAAAATATAGAACATATTTATATGTATTTTCAGTTAAGAAATATTACATTCAAAACAAAAGTTCAGTTTTTGTAAATAAAGCAGAAGTAAAGTGAATGAAGCATACTATAAACTTCGTGTTATTTTAAATGTCCCGCAGCACAGTTTAAAATATTTTTTACGGTTTAGGAGTAACATAAAGTTCCAAAACTATATTTTTATAGTACTTTTTACAGACCTTTAAAAGTTAAAGTTTAGCTTTCTTTAAGTTCTCATATATCTCATGATTCGGCATTGTCTAAAACAAAATCAACAACATGCAAAATATAGAACATTTAAATGCAAAATATAGAAACATGCAAAATATAGAACATTTAAATGCAAAATATAGAAACATGCAAAATATAGAACATTTAAATGCAAAATATAGAAACATGCAAAATATAGAAACTTTTCATTTCAAATTTTATGAAAACCAAATCAAAACTTAAAAAGATATTCATAGGAGTTTTCTTCTTTCTATTAAATCCTATCATACGTAATTAATTCATCGATATCCCATGATAGGTAACGAGTCTAGGTTCTCATGGTGATTACGACATACTTAAGATGGAGTCATATTATTTCCGTATTACTAAATTTAAAAACCGAATTTGTAAGCAATCATATAATCTACCGACAGTTTTTTTTGGATAGATGTTTCCGAAGAAATAGATATTAAATGGAAAATGAGTCTAGATATGGATTACAAGTTCTAAAATTCTTCAAAGCTAGGTTTAATTACGCCATTGGAATGTTCAGTAAATGGGAGCAAAAGATAAAATGTTCCCAAATTAAAATGTATTTATTTTATCACGGAAATTAATCATATCATAATAACACACAATATAATCCATTTCACTGAAATAATAACGATGATTTTTTAAAAATTATCGTGTATTGGATATTAGCGCATAGTATAATTTTAATGTAACACATTTGTAATTAACTGTTTGAAAAAATGTCTTAAAACTTAATTTCATAAAATAAAATTAATATCTATAATATGAAAATCTGCAAATAAAATAAATTTTGTATTCATCCATTTTGCATAAGAGTGCAACAGCTATTGAACCAAAATTTGAATATTTATTAAACTAGTTATAGTACGAACGCACCTCAATTGTCACGTTTGACGTAAAATTTCCAACTTGTTTTTACTGAAGTGAGGCTTTAAAAATCCTGCAGATCATAGAAAACTGATACTTCTGCATATCAATGGAAGTGTCATTACTAAAAATTTTATTTTCCTAAAATAAACTTTTGAAAATTAATTTAACTACTTTAAACGACCACTTATCATAATTCGATTCTGATAATAATCGTTGTAAGAATTATCTGAAGTATTTCAAATTCATATCTTGTAAAAAAGAAAAATCGTGTATTTCATTATTATTTTTTCCCGAATTTGTTTCTTTTCCCTGCTTTATTTACAGAAACTGAAGATTCGTTTTAATTGAAATATTTCTTAACTGAAAATACATTTAAAAATGTTCTATATTTTGCATGTTATTGATTTTGTTTTAGACATTGCCGAATCCTGAGATATATGAGAACTTTAAGAAAGCTAAACTTTAACTTTTAAAGATCTGTAAAAAGTACTATAAAAATATAGTTTTGGAAATTTATGCTACTCCTAAACCTTAAAAAACATTTTAAAATGCGCTTCGGGACATTTAAAATAGCACCAAGTTTTATACTATGCTTCATTCACTTTTCTTCTGCTTTATTTACAAAAACTGAACTTTCGTTTTGAATGTAATATTTCTTAACTGAAAATACATATAAATATTTTTTATATTTTCCATGTTATTTACTTTTGTTTAAACAATGTCGAATCCTGTGATATATGAGAACTTAAAGAAAGCTAAACTTTAACTTTTAAAGGTCTGTAAAATGTACTGTAAAAATATAGTTTTGGAATTTATACTACTCCTAAACCTTAAAAAAAACATTTTAAAATGCACTTCGGGACATTTAAAATAGCACCAAGTTTTATACTATGCTTCATTCACTTTTCTTCTGCTTTATTTACAAAAACTGAACTTTCGTTTTGAATGTAATATTTCTTAACTGAAAATAATATAAATATGTTTTATATTTTCCATGTTATTTACTTTTGTTTAAACAATGCCGAATCCTGTGATATATGAGAACTTAAAGAAAGCTAAACTTTAACTTTTAAAGGTCTGTAAAATGTACTGTAAAAATATAGTTTTGGAACTTATACTACTCCTAAACCTTAAAAAAAACATTTTAAAATGCACTTCGGGACATTTAAAATAGCACCAAGTTTTATACTATGCTTCATTCACTTTTCTTCTGCTTTATTTACAAAAACTGAACTTTCGTTTTGAATGTAATATTTCTTAACTTAAAATAATATAAATATTTTTTATATTTTCCATGTTATTTACTTTTGTTTAAACAATGTCGAATCCTGTGATATATGAGAACTTAAAGAAAGCTAAACTTTAACTTTTAAAGGTCTGTAAAATGTACTGTAAAAATATAGTTTTGGAACTTATACTACTCCTAAACCTTAAAAAAAACATTTTAAAATGCACTTCGGGACATTTAAAATAGCACCAAGTTTTATACTATGCTTCATTCACTTTTCTTCTGCTTTATTTACAAAAACTGAACTTTCGTTTTGAATGTAATATTTCTTAACTGAAAATAATATAAATATGTTTTATATTTTCCATGTTATTTACTTTTGTTTAAACAATGCCGAATCCTGTGATATATGAGAACTTAAAGAAAGCTAAACTTTAACTTTTAAAGATCTGTAAAAAGTACTATAAAAATATAGTTTTGGAAATTTATGCTACTCCTAAACCTTAAAAAACATTTTAAAATGCGCTTCGGGACATTTAAAATAGCACCAAGTTTTATACTATGCTTCATTCACTTTTCTTCTGCTTTATTTACAAAAACTGAACTTTCGTTTTGAATGTAATATTTCTTAACTGAAAATACATATAAATATTTTTTATATTTTCCATGTTATTTACTTTTGTTTAAACAATGTCGAATCCTGTGATATATGAGAACTTAAAGAAAGCTAAACTTTAACTTTTAAAGGT
Organism: Maratus michaelseni; assembly: GCA_963931845.1. Classification (NCBI taxonomy): domain Eukaryota; kingdom Metazoa; phylum Arthropoda; class Arachnida; order Araneae; family Salticidae; genus Maratus; species Maratus michaelseni. Next base: position 143,379,445 of record OZ007594.1, on the reverse strand, counting down.
CTGTAAAATGTACTGTAAAAATATAGTTTTGGAACTTATACTACTCCTAAACCTTAAAAAAAACATTTTAAAATGCACTTCGGGACATTTAAAATAGCACCAAGTTTTATACTATGCTTCATTCACTTTTCTTCTGCTTTATTTACAAAAACTGAACTTTCGTTTTGAATGTAATATTTCTTAACTGAAAATAATATAAATATGTTTTATATTTTCCATGTTATTTACTTTTGTTTAAACAATGCCGAATCCTGTGATATATGAGAACTTAAAGAAAGCTAAACTTTAATTTTAAAGGTCTGTAAAATGTACTGTAAAAATATAGTTTTGGAACTTATACTACTCCTAAACCTTAAAAAAACATTTTAAAATGCATTTCGGGACATTTAAAATAGCACCAAGTTTTATACTATGCTTCATTCACTTTTTTTCTGCTTTTACCTTGAATTCGAAAGAAAAAATCGTTTAAGTCGGAGATGCAATACCTTCGACTTTTATATTTCCAACTTCCTTCTTATTTTATCTCTAATATTAAAATATATATAAGGTAAAGCTAAGATAGTCTGCGCACAGTTCAAAATGATAACAATAAAAAATCTAAATATTAATTTTTCGCTAAACTATCCATCAATAATTTTTACTTCATTTGTTTTTTATGCATTTACATTTCTATTTTTTTATGTTGTAATTTAATAGAACAGTTGTAATAAAACCAAGAAAGTTATTTTGAGCAATCTGTCCTTACCGGTTTGGTGTGATTCCGCACATGGGTAGGAGAGATTGTTACTAATTATAACTACACAACTAAATTGTTAACAATAATAATTACACTTAAATGACATTGTTGTAAGGTTTTTGTGAACAAATATTATTGTATTAGTAGTGAATATTTCAACGATTAAAGAAGAAGAATAATTATTTAATGTTTAAAGAACCCGAAAAAGAAAATAATTAAAAAAAAACAATTTAAAAATTTTAATTAAAGCGAAAAAAATAAAGAATCAGAAAAAGCAAGTTCAGAAAAGATTATAAAATAACATTAAGTTACTTGAAACACTTTTAACTTAAAATCAATCCATTTTCATTTTTCATTTTTTTATGCAAATATACCAATAAGCTGCGTAATCTGTCCTAGCATGGAAACTAATGGGAACCATGAGCCAACTCTCCTAAGTAGCAGATGCGCAAACTCTCCAATTTCGATAGGAGAAATTGTGCGGCCTTTTATTTAAACACGGCCGCTACTAAAACTAACCGTTGATGTTCACATTGTTAGTCTAGATTAGTAGCTTATGATAAATCGATTAAGTTTAAAATATTTTGTACTACTGACATTGTATAGAAATTCTGTTGAATACCTATGAAAGTTCAAGCACTTACTTTGGGAACACAAAACATAATAGCAATGCTTTATCTTAGACGCTCAAAACAATCAACGTGCACTTTCAAGTAGACACTCCACTACTGCTGTTGTACAACTACCTGGAGTCGCTGCACGCTCACTCTACTCCTTCCCCTCTAACCTCTATGTGCGCAATCTCTCCGACCACGCCATCTCTCCTGTCTTTACCTTATGGTGTCGAATGAAAACATTCCAAATTTTACCATATCGGGTGCTATAGCCAATGTTATATGATACCGCGTAGTGAAATTACTATAGGTAGATACTCGTTCTATAACTCTGGATTTATCCGTTCCAAAATTATTTGAGAGATTTATGGCGTACTTTCGTACACTGTATATTACACAGTAACTAAAACGAGTTTTTACATTATATTCTGTGGTCTTGTACGACTTTTGTCATAATTTTAATTTGTTATGTTTAAGATATATTTGAGCGGCAATAAACAAATAGATACAAAATCTATATATAATAGATATATATATATATATATATAATATCTATATATAAGATCTATATATAATAGATAAAAGCGCGCTGAAACGATATTTTACAGCGCACCAAGCATTTCGATGGATAAACCAATTAACTTTTTTTTTGGGGGGGGGGGGGATTAAAGATTATATATTTGTGTAGTTATGAGCATTTCATATGCAAATAAATATAATAATAATATTTTTTAAATCACGTCGGTGATAGAGAGCAAAGGGCAAAAAGGATAAACGCTTCCTGTACTTTTCCTACATCTCATAATAACGTAATACTGATGAGGCGTACGAAAATTACGTGAAACGTCTATTCATTTGTATTGTAATTGTTTTATGTATGCTTTTCACATTAAATGTCGGTATTTTCATATTTTAATTAATATTTAATTTTATCCGGACGTAATTATGTATTTGATTTTGGATTTTAAATATGGACCACCAACCAGTTTCCAAACTTCTGACAGCCACGTTGAAACTTTCAAATAAAATTATTCGTGATTCAATTCAGTTGAACGTTCGAAATCTGTGTAAAAATTCTCATATCGACCCTCCGTCTTTTAAAGTTAAACACTTGTCTCGTTCTGGTTGTCGCGTTGTCAAGAAGCTTCGAGTTTCTTCAAGCAGCTATATTCCTCAGCAATATTCAATAGTATTCTCAAGGCTTTTGCATAACTGCATGAATAGCCTTTTCTGCAATGTTGAATCTACAGACTCTCTTCAGGTTTTGTTATTCTTGGGTTACTTGAGAGTGTAGAGTAGAAAGTACTAACAGGGCTACACTAGATACCGGCCTGGCATGTAGTAGATGGTGAACACGAGCATAAACGCTATAATAGATTACAGACACTCCCCTTATACAACTTATCTAAGTTTCTTTCAGTTACTATCAAACCAATGACTGTTTTTTTCTCCTGATAATATAATTTTTTCTTATAAATTTCTGGATGATCTGGAGAATTTTGTAATTCCCAGTAATGATGGCCCCTTTAGATGTAGCATCCTTGTTTACATCCATTCCCATTCATCTCATCTGCTTTGCTATTCGTAGCGTGTGGCCTGATTTCGCTATTGCTATTGATCTGGATTTCGAGGTTGCAGCTAAACTCAATGAATTTTGTTTGGTTTCGAACTGTTTTTTTTTTTTTTTTTAGGATACATCTTTTAAACAGTTATAACGAACGGCAATGGGTTCCCCCTTTTCTGTAAGAGCGGCAGAAATTGTTATAGGATATTTGAAAAATAATATTATTATGAGTCTGGGTGGATAAAATTTTGGAGGATTTATGTGGATGACATTTTTCTGGTTCTTAAAGATCATCTTGTAGACATTTTATACAAAGCCCACTCAATGTCTAAATCATTCCGATTTACTATTGAAATTGAAAATAATCATACACTATCCTTTCTAGATATACTACTCCAAAAAATTTTGTCAATAATGTTCATACTTTGAAAACTTCTGTATTCAGAAAAAATATTTCACCCGTACAATATCTAAATTTCAACTCTAATAGCTCTCTGTCGCATAAAGTTGCTGTGGGATTTTGCAATAACGAGGTGAGTTACGATAAGGAAATAAATAAATTAATTATTCATTTACGTCTTAACGATTACTAGCGATGATGGTTTCAGAGGGTTTTATTGGAACTATCGAAGAAATCAGATAAATAGCACACCTTATCAACGTGCCAATCCAACAGGAACTATATATTTGCCGTACTACGCTAATATTTCTGAAAATATATCTGCTATGTTCAAGAATGTGGACATTAGAACTGCGTATGTACCTTTAAATCCCATTGCTAATTTTCTGGGTAATTACAAGAATATATATTCGAAATTTGATCTTAGAGGTGTCGTATACCGAATTCCTTGTAATCGTTGTGAGTCAAGCTACAGAGGTAAGACTGGACGTTCTCTATATGTGAGATTGAAAGAGCATAGAAATTCGTTTCAGAAAGGCATTCTAACCCACACGCATTTGAATTTGACAATGTTCCTTATTTTAAGAACGAGCAAATTTCTAGATCTAACTGTTGCGTATACAGAGGTCGTGTCTTTCTGGAGGATTGGATGACGGTTGTATGTGACTCTCCGATTAATGAGGCTGCCGGTTCCCGGCAGAATGCGATGTTTTAATTATACTGTGATAAAACCTTTTTCTTGTTTTTGGTTCAAATGGTTTTGTAATTGTGAACGTAAGACTGATGAGGTGTATAAAAAGTACATGAAACATCTGTGTATTTGCATTTTAATAGTTTTTATGTATGTTTGTAACATTAAATGTCTCTAATTGTATTTTTTAATTAAGATTTAATTTTATCCGGACGTAATTATGTATGTGTTGTTGAATCTGATATATTATTTACTTTTCGATATGCATTTTAATTTCGGAAAAGTATGGATTAATTATAATTTAAAATCCAGAAAAAAATTAATGTCATGTGAATATGTTTTAAATCCTTAGTTTATTTTAAATATGAGATCTATCTATCTATTTTTCTTTGTTATACGTATGTGTGTGGGTGTAATCAAAATCCATCCGGTTTTCAATTGTAAAGTAATATTATCATGAGTAAATACTGCAGAAGTTTTTAGTGAATTTCCACCAGAAGATGTTATCAGAACATATTTTTTGATTGCAGTCGTATACAGATTTTACTCGGAGAATCTAACAAAATTTTAAAAACGTGGATTACTGATTGAAATAAATTCGTAAATGAATTGAATTCTGACAAATGATGTGTATTATTAATTACTACACAGCGTACATCCAACATAATGAAAAACTGTCCAGAACGGTTATCCAACCCTGAACCCTTGGTATCGCGGAACAATGCTCTGCCATTTGAGCTATCCGGAAGACACCTCTGCTGAAACATTTAATTAGATATAAATTCTATTAACGAGTCTCCTTCCAAAGAAACATCCAGGTTTTATAGAGCGAACAGCTTTATTATTTTATTCATATCTTAATAAAAAATAATTGACATACTCTAGTTCCAACAAAAATATTTAAATCGGTCAATCTATAGAACACAGCAGCAAGTCATACTAAAAACAAAATGTTTTGGCTGTCATACCATCAATTAGATAGAGAGGAAAACGTCCAGTTTAAAGAAGGAAATGGAAGAATCAATTAGTTGTTATGGTTGCCAGCAGTAATGCGCAAATCTTGCCGCTGAAAAATTAAAAAATTCCTCAATTAATAGAAAGAGTGCAGAAGCTTATAGTATCCAATCAAAATTTATAATTTATAATAATGTAAAAACAAAGACTGAGAACATGCACAGAAAATGACGAAGTTCAAACATATAAATAAACAAATTTCCATTGAATTGAAATGAAACCAATTATATATTTTTATGTCATACGTAATTTGTTTTGTTTTTCAACTTATGCATGGTATACGTTGAAAAATAGAAAACATGCCACGTATATCCAAGTTTGATTTTATTCCTCGTCCTTGCGCGAAAGCTATATTTAGATTCGACTTTATTTCCCACTTGATAATTTTCTACCAGAAACGTGATTAGGAAGTAATGCAGTAACAACATAAAACGTTTTGACATGATATTCTGCCGTGACATACAGAGACAAGTCTAAAAACAAATACGAAACTTATCCGCAGCCAATCAGCTAACCTGAAAGTACTAGATAATCACGTATGAATCTGCGCAAAAACCTTTTAGAATACACTCCCAACCACCACCACCACAAAAAAAAAAAAAAAAAAAAAAAAAAAAAAAAAAAAAAAAAGCCTGAAAGAAAAAAAAATTATAATGGAATGATTTTTATACGGGAAAGCTAAGACATTTATCGTAGAATAATGTAATTTTGATATAGGAATTTGTAGAAAACAGAATTTTACGGTGAAAATTTGTAGATAACCTGCGAAAAAATATAGAAATGAAAAAAATATATATATACAGGAGGTGGCCATGAAAACACTGTCCAACCACATTAAATTCCCCCGACGTCATCTATTGTCAATAACGTGATGTCTAGTTATTGCAAAGTGCACGAAACGTGATGAAAGAATTTACAGCGGACCTTGTGGTTAATTGAAAAGTCAGCCTTCCTAACTCAAAAACGACTCGCTATACCAGAAACCCGTTAAAATCAAAGATGCAGAGGGTCGTCCATTTAGTATGAAATAATGTCTTACATGCAAAAAAAAACTTTGAGATGCCCTTAAATGTATTTTATTTTTGTCTGCTATCATTAACTTTAAATGCTCTTAAAGTTTTCCACATAATTAAATATTAATCATAAAATATCATCACATCAATTAAATTTTTCATATATTTAAATTTAATTTCCCTAATTTAATTTTTCCGTATTTAAAGAAGCAGTTTCAACTTTTGGATGAAGATATTTTAAAATTAAATCTTTATAAAAGGTTTCTTTTATTTGTAAAAAAGAATTGCAGAATTATGATTTTAAAGACGAAAATATTTTCTAATATTTAACTAACAAATTGTATGCTTTCAATTACAATACATGTAGAAACCAAAGTGTTTGCTTAAAAGCAACCGTTTAAATGAAAATGAATTATTGGATATTTACTCAAGTAAATGTGTAATGCGTTTATCCAAATAAGAAACCGAAATTAGAAATTAATACGAGACTCTAGTATATTTCATTTTTAATTATAAATTGGATATAGAAATTAAATATTGGTAATAATTATCTTAACGGAAGAGAATATTTACACATCATTCAAGTAAATACCATATTAACATTTTTTTTTCGACATTTAATTGCGTAATCGAAATACGAATTAAACATAACGTATGTAATTTAAAATTTTTCCATTGCAGAAAAAAATATTGTCATTATATAAATATTTCCAATCAATATTTGAATACCATTTTCGGAGTATAGAACAAATTGGAATATTTTCTTTTTCCATTAGAAAATGCAAATCCCACCAGTAGCCTAGATGTTCTGTTCTCAAAACACTCGTAGACAGATGTTAAAACACGATCGCTCCTGTCGGCCTAATCGTTCGGAGTTTTTGTGGTTTTCCTCGTTCTTTGCGTGAGTACAGATTAGGTTCCCTTAGAAAGACCCCCCACGAAGGGCACTTCCCCTCCTCGAACCTATATCCATAATGCGGATAATCGGCCGTCATAATTACACGAACACCGTTAGAAAATACAAATGAGTCTTAACAGAAGAAAACATTCTATAACTACGAACGAAAATATACAATAACGTCTTCCCAGTTACCCATGATTAAGAAAAACGTTCTTTTTCATTTGAAACTTCCGAAACAAATGTATTTTGGATATTTAAAGAATCATTTTTCAAAAACAAAGTCATTTTTGACGCCACAGATTTTTGGAAACATTTCGAGTAGTTTTTATAGTGTAATAATCAGGTTTCCAAAAGTCAGTGGCAGCAAAATAAACATTGTTTTTACAAATACTTCTTTAAATCTCGAAAATACCTTCGTTTCTGAGGTTTCTAAAAATAAAGAATGCTTTTTTGAATCGTTGATAATTCGAAAAATTTTATTGTATACTGTCGTTCGTGCTTTTATTATATTTTCTTTAATAATTAAAAAATCGCGAAAATTAAAGCAGTTTGCACTTGAGTTCCTTGTTTCTTTACGATTTTATGTACTACTAGCTGCATGAAAAACCGCTGTGTTCCATTTAACTTGCACAAGGTCTCTCGAACGTTTGGGGGAAAATGAAATTTACTTTTATTTTAGATTTCAAGTTTCTAAACCTAACAATTCCAAATAAATCGTCATGCAGACCGTTCACAAAACTTTCACGCTCATTTCGACTTTTTCAATTTGGATTTTATATGAAAGATTCTTAGAGAGTATTTACATCTCAAAAGTAAACTTCTTTCAAAATTTCAAAATTTTAGCCCCAGCAGAAACGGCAATTTTAGAAAGTTTTATGTTCCTTCACCTTTTTACATTTTCTCACGTTTTTTTTAATTGTGTTTTTTGCGAGTATTTACGTCTTAAAAGTAACAGTATTTGAATTTTGAAATTTATTGTCTTAACAGGTTTGAAATCAATTGTAATCTAGAACATTTTTTTAGAATATTTTCCGCTCATTTTGTGCTTTTAAATTTCGAGTGTTTTAGAAACCGTTTTTCGGCGTTCATTTTCATCTTAAAAGTAACTACAATTACCAAATTCCAAATTCTAACCCTCAAAATGGTCACAGAAATGGCAATTTCAGAATGTTTTTTCTTCCTCTACACTTTTACATTTGGGATTTTTTTAAATACTTTTGCTTGAGTATTTACGTCATTAAAGTAACAATCATAAAACGTTTGAAGTTTTCAGCCTTAACAGATTCCAAATTAATGGTAAATTAGAGCGTTTGACGAATGTTTTCCGCTCGTTTCCCCCTTTTAAACTTCAAAATATTTAAATAAAAACCGTTCACAAAAAGTATTTACATCATAAGAATTACCATCACACAAAATTTCAAGTTTCTAGCCCGAACAATGTCACAGAAATTGCAATTGCATAACATTGTTTGCTCCGGAACCCTCTTGGTTGTTTTTGTACCGACACAAACAAAAAAGGCTTGTATTTGAGAAGAGGCGCTCACCAGCATTTTACCAATATTACACCCTGATAAAGGAATTGATTAAAACTACAAAACATGTTTTGTTGAGTACATTTTGGTTGTTTCAAGCAAAATTTTTAGTTGAAGTAAAAAGTTGGTTTTATTGCATGGACAAAAAGTATTGTTAACACTCTCACAAAATTTTAACAAAATTTCATCAGTTTTACTTCAATTAACAAAATCTCTTTTTTTTATTTTTACCATAAATTTAAATTTGTAGTGCCAGCAAAATTTAAATTGTTGTGTAGTAGCCATAACTCTCTCACGTAACTTGGTTTATTTGACTTATATAGCTATATAATTAAAGGATTAACATAATTTTTGGATGATTAAAACTTTTTTAAGTGGGATGGACCAAGGTAATTTTAAAAATCCCTTTCTCAAATTTAATACTTTCTTCTATCTTTACAAGAAGAAAGTATTGGATTCATGAAAATTTTCGACTTCCGGTTTTCGACGGATTTTAGAAGGCCCTGAACACGATTTGCAGTTTTTAGAAAATGACTGTCTATGACTTTGTCTGTCTGTATGTGACAAAAATTTTGTGGGCGCTCTATTTCAAAAACTAATGCACGGAATTTAATAAACTTTATATTCAGTTACTTCCTGATATAAATTGGTGTTGATTAGTTTTTGGCGTAAATCACGCAACATGTGGCGCTGCTATATTGCAATTTTTGCGATTTCTGCAATAGCACTCTCTCAAGAACTAATGTACTGATTCACATCAAACTACAGAATGAGTTAGACCTTGACATAAATAGAAGCTAATTACGTTTTGGTGTAAATAGCTTAACAGGTGGCGTTGATATGTTACTTTTTTCATGATTTTCACTACAACTAAATCTCAAGAACTAATGCATGGATCAATTTTTAATTCACTTTCAGCAGTGATTTACGCCTGTAACTCTTAAAAAATAATTAGTGAATTTTTATCCTGTTTTTTTTCAAGCGTAAACCGATAGAGTGAAAAATGTCCCAAACCGGGAATCGTACCCGGGTCCTCAGAATAGCGTTCTGAGTCCCCAGCATACGGCAACACAGTTAATTTTTAATTCATTTTTTGCAGTGAATTACGCCTGTAATTCTTAAATAATAACCAATGAATTTTTATCCTGATTTTTACAAGCGTAATTCACTGTTGAAAATGAATTAAAAATTAACTATATGTTGCCGTATGCTGAGCTTTGTATTTTTGTATTATGTTTGCCACAGAAATTTGCATGCTCATAGCTCATGTTGACATTTACATCTTGTGCTGCGTTTGCAGCCGGTCCGACATATATAAGAGTGAGAAATTTCGAGTTGGATGCCGTTCCTTGTAACTTAGTAGTAGAGCCTCAAATCGTTGTTCTGAGGACCCGGGTTCGATTCCCAGCTTGGGACATTGTTCATTCTGTCGATTTATACTTAAAAAAAGTAGGGTAAAAATTCACTTGTAAAAAGCAGGATAAAAATATACTTGTTATTATTCAAGGATTGCAGGCGTAATTCACTGCTGAAAATGAATTAAAAATTACCTTAAAAAATAGTTGAGTTTAGATTGGTTCTAATACAAAAAATAATTTTGAAGTAAATATTATAATTGTTTCTTTAACAAAAACCTTTTGTTGTTAAAACAAAGAAAATTCTTAAAATTACATAAAGCAATTGTTTTTGAAACAAAAGTTTCCATTGGCAAAACTAAAAAATCTTTTAAAGTAACAGATAATTATATTTATTTTGAGAAAATTTTCAACAAAATAATTTTGTTAATTCAAGTAAAATCGGACCATTTTACTTGAATTAACAAAACCTTTCTTTTGCCGACGATACAAAAATTTTTTGTTGGAATTGCAAAAAAAATGTTTTTGTTGATTCAAACAAAATTTCCATTGACCCATATTTAAAAGGTAAATTTTGTTCGGACAACCAATTTTTTTTTTTTGATTCAACAAAACTTTTCTCTGGGTGTACTTTTAAAATCTGATCAGTAGTTCCATAGATTGCCATTTACAAACAAACACATCAATACACAAACAAACATTACTTTTTTTATAGCATTTGTATAGTGTATAGCAATTAAATTTTCTTAAAAAACGGAATATGCAAATATATTTTGGTGCAACTTCAAAATCTTCATAAAAACTCTTATATTTTTCTTTCATTTTAGTTGTTACGCTATACTAATTCTTAGTTAGAAATTTCTATCGTTCGATCTTGAAAAACCTTTTTTGTGTTTAAACGTATTAGGGGACTTTCATGTTGCAGTACCAAAATGTAGTACCAAAATTAGAAAAATGTACTATATTTTATTTATAAAAAAATATAATGAAATCCCTTAGTTTTGAAAATTGTTGACCAAAATAATTCAGTATGGAATTTTTGTAGTAAAAATGTTTAAATGTCTAATGCAGCGGATACTTTCATTTATTAAAATACGTCTATTGGAAGATTTATTTGATTAACAATCACGTAAACGTCAGCTGTATTTGACAGAACATGAATCAATCGTCTTTGTTTTGTAACTTTAGCTCATTCAAAATAAATACAACAAATTTATATTTCAAGAAAAATAGTTTACCTAGCCAGATATAATGAGTAGGATATTACATAGGTCTTTTAATAATCAGATAACTCATAGATATTATATAGTTCTTTTAATAATCAGATAACTGATAGATATTATATAGTTCTTTTAATAATCAGATAACTGGCAGTACTGTGAAATTATCTTTGAAAATAAGTAGGAGATTTGGTCATAAACTAAACAAACGACTGTTGCTGAACAAAGGTGTACTAAAATAATACCAACAAAGTGTCTTTTTTTTTCGATTAATTTATTTTAAATCTTTTAAAAAGTCATCTCACTTGCTAGAAATGTTATAAGAATGTATTTTCGTGTAAATCTTGAATCTTTTTATATATTAATATAAAAAATTAATATAATAAAACACACAGTAAAAATTGTTGCCTGTGGTGTAATACAAAATGTCTTTGACTTTAACTTATCCGTGAAACGTTATTTTTCTAGCAATATATCTAACAACCCTTAATTTTAGGCAGGAGTTGAGGAGATTTTTCCAAATTCAAGAACAAATTATGACAAATTTGAAACAAAAATAAAATATTTGCTGAAGATTTAACTTAAAAAAAACTGTATTATTTTTTTATGAATCCTTGTGATTATGTATTAATATTGTGTTTCAACATAAAGAACAATGTGCTGTAAAATAATACACCAATAAAGTAACAATAAAACATATGAATAAATACCAGAGAATTGTGTAAATTTTTATTTATTTTCTTAAATAGAGAAACAATTAGTTGGCGAGTTATTTTTATGTAATTTGTATTTCGGTAGGAGTTAAGTTTGTCAAATCTACTAATTTAGTTATATATTAATTTTAATGAATATAATTCAAGAATTAACCAAGAACTCAATAAGACATCTAGAATCCTATAATGCCTTAAGTCACCGATTACGACTGCACGGTATTCATAAACATTTATTGGTGAAACACCTGGGGAGCTACACTGTAAATAAGCAATCAAATTCTCTGACTGTAAGATTGCTGTTTCGCGATACTTGGAATAAAATTATCAAAATAACTTGAAATGTTGTAGCTATATTTCTAAAGAACACGTAAATTAGATGCATAGTTCTGAATATAAAACAGTTACGTCATTCAAAAAAAATTATAATATTGGACTGTCCGGATAATTCGTACCGTTTGGGAAAATTAATTGTTACCGGAAAATTCTGCTCGCTAATTGTCAGACATTAGCTATCGGAATTATTATCTAATAATAATAGAACTTTCCGGTACGAATTAAATTTCCCAGACAGCACGAATTTTCAAGACAGCCCAATTTTCAAGTCATAAATGCTTATTGCTCAACTTTTACTGTATTCATAAGATATTAAGACAATCGTTATTCACAAACTGAATGGCTGATATTTTAGTTATGTATGTATTTTAATAAAACACAGTAATTCAGTTAGAATTTTGGAACAACCCATCAAGTCTAAGTGTATGAGATCGACATCTGGTTTTTAAAGTTTTTAACTGCGATTATAAGCACCTCAGAAGTACTTGGTTGATATTTTAGTACAATTTATAAATTTTAATTAAACACATTTTAGTAATTTTTCAGTTTGAATTTTGAAAAAGCCCATGTAAATGTATGAGCACGACATCTGATTTTTAACGTTTTTAACCCTGATGATGAACTTATCAGATGCTTGAAAGTTGAAAGTTCTTGATTGATAGTTTAGCTGTACATTCTATGTATTTTAATAAAACACCTTTAAGTAATTTTAAATGGAATTTTTGTTTTTACGAAATAATTTATAACTTGTCCTAATAAGGTGAATTAGGGATTCAAGAAATTTGATATATTTTATGTAATTTTCACTTAACATTTATATACTATTTGTCAAAATTGAATATTGCTCTATAAAACTCACTTTCGTTTCTTTTGCCACAGATAAATTTAAATGTTAGCTCTAAAACGTATAAAAAATAGAATTGTATTATCTTCACTTTTAATCAGACTAAAATATTATCTGAAACAAACTGAAAACGTATGCTACATTAATAGATAAAGGAAGTTATAGTTTGAGAAAAAATATATTTCTAGAACTTTATTCTACTTCATAACTCTCAAAACCCATATGAACTCTAGGACATTTAAAATAACTGTAAATTTCCAGTTTCTTTTTACCATATTTTTTTCCTTTATGTAAAAAGAAAAGAAAATCATTTAAGAAAAAGCTAAACGAAATGCATTATCTTCCCTTTTTATCATTTTTTTTATGATTATATCTCTAAACATTCACGGCACTTCTGATAATTCTTTATTTTTAAAACTTGAAATATGGCAGCAATCATAGAAAATATTAGCTTTAAAATATAAATGAAAAAAATATATATATATCAGAAATGTTCTTTTCTTTTGTAAACTTGCGTAAACTAATTTACTTTCTCTTTAAATGTCAGTTATAATATAAACTTTACAAATTTGTTACTCATATAATGAATAAAAACTTTTGGAAGAACTGTAAAGAAATTTTTATTTTGACAAACGCAGCTGATTAAAAAGATTAATTTTGATGTTTTGTTTGTCTAATTATTCATACATTATCGTGAAGTTCATGTTTCATTCCAAGAATTTGAATGCAGATTTACTTTTCTGTCCGTAAATCTTCGTAGAATTAACATATATACATGTTAATAACAGTTAGAACACAATCCTGTAACTTAATATGCAGTTACCTTATAGCTTCATTTTCAAAGTTGTGGAGACAGTTGTTGGTAATCGAACGTTGCATTGAAACTATTGCTGAAAACGCCAAGTGGCCTCATTAGCAATACTGGTTGTATAATTCTCAGCTACTTTAGAGAGCTTCCATTTTTACCTTTTTACTTTATTCTGTATACATAAAAAGAAAGTATTAGAAACACGAAAATTCTAGATGGAAAATGTCTATCTTTCTGTTTCTCTGTTACTCTCTGTGTGACGTGATTAATTTAGCCATCTCTATCTAGAGATCAATTGTACGGAATCTCATAAAGCTTTACTTTTAACCTTGACATTAACTGGTGATAATTAGTTTTGGGTATATATCAAAGAAAAGATGGCACTGCAGCAACATCTGTTTATGTTAGACTTAAGTTTAAATTTGTGCTGATTAAATTTGGTGCATAGTTAATTGCCCAACAGATAAAGCTATTATGCTGTCTTTTTCTCCATTTACGTGACAATTATATATCTTCATCTATTCAATGAAATTTCATCAGACGTCATATTCAGTTAGGCTTTGCCACATATTGATGGTGATATGGTTTTGGTATATATATCCAAACAGGTGGCGCTACAATCCTCCGTTATTCACGATTTTCATGATTACTATATCTTGAATTATATGAGATTGATATTAACTAGTTGGATGTGCCAATCCCAAAACTTTCTTCAATCTCATACATGTTAATACTTCAAAATTCGCTATCACATCGCCAATAAAATTAATACTTTTCGTCATTCTGTTGTACGTCAGTTGTTTGAGAACAGTCGGGTTACATGTATGCGAAACACCTTTCGTTGCACGAGCAGCCAATGTACAACTCGACAAAGAAAATTCCATCTGGCCAGAACGGGTGGAAAAAAATAGTCTCCCTATTCCTTAGTTTTAACATTTCAGCTAACTGGAGAACAGGAAGATCGTAAAACTCGAAACACGATCATGAAACACGTGGAACTCGATTACAAAAAATCCCTTTCCAGTTCTCGTCAATATTGAATTTGAATCAGAATTTAGCGAAATTAGCTGGCTATAGCGAATTTAAATTCATTCATGGCAACCTATTTTTGTCGCCAAACATAATAAAATTTTGTGACATTTGGCGAAACACCGTCATGTATGGCGAAAATTTGATGCTGGCGAATATGAATATATAGTGTTAAACATATAAGAGTTGGAACGATGGTTACAACAATGAAATAAAATTTGCAAGAGAAATCATGTTCACTAAAACTCATTAATTAAACCATTTTATGGAGAAATCATGCTGTCAGGTATCCCTGGAACAAGGCCGAACGTTTAATGGAAAATTCTTTTAGGATTTTCTAAGGTTTTTGTACATCTTTTCGAATTTGAAAACTTTAAATGGCTATCACAGAGCTCTCTTCCGGCAGAATATACACAAATGCAACTGGCACATCCAAGTCATAGTCAAAAACTTATACAAAAAATTTGGATCAATTATCTGCATAACTTTATACACTTTTCGATGACACAATATTGAAAATGTAACATAAAGTGCTATCAAAGCACTCCCTTTCGTCGGCATATCCCAAAATTCAAGTGGGATCTGCTGGCAAACCGATACCTATAAATAAAATTTGGCTCAATTTTAGGCATAACTTCATACACTTTTCGATGATACAAATAAGACATACACACGGACACACGTGCAGACATACATTTTGTAAAAACATGTTTTTCGGAATCTCTGACCCCTAAAACCTATAAATCCGTCAAAAACCGGATGTCGAAAACTTTTTCGATTACACTACTTTCTTCTATTATAGATATAAGAAATTAAAAATGCATATTTGTTTTCGTTTTGTTTATTTCAATGCCATTCCTGGGACGCTGTTGAACTTATCTGATCACTGTAACGTCAAGTTAACTTCAAAGAAATGCACTATAATTCGTAATCGTTGGCGTGTAACATAACTAGTTAAATTACTGTAATATTGTAATACCGAAATATATTTTCTATTTACTACGGCATACTAGTTCACTACTTTAACACTAATTCTTCAATATTTCTTCTTTGTGTTTTAATTCTGAAAACAGGGGGGGGGGTATATGGTGATCATGGAAATATAACTTTGAAATTTAACTATAAGTTACATAATCTAAATGCTCTTCTAAACTGTGAAAAACTAATGCAACATTTTTAAATGTCAATTCCAGGTATATTTTATAAATTCCTAGTCTCATAATGTTGATAAAAACTTAATCGAAAGAATTGGTCAAACATCAAAGATATTTTTGTTGACCATACAGACCAATACAGACATTCAACATGCTACTTTTGAAATTTTCATTGTTTATTCAATAGTTTTCGTCACGCTTATGTTTAGTACTACAAATATACTTGGAATTGGAATCCCAGTTTCCATTTTTGCCTTTAAAAGTTAGTAGAAATCATTAATATGCCTTTTTTATTAACTTTTTGACAATAATCTTGAGCTACAATAAGAATGATTATGCAAAACGTGTATTTTATATACAGGGTGGTTATAATATAAGTATCCCTGTTCGGATCTGTCTGTAGCTTGAAGGAATAACCGGAATGAAATCAAAATCGATACACTTACTATTCGAGAAGGGGGAAGAAGAATGTAATAATAAAAAAAATAATTGCAATGATCGCCGACAGATGGCGCTTTTTGTATGACATGTAATGCATAATATTGTATACCGTGGAGGTGTCACAAACGTCAAATACTTTACCGCATATCACAGCATGTGCGAAACATCACTCCTGATGCGTTACATTCTGCAGTTTAGCATGACGTGTACCACCTGGATTGTGTCCTCCAGCAAAATGGCCATGTGGAACCTGAACATGATCAGCATCGCCATGCGAAAGCGTAGTCAGATTCACTGTGACATTTTCCGACAAATTAGGTATGCCATCCGGTTTTACGCCTTAATTTTTTGTTCTTGTATTACACAGTACATTTCACACTCAATAGCGCCATCTGTCGGTGATTATTCCAATTAATATTTTTTATTGTTCCATTATTCTTCCCCCTTCTTGAATAGTAAATGTACCGATTTTAGTTTCATTCGGGTTATTCCTTCAAGCTACAGACAGTCCCAAATAGAGATACTTATTTTATAACCACCATTTATTATTATTATTTTAAAGTCTTGCATTCCTTGTCCCAAAAACCGAAATAGGAATATTGTGATTTAGTTCTAACAAACATACCTATGTAAAATTAAAATTTTAAACCTATCGATATATTTTCATGTTTTAAGATCATAATTGTTTTGCATAAAGTTAAACAACAATTAAATTCATTTAAAGATTTATAATAACGATTTATAAAATACTCAATACATATTTATCGACAACATTCATAAACTGTTTGTTAAAATAAATACTCTTCTAGAAAAGAAAATTTTCGTTCATTTCACTAATTCGAAGCTAAATATAAGAGTTAATTTTCAAATATCTAATAAAAGTAGAGTTATATTATCTTCACTTTTCATCTTCTTTTGTTAGAAACAAAGTGAAAATCTATGTTATATGAAGAGATAAAAGAAAGAAGGTGCCCGAAAAAGATATTCCTATAACTTTATACTTCTTCAAAACTCTCAAACTTTGTATGATCTCTGAAACATTTGAAATAACAGCTATGTGAAAAACATTAACTTCTATCTTATGTTTTACATTTTTTGATGATGAAAGCTGTAAATCTCCCATAGGATTTTGTTTTTTTTTTCACTTATAAAATTCTAAGAATTGTGGCGACGATAGTAAAATGATAGCTTTAAAATGTAAATGGATGTTATGCATTGGAAATTTCTGTGTTCTTTTTGTAAACATTAGAAAAATAATTCAACTTAAAAAAAATGTCAATGCTAGATAAGCTAATCAAATGAAAATGCTGATCGTCATACGTTATAAAAAACATAGCTGCCAATTTTCATGCTTTTTTACAGCCACTATTTATGACAAAAAAAATCACCTTTTTTAATCGTGAATTTTCGTCGGTTAACGAAGAATAAGAATTCTTTTAAAAATAGTAATAAAAACAAAACATAAAATGTGACAGCTATGAAAAAACCCATCATAAGAAGAAACTCCAATTTTTTATATATCTAATAAATTCAGGCGTTCATAAAACTAGTTTTGGTCTTTTATTTATTATATAGTTTTAGTCATGATTATGTCAAAATCATATTCATAAAGATAGAGGTTTGCCTGTCCACAAAACATAATTATTCACTAAAAAATATAAACAAGTCACTATGAATTTTATCTAACAGTTAATAAAGTGTATATTAATAATTCATATTTTTTATTAACAATCAGAAAACAATTTTAACTTCACCAAGAATCTTCATAAAAAGGCTTTTTTCCCGTTCTTAATATGACAACCATTCAAATATGACAACTATTAGTTATATTTTCAAACTTCAAAATTATAAAATTTGGGATTTCAAACATGTCTTTGTATAGTTCATCTCTAATTAAGGCGTTGACATGGGAAGGGGGGTAAGTACCAAAAAATCCATTTGATAAAATAGTAAATGCCAAGGCCAATAGCATAGGAAAGAGAGTAAGTCCATATCCCGTCCGTAGAAAATAAGTCCATAGTTAAAGAATCTTCATAGCAAGGCTTTTTTTCTCTTTCTTAATATCCTTTATTTTAACTTATGGATCTTTCTTATAAAATAATAGCATTTGTTGGCTAAAATGTGCAAATATGACAACCATTAGTTACATTTTCAAACTTCAAACATATAAAGTTTGGGATTGCAAACATATCTTTGTATAGTTCATATCTAATTGCGGCGTCGACATGGAAAGGGGATAGGTGGCAAAAAATCCATTTTTACGTTTTTTCGTTGATAAAATAGTAAATACCAAGGCCAATAGCATGGGAAAGAGAGTATGTCATATCCGGTCCATAGTTAAATAATTTGTTTGCTGAAAAATAATCTATTGAAACTGTTTTTCGCCTCTTGATAAAATGGTAAATACCAAGGCCAGTAGCATAAAAAAGAAGGTAAGTCTATATCCCGTCCATAGAGAGTAAGTCCATAGTTAAATAAAGAATTTATTTGCTCGAATAAAAACTATTTAAACAGTTTTTTGGCCTCTCCTGTTAAATTTCATTTTTGTCCCATGTCAACTCCTCAATTGTCAAGATTGTTTCCAATCAACTTAAAAATAAATAAATTTATTAAAAAAATAAAGGTGAGAAAAATATTTTCATGAGTGCAGAAAGAAAACTCAATTCTAAAACACATTTTGTATACCATTGTTAAAAATCTGATACAACTCTAAAAGGGGATGTTTCATTCATTTCACTATTTAGGAGTTTAAAGTTACATTTTCAGACATATAATAAAAATAGACTTATATTACCTTCACTTTTCATCTCATTGATTTTTTTCTTATCTGAAACAAAGTGGAAACGTATGTTAGAGGAACAGATAAGCGAAACTAATGTTCATCGAAAATGATATATCTAAAACTTTATTCCACTTCAAAATTCTAAAAAAATTATATGATCTCTGGGACATTTAAAGTAACAGATCACTTTCAGTTTCGTCCAACTAATTTATTATTTTAGATAAAAGCAGAGAAAAAATCATTTAAGGTAAGTAATCTATACGAAATAAGTTACCTTCAAATTTTATCTTTTATCTTTTTTTTGGAATTTTATCACTAACTCTACAATAAGTCTTTGTTATTTATTCATTCGTCATACTTGAAAAATAGCGTAGATCATACAATTATGGTGGCTTTAAAATTGAATGGTAGTGATATGATTGTTTTTCATTTCGCAAAGAAAGTTTAGACAAACTTTTTTTTTTCTACTGACATTTAGAGGTAAACTTATAAATACGTTACGCGAATAAACAGCAAAACACATTCCATTACAGAAAATTTGAAGATAGCTTAACGTTGACAAATGACGTTTTTAAAAAGTTGATTTGATTTTGTAATGTTATTCAATTTTCATTTCTAAATTAACCTTAGAAAATGAGTTAAATTTAACTTTTTATACGTTTAAATAAATAGGTAATCCAAAAGCTAATAATTGCAATATTTTGTACCATTGTTTTTATAAGCTTTTGTCTTTTTTTAAATTTCCGCTAAGAAATATTTTTACAATTTGAATGACAGTTTTTTTAGTGTGCATGAATCCTAATCACATTCTTTAATATACCGGATTAGTAAGAAATGTGTTTTTAAAAGGGGAGTATTGAACTTTGTGTCGTTATATTAAAATAAATGATCAACGTAAACAATAGCACAAATAAAATACATATAAAGTAGAAAACAGCTGTTTCGGAGACTCTAAATCGCCATCATAAGTGCCAAAGTTAAAAAGATTAAAAGCAGATTTAAAAGTTTAGACAATGTAAGTATGCTGTCGCCGGCCAAGATTTAATGGCGATTAGGGGTTAAAAAGAACAGTGGAGTCTAGAGAGTATTTTATTTGTGAAAATTTTTACACTTATCATTTATTTTAATAAGAAATATGTTACCAATTTAAGAGAGCTCTGAAAGACATTTTTATGCTCTAAATTTAACGAGGCTTAAACCGCAGGTAATTCAACGATATGCTTTCCATAAACTTTATATCTGCATGACTGGTTGATAGGTGAACCTTTAACATTCCAAAAAGATGTCTAAATGTTTTAATGCCTAATAAGCGTTCAGAAATGTTTAACATGCTCACAATAAGTGCTGAGCATGTCTGCGTTCATTATCAACAACGTGTTGTGCACAAAACCATTTTTCCTACATAACGAAGTGCAGTGAGTCTAGCCAAATAAATATAAAAAAACCTGGTGAGGGATGCTTTCTTTCATAGCTGAATAGATACATTTATTTGTGAATGTTTGTACTAGAAATGTTTATATTACATACAGGGTGTCCAAGAACTCATGTGCCAAACCATATCGGGTGGCAGAACACGCTCAGATAAGCTCAAAACACCATACAATGCATGGTCGCCACTCAAGCAGTGAAGCGCTACAGGGAGCTTTCTAAACCGTGTTTTCTACACAATCTAACAAATGATTGCTGATTTTATTTATACAGAATAGTGTCACTAACTAAGATGCTAATATGGATGAAAAGTAGAAGAAGAACAAAGTAGATATCTCAAGAGAGGTTAGGGAAGGGGTTGCATCTTAAGTTGGACAAATGTTCCTTCATATATTTAATTTGATGGTAAATCGTAACTAATAGGCAAAACTTTAAGGGGTGATAAAACACATCTAATCAAGCTACTTACGCTATAGAATGCATCGGCGTATCGAAAGCGGCAAACTGCTAGATAACGCCGTCATTAAGCACAGAAAAGTTTCGTTTTTCACACACTTCGTCATCTTTACCGTGGATTTCAAAAAGGATGACTGGTTTTACCAGTCAGGAAATGTCAGACCCAATACGGTTGTGAATGCTCTGGAAGTTCTAATTGTGTATTAACTTGTGTTACTCCACAATCATAAAGTGCCCTGTAGTTCTTCAGTGCTTGAGTTAAGACCATACATTGTATGGTGTTTTGAGGATGTCTAGGCAAGTCTTATCACAATTTACACTTCGGTCCATGAGTTTAGAACACCCTGTATAACTAGCACATCGTGTAAATAGTCTAATGTTCGTGTCTCTTCGAGTTCTGAGCAGTAGAATGGCATCGGTAGCATTCTAAAGTGGCCATTTTGTTTTGCAAATTCTGTATTTTTTAACTTTTTATACGTTTTTCGCCCGAACCCAATTTTGACAAATCCTACTTGCACAATTTGAGATGATTATTCGAATGCGATTTATTTAATGCAATATTTGATTCTGTTACATGAAGGCAGAAGTCAGTTTCCTTTCTAAATACAAATTTAAATATATAATTGTGTATTTTCTTTTTATTCTAATTATAATAGAGATAGAAGATATTTATTTACACAGATATGGGATTAACAATTAGATAACAGTTCAAAACTTTAACAAGATATTGCTAATTTTTTTTTTCCTTTTTATTATTTCGTTTATAAATTGAACATTTCGTGTTCAAAGTGCAACAATATAATAACTGTTATTCAGATCTATAGAACTGAAATCCGTAAAGTTTATAATTTTAAGTCTATATGTTTACTTTTCATGTTTTGAAAACACATTTGGTTTTCACAAATTCAATAGTTGTTAAATTCATTTAAATTGATTTTAAAAAAAACTTACGATTTTTAACATGCAATCTGTAAATTTACCGACAACATACATATACTTCTTGTTAATATTTGATGTTGTTCTAGAAAAATTATTTTAATTTATTTTAACACTTCGAAGTTAAAATTTAATTTTTCATATATCTAATAAAAATCAATTATCTTCACTTTCTACCTCACTGAAAAAAATTCTCTTTTCTGAAACAAAGTTAAAAGGTATATTAAATGAAATGATAAAAGAAACTAATGTTGGCCAAAAAACGTTGTTTTTGGAACTTTATCCCACTTTAAAACTCTCCAAGCCTATATGGTAGCTAGGACATTTAAAAGAACAGCAAATATTCAATTCGTTCCACCAACTCATACTTTTATATAAAAACAAAGAAAAAATCCATTAAGGCAGAGAGTTATGGGAAGTATAAAACTTTCGATTTTTATCTTTTAACGTTTTTATGATTTTATCACTTACTCTTCAGTAGGCTTTTGTTATTTTTTCATTCGTAAAACTGGAAAAATTGTGACGATCATAAAAAAATGATGGCTTTAAAAGAAAATGGTAGTGATATAACTAAAATGATTTTTCTTTTGAAAAGTAAACTTTTGCAAACTTTTAAAACATTTTTTTTTAAATGTCTAATCTAGTTAAACTTTAAAAACATTCTATTTGAATAATCTGACAAAGGTCTCCATAATTTACATAAATTCAGGAGAAAATTTAAAATGGATTATTTTAAGTTAAAAAAAAATATTGTTGATGGTTTGGATCTTTGTCTATTCGGTCTTTTCATTAATTTCACGAATCATTTCAAAAACTTTCCTTAGAATATGAATGTGAATTAACTTTTCTGTAGATTAAATTAGAAACAAAAATCATTAATGTACATTTTAATTCATATACATTATTCCCTGAACATATTTAAAGAATATAGTTACAAATGTTTCCGTTGTTTATATTCTTACATGATCTTATTTGATAAATTCTATATTATTCATTACACCACTTTTTTACTTATGTAGCAAGTTTTTATCTACCTAAATGAATAAATTACAACAATTACGATCATAATTTGCTTTCATTTATACAAAATAATAATAATAAAAAAAAACTTTTTGGTGGACATTACTTACACGCCAATAAATGCAATATTAATAAATACTTTTTTAACTATGAACTACCACCCTATTCAATACTATATACTTAATATAGTATCTTCATTTTCGAATGCATATTTTTTCTTATACGCTAATATACGTACATTTTACATAAGTGGATCCACAATATAAACTTAATTCATGTTCTAACGCACACACACATTATGACTAATTATTAACAGTGTTAGATAACATTCACCATATTTTTTTGGAATATATGTTACATAATATTGCACTATTATTTTGATTAGACAGAAAATATTTACAATGAATATCGTCATGGGACGATATATCCGACGCAATATTACCGACATTTAGCATCAGAGAATATCCCCCCAAGCTTGTAGTGCGAAAGTTTCATACGTGCCCACTGATAAAATGAAATGTAAACTATCAAGTTCTCGTAGAAAAATATTTGCAATATATTCCTTTTTAACAAATGTTCTGTAGCTGATTGATTGTAAAAAAATTTTTGTAAGTTGGTAACAGCAGTATTTTGCAACACAATGCGTGTAGTGGATTTTGTGACAAATATTATTGCAGAGGCAGAATTTATAATAAAGCAGAACTCAGTTACCTGCTCAAGAAATTTACTCACGTTTTCGTATTTCACACATTTCAAATGGATCTTTGTTACTAGATTCCCTTTCCCGGTAAATGATTTTTTTTTTGTCTGTTTGATTTAAACATTTGTCACTTATTCAGCATTTTTGCGTTTCTGATTCAGCATTATACTTTCTGCATTTCAAGCTGTGTGAAATGTTATTTAATTCATCTGCTTCATTCACGTATCTCTCTCTATTTAATGTAAAATAGATTTGTGCCCAAGACTAGTCTTGATCCTCCAATTTCATATCAAAAAAGCGAAATGCACTTTTTTTTTACAAAATAGAAGGCAGAATTACTACTTATAACCTACAACTCACAGGTCAGAATATAAACACATGTGAACATTACAGAGCAAAAAAAGGCACTGATTGAGTATTAGAGGGTTTGACTAAGGCGTGGATGGCAGATACGTGCAATCAGGGGATTTATCCGGATTCAAATGTTTCCTGTGCCTTCAATATTGTGTTTATTGCAATTTACCATTTTAGAGGAATTGTCTGGATTGAAAACGCTTATCCCCCAGGTCATTTTACCAAGGTTGATGACATAGGTCGTCGCGGCAATAACCCCTTATCTTGGAGGAAACTTCCGCAGGGACGAAACCTTGATAAACCGCCATGGAACCCCCAACGACTTCGTTCGCGAAACCCCATAGGGAGAGTCGGTCGCTGGGTTATATGTCGAGCTACCACAACGGCTCTTGTTTTACCACAACACGAGGGGTGTGAGAAACCTATTGAGGTAGTCACGTTCCCTCTTGCAGTGGATCCTGAAAGGGGAAGGATTAGTAAAACAAAATATAAACTCTAAAACTACAACAACAACATTATAACAACTCTGACTAGAATGCTTAAAGCATTTTAAAACTTCAACAACAAACTTCAACAACAACTATTTTAATAAAAACCACTGTGACTAGCCCATTTATCACATAAACGTACCGGCTTATGAGACGAGTCTCAAGCTTGCGTACGTATTTCACCATTACCTCTACCTCTACGTCCAACGACGCGGGGACCACGGGCATTTCGCAGTGCGTTCAAATGTGGGTGTGGAAGAGCTCGGTGATTTCGGCCTGCACTTTGGCGACCAAGGTTTCGATCTAGTGTACGCATGAGGAGGCGTTGAATAATCAACCGGACTCCCTTCCTTGCGTAGCCACGCAGGCAGAGATCGCTTGGCGTTCGCGTCCGAAAGTCGCGAGGAAAGTACTTTTCCCGCACAAACTTCCAGAGCTCGCACCGAAATAGCACGTGGCTAATGTCGCACACCTCAACTCCACAAAAACATGTAGAGTCGTGGTGAAAGAAGCGAGCCCGATGATCGCCAAAGGTGCCGTGTCCCGTGAAGACCTGATTAATGAAGAAATCGCCCTGCAGTCGACGTGTGCCGACGCGTGGGAAAGACTCATATGTCCTGCGGCCGGTCCCAGATTTGTCCCATCTCTCTTGCCACTTGGACAAGGCTCGTCCAAAAAGGTCCTTTTTGGCTTGGCGGCGCGTGACTGGAATCCCTACGTCGACTGACTGCGCCAATATGTCCGCCCTTTCGTTAAAGACGTGACCAACATGGGCCCGGACCCAGTGCAAGTGAATCTCAATTCCTGTGTATTTAGTCCCTAATCTCGGCAATGGCTTTGTGCTGAGACAAAAGTCCGTGAAGCGCTTGGAGCGCCGATCTCGAATCTGAAAAATATCGAGTTCCCCGAGACCTCTCCTGTGGGCATGAGTGACTGCATCTTTGATCGCTTGGACCTCCGCCCCAAACACTTCCGCATCGTCGGAGAAACGGAACTGGCTCTCCGCAACAACTTGGTTCTCTGACACAGCTAGGAATGCGCAGACTACTGTCGCGTTCTCTTGCTTGGATCCGTCCGTGTAGTACGAACACGTAGTCCCCGGGGCCAAATACGTGGTCCAACGGACTCTCCAGAGATCCTTAAGTCTGGGAGTGGGCCTCCAGAGGTCGACCGACTCGGAGTCTAATCCGGTACCGTCAACACTCTTCTTCCATCGGACAAGGGCCGTGTAGTCCCTTTCCAGCCCTGCACGCAAGTCGAGGGGAAGAACCCCTGACAACACGTGGAGAGCATCCGTGGAGGTTGTTGCGTAACATTTTGTTACGCAGAGGAGTAGGCTCCTCTACATGCTGAGCAACCTGTTTGCAACCACTACCTTCTTTGAGTAAAACCAAATAGATGCCGCGTAAAGAATGATTCTTTCCGCTATGATAGAGTAGAGCATCTTTCTGACTTTCGGTCTCAGACCCCATGTGGCTCCTGAGAGACGGTTCATCTTATTCAACACCTTAAACGACTTCTCCTGGGTGGCAGCCAGGTGCGGCATCCAACTGAGGTGGTGGTCGATTATGAGGCCCAGGTACAGAATCTGCCATTTAAAGCCGATTTTGTTTCCTTCCATGAGGATAGGAATAGATGGGGCATGTTTTAATTTACCCTTGGGCTTCATAACCGTGTAGCCGCATTTCTCAAAGCTGAATGTGTGGCTGCATTCCGTCGCCCAGGCGTGGATCCTTGAGAGGACCGGTCCCAGCAGCGGCGCAAACCCCATGGCAGCTCCTCGTCGTGCGGCCACAAAGACGTCATCGGCGAAGACCACAACAACATAGGTCTCGTCCTTATCGTCTTGCAACCGTCTCAACAGAAACTCTATAACCACGAGCCAGAGGTATGGTCCGAGACACGAACCTTGGGGTAATCCTACGTTAAAGTAGTGGTCCCCGTTATCTGATTGGATAATAGATCTATCCCACAAATAGTCTTCTATCAATCCTAGGAGCCATGGTTCGACGCTCAATTCTTCCAGAAATCTGAGAATGTCTGTTCGTCGAACACTATTGAATGCTGACTTGATGTCAAGCG
The DNA here is from genome assembly GCA_963931845.1 of Maratus michaelseni. Classification (NCBI taxonomy): domain Eukaryota; kingdom Metazoa; phylum Arthropoda; class Arachnida; order Araneae; family Salticidae; genus Maratus; species Maratus michaelseni. The sequence continues at coordinate 143,352,837 of OZ007594.1, read as the reverse complement.
TGAGAAGACACGTGAATTCTCCACGACTCTTCGAGGTAGCTATGTAATCCATCACTCGATGGAGCGCGTCGACCGTACTGACATTCTTACGAAAGCCGTACTGCCTTGCGTCGATTAAGCGATTGGACTCCAAATATAGTACCAGCCGAGTTGCGCACATTTTGTCTAAAACCTTCCCGAAGGCCGGTAAAAGACAAATAGGGCGGTAGGTCGCTGGGTCACTACGCTCCTTCCCTGGTTTGGGAAAAAACACAGCAATGGCCCGCTTCCAAGTCCGCGGAAAACAAGTCTCTCTCAGGCAGTGGTTGTACAAGGATAACAACCACAGATGGTGGTGTTTCAAGACCTCACGGACGATCGCGAGCCTGAATCCATCATGACCAGGCGCCTTGTCAGGCGGCAGCGATTCCACTGCAAATTCAAGTTCATGAATCGAAAACAGAGTCGGTTCGTCGGTCTTAATCCATGCGACCTGGGAAACGTCATCAGCTGATAGGAAGTGGTGTCTTGTAAGCGCGTTCTGGGATTCCTCCCAAGTCGAGACTACCTGTCCGGACGGAAGAACAAGTTTTTCTTGGGCTTCCCTTCGCCACTTACCTCGCACCACCTCAACTATCTGGCCTAGATTGTCCGTGCTAATTCCTTCGGAAATGAATCTTTGGAACGAAGCACGCTTTGCGTGCAGGATCGCCTCCGTGTACTCTGCCCGCTTAAGCTTGTAGAGAGATCCAAGTCTCCCCCGCTCCGTCGGCTCCAGCTGTCGCTGGTAGAGTCGATGGAGCGCTGCCGGTCGGCGCTTTTTGCGTTCAAGACATAGCCGACTCAAAGTCGACATCAAGTATTCGACTCCCTCATCAGGGGTTGCAAACTCGTACCGAGTCAGATCCGCAGCTTGCAGATCGCGGGAGAACGCGCCCTAGTCCAAGTCCCTTTTATACCAGCGACGGCTGACATCTCTCGGGAGGCGATTGGCTGGTTTGCCTTGATAATCCCACTTCATGATTCGGTGGTCGCTGAGAGTCGGGACCTCGGATATCTCCCAGTCGGTAATGCGGTTTGCGCAGAACCGGACCAACAGGATTTCGATCCACCCCTCCCGTTGGGAACCAAGGAAGGAGGACAATCTATCCGGGTCATTGACAAACTCCAGGTTTCCGTTCATTGCGAATGTGATGACGTCTCGCCCTCGCGGATCTGTCGACCGTTGCCCCCAGATCGTTGACTTAGCGTTAAAGTCACCCATTAGAATGACAATGTCACTCGGGTAGGTTCCTAAAAGGGTCGTCAACGGTACGAGCACAAGGTCAATGTCTTGCGATGGAGCGCAGTAACAAGTTATTATTAGCACGTCCTTCCCTGACCATCTGTAGCGGATAGCCACCACGTCAGAACGCCGTAGGACGGAGACGTAGTGAATGTGCTTGTTTACCCAGAGGGCCGCCCGGAAGCGGTTACCTGCCGAGTGAACTTGCACTTAGTCCTCAGGAGTCCCGCTAACAGAACCTTCGGCGACATGCGTTTCGTTCAACGAGACCACATCCAAACCCAGGGAGATCGTATCATGTTTCAATTGATCCATGCAAGCCACTGCCTTATGGCAGTTCAGGTGGGCAAAATTAATTTTACTCTCCATTTTGGATTCTTTTGATTCGTTCGAACTCCATCTGGTGGATGTGGCACTCCTTGGAACCTGCCGCGTGGGTGGTCGACAATTTCTCGTCTTCCGTTCTGCGCAAGATCCTAAAGCTACAGTTTGATCACTTCGGTGAAAGAGTGCAGCCTATCGTCTCATGTCCTTTGGCCCCATATCTCCCACAAAGGGAAACGCTGTGTGACAAACTGAACGTGTGTGGCCGTATCTCCAACATTGATAGCAAACCAACAGACGTCGGTTCGGTCGGAACATCGCCTGACCCCAGCCAACTTGCAGTGAACGAAGCCCCTTCAAGCGCTGAAACGACAATTCATCTACCGAGAGGACACCAAATAACCATATATAAACGAACCCGTTTGATCGTTTACTCATTTAAGTAAAACTACCAATATAAAAAGCAAGGTGAATTCAAATATATTTTTAAAAATAACTATTTTCTAAAATGTGTTTATATAATGAATCCCTTTTATGTTAATTATGCCTGTAATAAATTATGCAAATAATATTTTACTATTTATGTTTTTGCAGCCACTTTAATAAAATCATTTTTTTAATTAATTTACGGGATACGTTGATAAAATTTATATAAATTTGATATAAATAACATATAAAACAATTAATATTTGTTTTTACAAATTTCAAATGGTCCGCAATTATAAAAAGAAGACCGACAAAGGCTTGTACACCTCTGAAATAATAAATGCCGCTCTAATAGCAGTGAGTGGGGGGAGGTTGCACTGTTAGAAAAGCGTCTATGGACTTCAATAATTCCCGTAGGTATTAAAACGTTTATATTGTGATCATGCAATAGATATTCATTCTGTAGCTTTCACCATCAAACTCCTCTTTACTTACCCATCATACGTAGTATAGGATAAATCGTTTTAAAAATCGAAAAAAAAGATTGAAGGATTTACACGTTCAGATACTGGAGATTCCGAAAAACATATTTCTAGGGAAAAAAATTGCCGTCCTTCTGTATATCTGTAAACGCTCTACTTCCGAACAAAATGAGATGGACACTTAAAATTTGTTATGTACTTGGAATGTAATAATGAGAAGAAGCCTATTGAATTTCAGTAACCTCTATTATCCGGAACTATTATTTTCGGACTCTAGTAATATTCGTACTGATAAAAGGTATATAAAAATTTTCGAAATTGTTTATTTTAAGGAGTGAATATAAAATACAATAAAAAACATAAATTTTGCATAAAAAATGAAGTCAATCGGATAATTAGTTGCCAAGATATTTGTAATAATATTTCCCACACTCTTCGATTTTTCATGACCTTGTATTTCATTCAAATTTCAATTCAAAAATATATTTTAATTGGAAATGAGACTCTTAATCCGGCGCAGTAAACTGTTAGTTAATATGATTATCATTTTTGGAGTTATAAGAATATTTCTTTTCGGCAATTCAGTAATAGAGCATTTAATGTGTATGACGTCATTAAGTCATGAATTTATTTGAATTGCACTGCATTTTATAAATAGTTTACACATGTTTTATTTTCATATTTTATATTATGCATATCCATGATGGGTAAATATTACGCTGGCCCCCAAAGAGTAGTTTTTTGTTGATTTAGATGATAATCTCTATGTTCTATGATTTTTAAAGGAAATATCATGTATATTTTATAGGATAAAGTATATAGTATAAAATAAATGTTCTTATATAAACGGTTTTTAAAAAATTACAAAGAAAGTTTACCGTATTTTATATATGAATTAATAAGAAATTTTCTAGTATCAAATATATATACAATACATACAGGTATCAGAAATCACATTTAATATACAAAGACTGTTTTAAGGCATTATTCCATTAAAGATGTCTTCAAAAGGGTATCTCTGGCAAAAATGAAATAACAGTAAATTTCCAGTTAAATTTCACTACCACTTTATTATTTCGTATAACGTCAAAAGAAGAAATCGTTTAAGTCGGAACTAGGTGAGATATTTCACCTTGCGATTTTTTTCTTCTTTTTTTACTATTTAATTCTAAAAAGAGCTTACATTTTCTCGCTTTTTTATACATAAAACTTGAAAAGTGGTGAAGATTATACAAAAGTGAATTTAAAAATTTAAATATCTAAGTTTTTAAAATCCGCAATGCCTTTTTACAAAATGTACCTAACTGATATATAATCAGAAATATTTGATAAAGATAGTTAAAAATTAATTACTGTGACTAAATAAATTTATGTACAACTCATTCCTACATTATGTAGTATAAATCAAAATTTGTCTTTTTTGAATGAAAGTAAATTGCTTTAACTAAATCTGTTTGTAAGGAAATTACATAATTAAAAATGTTCCGAATGTTTTTCGTTGACACTGTTGAGCTGTCGTATGTGATCTTAACAGTTTCTTTCATTATTTCTTTTTTCCTGGACATTTTTTCTTTCATTCTTTCAAATGTTTCAGAATAATACAAACAGAATAGCAATATGAGTAATAGAGAAAGCAAGTATATATGACGTCAGAAAGTGATTATAACGTCATATGAGTTTGAGGAGCGTGTTGAATCATGATAAAAACCCGATTATGGAAATATTGCCTTATTTTAACATTTTGAAGGGATCTATACAACATGTTTATTTTTGAAATTGATTTTTTAAATATCGCATTTAGTCTACATGACAGACATGGCTTTGCCCGCTATCGGACCGGCTCAGATTTACAAAAAAAGTGAAAAACAGACCGGTAAATTTTTTACTGTATAAAAAACATGACATTTTTTTAATGAAATTCATTTGTATTTATTAAAGAAAGTATAAAGTGTTTTGAAAGGAATATTAAACGAAACGCTTTGTGCGATCTTTCATCACACTTACCCATTTGTTTAAAATTGTCTTGTAATGGGTATTTGCACATAGTACAATTTTAATGTAACAGATTTGTAATTAGTTGTTTGTAAAAGTGTATTGAAATTTAATTTCATAAAATAAAATTAATATCTATAATATCAAAATCTGCACATAAAATACATTTTTTATTCATGCATTTTTGCACAGTGTTAAAAAATTTTCTGTGAAATTACGGAGAATCTACTGGCAATCTGTTATCTTAAGTCTTATGTAAAATTACAGAGATTAGAAATTAGAGATTCTGTTAAATAACAGAGAAATTATTCGGTAAATTTACAGAGTCTACTGTAAATTATTCTGTTAAATTTTTTTATCATTAATTATATATATAAAAAAAATCATTGACAGATAACGCCGCTTCTACGCCAGATATGGGTGCTGTTAGAATTACTTCTAATCGCTGTAACGCAGAGCTTTACTAGAATCGCATCGACGACAGATCTGATTCGAACCCGTGCAATCCGGGTGGTGGACAGAGATTATAACCATTATACTACTTGGGCTGTTACTGTTTTGTACCAAGTATGTCTTTTATGATTTAGTCTGAAAAAAATTATTGTACTTGTAAAGGATTTTTTTTTTTTTAAACGAAAGAATTTTAATGTATTTTTTTCAGTAAATTTAATAATGTTTTCGAGAATTTTTCGAAGTTTTAACACAATATATATATATATATATATATATATATATATATATATATATATATATATATATATATATATATATATATATATATATATATATATATATATATATAAGCAGTAACCATCACATCACAAACAAAACAGCTATATATTCGTATGAACAGCGCCAGAAGCTGCATATTAGAATACACAAATTCAATATAATCCAGCAAAAACAAATTATATTATCACACTTACCAATTTGTTTAAAATTGTCTTGTAATGGGTATTTGCACATAGTACAATTTTAATGTAACAGATTTGTAATTAGTTGTTTGTAAAAGTGTATTGAAATTTAATTTTATAAAATAAAATTAATATCTGTAATATGAAAATCTGCACATAAAATACAGGCCAAAATCATGTTTTTGCTGGATTATATATATATATATATATATATATATATATATATATATATATATATATATATATATATATTTTATTTTTTTTTCTCATAATGCGCGAATATTTTTTGAAAAGATAATTTTTTGGAAATGAATTTTTTTTAGTAGTAAATAAAAGAAAAAGAAATTTAAAGCATATAAGTTATTTAAAAATAAATGACTTTTAATATTTTCATGTATTTAAATTTAGAAGATTAAACTTATTATTATTTTTTTGTGTAATATTTATGTATTTAGAAGGTTGATATATTTTTATAACGCATATGCCATTAAAATTCTACGACTTATATTACAATTTTTTATAAATATTAACACAAATTATAAAATGGAGTAAAATAATATTTTAAAATTATCTTACCTAAATTGTAAATCCAGATTGAAATAAAAATTTATTCTTTAAATAACCACACTCTCTTTCTATCTTTTGATCAAAGTGATAGTCGATAAAAATCCCCGCTAACTATGCAGAGATGAATTTCCCCTTTCTAAAAAATTATAATTTTTAATAAAACAATTTTTAAACCAAATTTTTTTCTTTAATATTTTTAATAAAATTGTAAAAGAATTTTAAAAGTGTGTATTTTGAATTACAGGTTATAACAAATATAAAAATATCTTTAAATAAAGACACGGAAATCCCTACAGGGGTTCTAATATAAGAAAAGGGAAATGTCTGTAAAATGATAACAGGGAAACTCGATCAAATGCATTTAACGGAGAACTAGCATAACTTTACAGAGATTCTCGTTTTTTTTCTGTGATTTTACAGAAATTTTTAACAGTGCATAAGAGTGCAAAGCTAGTGCACCAAGATCTAATCTAAATATTTATAAAACAAGTTATAATACGGGCGCACCTCATTTGTCATGTTTGACGTACAATTTTCAACTTGTTTTTACGTATGTGAGGCTTTACAAATCCTGCATATCATAGAAAACTGATACTTCTATACATCAATGGAAGTTTTATTGCTCAATATTTGATTTTCGTAAAAATAAACTTTTAAAAATCCCTTTAACTATTTTTAAAATATCAGTTATCACAGTTCGATTTTGATAATAAACGTTGTAAGAATTATATGAACTATTTTAAATTCATTTCTTAAAGATACACTTTTTGTACCAAAATTAAATAAATAAATAAATAAATAAATAAAAATAAAAAATCGACATATTTTATTATTATTTTTGCCCATTTTTTTTCATGCATTATTTACAAAAACTGAACTTTCGTTTTGTTTGTAATATTTCTTAACTGAAAATACATTTAAAAATGTTTTTTATTTTACATGTTATTGAGCTTTGTTTAGACAGTGCCGAATCCTGTGATAAATGAGAACTTAAATAAAGCTAAATTTTAACTTTTAAAGGTCTGTAAAAAGTACTGTAAAAATATAGTTTTGAAACTTTATACTACTCCTAAACCTTAAAAAAACATTTTAAAATATGCTGCAGGACATTTAAAATCGCACCAAGTTTTATAGTATGCTACATTCACCCTTTTTCTGTTTTTACCTTGAATTCGAAAGAAAAAATCGTTTAAGTCGGAGATGCATTACCTTCGACTTTTATATTTTCTACTTTCTTCTTAATTTTACTCTAAAACTTAAATATAAATATACATTATGCATAAGATATCAAAAAATGATAAACATCATAGAATAATGACAGTTTTAAATTTAAATGGATGTGTCATAATTGAAGAATTTACTTTTTTTAAATGTCACTTACACTTAAGCACTAAAGCAATCTTTAAGAATTTAAAAAAAAAAATTCACTAATTTAGGCATACTATTCGAAAAATATTTATTTTTGCTGAGACAAATTGTTCTTAAAAAAGTGTTATAACTGTTATTTTTTATTTATTTATTTATTTATTTATTTATTTATAATTTAATTTAATTTAATTTTTTTGTTTATTGCGTATTTGCCAGTTTCCGTTTATTTATTTATTTTTTTGCTGAGAAAATGTCTATTTGTTTTGTCTAAATGGATGTTAACTTTAAATTTGATATTTAAACTTTTATTTCTTTATACACTTTTATAGAGCATCTTTAGGTGAATTGATTTTTAAATATTTACTAAGTAGTAATAGTTTTTTAATAATAATAGTTTATCAACCGGAGGTTTAAGTAAAATAAAATATAAATATTATTCAAAATATTTATAATGACATGTAGCTAGTATATTCATAATAATAGTTTATCAACCGGACCTCTAAATAGAATAAAATATAAATATAATTCAAAATATTTATAATGACATGTATCTGCAGGGTTGATATACAAGAACAGGGGGTTGACAGGAATTTCTAAAGCTTCGTGTGTGTGTTGGGGGGGGGGGGCTTCTGAAAATCCCGGGAAAATATAGTTTCGAGAGCTGTTGTAAACAGATGTCATTAAACAGTATCTAAAGCAATACACATGCACGCCGCAGATGACGGACACATTTTAGCGAATTTAACATAATTTTCTTATTAAATTAAATTACACATTCCTTACATTTGCTATTTCAATTAGTAATTCTGCCTTATAATGAAACACTTTTTCACGCGATTATTGCGTATTTGAAACGTTGTTTGGATATCGAAATATTTTCGGCTTTTAAAATATTAATTTTACCTGTAAGAAATCATTCCGTATTACATTGAGGACGCTGGTCACTTTCTTTTACCATCTTTCGCCGTTTCCCATATGGCCTAATTAAAACCTTCCAAATGTCCCGATCACGATGCCAATGTTATATGATAGTGCGTAGTGAGATTACTATAAGTAGGCACTTGTTCCATGCCTCTTGATTTATCCGTTCAAAAGTTATTTTAGTGTTTTCTGGCGTACTTTCGAAATCTTTATAATACACAGAGGAAACTAAAACGAGTTGTTACATTATATTCTGTGGTCTTGCATGCTGTTTGTTATATTTTTAATTTGTTATGTTTAACATTTATTTGAACAGCAATAAACAAATAGATACAAAACAGCGCGCTGAAACGATATTTTCCAGCGCACCGAGCGCTTCGATAGATAAACCTATCATCTTTTTGGAGGAAATTACAGATTATATATTTGGTGTAGTTATGTGCATTTCATACATAAATAAATATAATGATAATATTTTTAAATCACGTTGACGATAGAGAATAAAGGGCAAAAAATGATAAACGTCATGTACTTTTCTATTAAAGATTAAAGATTAATGAAATCACGTTGACGACAATAATGTAATAGTGATGAGGTGTACAAAAAGAACGTGAAACGTCTATTCATTTGTATTTTAATTGTTTTTATGTATGTTTTTAACATTATATGTCTATAGTTTTATATTTTAATTAATATTTAATTTTATCCAGATGTAATTATGTTTTTGAGTTACATTTTGAGTTATAAATACGGACCACTGGCCAGTTTCCAAACTTCTGACAGCCACGTTGAAACTTTCAAGTAAAATTATTCGTGTTTCAAGTAAGTTGAACTTTCTACATGTGTGTAAAAAGTATCATATTATCCCTCCGTCTTTTAAAGTTAAACCCTTGGCTCATTCTGGTTGTCGCGTTGTCAGCAAGTTTCAAGTTTCTTCAAGCAGCTATATCCCTCAGCAATATTCAATAGTATTCTCAAGGCTTTGGCATAACTGCATGAATAGTCTTTTCTGCGCTGTTGAATCTACAGGCTCTCTTCAGGTTTTGGGATTCCTGGGTTATATTGGTAGTGCTTGGAGAGCGAAGCTTGTCCTGAAGCGTGATGGTAAGTTCAATAGGCTTTGTTCTCGCAATTTTCGAGTTTCTTCTAGAAATGACAACAAGAAACTATGGATTTTAAACAAAAAGCAATTCTCTACAGATGAAATTAAGTTACACAATTATGGTTTTAATTTTTCCGTTGGTGTTCCAAGATTGGATATTCCCCATTTATTGGCGACTGTTGATCTGATTATGCATAAACTAAACCCCTCTCAGAGGCATTAGGTAACATTTGAAATTTCTAAAGTAGTAATAAAGAACAGCTACGTTGTATCAAGATCTACCAATCTTTTTATGAATCTCTTGAAGTACATATCATGTGACAATTCAATAGTCATTACTAGGGCAGACAAGAAGTTGGTTGCAGTAGTTATTAATAATTCTTATTATATCAGTTAGCCCCTTAGATTATTGAACGACAGTGAAACGTATGGTATTCCAAAAAAAATTAACTTCTAGTAGTCAGAGGAACGACCCTCTTGAATGATTTAGTGAAGTCAAATGGTTTGGTAATTTTATTTCCCAATAGCGGCAAGAAACTTAACTGTTACACATGCCTTGTTCCGAGATTCTATGGTCTACCATAAAACTCACAAGCCTAACATCCTGTTGAATCTATAATAGAGTACAGGCATTCCCCTTCTAACACTTATCTAAGTTTCTTTCAGTTACAATCAAACCAATGACTGTTTCTTTTCTTTAGAGTATAAATTCTTATAAATTTCTTGATTGTCTGGATAATTTTGTAATTACTAGTAATTGTATGATGGTAGATATAGTATCCTTGTAGTATCCTCTTGAGATGTAGTATCCTTGTTTACACCCATTCATAGCAGATGGCCTGATTTCGCAGATGCTAATGATCTGGATTTGGAGGTTGCTGTTAAACGTATTGAATTTTGTTTGGATTCGAACTGTTTTTTTTTTTTTTTTTTTTTTTTTTTTTTTTTTTTTTTTTTTTTGAATAAATTTTATAAACATTTGGAAGGAACGGCAATGTGTTCTCCCATTTCTGTAAGAATTACGTAAATTGTTATAGAATATTTGAAAAACAATATTATTATGGGTCTGTGGGATAAGATAAAACTTTTGAAGATATATGTGAATGACATTTTTCTGATTCGTGAAATATATCAATTTGTAGACATTTTATACAAAGCCAAACCAATGTCTACATCATTCCGATTTGCTATTGAAATAGAAAATAATCATACACTCCCCTTCCTAGATATTCTACACCAGAAAGATTTCGTCAATAATGTTCATACCTTGAAAAATTCCGTATTCAGAAAAATTACTTCTTCCGGACAATATCTAAATTTCAATTCTAATAGCGCGTTGTTGAATAAATTTTCTGTGAGGTTTTGCAATAAAGAGGTGAGTAACAATAAGGAAATAAATTAATTAATTACTAATTAACATTTAAACGATTATCAGCGACGATGGTGCCATAAGATTTTATCGGAACTATCGAAGAAATCCGATAAAGAGCCCACACCTTATCAACATGCCAATCCTACAGGAACTCCATATTTGCCGTACTACAATAATATTTCTGAAAATATATCTGCTATTTTCAAGAATGTGAATATTAGAACTGCTTATGTGCCTTTAAATCCCATATCTTTGAAGTATCGTATACCGAATTCCTTGTAAAGTTTGCAAGTCAAGCTACATAATAAACGCTCTCTAAATGTGAGACTGAAAGAGCATAGAATTTCGTGTAAGAAAGACACTCTAACTTCGAGGTTGGTCGCACTGCGACCTACGTTATACACGGCCGGTTCATGTCATTTAAAGCATCACATAAAGTGGATCATATTTATACGGCGATTGATACAAAGCGTCGCACCCCTCGTTTTGTACCAATCGCCATGTAAAAATTATCCACCCCGTGTGACGTTTTAAACATGGTGAACCGGCCGTGTATAACAGTGGTCGCGGTCGCACACGCATTTGAATTTGACTATATCCCTTATTTTAAGAACAAGCAAATTGCTAGATCTAACCGTTGCGTATACTGCAGCCGTGTCTTCCTGGAGAGTTGGATGACGGTTTTGTCTGACTCTCAGATTAATGAGGCTTCCAGAGTCAGGCAGAATACGCATTTTAAATTAAACTGTGATTTAAACTATTTTCTTGGTTTGGTTCACATGGTTTTGTAATTGTGAACGTAATACTGATGAGGTGTATGAAAAATACATGCAAAGTCTATGCATTTGAAATTTAATTGTTTTTATGAATGTTTTTAACTTTTAATGTCTGTAGTTTTAAATTTAAATTTAAATTTTATTTTATACGCACGTAATTATGTATGTGGTTTTGAATCAGAAATATTATTTACTTGATATGCATTTTAATTTCGGAAAAGTATGGAGTAATTAAAATTTAATCGAACCAAAAAATCAATGTCATGTGAATATGTTTTAAATCCTTAGTTTTATTTTAATATGAGATCTATCTATCTTTTTTCTGTTTATATATATATATATATAGATATATATGTGTGTGTGTGTGTGTGTGTGTATGTAATCAAAATCCATTCAGATTTCAATTGTAACGTAATATCATCATAAGTAAATGCTGTACAATTTTTTACTTGTAACCTAGTGAATTCACACCAGAAGATGTTATCAGAAGATATTTTGTGATTGCAGTCGTAACTAGACTTTACTGGAATAATTTAGCAAAAATTTAAAGCCATGGAATACTGATTGAAACTAACTGGTAAATTATTTAAATTCTAACAAATGATGTATATTATCACTTACTACACAGTGTACTACCAACAAAGTAAAAAAATGTCCAGGCCGGAGATCAAACCCGGAACTCTTAGTATAACAGACCAATGCTCCACCATTTCAGCTATGCGGAAGACATCTCTGCTGAAACATTTAATTAGATATAAATTCTATTAACGAGTATCCTACAAAAGAAACATCGAGTTTCTATAGAGCAAGCAGCTTTATCATTTCATTCATATCTTAATCAAAAATAACTGACATACTCTAGTTCCAGCAAAAATATTTAAATCGGTCAATCTATCGAAAACAATAGCCAGTCATTCCATCAATTAGATGGAGAGGAAAACATCCAGTTTAGAAGAAAATGGAAGAATCGATTAGTTATTAGAGTTGCCAGCAGTCATTCGCAAATCTTGCCGCTGAAAATTTAAAAAAATCCTTAATTAATAGAGAAAATGCAGAAGCCAGTCAAACCAGTCAAAATTTATAATTTATAATAATTTAAAAACAAAGATTAAGAATATGCACAAAACATAACAAAGTTCAAACATATAAATAAACAAATTTCCATTGAAGTGAAATATAAAAAATATACCGGGTGATTATAATTAAAGTTACGATTTCAAAAATCGATAATTTTAAAACTACTGGTCAGAATGACTTGATATTTTAGCAGAACAATCGTGAGGCAATGGAATTTTGTTTGGCGAAGGAAAAAAAATAGTTCCAAATTGTGCCGATAGATGGCGTTGTCAGGATAATGTCAGGGGAAAGACCAAAAATGTATTCTTGAACCCTTTCCGGCGGCGCGGTGTAAATTTGTTTGCAAAATGATGAAATAATAGACTGACACCGGAATTTACAAACGAATCCATTAGTAAAAAGAAACTTGCTTTTTTTCTGGTTCTTAATGAAAGAAAAATTTTAATTAAATATTCTTGGTGCCGTTTGTCAGTTTTAGAATTAAAATTGGGTGTCCTTTTTTGTGACCACCGGTTAAACATAGGAATGATGTTGCCAAAAGGAAAAAAATAGAGTTCAGAGATTTACTAAAAATTTATTAGCGAAAAGACAAGACTTCGTGTTTACAGCGACGACAGCGATAGAGACAAAAAATGAAAAAAAAAAAAAGATCTTCATGGAACAAACACCTTACTGATTATTAAGGCAAGTTGCTCAATATGCCCTCCGCCTTGTTCCGCTACTAATTGGAAGCGCAAAACGGCATGCTCCACAACAGATCGGAGGGTATCTGTACTAATGCAATGGGTGTGTTGTGTGATGCTTGCCTTCAAGTCGGCTAGATTCTGAATCCACCCGCTATAAACAAGGTACCCCCGAAGCCAGAAATCACACGGGTTTAAGTCGGGGGAACGTGGCGACCACGTTGTTGGAAAATGGCGGCTTATGATCCTATCATCTCCGAAATTATCACTCAGTAGCTGCTTCACAGTAGTAGCAATGTGCGGAGGAGCGCCATCTTGCATGAATATTATGCGATCCACACACTGACGCTGTTGAAGTGCCGGAAGAACATGGTTACGCAAAAGTGCTTCATACCGCTTGCCAGTAACTGTGCAGGTAACGGGACCCGCAGGTGTGATCTCCTCGAAGAAAAATGGACCGACGATAAACGCTGCCGTTACTCCGCACCACACAGTGACCTTTTCAGACTGAAGGGCTGTAGCTGGGACGGATTCTCGGTCGCCCATATCCTGCAATTTTGCGTATTTACAGAACCTTGCAAATGAAAATGGGCTTCGTCAGACCACAGAATGTTCCATGGCCATCCGTTGTCCACTTCCATCCGGGCAAGAAATTGTAGTGCAAAAGATTGACGTGCTTCCAGGTCAGCAGGTAGCAACTCCTGCACATGAGTTATCTTGTACGGATAACAGCGTAAGACGTTCCGTAGGACTTTACGCACCGTCATGTTCGGCATATCCAGCATTCGGCCAATCCCCCTTGCACTGCTGATTCCAGCATCACTGTCAGTATGTTCCTGTAATGCTGTAGCCACATCTTCAACTGCCGCATCTGAAACTGGTTTCCTTCCTCTACCCCGTTTAACGTCAAATGAACCGGTCTCTTCGAATTTAGCAATCATTTTTTGCAGACCATTTGTTGTTATTGGACCCTTTTTTATGGATTTTAATGTTCGAAACTTCCTAATAGCTGTAAGTGCACAGTCATCGTTCTTATAAAAAAGCTTCAAGAGCAGAGCGCGATCCTTCATAGTCAGAGTCATGATGAAGCATTCAGGCAAAGAGCTGCTGCTCTGCATTTTTATGGTTGCTATGTCTGCGGTGCGCATGTCACGTATTAGTAATCTGCATATCTTCAGACAATGTGAACCCAGACAGCGCCATCTATGGGCACATTTTGAAACTTTTTTTTTCCTTCGCCAAACAAAATTCCATTGCCTCACGATTGTTCTGCTAAAATATCAAGTCAATCTGACCATGTGGTTTTAATTAGAATTATTGATTTTTGAAATTGTAACTTTAATTATAATCACCCGGTATTTAATTAAAATTTTCCTTTCATTAAGAACCACAAAAATAAGCAAGTTTCTTTTTACTAATGGATTCGTTTGTAAATTCCGGTGTCAGTCTATTATTTCATCATTTTGCAAACAAATTTACTCCGCGCCGGAAAGGGTTCAAGAATACATTTTTGGTCTTTCCCCTGACATTACCCTGACAACGCCATCTATCGGCACAATTTAGAACTATTTTTTTCCTCCGCCAAACAAAATTCCATTGCCTCACGATTGTTCTGCTAAAATATCAAGTCATTCTGACCAGTAGTTTTAAAATTATCGATTTTTGAAATCGTAACTTTAATTATAATCACCCGGTATATACTGTCTCACTACGTAATTTTTTTGTTTCTCTACTTATAAAAAGTATAAGTTGGAAAATAGACAAAACGTCCTACGTATATCCTACGTTGATTTTTTTTTCACTTCCTTGAGCGAAGACTATATTTAGATTTGACTTTATTTTTCCCTTGATAATTTTCCACCAAAAGCGTAGTCGGGAAATAATGCAGTAACAACATAAAACGTTTTGAGATGTTTCTCTGCCGTGACATTTCGAGACAACCAAACTAGCGGGAAATTTCCATGCCGAGAGCGTGCATGACGTTTTATGGATCGGTGCGCATGAATACAGAGACAAGTAGAAAAACAAATATGAAACTTACCGCAGCCCATCAGCTAACCTGAAAATACTACATAATCAGGTATGAATGAAATAGCGTAAAAAAGCACGAGAGATAGAGCAAAAATCTCTTAGAATACGCCCCCCCCCCCCTCCCACAAAAAAAAAGGAAAGAAAAAAATATTTGTAATAGAATAATTTTAATACGGAAAGCTAAGACACTTATCGTAAAATAATGGAATTTTGAGATGGAAAATTGTAGAAAAAAGAACTTTAAGGTATACATACAGAAGGTGGCGATGAAAATACTGTTCAAACATTAAATTCAACACAGCTATTGTCAATAACACGTTGGCTAGGTATTGCAAAGTTCATGAAACGCGAAGAAACAATTTACAGCGTCCTCTTGCTGTTAACTAAAAAGTTAGCATTCCTAACTATTAAGCGATTTTCGATACTAGAATCTCGTTAAAAACAAAGGTGTAGAAGGTCTTCCCTGTATTATAAAGTAGTGTCTTACATGCAAAAACAACATTATTAGAAGCTTTTAAGTGTATTTCTTTTTCTCCTATCACTAGCTTTAAATGCACTTAAAATCTTCCATTGTTAAAGTTTTCCACAATGGATAATTTAGTTTAGATAATTAAATATTAATCATAAAATATAATCGCTTCAATTAAATTTTTCATGTATCTAAATTTATGTAATTTCCCTAATTTAATTTTTTCCGTATTTGAAGAAGCACTTTCGATTGTTAAATGAAGATATATTGAAATTAAATGTTTATAAAAGGTTTCTGTTATTTGTAAAAAAGATGTTTTGCAGAGTTATGAATTTAAAGACGAAAATATTTTCTAATATTTAACTAACAAAATGTATGCTTTCAGTTACAATACATGTAGAAACCAAAGTGTTTGCTTAAAATCAATCGTTAAAATGAAAATGAATTATTGAATATTTACTCAAGTAAATGTGTAATGCTTTTATCCAAATAGAAAACCGAAATTAGAAATTAATACGATACTCTAGTACATTTAACTTTTATTTATAAATCAGATATAGAAATTAAATATTGGTAATAATTATCTTAACGAAAGAAAATATTTGCACATCATTCAAGTAAATATCATATTAACATTTTATTTGAAAATATTTTTTTTTTACCCGACATTTAATTGCGTAATTGAAATACGAATTAAACGTAACATATGTAATTTAAAAATTTTCCACAAAAAAAAAAAAAAAAAAAAAAAAAAAAAAAAAAAATATTGTCATTAGTTAAATATTTCCAATCAATATTTAGATACCAATTTCGGAATATAGAACAAAATGGAATATTTCCTTTTACCTTTAGGAAATACGGTCCCACCAGTAGCCTAGACTGTCTGCTCTCAAAACACCGGTATACGGGAGGTGCTGGGTTCAAACCCAAATGCGCACGTGGGCCTAATCGTTCGGAGCTTTTGTGGATTTCGTCGTTCTTTGCGTGAGTAAGGATTAGGTTCCCTTAGAAAGACCCCCACGAAGGACATTCCCCCCCCGAACCTATATCCATAGGGCGGTCAATCGGCCGTCACAATTACTCTAACACCCTTAGAAAATACAAATGAGTCTTAACATACGAAAACATAATATAACTACGAGCTAAAATATACAATCAGCACTTCCCATGATTTATAAAAGCGTTTTTTTTTTCATTTGAAACTTCAGAAACCAATGTATTTTGGATATTTAAAGAATAATTTTTAAAAACAAAGTCATTTTTGGTGCCTCAGATTTTTGGAAACATTTCGAGTAGTTTTTATAGTGTATTGGTCAATTTTCCAAAAGTCAGTGGCAGAAAAAGAAGCATTGTTTTTACTAATACTTCTTTAAATCTAGAAAATATATTCGTTTCTGAGGTTTCTAAAGATAACGAATGCTTTTTTTCAATTGCTGATAATTCGTGCTTTTATTATATTTGTCTATATTAAGAAACATCTGTCTATTTTTTACAGCGCATGAAATAATACATGCATCATTGATAACATGTATAATAGCGCGAATATGTTTTCTCTGATTTTGTAGATAAAGAAAATTTTGCATCTTTAAAAAATAACACTGGTTTACATGGTTTATATACTTTCGCCGAAATGTGTATTTTTTCATAGATTCTAGTGCACTGAGTACGGGAAAATTATTGCAAAAAATCTGTCACGACTAGTTTAAAAAATATTTATTAAATACTTTAAAATAATAATAACATGAAATATAAAAAGAGAAAATTAGAAATGATTCATTTTACTCTTCTTTTTATATTTTTCTTGATCTGTTTCTCTTAAAATAGACCAACAATAGTCCCCTAACACACTTTTGTCCCAAAAACCTTTGTGTCTGTCTTCAAAAAGTTTAAAGTCTTGATGAAATCGCTCACCCTGCTCGTCACTCACGACGCCCAAGTTTTTTTGGGGAAAATCCAGGGGTGAATGGAGAAAATATATCTTCAGAGACGTGTTTACACCCATTACATGATAGTTTTTTAACAAAACAGCAATCGTTTTTCATAATTTTCATCTTTATGATTTCCTAAGAATCCATGGACGACCATTTTTAAGGATTCCAATGCCTTTTTTTCATGAATAGATAAAAGTGTGTCAAAGTCCTTATCTTGCATCAGTTTACGCATCTGTGGACTGATAAAAATTCCATCCTTTAATTTTGCGTCTGAAATACTTTAAAAATTTTGTGTAAACATTTAAAAGCAGCACTGTTTTTATCCATGGCTATGACAAAAAATTTTATTAGGCCTAATTTTATGTGTAATGGGGGGTAAAATTATATTTTGCGGATCACTAACGATGTATATTTCACATTTATTTTTCATGGAGTAAATTCATTTCGGACATGCCAATATTTTTTTATGTAATGGTGTTCTTTAGCTCGACTATCCGACAGGCACAAAAAACATGAATATTTGGTTACTTTGGTATTTGGTGTCTATAAGTTCCACTGTTGTTGACGAGAGGCAAGAATCTCTGCCTTAGATCTAGTTAGTTGCAAGTCTCGCACAAGGTCGTTCAACTCATTTTGGTTTATTAAAAATGGCATTTTATCATCTTCAATTACGAACTCGTGATAATTTTCATCATCCATAAACAGATCGTCACTATCTGGGCAACTCGCGCTTGACATACCTGGACATACGGGATGTGGCAGAGTTTTTGAATGTGATATCGGTTTTGAAACTGATGGAATGTCATGATATTGAATTTTACGTTTATCTTTTGAATTAAAGCCTGCAGTTTTTGTCAAACAAAAATAACAGCCATTTTCGTGATTTGAAGGTTCTTTCCACAGCATCGGTGATCCAAATTGAAGATACTTTTTTTCTCCCAAACCCCAGCATATAAAAGTATGTCTACAGCTTTCACAAAAAACATGTGGGACCCACTTTTTATTTTGATTACTCACTGAGAATCCAAAATAATGCGAATATGCTGTTTTAAGACATTCCATCATCGGTCTTCCTTTTTTTATTTGCGAATATAAATTGTCCACAAAAGTAACAAAAACGATCAGAATTTAATTTACACTCTCTATTAGACATTTTATCAAAAACAAAATCACTTTAGTTCACAAAAACACAAGAAAACAGAATATAGAGTCCAAGTTGACAATGTGGGTAGGTTGAATGTGACGTGATAGATATATTATAGAATTAAAAATGTGAATATTGAAAAGTGTAAAAATTTTTAAAATGTGACGTGATAGATTTTTTTTAAATACCACCTTTCATTAGTAAGAGGTAATATAATAAGAAAATGTGTGTTTCATCAAAAGTATATAAAAAATGTGTAAATTTGTAAACCAGTGATTGGAAATTAGTTATGACTAAGATATAAATATATGTGCAACATGAAAAAATATAGTAAAGAATAAAGAAAAACCGAACGCAAGTTAAATTCGTGTATTAAATGTCGCGAAAATTAAAGAAGTTTGCACTTCAGTTCCTTGTTTGTTTACGAATTTATGTACTACTAGCTGCATGACAACCCGTTGTGTTGCATTTCACTTGCACAAGGTCTCTAGAATGCTTGGGGGAAAATGAAATTTAATTTTATTATAGATTTCAAGTTTCTAAACCTAACAATTCCAAATAAATCGTCATGTAGAACTGTTACAGAACTTTTTCGCTCAACTTTTTGAATTTGGATTTTATAGGAAAGATTTTTAGAGAATATTTACATCTCAAAAGTAAACCTCTTTCAAAATTTCAAATTTTTAGCCTTAGCAGAAGCGGCAACTTTTAAAAGTTTTATGTCCCTGCACCCTTTTAAATTTCTTTTTTATAATTATTATTGTTTTGTTGCGAGTATTTATGTCTTTAAACACGTCTTAACAGTAATAGCAAATTTGAAATTTATAGGAACAGGTTCGAAATGAATCGTAATCTAGATCGTTTTTAGAATATTTTCCGCTCATTTTGTACTTTTTAAATTCGAGTGTTTTAGAAACCGTTTTTCGGCGTTCATTTGCATCTTAAAAGTAACTACAATTACCAAATACCAAATTGTAAGCCCCAAAAGGGTCACAGAAAAGACAAATTTAGAATGTTTTTTCTTTTCCCCAATAGTTTTACATTTGGGATTTTTTTAAATAGTTCTGTTTGAGTATTTACGTCTTAAAAGTAACAGTCATGCAGAGTTTGAAGTTTCCAGTCTTAACAGATTCCAAATTAATGGTAAATTAGAGCTATGGACGAACGTTTTCCGCTCATTTCCTTTTTTTAACCCTCTCGGCACCGATTTTTTTTCCAATTTTGGGAAAAATTACTTTTACGCTAACAAAATTAAAAGTAGCTATCGACATCACAGAAGTTACAGTTTACTGAAATTTAACGAATGTGTTCTTTACTGAAATCTAACGAATCTATTTATGTTGCGTGTATTTCCTATGAAAATAGTCTAGGGAAGAATTTTTTAAGACGTTTGGAAAATTTCGTATTACAACCAGATTAAACAAACATAAAAAATTTAGTAGTATTTTTTATCTTTTATCACAAATTGCTAATTGAACCACCAATTGGAAGAAGGGAATAAACGCCACTTTTTGACACATTCATTTTTCTACACTTTTACATTCTTTAGACGTAGCGCTTAATTGTGAGTTCGAAGAAAACAACAAAAGCCATCCACTTCGTATATATTTATGCGGCCATAAAAATAGTTAGTTGGAAGAAGGAAACAAATCCTTCCTTTATTCCCTTCTTCCAACTATCAACTGTACGAGTATAGAAATAATGCTTCTTTTTGCCTGTTTTTTTCTCGATAATCAAAAACGCATCGCTATTGGCGGGAAAATTATGGCTGTATGTGTTTTGTGTTCACGACTTAAAGACGAACTCAGCTGATTTCTACACTTACCATGAGGGTGAAGCTAAACGGGGCCCGGATGAAGTATGCAGTTATTGTGGAAAACTATACAGAACATGGATCCCTCTGTCAAAGAACTACACATTTTTAGCCCCATATCAGGCCCAGGGTAACGAGAGGGTTAAACTTTAAATTATTTAAATAAAAACCATTAATAGCGAATATTTACAACCAAAGAATAACCACCACGCAAAACTTCGAGTTTCTAGTCCGAACAATGTCACAGAAATTGCAATTTCAGAACGTTGTTTGCTCCTGCACCGACATAAGCCAAAAAAGCTTCGATTTGAGAAGAGTCGCTGACCAGCATTTTGAAACATTATTTTTAAAATCTATTCGGTAGGTCTACAGATTACCCTTTACAAACAAACACACAAATACACAAACAAACGTTGCATTTTTTATATTATTTGTATAGACTATTGTAATTAAATTTTCTTGAGAAACAGAATATCAAATATATTTAGGAGCAATTTAAAAATATTCATAAAAACTCTTATATATTTTTCTTTTATTCGAGTTGTTACGCCGTATTAATTCTTAATTATTACAAATTTCTGTAGCTCACTCTGAAAAACATTTTAATTGAGTTTAAACGCATTAGGTGACTTTCATATTGTGGAACGATTTCTATCTGTTACTGAATATTTCGATGTTACGGTGAAATACATTAAATTAAAAATATAACAATTATATTTTAAATCGAACGTTGCTTACCTGGAAATAGATGATTAACTTTAATTACATGAAAGGGAACGGTATATGCTATTAAAAGTTTTTTTTTAAAATAAGAAAACAAAAACTTACTATTCTTCATACTCAGACACGCGATTGATTTTTTTTTCTTTTGCAAAAATTGGCTTCACTCGATGTTTTATTTTCTATTTTTTTTTGTAAATGCGCAAGTTTTTAGAAAAAAAATAAATCTCCTTTAAAATAGAAAAAAGATTGTTATTTACATTATACTTCCAAAATCGTTAGTGTAATAAAAATGTGTTTGTCTTCGACTTATCCGTGAAATATTATTTTTCTGGCAATACGTCTAACAACCCTTCAATTTAAGCAGGCGGTGAGGAGAATTTTGCCAAAATCCAGAAAATATTCTAACAAATTTGAAACAAAAAATAAAATAATTGCTGAAAATTTAACTGAAAAAACAAAACTCTATTATTTTTTATGAATCTTTATTACTATGTATTACTATTATGTTTCAACATAAAGAACAATGTGCTGTAAAATAATATACCAGTAAAATATCATTAAAACATATAAAGAAACAGCAGAGAATTGTGTAAATTTGGATTTATTTTTTTAAATAGAGAAACAATTAGTTGGCGAGTTATTTTTATGTAATTTGTATTTCGGTAGGAATTAAGTTTGTCAAATCTACTAATTTACTTATGTATTTATTTTAATGAATATAATTCAAGAATAAACCAAGAACTCAATAAGTCATCTAGAATCCTATAACGCCTTAAGTCACCGATTACGACTGCACGGTATTCGAAAACATTTATTGGTGAAACACATGTGGAGGAATACTGTAAATAAGCAATCAAATTCTCTGTCTGTAAGTTTGTTGTTTTGCGATTCTTGCAATAAAATTATCCAAATAACTGGAAATTTTGTAGATATATTTCTAAAGTACACATAAATTAGGTGTATAGTTCTGAATATAAAACAGTTACGTCATTCAAAAAATATATATATAATATTGGGTTGTCCAAAAAATTCGTGCCGTTTGGGAAAATTAATTCGTACCGGAAAATTCTGACCGCTAATTGTTAGACATTGGCTATCAGCGTTATTATCTAATAATAATAGAATTTTCCGGTACGAAGTAAATTTCCCAAACAGCACGAATTTTCCGGATAGCCCAATTTTCATGTCATAAATGTTTATTGCTCATCTTTTACCGTATTCAAAAGATATTAAATAACACAATTGTTATTCATAAACTGAATGGCTGATATTTTAGTTATACAATGAATGTGTTTTAATAAAACACAGTAATTCAGTTTGAATTTTGGAACAGCCCATCAAGTCTAAGTGTATGAAATCGATATCTGGTTTTAACGTTTTTAACTGATAAGCAACTCCGAAGTACTTGATTGATATTTTAGTTGTACAATTTATGAATTTTAATTAAGCACATTTAAGTAATTTTTCAGTTTGAATTTTGAAAAAGCCCATGTAAATGTATGAGCACGACATCTGATTTTAACTTTTTTAACCCTGATGATGAGTTCATCAGTAGCTTGAAAGTTCTTGATTGATAATTTAGTTGTACATTCTATGTATTTTAATAAAACACCTTTCAGTAACTTTAACCCCTTCAGCGTCGCTATATTTTTGTGCAGGGTACTTTTTTAAATTTTAAAATTCTTTGATTGCCACCACTTTTTTGAAGTAGAAATATTCACCTTATTTAATGACTGATAAAATGATGCAAGAATAAAGCTAATTTCACTCTTTTAAAAAACAGGTGGGAAACAAAGAATCTGAATTAAAAAAAAAAGTAGAATACACAGCCCGTGAATATCACGGGCGCGAGAATTAAGGGGTTAAATGGAATTTTTGTTTTTGCGAAATAATTTATATGACTTGTCCTCGTAAGGTGAATTAGGGATTCAAGGAACATGATATATTTTATATAATCAAAATTGAATATTGTTCTATAAAACTCATTTGCGTTTCTTTCGCCACAGATAAATTTAAATGTTAGCTTTAAAACGTATAAAAAATATAATTGTATTATCTTCACTTTTACTCTGACTTAAATATTTTCTTCTCTGAAACAAACTGAAAACGTATGCTACATTAATAGACAAAGGAAGTTAAAGTTTGAGAAAAAATATATTTCTAGAATTTTATTCCACTTCATAACTCTCAAAACCCATATGAACTCTAGGACATTTAAAATAACCGTAAATTTCCAGTTCCGTTCTACCACATTTTTTTTTCTTTTATGTAAAAAGAAAGAAAAATCATTTAAGAAAAAGCCAAACGAAGTGCATTATCTTCCATTTTTATCATTTTTTTTATGATTATGTCCCTAAACATTCACTGCACTTCTGATATTTCTTTATTTTTAAAACTTGAAAAATGGCACCAATTATAGAAAATGTTATCTTTAAAATATAAATGAATATATATATATATATATATATATATATATATATATATATATCAGAAATGTTTTTTTTCTGTTGTAAACTTGCGAAAACTAATTTACTTTCTCTTTAAATGCCAGTTATGTATAAACTTTAAAAAATTGTTACTAATATAATGAATAAAAAATTTTGGAAGAACTGTAAAGAAATTTTTATTTTGACAAACGCAGCTGATTAAAAATAATAATTTTGATGTTTTGTTTGTCTAATTATTCATACATTAATGTAAAGTTCATGTTTCATTCCAAGAATTTGAATGCAGATTTACTTTTCTGTCCGTAAATCTTCGTAGAATTAACATATATACATGTTAATAACAGTTAGAACACAATCATGTAACTTAATATGTTGTTACCTTATAGCGTCTTTCCAAAGTTGCAGAGACAGTTGTTGGTAATCGAACGTTACATTGAAACTATTGCTGAAAACGCCAAGTGGCCTTATTAGCAATACTGGTTGTATAATTCTCAGCTACTTTCGATAGCTTCCATTTTTATCTTTTACTTTATTCTGTATACATAAAAAGAAGGTATTAGAGACACGAAAATTATGGATGGAAAATGTCTATCTTTCTGTCTCTCTGTTACTCTCTGTGTGACGTGATTATTTTAGCCTTCGCTACCTAGAGACGGAATCTCATAAAACTTTATTTTTAACCTTGACATTAACTGGTGCTAATTAGCTTTGGGTATATATCACCGAAAAGATGGCACTGCAGCAACATCTGTTTATGTTAGACCTAAGTTAAAATTTGTGCTGATTAAATTTGGTGCATAGTTAATTGACCAAGAAGAAGCTATTATGCTGTGCGATGAAGCTATTTTACTGTGTTTTTCTCCATTTACGTGACAATTATCTCTTCATCTATTCAATGAAATTTCATCAGACGTCATATTCAGTTAGGCTTCGCCACATATTGATTTCGATATGGTTTTTGTATATATATAAAAATAGGTGGCGCTACTATTCTTCGTTATTCACGATTTCCATGTTTACTATATCTTGACTTATATTTGACTTATATGAGGTTGACATTAACTAGTTGGAAGTGCCAATCCCAAAACTTTCTTCAATCTCATACATGTTAATACTTCAAAATTCGCTATCACATCGCCAATAAAAGTATTACTTTTCGTCATTCTGTTGTACGTCAGCTGTTTGAGAACAGTCGGGTTACATGTATGCGAAGCATCTTTCGTTGCACGAGCAGCCAATGTACAACACGACAAAGAAAAGTCCATCTGACGTGAACGGGAGGAAAAAAATAGCCTCCCTATTCCTTAGTTATAACATTTCAGCTAACTGGAAAACACGAAGATCGTGGAACACGTGGAACTCGATTACAAAAAATTCCTCTCCAGTTCTCGTCAATATTGAATTTGAATTATAATTTCGCGAAATTAGCTGGTTATAGTGAAGTTAACTTCAGTCATGGCAACCCATTTTTGTCACCAAATTTGGCGATTCTTCGTCAAACATAAACAAATTTTGTGACAATTGGCGAAACATCGTCACGTTTGGCCACAATTTGATGCTGGCAAATACGAATATATGGTGTTAAACATATAAGAGTTGGCACGAGGGTTACAACAATAAAAGGAAATCATGTTCACTAAAACTCATAAATTAAACCATTTTACGGAGGAATCCTGCTGTCTTGTTTCAAAATGTCAGCCACCCTAAAATTTCAAACTGCTATATCTCAGCCATTTTTTAAGATAGAGGCAAAACGAAAATTGCTCCGGAATCCTTGGAGCAAGGCCGAACGTTTAATGGAAAAATTTATCATTCCT
Source organism: Maratus michaelseni (assembly GCA_963931845.1). Lineage (NCBI taxonomy): Eukaryota > Metazoa > Arthropoda > Arachnida > Araneae > Salticidae > Maratus > Maratus michaelseni. The sequence goes on along the minus strand of OZ007594.1, from coordinate 143,327,194 downwards.
AATGTTTTTGTACATCTTTTTGAATTTGAAAACTTTAAATGGCATAGCTGAAAACCGATACCTATAAATAAAATTTGACTCAATTTTAGGCATAACTTCATACACTAGGACATAACACTTTTTCGATTACACTACTTTCTTCTATTATAGATAGAATAAATTAAAAATACCTACTTGGTTTCATTTTGTTTATTTCAATGCCATTCCTGGGACGCTGTTGAACTCTCTGATCACTGTAACGTCAAGTTAACTTCAAAGAAATGTACTATAATTCGTAATCGTTGGCGTGTAACATTACTAGTTAAATTACTGTAATATTATAATACCGAAATATATTTTCTATTTACTACAGCATACTAGTTTACTACTTTAACACTAATACTTCAATATTTCTTCGTTGTGTTTTAATTCTGAAAACTGGGAAGGTGGGAGGGGGGGAATATGGGGATCATGGAAATATGATATCTTTGAAATTTAACTATAAGTTACATAACCTAAATGATTTTGTAAGCTGTGCAAAACTAATTCAACTTTATTAAATGTCAATTCCAGGTATATTTTATAAATTCCTAGTCTCATAATGTTGAAAAAAACTTAAGCGAAAGAATTGGTAAAACATCAAAGATATTTTCATTGACCATACAGACCAATACAGATTTTCAACATGCTACTTTTGAAATTTTCATTGTTTATTCAATAGTTTTCTACACATACTACAAGTTTACTACTTTAACACTAATTCTTCAATATTTCTTCTTTGTGTTTTAATTATGAAAACTGGGGGGGGGGATATGATGATCATGGAAATATGATAACTTTGAAATTTACATAACCTAAACGCTCTTGTAAACTGTGAAAAACTAATTCAACTTTTTTAAATGTCAATTCCAGGTATATTTTTTAAATTCCTAGTCTCATAATGTTGACAAAAACTTAATCGAAACAATTGATCAAACATCAAAGATATTTTTATTGACCATACAGACCAATACAGACATTCAACATGCTACTTTTGAAATTTTCATTGTTTATTCAATAGTTTTCGTCACACTTATGTTTAGTGTTAAAAATATACTTGGAAATGGAATCCCAGTTTCCATTTTTGCCTTCAAAAGTTAATAGAAATCATTAATATACCTTTTTTTATTAACTTTTAGACAGTAATCTTGAGCTACAATAAGAATGATTATGCAAAACGTGTATTCTATATATTTATTATTACTATTTTAAATTTTTGCATTTCTTATCCCAAAAACCGAAATATGAATATTGTGATTTAGTTCTAACAAACATACCTATGTAAAATTTTAGATTTTAAACCTATCAATCTTTTTTCATGTTTTAAGATCATAATTGTTTTGCATAAAGTTAAACAACAATTAAATTTATTTAAATATTTATAATTACGATTTATAAAATACTCAATACATGTTTATCGACAACATTCATAAACTTTTTGTTAAAATAAATACTCTTCTAGAAAAGAATATTTTCGTTTATTTCACTAATTCTAAGGTAAATATAAGAGTAAATTTTCAAATATCTAATAACAATAAAGTTATATTATCTTCACTTTTCATCTTCTTTTGTTAGAAACAAAGTGAAAATCTATGTTAGATGAAAAGATAAAAGAAAGAAGGTGCCCGAAAAAGATATTCCTATAACTTTATACCTCTTCAAAACTCTCAAACTTTGTATGATCTCTGAAACATTTGAAATAACAGCTATGCAAAATACATTAGCTGCAATCTTATCTTTTACATTTTTTTGATGATGAAAGCTGTAAATCTTCCATAGAATTTTGTTTTGTTTTTTTCATTTGTAAAATTCGAAGAATTGTGACGACCATAGTAAAATGATAGCTTTAAAATGTAAATGGATGTTACGCATTGGAAGTTTCTGTTTTCTTTTTGCAAACATTAGAAAAATAATTCAACTTAAAAAAAATGCCAATGATAGATAAGCTAACCAAATGAAAATGCTGATCGTCATACGTTATAAAAAAACATAGCTGCCAAGTTTTATGCTTTTTTACAGCCACTATTTATGACAAAAAAATAACCTTATTTAATTGGGAATTTTCATCGTTTAACGAAGAATTATAATTCTTTTAAAAATAGTAATAGAAAAAAAACAAAAATTGACAGCTATGAAAAAAACCATCATAAGAAGGAACTCTATTTTTTTTATATATATCTAATAAATTCAGGCGTTCATAAATCTAGTTTTTGTGTTTTATTTATTTATTTATTATATAGTTTTAGTCATGATTATGTCAAGATAATATTCATAAAGATAGAGGTTTGCCTGTCCATAAAACTTAATTATTCACTAAAAAACTTAAACAAGTCACTGTGTATTTTATCTAACAGTTAATAAAGTGTATATTAATAATTGATATTTTTTATTAACAATCAGATAAAAATTTTAACTTCACTAAGAATCTTCATAAAAAGGCTTTTATCCCGTTCTTAATATGACAACCATTTGTTGCACTTTCAAACTTCAAAATTATAAAGTTTGAGATTGCAATCATGTCTTTGTATACTTCATCTCTAATTAAAGCGTCGACATGGGAAGGGGGTAAATCCACTTTCCGTTTTTTCGTTGAGATAATAATAAATACCAAGGGCAATAGCATGGGAAAGAGTGTAAGTCATATCCCGTCCATAAATAAATAGTTTCTTTGCTGAAATATAAACTATTGAAACTGTTTTTGTCTCTTGATAAAATAGTAAATACCAAGACCAGTAGCAGGGAAAAGAGGTTAGTCTATATCCCGTCCATAGAGAGTAAGCCCATTGTTAAATAAAGAATTTATTTGCTCAAATAGAAATTATTTAAACAGTTTTTTGCCTCTCCTGTTAAATTTCATTTTTGGCACTTGCTCCCCTTCCCATGTCAACTCCTCAATTGTCAAGATTGTTTCCAATCAGCTTAAAAATAATTAAATTTATTAATAAAAATTCTAAAGTGAGAAAAATATTTTTTTGAGTGCGATTTTAAAGAAAACTCAATTCTAAAACACACTTATTTGTATACCATTGTTAAAATCTTATAGAACTCTAAAAATGGATGTTTCACTCACTTCACTATTTCGGAGTTCAAAGTTACATTTTCAGACATATAATGAAAATAGATTTATATTATCTTCCCCTTTCATCTCATTGATTTTTTTCTTATCTGAAATAAAGTGGAAACGTATGTTAGAGGAACAGATAAGCGAAACTAATGTTCATTGAAAATGATACATCTGAAACTTTATTCCACTTCAAAATTCTCAAAAATTATATGATCTCTGGGACATTTAAAGTAACAGATCACTTTTAGTTTCGTCCAATCAATTTATTATTTTAGATAAAAGCAGAGAAAAAATCATTTAAGGTAAGTAATCTATACGAAATAAATTACCTTCAAATTTTATCTTTTATTGTTTTTTTTTTTTACAATTTTATCACTAACTCTACAATACGTCTTTGTTATTTATTCATTCGTCATACTTGAAAAATAGCGTAGATCATACAATTATGGTGGCTTTAACATTGAATGGTAGTGATATAATTAGTTTTCATTTCGCTAAGAAAGTTTTTACAAACTATTTTTTTTCTACTGACATTTGCAGGTAAACTTATAAACACATTCCATTACAGAAAATTTGAAGATAGCTTAACGTTGACAAATGACGTTGTTTAAAATGTTGATTTGATTTTGTAATGCTATTCAATTTTCATTTCTAAATTAATCTTAGAAAATGAGTTAAATTTAACTTTTCTATACGTTTAAATAAATAGGTAATCGGAAAGCTAATTGCAATATTTTGTACCATTGTTTTTTATAAGCTTTTGTCTTTTTTTTTTTTTTTAAATTTCCGCTAAGAAAAATTTTTACAATCTGAATGACAGTTATTTTAGTGTGCATGAATCGTAATAACGTTCTTTAATATAGCGGATTAGTAAGAAATACGTTTTTAAAATGGGAGGATTGAACTTTGTGCGTTATATTAAAATAAATGATCAACGTAAACAATCGCACAAATAAAATACAAAAAAGTAGAAAATAGCTGTTTCGGAGCCTCTAAATCGCCATCATCGGTGCCAAAGTTAAAAATATTAAAAACAGATTAAAAGGTTTAGACCATGTAAGTATCCTGTCGTCACCGCTCTCGGCCAAGATAAAATGGCGATCAGTGGTTAAAAAGAACAGAGGAGTAAAGAGTCCCATGTGAAGAAGGATACGAAACATTGCCACTAATGATGGAGGTTTAGAGGCTCCGAAACAGCTGTTTTGTACTTTATATGTATTTTATTGATGCAATTTTTTACATTTATCATTTATTTTAATAAGAAATATGTTACCAATTTAAGAGAGCTCTGGAAGACATTTTAATGCTCTAAATCTGACGAGGCTTAAACCACAGATATTTCAACGATATGCTTTCCATAAGCTTTATTTCTGCATGATTGGTTGATAGGTGAACCTTTAACATTACAAAAAGAGGCTTAAATGTTTTAATGCCTAATAAGCGTTCACAAATGTTTAACATGCTTACAATAAGTTTTGAGCATGTCTGCGTACATTATCAACAATGCGTTGTGAACAAAACCATTTTTCCTACATAACGAAGTGCAGTGAGTCTAACCAAATAAATATAAAAAAAACCTGGTGAGGGATGCTTTCTTTCATAGCTGAACAGATACATTTATTTGTGAATGTTTGTACTAGAAATGTTTATATTACATACAAGGTGTCCAGGAACTCATGTGCCAAACCATATCGGGTGATAGAACAGGCCCAGATAAGCATAAAACCCTATACAATGCATGGTCGCAACTCCAGCAGTGAAGCGCTACAGGGAGCTTTCTAAACCTTGTTTTCTACACAATATCTAACAAATGGTTGCTGATTTTATTTATACGGAATAGTGTTACTATCTAAGATGCTAATATGGATGAAAATTAGAAGAAGAACAAAGTAGATATCTCAAGAGAGTGTAGGGAAGGGGTTGCATCTTAAGTTGACAAATAGTCCTTCATATAGAATTTGATGGTAAATCGTAACTAATGGGCAAAACTTTAAGGTGTGATAAAACACATCTAATCAAGTTACTTACGCCATAGAATGCATGGGCATATCGAAAACGGCAAACTGCTAGATGGCGCCGTCATTAAACACAGAAAAGGTTCGTTTTTCATACACATCGTCATCTTTACCGTGGATTTCAAACGGGATGACTGGTTTTACCAGCTAGGAAATGTCAGACCCAATGCGGTTGTAAATGCTCTGGAAATGCTAATTGTGTATTAACTAGTGTTACTCCCCAATCATAAAGTGCCCTGTAGCGCTTCAGTGCTTGAGTTACTACCATGCATTGCATGGAGTTTTGAGATTCTCTAGGCGTGTCCTGTCACAATTTACAGTTAGGTCCATGAGTTCAGGAACACCCTGTATAACTAGCACATCGTATAAATAGTCTAATGTTCGTGTCTCTTCGAGTTCTGAGCAGTAGAATGGCATCGGTAGCATTCTAAAGTGGGCATTTTGTTTTACAAATTCCGTATTTTTTAACTTTTTATACGTTTTTCGCCCGAACCCAATTTGGACAAATCGTACTTGCACAATTTGAGATGATTATTCGAATGCGATTTATTTAATGCAATATTTGATTCTGTTACATGAAGGCAGAAGTCAGTTTCCTTTCTAAATACAAATTTAAATATATAATTGTGTATTTTCTTTTTATTCTAATTATAATAGAGATAGAAGATATTTATTTACACAGATATGGGATTAACAATTAGATAACAGTTCAAAACTTTAACAAGATATTGCTAATTTTTTTTTCCTTTTTATTATTTCGTTTATAAATTGAACATTTCGTGTTCAAAGTGCAACAATATAATAACTGTTATTCAGATCTATAGAACTGAAATCCGTAAAGTTTACAATTTTAAGTCTATATGTTTACTTTTCATGTTTTGAAAACACATTTGGTTTTCACAAATTCAATAATTGTTAAAATCATTTAAATTGATTAAAAAAAACTTACGATTTTTAACATGCAAGCTGTAAATTTACCGAAAACATAGATATACTTCTTGTTAATATTTGATGTTGTTCTAGAAAAATTATTTTAATTTATTTTAACACTTCGAAGTTAAAATTTAATTTTTCATATATCTAATAAAAATCAATTATCTTCACTTTCTACCTCACTGAAAAAAATTCTCTTTTCTGAAACAAAGTTAAAAGGTATATTAAATGAAATGATAAAAGAAACTAATGTTGGCCAAAAAACGTTGTTTTTGGAACTTTATCCCACTTCAAATCTCTCCAAGCCTATATGGTAGCTAGGACATTTAAAATAACAGCAAATATTCAATTCGTTCTACCAACTCATATTTTTATGTAAAAACAAAGAAAAAAGCCATTAAGGCAGAGAGTTATGGGAAGTATAAAACTTTCGATTTTTATCTTTTAACGTTTTTATGATTTTATCACTTACTCTTCAGTAGGCTTTTGTTATTTTTCCATTCGTAAAACTGGAAAAATTGTGACGATCATAAAAAATGATGGCTTTAAAAGAAAATGGTAGTGATATAACTAAAATGATTTTTCTTTTGAAAAGTAAACTTTTGCAAACTTTTAAAACATTTTGTAAAATGTCTAATCTAGTTAAACTTTAAAAACAATCTATTTGAATAATCTGACAAAGGTCTCCATAATTTACATAAATTCCGGAGAAAATTTAAAATGGATTATTTTAAGTTAAAAAAAAATATTGTTGATGGTTTGGATCTTTGTCTATTCGGTCTTTTCATTAATTTCACGAATCATTTCAAAAACTTTCCTTAGAATATGAATGTGAATTAACTTTTCTGTAGATTAAATTAGAAACAAAAATCATTAATGTACATTTTAATTCATATACATTATTCCCTGAACATATTTAAAGAATATAGTTACAAATGTTTCCGTTGTTTATATTCTTACATGATCTTATTTGATAAATTCTATATTATTCATTACACCACTTCTTTACTTATGTAGCAACTTTTTATCTACCTAAATGAATAAATAACAACAATTACGATCATAATTTGCTTTCATTTATACAAAATAATAATAATAAAAAAAACTTTTTGGTGGACATTACTTACCCGCCAATAAATGCAATATTAATAAATACTTTTTTAACTATGAACTACCACCCTATTCAATACTATATACTTAATATAGTATCTTCATTTTCGAATGCATATTTTTTCTTATACGCTAATATACGTACATTTTACATAAGTGGATCCACAGTATAAACTTAATTCATGTTCTAACGCACACACACATTCTGACTAATTATTACCAGTGTTAGATAACAATCACCATATTTTTTTTAAATATATGTTAAATAATATTGCACTAACATTTTGATTAGACAGAAAATATTTACAATGAATATCACCATGGCACGATATATCCGACGCAATATTACCGACATTTAGCATCAGAGAATATCCTCCAAGCTTGTAGTGCGAAAGTTTCATACGTGCCCACTGATAAAATGAAATGTAAACTATCAAGTTCTCGTAGAGAAATATTTGCAATATATTCCTTTTTAACAAATGTTCTGTAGCTGATTGATTTTAACAGTTTTTCTGTAAGTTGGTAACAGCAGTATTTTGCAACACAATGCGTGTAGTGGTTTTTGTGACAAATATTATTGCAGAGGGAGAATTTATAATAAAGCAGAACTCAGTAACCTGCTCACGAAATTTACTCACGTTTCGTATTTCACACATTTCAAATGGATCTTTGTTACTAGATTCCCTTTCCCGGTAAATGATTTTTTTTGTCTGTTTGATTTAAACATTTGTCACTTATTCAGCATTTTTGCGTTTCTGATTCAGCATTATACTTTCTGCATTTCAAGCTGTGTGAAATGTTATTTAATTCATCTGCTTCATTCACGTATCTCTCTCTATTTAATGTAAAATAGATTTGTGCCCAAGACTAGGCTTGATCCTCCAATTTCATATCAAAAAAGCGAAATGCAATTTTTTTTTTTACAAAATAGAAGGCAGAATTACTACTTATAACCTACAACTCACAGGTCGGAATATAAACACATGTGAACATTACAGAGCAAAAAAAGGCACTGATTGAGTATTAGAGGGTTTGACTAAGGCGTGGATGGCAGATACGTGCAAGCAGGGGATTTATCCGGATTCAAATGTTTCCTGTGCCTTCAATATTGTGTTTATTAAGCAATTTACCATTTTAGAGGAATTGCCTGGATTGAAAACGCTTATCCGTTCTTGTTTAGCAGTTTAATGCATAAATTTACTAATGCACAAATTTAAGTTCATTAAAAATATTTATCAGACTCATATAAATAATACTTTTTTAGTCATAAATATACTAAATTACTAAAACGTAGATTGCGACTTGTTATAAAACTGTACGTGATAGATTTATTTTCATTATTATTCCATTAATTAGTTCATTTGAGAAACCTTTTTCATACGTAGTTTTGCTTGCTTATGCACTTATGAAGGCCCTGAAACTACGCTTCTTAATTTTAATCTATATATATTTTCTTAATGCAGTGTCAAATTTCAGATAGGCCAGCTCAAAACTCACTTGATCTGTAGTTGTGGAAAATGCGTGGATTCTATTTTGATCACACAAATTCATTTTATCTAATTTTTTTTTGTTGATTTAGTAGATAATCTCTATGTTGTATGATGTTTAAAGGAAATATTATGTATATTGTATAGGATAAAGTATAAAGTATAAAATAAATGTTCTTATTTAAACGGTTTTTGAAAATTTAAAAGGAACTTTTCCATATTTTACATGTGAATTAATAAGAAATTTTCTAGTATAAAATATATATACAATACATAAAGGTATCAGAAATTACAGTTAATATACAAAGACTGTTTTAAGGCCTTATTCCTTTAAAAATGTCTTTAAAAGCTTATATCTGGCTAAAATAAAATAACAGTAAGTTTCCAGTTAAATTTCAATACCACTTTATTATTTTATATAATGGAAACGAAGAAATCGTTTAAGTCGGAACTAGGTGAGATATTTCACCTTGCGTTTTTTCTTCTTTTTTTACTATTTTATTTCTAAAAAGAGCTTACATTTTCTCGCTTTTTTATACATAAAACTTGAAAAGTGGTGAAGATTATACAAAAGTGAATTTAAAAATTTAAATATCTAAGTTTTTAAAATCCGCAATCCCTTTTTACAAATTGTACCTAACTGACATATAATCAGGAATATTTGACAAAGGTAGGTAATCATTAATTTCTGTGACTAATTAAATTTATGTAAACACCTTTTTTACATTAGGGGAGACCGGGGCATATTTTCCATAGGGGCAAGTTTTCCAACTCGTTTTAGTTTTAAAGTGAGCCGCTAAATAACGCCAGCGGGTGAACTGGAAGAAGAGCCAACACTGCGCACAAAGGTTTTAGATAAGTAGCTACTGTCATTTCGTCAGGAGAGCTGTTTTCTTCATTTTTTCAACGATGATTAGAATTTCAGGTCTTTATTGAAACGTAAAATAAACATACTAGCGTTATACTTACTATTTTGACATTCCAACACACGTCAGGTTGGAATACGTGCCACGTCCTAAATCTGCTAGTCTTATTGTGTCAAAAATGTATTTATTGTGTAATCAAATCTTCCAAATAACCATATAAAATTATCCTGCGCCGCCAGCCGCCCACGGAGGTAGCCGGCGTCACGATAACGACCATCGCGCCCAAGCCTCTAAAGGGCTTATAACGAACCAGGGCTTTGTCTCGCCCGGCGCTGCGATCGGCCTGGGGCCGCTCCCCACTGCGGACCCCCAGGTCATTTTTAAAAAGTTGATGACATAGGTCGTCGCGGCAGTAACCCCACATCTCGGAGGAAACTTCCGCAGAGACGAAACCTTGATGAACCGCCATGGAACGTCCCGACGACTTCGTTCGCGAAACCCCATAGGGGGAGTCGGTCGCTAGGTCATATGTCGAGCTACCACAACGGCTCTTGCTTTACCACAACTCGAGGGGTGCGAGAAACCTATTGAGGTAGTCACGTTCACTCTTGCAGTGGATCCTGAAAAGGAAAGGATTAGTAAAACAAAATATAAACTCTAAAACTACAACAACAACATTATAACAACTCTGACTAGAATGCTTAAAGCATTTTAAAACTTCAACAACAAACTTCAACAACAACTATTTTAATAAAAACCACTGTGACTAGCCCATTTATCACATAAACTTGCCGGCTTATGAGACGGGACTCAAGCCTGCGTACGTATTGCACCATTACCTCTACCTCTACGTCCTGCGCCGCGGAAACCACGGGCATTTCGCAGTGCGTTCAAATGTGGGCGTGGAAGAGCTCGGTGATTTCGGCCTGCTCTTTGGCGACCAAGGTTTCGATCTAGTGTACGCATGAGGAGGCGTTGAATAATCAACCGGACCCCCTTCCTTGCGTAGCCACACAGGCAGAGATCGCTTGGCGTTCGCGTCCGAAAGTCGCGAGGAAAGTATTTTTCCCGCACAGACTTCCAGAGCTCGCACCGAAATAGCACGTGGCTAATAACACACACCTCAACTCCACAAAAACATGTAGAGTCGTGGTGAAAGAAGCGAGCCTGATGATCGCCAAAGTTATCGTGTCCCGTGAAGACCTGATTAATGAAGAAATCACCCTGCAGTCGGCGTGTGCCGACGCGTGGGAAAGACTCATATGTCCTGCGGCTGGTCCCAGATTGGTCCCATCTATCTTGCCACTTGGACAAGGCCCGTACAAAGAGGTCTTTTTTGGCTTGGCGGCGCGTGACTGGAATCACTACGTCGACTGACTGCGCCAATATGTCCGCCCTTTCGTTAAAGACGTGACCAACATGGGCCCGGACCCAGTGCATGTGAATCTCAATTCCTGTGGATTTAATCAAGTCCTTAATCTCAACAATGGCCTTGTGCTGAGGCACAAGTCCGTGAAGCGCTTGGAGCGCCGATCTCGAATCTGAAAAGATATCGAGTTCCCCGAGACTTTTCCTGTGGGCATGGGTGATTGCTTGGACCTCCGCCGCAAACACTTCCGCACCGTCGGGGAGATGGAACTGGCTCTCCGCAACAACTTGGTTCTCTGACACATCTAGGAACGCGCAGCCTACTGTCGCGTTCTCTTGCTTGGATCCGTCCGTGTAGTACGAACACGTAGTACGCGGGGCCAAATCCGCGGTCCAACGGACTCTCCAGAGATCCTCAAGTCTGAGAATGGGCCTCCAGAGGTCGACCGACTCGGAGTCTAATCCGGTACCGTCAACACTCTTCTTCCATCGGATAAGGGCCATGTAGTCCCTTTCCAACCCTGCACGCAAGTCGAGGGGAAGAACCCCTGACAACACGTGAAGAGCATCCGTGGAGGTTGTCGCGTAACATTTTGTTACGCAGAGGAGTAGGCGCCTCTGCATGCTAAGCAACCTGTTTGCAACCACTACCTTCTTTGAGTAAAACCAAATAGATGCCGCGTAAAGAATGATTCTTTCCGCTATGGTAGAGTAGAGCATCTTTCTGACTTTCGGTCTCAGACCCCATGTGGCTTCTGAGAGACGGTTCATCTTATTCAACACCTTAAACGCCTTCTCCTGGGTGGCAGCCAGGTGCGGAATCCAACTGAGGTGGTGTTAGATTATGAGGCCCAGGTACAGAATCTGCCATTTAAAGCCGATTTTGTTTCCTTCCATGAGGATAGGAATAGATGGGGCATGTTTTAATTTGCCCTTGGGCTTCATAACCGTGTAGCCGCATTTCTCAAAGCTGAATGTGAGGCTGCATTCCGTCGCCCAGGCGTGGATCCTTGAGAGGACCGGTCCCAGCAGCGGCGCAAACCCCATGGCAGCTCCTCGTCGTGCGGCCACAAAGACGTCATCGGCGAAGGTCACAACAACATAAGTCTCGTCCTTATCGTCTTGCAACCGTCACAACAGGAACTCTATAACCACGAGCCAGAGGTATGGCCCAAGACACGAACCTTGGGGTACTTCTACGTTAAAGTAGTGGTCCCCGTCATCTGATTGGATGATAGATCTATCCCACAAATAGTCTTCTATCAATCCTAGGGGCCATGGTTCGACGCCCAATTCTTCCAGAAATCTGAAAATGTCTGTTCGTCGAACACTATTGAATGCTGATTTGATGTCAAGCGTGAGAAGACACGTGATTTCTCCACGACTCTTCGAGGTAGCTATGTAATCCATCACTCGATGGAGCGCGTCGACCGTACTGACATTCTTACGAAAGCCGTACTGCCTTGCGTCGATTAAGCGATTGGACTCCAAATATAGTACCAGCCGAGTTGCGCACATTTTGTCTAAAACCTTCCCGAAGGCCGGTAAAAGACAAATAGGGCGGTAGGTCGCTGGGTCACTACGCTCTTTCCCTGGTTTGGGAAAAAACACAGCAATGGCCCGCTTCCAAGTCCGCGGAAAACAAGTCTCTCTCAGGTAGTGGTTGTACAAGGATAACAACCACAGAGGGTGGTGTTTCAATAACTCACGGACGATCGCGAGACTGAATCCATCATGACCAAGCGCCTTGTCAGGCGGCAGCAATTCCACTGCAAATTCAAGTTCATGAATCGAAAACAGAGTCGGTTCGTCGGTCTTAATGCATGCGACCTGGGAAACGTCATCAGCTGATAGGAAGTGGTGTCTTGTATGCGCGGCCTGGGATTCCTCCCAAGTCGAGACTACCGGTCCGGACGGAAGCACAAGTTTTTCTTGGACTTCCCTTCGCCACTTACCTCGCACCACCTCAACTATCTGGCCTAGTTTGTCCGTGCTAAGTCCTTCGGAAATGAATCTTCGGAACGAAGCACGCTTTGCGTGCAGGGTGCGGGATCGCCTTCATGCACTCTGCCTGCTTACGCTTGTAGAGAGATCCAAGTCTCACCCGCTCCGTCACCTCCAGCTGTCGCTGGTAGTATCGACGGAGCGCACGCAACTGGTTTCGCCGGCTGGCCAGCTCAGCTGACCACCAAATCGCCTCACGACGCACTGCCGGTCGGCGCTTTTTGCGTTCAAGACATAGCCGACTCAAAGTCGACATCAAGTATTCGACTCCCTCATCTGCGGTTGCAAAGATCCGCAGCTTGCAGATTGCGGGAGAACGCGCCCCAGTCCAAGTCCCTTTTATACCAGCGACGGCTGACATCTCTCGGGAGGCGATTGGCTGGTTTGCCTTGATAATCCCACTTCATGATTCGGTGGTCGCTGAGCGTCGAGACCTCAGATATCTCCCAGTCGGTAATGCGGTTTGCGCAGAACCGGACCAACAGGATGTCGATCCACCCCTCACCTTGAGAACCAAGGAAGGAGGACAAGCTATCCGGGTCATTGACAAACTCCAGGTTTGCGGTCATTGCGAGTGCGATGACGTCTCGCCCTCGCGGATCTGTCGGCCGTTGCCCCCAGATCGTTGACTTAGCGTTAAAGTCACCCACTAGAATGACATTGTCACTCGAGTAGGTTCCTAAAAGGGTTGTCAACGGTACGAGCACAAGGTCAATGTCTTGGGATGGAGCGCAGTAACAAGTTATTATTAACACTTCCTTCACTGACCATCTGCCGCGGATAGCCACCACGTCAGAACGCCGTAAGACGGAGACGAAGTGAATGCGCTTGTTTACCCAGAGGGCCGTCCGGAAGCGGTTACCTGCCGAGTGAACTTGCACGTAGTCCTCAGGAGTCCCGCTAACAGAACCTTCGGCGACATGCGGTTCGTTCAACGAGACCACATCCAAACCCAGGGAGATCGTATCATGACTTAATTGACCATGCAAGCCACTGCCTTATGGCAGTTCAGGTGGGCAAAATGAATTTTACTCTCCATTTTGGATTCTTTTGATTCGTTCGAACTCCATCTGGTGGATGTGGCACACCTTGGAACCTGCCGCGTGGATGGTCGACAATTTCTCGTCTTCCGTTCTGCGCAAGTCCCTAAAGCTACAGTTTGGGCACTTCGGTGAAATAGTGCAGCCTATCGTCTCATGTCCTTTGGCCCCACATCTCCCACAAAGGGACGCTCTGTGACAAACTGAACGTGTGTGGCCGTATCTCCAACATTGATAGCAAACCAACGGACGTCGGTTCGGTCGGAACACCGCCTAACCCCAGCCAACTTGCAGTGAACGAAGCCCCTTCAAGCGCTGAAACGACACTTCATCTACCGAGAGGACACCAAATAACCATATATGAAACGAACCCGTTTGATCGTTTACTCATTTAAGTAAAACTACCAATATAAAAAGCAAGGTGAATTCAAATATATTTTTAAAAATAACTATTTTCTAAAATGTGTTCATATATTGAATCCCTTTTATGTTAATTATGCCTGTAATCAATTATGCAAATATTATTTTACTATTTATGTTTTTGCAGCCACTTTAATAAAATCATTTTTTTTAATTAATTTCCGGGATACGTTGATAAAATTTGATATAAATTTGATATAAATAATATATAAAACAATTAATATTTGTTTTTACAAATTTCAAATGGTCCGCAATTCCGCCTCTCTGAAATAATAAATGCCGCTCTAATAGCAGTGAGTGGGGGAAGGTTGCAGTGTTAGAAAAGCGTCTATGGACTTCAATAATCCCCGTAGGTATTCAAACGTTTATATTGTGATCATGCAATAGATATTCATTCTGTAGCTTTCACCATCAAGCTCATCTTTACTTACCCATCATACGTAGTATAGGATAAATCGTTTTAAAAATCGAAAAAAAGATTGAAGGATTTACACGTTTAAGATACTGGAGATTCCGAAAAACATATTTCTAGGGAAAAAAATTGCCGTCCTTCTGTGTATCTGTAAACGCTCTACTTCCGAACAAAATGAGATGGACACTTAAAATTTGTTATGTACTTGGAATATAATAATGAGAAGAAGCCTATTGAATTTCAGTAACCTCTATTATCCGGAAGTATTATTTTCGGACTCTAGTAATATTCGTACTGATAAAAGGTATTTAAAAATTTTCGAAATTGTTTATTTTAAGGAGTGAATATAAGGAGTGAATACAATAAAAAACATGAATTTTGCATAAAAAATGAAGTCAATCGGATAATTAGTTGCCAAGATATTTGTAATAATATTTCCCACAGTCTTCGATTTTTCATGACCTTGTATTTCATTCAAATTTCAATTCAAAAATATATTTTAATTGGAAATGAGACTCTTAATCCGGCGCAGTAAACTGTTAGTTAATATGATTATCATTTTTGGAGTTATAAGAATATTTCTTTTCGGCAATTCAGTAATAGAGCATTTAATGTTTATGACGTCATTAACTCATGATTTTATTTGAATTGCACTGCATTTTATAAATAGTTTACACATGTTTTATTTTCATATTTTATATTATGCATATCCATGATGGGTAAATATTATGCTGGCCCCCAAAGAGTAGTTTTTTGTTGATTTAGATGATAATCTCTATGTTCTATGATGTGTAAAGGAATATCATGTATATTTTATAGGATAAAGTATATAGTATAAAATAAATGTTCTTATATAAACGGTTTTTAAAAAATTACAAAGAAAGTTTACCGTATTTTATATATGAATTAATAAGAAATTTTCTAGTATCAAATATATGTACAATACATACAGGTATCAGAAATAACATTTAATATACAAAGACTGTTTTAAGGCATTATTCCATTAAAGATGTCTTCAAAAGGTTATCTCTGGCAAAAATGAAATAACAGTAAATTTCCAGTTAAATTTCACTACCACTTTATTATTTCGTATAACGTCAAAAGAAGAAATCGTTTAAGTCGGAACTAGGTGAGATATTTCACCTTGCGATTTTTTTTCTTCTTTTTTTACTATTTTATTTCTAAAAAGAGCTTACATTTTCTCGCTTTTTTATACATAAAACTTGAAAAGTGGTGAAGATTATACAAAAGTGAATTTAAAAATTTAAATATCTAAGTTTTTAAAATCCGCAATGCCTTTTTACAAAATGTACCTAACTGATATATAATCAGAAATATTTGACAAGATAGTTAAAAATTAATTACTGTGACTAAATAAATTTATGTACAACTCATTCCTACATTATATAGTATAAATCAAAATTTGTCTTTTTTGAATGAAAGTAAATTGCTTTAACTAAATCTGTTTGTAAGGAAATTACATAATTAAAAATGTCCCGAATGTTTTTCGTTGATACTGTCGAGCTCTTGTATGTGATCTTAACGTTTATTTCATTCTTTCTTTTTTCCCGGACATTTTTTCTTTCATTCTTTCAAATGTTTCAGAATAATACAAAGAGAATAGCAATATGAATAATAGAGAAAGCAAGTATATATGACGTCAGAAAGTGATTATAACGTCATATGAGTTTGAGGAGCGTGTTGAATCATGATAAAAACCCGATTATGGAAATATTGTCTTATTTTAACATTTTGAAGGGATCTATACAACATGTTTATTTTTGAAATTGATTTTTTAAATATCGCATTTAGTCTACATGACAGATATGGCTTTGCCCGCTATCGGACCGGCTCAGATTTACGAAAAAAGTGAAAAACAGACCGGTAAATTTTTTACTGTATAAAAAACATGACATTTTTTTAATGAAATTCATTTGTATTTATTAAAGAAAGTATATAGTGTTTTGAAAGGAATATTAAACGAAACGCTTTGTGCGATCTTTCATCACACTTACCCATTTGTTTAAAATTGTCTTGTAATGGGTATTTGCACATAGTACAATTTTAATGTAACAGATTTGTAATTAGTTGTTTGTAAAAGTGTATTGAAATTTAATTTCATAAAATAAAATTAATATCTATAATATCAAAATCTGCACATAAAATACATTTTTTATTCATGCATTTTTGCACACTGTTAAAAAAATTTCTGTGAAATTACGGAGAATCTACTGGCAATCTGTTATCTTAAGTCTTATGTAAAATTACAGAGATTAGAAATTAGAGATTCTGTTAAATAACAGAGAAATTATTCGGTAAATTTACAGAGTCTACTGTAAATTATTCTGTTAAAATTTTTTTTATCATTAATTATATATATAAAAAAAATAATTGACAGATAACGCCGCTTCTACGCCAGATATGGGTGCTGTTAGAATTACTTGAATTAATTCTAATCGCTGTAACGCAGAGCTTTACTAGAATCGCATCGACGACAGATCTGATTCGAACCCGTGCAATCCGGGTGGTGGACAGAGATTATAACCATTATACTACTTGGGCTGTTACTATTTTGTACCAAGTATGTCTTTTATGATTTAGTCTGAAAAAAATTATTGTACTTGTAAAGGATTTTTTTTTTTTTTTTTAAACGAAAGAATTTTAATGTATTTTTTTCAGTAAATTTAACAATGTTTTCGAGAATTTTTCGAAGTTTTAACACAATATATATATATATATATATATATATAAGCAGTAACCATCACATCACAAACAAAACAGCTATATATTCGTATGAACAGCGCCAGAAGCTGCATATTAGAACACACAAATTCAATATAATCCAGCAAAAACAAATTATATTATCACACTTACCAATTTGTTTAAAATTGTCTTGTAATGGGTATTTGCACATAGTACAATTTTAATGTAACAGATTTGTAATTAGTTGCTTGTAAAAGTGTATTGAAATTTAATTTTATAAAATAAAATTAATATCTGTAATATGAAAATCTGCACATAAAATACAGGCCAAAATCATGTTTTTGCTGGATTATATATATATATATATATATATATATATATTTTTTTTTTTTTCTCATAATGCGCGAATATTTTTTGAAAAGAAAATTTTTGGGAAATGAATTTTTTTTAGTAGTAAATAAAAGAAAAAGAAATTTAAAGCATATAATTTATTTAAAAATAAATGACTTTTAATATTTTCATGTATTTAAATTTAGAAGATTAAACTTATTATTACTTTTTTTTTTGTAATATTTATGCATTTAGAAGGTTGATATATTTTTATAACGCATATGCCATTAAAATTCAACGTCTTATATTACAATTTTTTATAAATATTAACACAAATTATAAAATGGAGTAAAATAATATTTGAAAATTATCTTACCTAAATTGTAAATCCAGATTGAAATAAAAATTTATTCTTTAAATAACCACACTCTCTTTCTATCTTTTGATCAAAGTGATAGTCGATAAAAATCCCCGCTAACTATGCAGAGATGAATTTCCCCTTTCTAAAATATTATAATTTTTAATAAAACAATTTTTAAACCAAATTTTTTTCTTTAATATTTTTTATAAATTGTAAAAGAATTTTAAAAGTGTGTATTTTGAATTACAGGTTATAACAAATATAAAAATATCTTTAAATAAAGACACGGAAATCCCTACAGGGGTTCTAATATAAGAAAAGGGAAATGTCTGTAAAATGATAACAGGGAAACTCGATCAAATGCATTTAACGGAGAACTAGCATAACTTTACAGAGATTCTCGTTTTTTTTTCTGTGATTTTACAGAAATTTTTAACAGTGCATAAGAGTGCAAAGCTAGTGCACCAAGATCTAATCTAAATATTTATAAAACAAGTTATAATACGCGCGCACCTCATTTGTCATGTTTGACGTACAATTTTCAACTTGTTTTAACGTATGTGAGGCTTTACAAATCCTGCATATCATAGAAAACTGATACTTCTACACATCAATGGAAGTTTTATTGCTCAATATTTGATTTTCGTAAAAATAAACTTTTAAAAATCCCTTTAACTATTTTTAAAATATCAGTTATCACAGTTCGATTTTGATAATAAACGTTGTAAGAATTATATGAACTATTTTAAATTCATTTCTTAAAGATACACTTTTTGTACCAAAATTAAATAAATAAATAAATAAATAAATAAAAATAAAAAATCGACATATTTTATTATTATTTTAGCCCATTTTTTTATGCATTATTTACAGAAACTGAACTTTCGTTTTGTTTGTAATATTTCTTAACTGAAAATACATTTAAAAATGTTTTACATTTTACATGTTATTGAGCTTTGTTTAGACAATGCCGAATCCTGTGATAAATGAGAACTTAAAGAAAGCTAAATTTTAACTTTTAAAGGTCTGTAAAAAGTACTGTAAAAATATAGTTTTGAAACTTTATACTACTCCTAAACCTTAAAAAAAACATTTTAAAATATGCTGCAGGACATTTAAAATCGCACCAAGTTTTATAGTATGCTACATTCACCCTTTTTCTGTTTTTACCTTGAATTCGAAAGAAAAAATCGTTTAAGTCGGAGATGCATTACCTTCGACTTTTATATTTTCTACTTTCTTCTTAATTTTACTCTAAAACTTAAATATAAATATACATTATGCATAAGATATCAAAAAATGATAAACATCATAGAATAATGACAGTTTTAAATTTAAATGGATGTGTCATAATTGAAGAATTTACTTTTTTTAAATGTCACTTACACTTAAGCACTAAAGCAATCTTTAAGAATTAACAAAAAAATTCACTAATTTAGGCATACTATTCGAAAAATATTTATTTTTGCTGAGACAAATTGTTCTTAAAAAAGTGTTATAACTGTTATTTATTTATTTATTTATTTATTTATTTATAATTTAATTTAATTTAATTTTTTTGTTTATTGCGTATTTGCCAGTTTTCGTTTATTTATTTATTTTTTTGCTGAGAAAATGTCTATTTGTTTTGTCTAAATGGATGTTAACTTTAAATTTGATATTTAAACTTTTATTTCTTTATACACTTTTATAGAGCATCTTTAGGTGAATTGATTTTTAAATATTTACTAAGTAGTAATAGTTTTTTAATAATAATAGTTTATCAACCGGAGGTTTAAGTAAAATAAAATATAAATATTATTCAAAATATTTATAATGACATGTAGCTAGTATATTCATAATAATAGTTTATCAACCAGACCTCTAAATAGAATAAAATATAAATATAATTCAAAATATTTATAATGACATGTATCTGCAGGGTTGATATACAAGAACAGGGGGTTGACAGGAATTTCTAAAGCTTCGTGTGTGTGTTGGGGGGGGGCTTCTGAAAATCCCGGGAAAATATAGTTTCGAGAGCTGTTGTAAACAGATGTCCTTAAACAGTATCTAAAGCAATACACATGCACGCCGCAGATGACGGACACATTTTAGCGAATTTAACATAATTTTCTTATTAAATTAAATTACACATTCCTTACATTTGCTATTTCAATTAGTAATTCTGCCTTATAATGAAACACTTTTTCACGCGATTATTGCGTATTTGAAACGTTGTTTGGATATCGAAATATTTTCGGCTTTTAAAATATTAATTTTACCTGTAAGAAATCATTCCGTATTACATTGAGGACGCTGGTCACTTTCTTTTACCATCTTTCGCCGTTTCCCATATGGCCTAATTAAAACCTTCCAAATGTCCCGATCACGATGCCAATGTTATATGATAGTGCGTAGTGAGATTACTATAAGTAGGCACTTGTTCCATGCCTCTTGATTTATCCGTTCAAAAGTTATTTTAGTGTTTTCTGGCGTACTTTCGAAATCTTTATAATACACAGAGGAAACTAAAACGAGTTGTTACATTATATTCTGTGGTCTTGCATGCTGTTTGTTATATTTTTAATTTGTTATGTTTAACATTTATTTGAACAGCAATAAACAAATAGATACAAAACAGCGCGCTGAAACGATATTTTCCAGCGCACCGAGCGCTTCGATAGATAAACCTATCATCTTTTTGGAGGAAATTACAGATTATATATTTGGTGTAGTTATGTGCATTTCATACATAAATAAATATAATGATAATATTTTTAAATCACGTTGACGATAGAGAATAAAGGGCAAAAAATTATAAACGTCATGTACTTTTCTATTAAAGATTAAAGATTAATGAAATCACATTGACGACAATAATGTAATAGTGATGAGGTGTACAAAAAGAACGTGAAACGTCTATTCATTTGTATTTTAATTGTTTTTATGTATGTTTTTAACATTATATTTCTGTAGTTTTATATTTTAATTAATATTTAATTTTATCCAGATGTAATTATGTTTTTGAGTTACATTTTGAGTTATAAATACGGACCACTGGCCAGTTTCCAAACTTCTGACAGCCACGTTGAAACTTTCAAGTAAAATTATTCCTGTTTCAAGTAAGTTGAACTTTCTACATGTGTGTAAAAAGTATCATATTATCCCTCCGTCTTTTAAAGTTAAACCCTTGGCTCATTCTGGTTGTCGTGTTGTCAGCAAGTTTCAAGTTTCTTCAAGCAGCTATATCCCTCAGCAATATTCAATAGTATTCTCAAGGCTTTGGCATAACTGCATGAATAGGCTTTTCTGCGCTGTTGAATCTACAGGCTCTCTTCAGGTTTTGGGATTCCTGGGTTATATTGGTAGTGCTTGGAGAGCGAAGCTTGTCCTGAAGCGTGATGGTAAGTTCAATAGGCTTTGTTCTCGCAATTTTCGAGTTTCTTCTAGAAATGACAACAAGAAACTATGGATTTTAAACAAAAAGCAATTCTCTACAGATGAAATTAAGTTACACAATTATGGTTTAATTTTTCCGTTGGTGTTCCAAGATTGGATATTCCCCATTTATTGGCAACTGTTGATCTGATTATGCATAAACTAAACCCCTCTCAGAGGCATTAGGTAACATTTAAAATTTCTAAAGTAGTAATAAAGAACAGCTACGTTGTATCAAGATCTACCAATCTTTTTATGAATCTCTTGAAGTACATATCATGTGACAATTCAATAGTCATTACTAGGGCAGACAAGGGCCTGGTTGCAGTAGTTATTAATAATTCTTATTATATCAGTTAGCCCCTTAGATTATTGAACGACAGTGAAACGTATGGTATTCCAAAAAAAATTAACTTCTAGTAGTCAGAGGAACGACCCTCTTGAATGATTTAGTGAAGTCAAATGGTTTGGTAATTTTATTTCCCAAAAGCGGCAAGAAACTTAACTGTTACACATGCCTTGTTCCGAGATTCTATGGTCTACCATAAAACTCACAAGCCTAACATCCTGTTGAATCTATAATAGAGTACAGGCATTCCCCTTCTAACACTTATCTCACTTTCTTTCAGTTACAATCAAACCAATGACTGTTTCTTTTATTTAGAGTATACATTCTTATAAATTTCTTGATTGTCTGGATAGTTTTGTAATTACTAGTAATTGTATGATGGTAGATGTAGTATCCTTGTAGTATCCTCTTGAGATGTAGTATCCTTGTTTACACCCATTCATAGCAGATGGCCTGATTTCGCAGATGCTAATGATCTGGATTTTGGAGGTTGCTGTTAAACGCATTGAATTTTGTTTGGTTTCGAACTGTTTTTTTTTTTTTTTTTTTTTTTTTTTTTAGAATAAATTTTATAAACATTTGGAAGGAACGGCAATGTGTTCTCCCATTTCTGTAAGAATGACGTAAATTGTTATAGAATACTAAATCACGTAGATCAAATAGACACACTCACCCTAAGAGAAATGCTAGCACTTAAAAATGAGAACACAGCACTGACAGAACGGGTTCGATGCCTGGAAGAACATCTAGAAGTCTCACAACAGAACTATCAGCAATTAATGCAGACACTCCCCAACACAGCCGAAATCATTGATGCAGTACAAAACACCATCAGCAAGAAAACACCGGCCACGACAGACAACACACCAGCACTACAAGATGAAAACATAAAGCCCACATCCAGCCAAGCGCACACACAGCAATTCAAAAAGAAACTCCGCAACAACGCCATTAGACACACACTCATAATAAAAGGAAAAGAAGACATCACATGTAATGATATTGATAAAACCCTACAATAAAACACATATATATCTCCAATTCAGCCAAACAACATCTCAAGAAAAAGAAACTGCATCGAAATAGAATGCAACACTATCAACGATCTCAACACCCTGAAAAACGACATACACAGACATCAAGATCTTAATAACACACTACAAGTAGTCCCAAAAACACTTCCACAGCAGAAAATGATCCTCCTGAATGTACCGACACACACACCAGAAGAAACCATCAAAGCAGCAATAACAACAAGATTTGAAATAACCACAGAAGAAATAAACATCCTGAAAACACTTCAAAATAGAAGAAATGATGCTGCAAAAGACCTCATCCTTCTAATTCCTAAGACACTAGGACACTCAATTATAGAGGATGGAGGCCTCATCATTGGCTTCAAATCCTACTTCCTGAAACCACACACCACCGTACCACGCTGCAGACGCTGCCAGTCACTAAAGCACACAGGAAAACACTGCAAGAGTGAGCTACCAACATGTGCCAACTGCGCGGAAAATCATGACGATTCCAACTGCTCCAAACCACCCTGCTGCATAAACTGCCATGATCACAACAAGAAAGAAAGAACCCACTTCAACACACAGCATCAAGCATCTGACTCGACCTACACAGTGTACAGAAGTCTCTACAAATTTTTCAGACGCCAACTTTACGAGGAATTCACCCCAACATCATCTTACACTACATCAGCACCACAGTCACATCAGCAGCCACCAACACTCCACCGACAACAGTTTGCACACAACAACCAACAGAGACGTACCCAGTACATCGACACTTCAAACGATCGTGAGCCACCGTGGGGATAACAATCTCACATGTATGAACCATATTAGCTCACCACTCTACCACCTCCACATCAAACTATATCATCATCTGCTTTCACCGCCCGTACGTGGTCTCAGCGCATTTGGTGTGGCGCTCCTTGTCGCGTGGGGATCACATACGGGTCACTGCAATCACCTGGTGTAGTCGTACTCGAACTGTTACATCTGGTACAGTCGTACCCCCGAACTGCACATCACCCCCTTCACCTTGTCTGTCGCTGCCTGTCGCGTGGTGACGCTGGTCACAGCGACAGACTTTTGTTTTGTATAATTTTTTTCTTCTTTTTTTTTGTCTTTAGTTCCTGCCGCCTGTCGCGTGGGGCTTTGCCCGGCAGGATTTTGTACTGCCACGTTTAATCCCTGCGTGCCAGGGAGCTAGCCGGGGAAGACATTAAACGCTCAACGGCTGGGTTCGCCCTCAGCCGAGTGGTCTTCCTCAGGCATTAAAATTAAAATTAAAATCAGCTCTTCCCATGATTTAGAAAAGCGTTTTTTTTTCATTTGAAACTTCAGAAACCAATGTATTTTGGATATTTAAAGAATAATTTTTAAAAACAACGTCATTTATGGTGCCACATATTTTTGGAAAATTTTCGAGTAGTTTTTATAGTGTATTGGTCAATTTTCCAAAAGTCAGTGGCAGAAAAAGAAGCATTGTTTTTACTAATACTTCTTTAAATCTAGAAAATATATTCGTTTCTGAGGTTTCTAAAGATAACGAATGCTTTTTTTCAATTGCTGATAATTCGTGCGTTTGTTATATTTGTCTATATTAAGAAACATCTGTCTATTTTTTACAGCGCATGAAATAATACATGCATCATTGATAACATGTATAATAGCGCGAATAGGTTTTCTCTGATTTTGTAGATAAAGAAAATTTTGCATGTTTAAAAAGTAACACTGGTTTACATGGTTTATATACTTTCGCCGAAATGTGTATTTTTTCATAGATTCTAGTGCACTGAGTACGGGAAAATTATTGCAAAAAATCTGTCACGTCTAATTTAAAAAATATTTATTAAATACTTTAAAATAATAATAACATGAAATATAAAAAGAGAAAATTAGAAATGATTCATTTACTCTTCTTTTTATATTTTTCTTGATCTGTTTCTCTTAAAATAGACCAGTAGTAGTCCCCTAATACATTTTTGTCCCAAAAACCTTTGTGTCTGTCTTCAAAAAGTTTAAAGTCTTGATGAATTCGCTCACCCTGCTCGTCACTCACGGCGCCCAAGTTTTTTGGGGGAAAATCCAGGGGTGAATGGAGAAAATATATCTTCAGAGACATGTTTACACCCATTGCATGATAGTTTTTTAGCAAAACAGCAATCTTTTTTTCATAATTTTCATCTTTCGGATTTCCTAAGAATCCATGGACGACCATTTTTAAGGAATCCCATGCCTTTTTTTCATGAGTAGATAAAAGTGTGTCAAAGTCCTTATCTTGCATCAGTTTACGCATCTGTGGACTGATAAAAATTCCCTCCTTTAATTTTGCGTCTGAAATACTTTTAAAATTTTGTGTAAACATATAAAAGCAGCACTGTTTTTATCCATGGCTATGACAAAAAATTTTATTAGGCCTAATTTAATGTGTAATGGGGGGTAAAATTATATTTTGCGGATCACTAACGATGTATATTCACATTTATTTTTCCTGGAGTAAATTCATTTCGGACAGGCCAATATTTTTTTATGTAATGGTGTTCTTTAGCTCGACTATCCGACAGGCACAAAAAACATGAATATTTGGTTACTTTGGTATTTGGTGTCTATAAGTTCCGCTGTTGTTGACGAGAGGCAAGAATCTCTGCCTTAGATCTAGTTAGTTGCAAGTCTCGCACAAGGTCGTTCAACTCATTTTGGTTTATTAAATGTGGCATTTTATCATCTTCAATTACGAACTCGTGATAATTTTCATCATCCATAAACAGATCGTCACTATCTGGGCAACTCGCGCTTGACATACCTGGACATACGGGATGTGGCAGAGTTTTTGAATGTGATATCGGTTTTGAAACTGATGGAATGTCATGATATTGAATTTTACGTTTATCTTTTGAATTAAAGCCTGCAGTTTTTGTCAAACAAAAATAACAGCCATTTTCGGGATTTGAAGGTTCTTTCCACAGCATCGGTGATCCAAATTGAAGATACTTTTTTTCTCCCAAACCCCAGCATATAAAAGTATGTCTACAGCTTTCACAAAAAACATGTGGGACCCACTTTTTATTTTGATTACTCACTGAGAATCCAAAATAATGCGAATATGCTGTTTTAAGACATTCCATCATCGGTCTTCCTTTTTTTATTTGCGAATATAAATTGTCCACAAAAGTAACAAAAACGATCAGAATTTAATTTACACTCTCTATTAGACATTTTATCAAAAACAAAATCACTTTAGTTCACAAAAACACAAGAAAACAGAATATAGAGTCAAAGTTGACAATGCGGGTAGGTTGAATGTGACCTGATGGATATAGTATAGAATTAAAAATATGAATATTGAAAAGTGTAAAAATTTTTAAAATGTGACGTGATAGATTTTTTTTTAAATACCACCTTTCATTAGTAAGAGGTAATATAATAAGAAAATGTGTGTTTCATCAAAAGTATATAAAAAATGTGCAAATTTGTAAACCAGTGATTGGAAATTAGTTATGACTACGATATAAATATATGTGCAACATGAAAAAATATAGTAAAGAATAAAGAAAAACCGAACGCAAGTTAAATTCGTGTATTAAATGTCGCGAAAATTAAAGAAGTTTGCACTTCAGTTCCTTGTTTGTTTACGAATTTATGTACTACTAGCTGCATGACAACCCGTTGTGTTGCATTTCACTTACACAATGTCTCTAGAATGCTTGGGGGAAAATGAAATTTACTTTTATTATAGATTTGAAGTTTCTAAACCTAACAATTCCAAATAAATCGTCATGTAGAACGGTTACAGAACTTTTTCGCTCAGCTTTTTGAATTTGGATTTTATAGGAAAGATTCTTAGAGAATAATTACATCTCAAAAGTAAACCCCTTTCAAAATTTCAAATTTTTAGCCTTAGCAGAAGGGGCAACTTTTAAAAGTTTTATGTTCCTGTACCCTTTTAAATTTCTTTTTTATAATTATTATTGTTTTGTTGCGAGTATTTATGTCTTTAAACACGTCTTAACAGTAATAGCAAATTTGAAATTTATAGTAACAGGTTCGAAATGAATCGTAATCTAGATCGTTTTTAGAATATTTTCCGCTCATTTTGTACTTTTTAAATTCGAGTGTTTTAGAAACCGTTTTTCGGCGTTCATTTGCATCTTAAAAGTAACTACAATTACCAAATACCAAATTTTAAGCCCCAAAAGGGTCACAGAAAAGACAATTTTAGAATGTTTTTTCTTTTCCCCAACAGTTTTACATTTGGGATTTTTTTAAATAGTTCTGTTTGAGTATTTACGTCTTAAAAGTAACAGTCATGCAGAGTTTGAAGTTTCCAGTCTTAACAGATTCCAAATTAATGGTAAATTAGAGCTATGGACGAACGTTTGCCGCTCATTTCCTTCTTTTAACCCTCTCGGTACCGATTTTTTTTTCCAATTTTGGGAAAAATTACTTTTACGCTAACAAAATTAAAAGTAGCTATCGAAATCACAGAAGTTACAGTTTACTGAAATTTAACGAATGTGTTCTTTACTGAAATCTAACGAATCTAGTTATGTTGCGTGTATTTCCTATGAAAATAGTCTAAGGAAGAATTTTTTTAAGAGGTTTGGAAAATGTCGTATTACAACCAGATTAAACAAACATAAAAAATTTAGTAGTATTTTTTATCTTTTATCACAAATTGCTAATTGAAACACCAATTGGAAGAAGGGAATACACGCCACTTTTTGACACATTCATTTTTCTACACTTTTACATTCTTTAGACGTAGCACTTAATTGTGAGTTCGAAGAAAACAACAAAAACCATCCACTTCGTATATATTTATGCGGCCATAAAAATAGTTAGTTGGAAAACTACAATTTTGCTCTAAAAACCTTTTACAAACCCGAAAATACCAGAAACTCCGGCATATGTTACTAATATACCCATACATGAGAGAAAAATGAACGACTTACAAAAAATAATCCAACATATTCCCGACGAATTCAAAGATTTTTACGATATTATTCTGACCTGGCCAACTACAAGATACCAAAGTGAAGAAATAGAGGAATAATAGAGTGTCCTTACAATTTTTCTAATAAATAAATTGTTTTTGTCATTATATTGTTTATTATTTCAAATTATTTGGTATATAGTATATGATATATTGGAAGAAGGGAATAAATCCAACATATTTACATATACATATATAAATGAATATTATGTGTTTCAGTCAGCTCTATTAGTAAATAAATCAGAGTTTATCTATTCTTAATTATCATTGATATCACATGAGCCTATAAGTTGAAAGTAAAAATTTATAAAGTTTTTTTAAATTATCTCCATTCTTATGTTTTGGATTTATTCCCTTCTTCCAATTGGTGGTTCAGTTCGGAAAAGGAGTCCCTAATTTAAATTTAAAGAGTGAAACATATGTTTAAATTAAAAGAAACGCCGACGGTTTACTAATAAACTTTTATTAATATTATTATTATTAAATGCTGAAACATAAGTAAAGTCATAATGGTAAATGTATCAACATAGGCTATCACTATTAGGTGCTGGAATTAACGAAAATATTTTTTTTCTTTCAAATATTGCAATTCAAAGTCGGAGCCCCATATGAGGCCCAGGGTAACGAGAGGGTTAAACTTTAAGTTATTTAAATAAAAACCATTAATAGCGAATATTTACAACCAAAGAATAACCACCCCGCAAAACTTCGAGTTTCTAGTCCGAACAATGTCACAGAAATTGCAATTTCAGAACGTTGTTTGCTCCTGCACCGACATAAGCCAAAAAAGCTTCGATTTGAGAAGAGTCGCTGACCAGTATTTTGAAACATTATTTTTAAAATCTATTCGGTAGGTCTACAGATTACCCTTTACAAACAAACACACAAATACACAAACAAACGTTGCATTTTTTATATTATTTGTATAAACTATTGTAATTAAATTTTCTTGAGAAACAGAATATCAAATATATTTAGGAGCAATTTAAAAATCTTCATAAAAACTCTTATATATTTTTCTTTTATTCGAGTTGTTACGCCGTATTAATTCTTAATTATTACAAATTTCTGTAGCTCACTCTGAAAAACATTTTTAATTGAGTTTAAAAGCATTAGGTGACTTTCATATTGTGGAACGATTTCTATCTGTTACTGAATATTTCGATGTTAAGGTGAAATACATTAAATTAAAAATATAACAATTATATTTTAAATCGAATGTTGCTTACCTGGAAATATATGATTCACTTTAATTACATGAAAGGGAACGGTATATGCTATTAAAAGTTTAAAAAAAAATAAGAAAACAGAAACTTACTATTCTTCATACTCAGACACGCGATTGATTTTTTTTTCTTTTGCGAAAATTGGCTTCACTCGATGTTTTACTTTCTATTTTTTTTTTTTTTTTGTAAATGCGCAAATTTTTAGAAAAAATAAATAAATCTCCTTTAAAATAGAAAAAAATTATTTACATTATACTTCCAAAATCAAAATGAATAATAAAATTGAAATTTATAATAAAATAGTGACTGCTTTAATCACTAATATTTGCCTAAAAACGGACTGTTAAGTGGCTAAAAATTGTGGTTAACTGAATTATTTTTAGGTTAACTGATTAATTTTAATTAATTATTATATTATAAAGTGAGGTGAACATGTAGTTTCAAAATGCATGAATACATTTAAAAGTGTTTTTATCAATGAATAACTTTTGGAACGTTGCGAAGTTTCGTTTGAAAGAATGTCTATGCCAAAGTAATGACATTCAAAAGAATGTCTATTAAATCTTAAATAACAATGGTAATAAAAAATTAGAAAATTCTACTATATTTTATTTATAAAATGGGAGCTAATGAAACCCCGTAGTTTTTTAATTTTCTGACACAAATAATTCAGTATGGAATTTTTGTAGTAAAAATGCTTAAATGTCTACTACAGTGGATACTTTCATTTATTAAAATACGTCTATTGGAAAATTTATTTGATTAACAATCACGTAAAAGTCAGCTGTATTTGACAAAACATCAATCAATCGTCTTTGTTTTGTAACTTTAACTTGTTCAAAAGAAATACCACAATTTAATATTTCGAGAAAAATAGTTATCCCAGCCAAAAATAATGTGCAGGATATTATATAGCTCTTTTAATAAAAAGATAACTGATAGTATTGTGAAGTTATCGTTGGAATAATTAAGACGGTCGGTCATAAACTAACCGACTACTGTTGATGAACTAATGTGTACTAAAATAATACCAATAAAATTTATTTTTTCCCAATTATTTTCTTTAAAATCCGGAAAGGCATCTCAGAATATATTTTCGAATAAATCTTGAATCTTTTTATACATTAATATAAAAATGTAATATAATAAAACATACAGTAACAAATGTTGTCTTTAGTGTAATAAAAATGTGTTTGTCTTCGACTTATCCGTGAAATATTATTTTTCTGGCAATACGTCTAACAACCCTTCAATTTAAGCAGGCGGTAAGGAGAATTTTGCCAAAATCCAGAAAATATTCTAACAAATTTGAAACAAAAAATAAAATAATTGCTGAAAATTTAACTGAAAAAACAAAACTCTATTATTTTTTATGAATCTTTGTTAATATGTATTACTATTGTGTTTCAACATAAAGAACAATGTGCTGTAAAATAATATACCAGTAAAATATCATTAAAACATATAAAGAAACAGCAGATAATTGTGTAAATTTGGATTTATTTTCTTAAATAGAGAAACAATTAGTTGGCGAGTTATTTTTATGTAATTTCTATTTCGGTAGGAATTAAGTTTGTCAAATCTACTAATTTACTTATATATTTATTTTAATGAATAAAATTCAAGAATAAACCAAGAACTCAATAAGTCATCAAGAATCCTATAACGCCTTAAGTCACCGATTACGACTGCACGGTATTCGAAAACATTTTTGGTGAAACAACTGTGGAGGCATACTGTAAATAAGCAATCAAATTCTCTGTCGGAAGTTTGCTGTTTTGCGATTCTTGCAATAAAATTATCCAAATAACTTGAAATTTTATATATATATTTCTAAATTACACATAAATTAGGTGTATAGTTCTGAATATAAAACAGTTACGTCATTCAAAAAATATATATATAATATTGGGTTGTCCAAAAAATTCGTGCCGTTTGGGAAAATTAATTCGTACCGGAAAATTCTGCCCGCTAATTGTTAGACATTGGCTATCAGCGTTATTATCTAATAATAATAGAATTTTCCGGTACGAAGTAAATTTCCCAAACAGCACGAATTTCCCAGATAGCCCAATTTTCACGTCATAAATGCTTATTGCTCATCTTTTACCGTATTCAAAAGATATTAAATAACACAATTGTTATTCATAAACTGAATGGCTGATATTTTAGTTATACAACGTATGTATTTTAATAAAACACAGTAATTCAGTTAGAATTTTGGAACAGCCCAACAAGTCTAAGTGTATGAAATCGATATCTGGATTTTAACGTTTTTAACAGCGATTATAAGCAACTCCGAAGTACTTGATTGATATTTTAGTTGTACAATTTATGAATTTTAATTAAACACATTTAAGTAATTTTTCAGTTTGAATTTTGAAAAAGCCCATGTAAATGTATGAGCACGACATCTGATTTTAACTTTTTTAACCCTGATGATGAGTTCATCAGTAGCTTGAAAGTTCTTGAATGATAATTTAGTTGTACATTGTATGTATTTTAATAAAACACCTTTGATTAATTTTAAAGGATTTTTTGTTTTTACGAAATAATGTATATGACTTGCCCTCATAAGTTAAAATAGGGATTCAAGAAACTTGATATATTTTATGTAATTTTCACTTAACATTTATATAATATTTGTTAAAATTGAATATTACTCTATAAAACTCATTTGCGTTTCTTTCGCCACAGATAAATTCAAATGTTAGTTTTAAAACGTATAAAAAATAGAATTGTATTATCTTCACTTTTAATCTGACTTAAAAAGTTTCTCCTTTGAAACATACTGAAAACATATGCTACATTAATAGATAAAGGAAGTTAAAGTTTGAGAAAAATATATTTCTTGAACTTTATTCCACTTCATATCTCTCAAAACCCATATGAACTCTAGGACATTTAAAATAACCGTAAATTTTCAGTTTCGTTCTACCATATTTTTTTTTCCTTTATGTAAAAAGAAAAAAAATCATTTAAGAAAAAGCTAAACGAAATGCATTATTTTCCATTCTTATCATTTTTTTTATGATTATGTCCCTAAACATTCACGGCACTTCTGACATTTCTTTATTTTTTAAAACTTGAAAAATGGCACCAATCATAGAAAATGTTATCTTTAAAGTATAAATGAAAATATATATATATATATATATATATCAGAAATGTTCTTTTCTTTTGTAAACTTGCGAAAACTAATTTACTTAACTTACTTTCTCTTTAAATGTCAGCTATATATAAACTTTACAAAATTGTTACTAATATAATGAATAAAAAATTTTGGAAGCACTGTAAAGAAATTTTTATTTTGACAAACGCAGCTGATTAAAAAGTATAATTTTTATGTTTCGTTTGTCTAATTATTAATACATTAATGTCAAGTTCATGTTTCATTCCAAGAAATTGAATGCAGATTTACTTTTCTGTCCGTAAAACTGCGTAGAATTAACATATATACATGTTAATAACAGTTAGAACACAATCATGTAACTTAATATGTTGTTACTTTATAGCGTCTTTCCAAAGTTGTGGAGACAGTTGTTGGTAATCGAACGTTACATTGAAACTATTGCTGAAAACGCCAAGTGGCCTTATTAGCAATACTGCTTGTATAATTCTCAGCTACTTTCGATAGCTTCCATTTTTACCTTTTTACTTTATTCTGTATACATAAAAAGAAAGTATTAGAAACACGAAAATTCTGGACGGAAAATGTCTATCTTTCTGTCTCTCTGTTACTCTCTGTGTGACGCGATTATTTTAGCCTTCGCTACCTAGAGACGGAATCTCATAAAACTTTATTTTTAACCTTGACATTAACTGGTGCTAATTAGTTTTGGGTATATATCACCGAAAAGATGGCACTGCAGCAACATCTGTTTATGTTAGACCTAAGTTAAAATTTGTGCTGATTAAATTTGGTGCATAGTTAATTGACCAAGAAGAAGCTATTATGCTGTGTTTTTCTCCATTTACGTGACATCTATTCAATGAAATTTCATCAGACGTCATATTCAGTTAGGCTTCGCCACATATTGATTTCGATATGGTTTTTGTATATATATATAAATAGGTGGCGCTACTATTCTTCGTTATTCACGATTTCCATGTTTATTATATCTTGACTTATATTTGACTTATATGAGGTTGACATTAACTAGTTGGATGTGCCAATCCCAAAACTTTCTTCAATCTCATACATGTTAATACTTCAAAATTCGCTGTCACATCGCCAATAAAATTATTACTTTTCGTCATTCTGTTGTACGTCAGCTGTTTGAGAACAGCCGGGTTACATGTATGCGAAGCATCTTTCGTTGCACGAGCAGCCAATGTACAACACGACAAAGAAAAGTCCATCTGACATGAACGGGAGGAAAAAAATAGCCTCCCTATTCCTTAGTTTTAACATTTCAGCTAACTGGAAAACATGAAGATCGTGGAACACGTGGAACTCGATTACAAAAAATCCCTTTCCAGTTCTCGTCAATATTGAATTTGAATCAGAATTTAGCGAAATTAGCTGGCTACAGCGAATTTAACTTCAGTCATGGCAACCCATTTTTGTCACCAAATTTGGCGATTCTTCTTCAAACATAAACAAATTTTGTGACATTTGGCGAAAAATCGTCACGTTTGGCCAGAATTTGATGCTGGCAAATATGAATATATGGTGTTAAACATATAAGAGTTGGCACGAGGGTTACAGCAATGAAAGGAAATCATGTTCACTAAAACTCATAAATTAAACCATTTTATGGAGTAATCCTGCTGTCTTGTTTCAAAATGTCAGCCACCCTAAAATTTCAAACTGCTATATCTGAGCCATTTTTTAAGATAGAGGCAAAACGAAAATTGCTCCGGAATCCTTGGAGCAAGGCCGAACGTTTAATGGAAAAATTTATCATTCCTAATGTTTTTGTACATCTTTTTGAATTTGAAAACTTTAAATGGCTATCACAGCGCTCCCTTCCAGCGGGATGTACCCAAATTTAACTGGCACCTCCAAGTCACAGTCAAAAACTTATACAAAAAATTTGGATCAATTATTTGCATAACTTTATACACTTTTCGATGACACAATATTGAAAATGGAACATAAAGTGCTGTCACAGCACTCCCTTTCGTCGGCATATACCCAAATTCAAGTGGGATACGCTGGCATAGCTGAAAACCGATTTCTATAAATAAAATTTGACTCAATTTTAGGCATAACTTCATACACTTTTCGATGATATAAATAAGACATACACACGGACAGACATACATTTTGCATGTTTTTCGGAAGCTCTGACCCCTAAAACCTGTAAATCCGTCGAAAACCGGAAGTCGAAAACTTTTTGGATTACACTACTTTCTTCTATTATAGATAGAATAAATTAAAAATACCTACTTGTTTTCATTTTGTTTATTTCAATGCCATTCCTGGGACGCTATTGAACTTCTCTGATCACTGTAACGTCAAGTTAACTTCAAAGAAATGTACCATAATTCGTAATCGTTGGCGTGTAACATTACTAGTTAAATTACTGTAATATTATAATACCGAAATATATTTTCTATTTACAACAGCATACTAGTTTACTACTTTAACACTAATTCTTCAATATTTCTTCGTTGTGTTTTGATTCTGAAAACTGGGGAAGGGGGGGAATATGGTGATCATGGAAATATGATATCTTTGAAATTTAACTATAAGTTACATAACCTAAATGCTCTTGTAAGCTGTGCAAAACTAATTCAACTTTATTAAATGTCAATTTCAGGTATATTTTATAAATTCCTAGTCTCATAATGTTGAAAAACACTTAATCGAAAGAATTGGTCAAACATCAAAGATTTTTTCATTGACCATACAGACCAATACAGATTTTCAACATGCTACTTTTGAAATTTTCATTGTTTATTCAATAGTTTACTACACAGACTACTAGTTTACTACTTTAACACTAATTCTTCAATATTTCTTCTTTGTGTTTTAATTAGGAAAACTGGGGAGGGGGGGATATGATGATCATGGAAATATGATAACTTTGAAATTTAACTATAAATTACATAACCTAAACGCTCTTGTAAACTGTGAAAAACTTATTCAACTTTTTTAAATGTCAATTACAGCTATATTTTTTTTTTAAATTCCTAGTCTCATAACGCTGACAAAAACTTAATTGAAAGAATTGATCAAACATCAAAGATATTTTTATTGACCATACAGACCAATACAGACATTCAACATGCTACTTTTGAAATTTTCATTGTTTATTCAATAGTTTTCGTCACACTTATGTTTAGTGTTAAAATGTACTTGAAAATGGAATCACAGTTTCCATTTTTGATTTCAAAAGTTAATAGAAATCATTAATATACCTTTTTTATTAACTTTTAGACAGTAATCTTGAGCTACAATAAGAATGATTATGCAAAACGTGTATTTTATATATTTATTATTACTATTTTAAAGTCTTGCATTTCTTATCCCAAAAACCGAAATATGAATATTGTGATTTAGTTCTAACAAACATACCTATGTAAAATTTTAGATTTTAAACCTATCAATCTTTTTTCATGTTTTAAGATCATAATTCTTTTGCATAAAGTTAAACAACAATTAAATTTATTTAAATATTTATAATTACGATTTATAAAATACTCAATACATGTTTATCGACAACATTCATAAACTTTTTGTTAAAATAAATACTCTTCTAGAGAAAAATATTTTCGTTTATTTCACTAATTCGATGGTAAATATAAGAGTAAATTTTCAAATATCTAATAAAAATAAAGTTATATTATCTTCACTTTTCACTTCTTTTGTTAGAAACAAAGTGAAAATCTATGTTAGATGAAAAGATAAAAGAAAGAAGGTGCCCGAAAAAGATATTCCTATAACTTTATACCTCTTCAAAACTCTCAAACTTTGTATGATCTCTGAAACATTTGAAATAACAGCTATGCAAAATACATTAGCTGCAATCTTATCTTTTAAATTTTTTTGATAATGAAAGCTGTAAATTTTCCATAGAATTTTGTTTTTTTTTTCATTTGTAAAATTTGAAGAATTGTGACGACCATAGTAAAATGATAGCTTTAAAATGTAAATGGATGTTACGCATCGGAAGTTTCTGTTTTCTTTTTGCGAACATTAGAAAAATAATTCAACTTAAAAAAAATGCCGATGCTAGATAAGCTAACCAAATGAAAATGCTGATCGTCATACGTTATAAAAAAACATAGCTGCCAACTTTTATGCTTTTTTACAGCCACTATTTATGACAAAAAATAACCTTATTTAATTGGGAATTTTCATCGTTTAACCAAGACCAGTAGCAGGAAAAAGAGGGTAAGTATATATCCCGTCCATTGTTAAATAAAGAATTTATTTGCTCAAATAGAAATTATTTAAACAGTTTTTTGCTTTGCCTGTTAAATTTCATTTTTGGCACTTGCTCCCCTTCCCATGTCAACTCCTCAATTGTCGAGATTGTTTCCAATCAGCTTCAAAATAATTAAATTTATTTAAAAAAATTCTAAGATGAGAAAAATATTTTTTGAGTGCGATTTTAAAGAAAACTCAATTCTAAAACACACTTTGTATACCATTGCTAAAATCTGATAGAACTCTAAAAATGGATGTTTCACTCATTTCGCTATTTCGGGGTTAAAAGTTACATTTTCAGACATATAATAAAAATAGATTTATATTGTCTTCACCTTTCATCTCATTGATTTTTTTCTTATCTGAAACAAAGTGGAAACGTATGTTAGAGGAACAGATAAGCGAACTAATGTTCATCGAAAATAATATATCTAAAACTTTATTCCACTTCAAAATTCTCAAAAATTATATGATCTCTGGGACATTTAAAGTAACAGATCACTTTTAGTTTCGTCCAACCAATTTAATATTTTAGATAAAAGCAGAGAAAAAATCATTTAAGGTAAGTAATCTATACGAAATAAGTTACCTTCAAATTTTATCTTTTATCTTTTTTTTTTAAATTTTATCACCAACTCTACAATACGTCTTTGTTATTTATTCATTCGTCATACTTGAAAAATAGCGTAGATCATACAATTATGGTGGCTTTAACATTGAATGGTAGTGATATGATTGGTTTGCATTTCGCAAAGAAAGTTTTGACAAACTATTTTTTTTCTGCTGCATTTGCAGGTAAACTTATAAATATGTCACTCGAATAAACAGCAAAACACATTCCTTTACAGAAATTTTGAAGATAGCTTAACGTTGACAAATGACGTTTTTTTTAAAAGTTGATTTGATTTTGTACTATTATTCAACTTTCATTTCTAAATTAACCTTAGAAAATGAGTTAAATTTAACTTTGCTATATATTTAAATAAATAGGTAGTCGAAAAGCTAATTGCAAGATTTTGTACCATTGTTTTTTATAAGCTTTTGTCTTTTTTTAAATTTCCGCTAAGAAATATTTTTACATTCTGAATGACAGTAATTTTAGTGTGCAGGAATCCTAATAACCTTCTTTAATATACCGGATTAGTAAGAAATACGTTTGTAAAAAGGGGGGATTGAACTTTGTGCCGTTATATTAAAATAAATGATCAACGTAAACAATGGCACAAATAAAATACATATAAAGTAGAAAACAGCTGTTTCGGAGTCTCTAAATTGTCATCATCGGTGCCAAAGTTAAAAAGATTAAAAACAGATTTAAAAGACCATGTAAGTATGCTGTCGTCTCCACTCGCGGCCAAGATAAAATGGCGATCAGTGGTTAAAAATAACAGAGGATTCAAGAGTCCCATGTGAAGAAGGATACGAAACATTGCCACTAATGATGGGGATTTAGAGGCTCCGAAACAGCTGTTTTGTACTTTATATGTATTTTATTGATGCAATTTTTTTACATTTATCATTTATTTTAATAAGAAATATGTTACCAATTTAAGAGAGCTCTGGAAGACATTTCAATGCTCTAAATCTGACGAATCTTAAACCACAGATAATTCAACGATATGCTTTGCATAAACTTTATTTCTGCATGATTGGTTGATAGGTGAACCATTACATTCCAAAAAGAGGCTTAAATGTTTTAATGCCTAATAAGCGTTCACAAATGTTTAACATGCTTACAAAAAGTGCTGAGCATGTCTGCGTACATTATCAAGAATGTGTTGTGCACAAAACCATTTTTCCTACATAACGAAGTGCACTGAGTCTAGCCAAATAAATATATAAAAACCTGGTGAGGGATGGTTTCTTTCATAGCTGAACAGATACATTTATTTGTGAATGTTTGTACTAGAAATGTTTATATTACATACAGGGTGTCCAGGAAGTCTTGTGCCAAACGGATGATAGAACACGCCCAGATAAGCTCAAAACACCATACAATGCATGGTCGTAACTCAAGCAGTGAAGCACTACAGTCAGCTTTCTAAACCATGTTTTCTACACAATATATAACAAATGATTGCTGATTTTATTTATACGGAATAGTCTCACTAACTAAGATGCTAATATGGATGAAAATCAGAAGAAGAACAAAGTAGATATCTCAAGAGAGTGTAAGGAAGGGATTGCATCTTAAATTGGACAAATTTTCCTTCATTTAGAATTTGATGGTAAATCATAACTAATAGCCAAACTTTAAGGGGTGATAAAACACATCTAATCAAGCTACTTACGCCATAGAATGCATGGGCGTATCGAAAGCGGCAAACTGCTAGATGGCGCCGTCATTAAACACAGAAAAGGTTCGTTTTTCACACACATCGTCATCTTTAGCGTAGATTTCAAAAGGGATGACTTGTTTTACCAGTAAGAAAATGTCGGACCCAATGCGGCTCTGAATGCTCTGGAAGTTCTAATTGTGTATTAACTAGTGTTACTCCACACTCATAAAGTGCCCTGTAGCGCTTCAGTGTTTGAGTTACGACCATACATTGTATGGTGTTTTGAGGTTGTCTAGGCGTGTCTTATCACAATTTACAGTTCGGTCTATGAGTTCAGGAACACCCTGTATAACTCGCACATCATGTAAATAGTCTAATGTTCGTGTCTCTTCGAGTTCTGAGCAGAAGAATGGCATCGGTAGCATTCTAAAGTGGGCATTTTGTTTTGCAAATTCCGTATTTTTTAACTTTTTATACGTTTTTCGCCTTAACCCAAAATCGGACAAATCATACTTGCACAATTTGTGATGATTATTCCAATGCGATTTATTTCATGCAATATTTGATTCTGTTACGTGAAGGCAGAAGTCAGTTTTCCTTCTAAATACAAATTTAAATATATAATTATGTATTTTCTTATTATTCTAATTATAATAGAGAGAAGATACTAATTTACACAGAGATGGGATTAACAATTAGATAAAAGTTCAAAACTTTAACAAGATATACCTATTGTTTTTCCTTTTTACTATTTCTTTTATAAATTTAACATTTCGTGGACAAAGTGCAACAATATAATAACTGTTATTCAGATCTATAGAACTGAAATCCGTAAAGTTTATAATTTTAAGTCTATATGTTTACTTTTCATGTTTTGAAAACACATTTGGTTTTCACAAATTCAATAATTGTTAAATTCATTTAAATTGATTTAAAAAAAAACTTACGATTTTTAACATGCAATCTGTAAATTTACCGACAACATACATATACTTCTTGTTAATATTTGATGTTGTTCTAGAAAAATTATTTTAATTTATTTTAACACTTCGAAGTTAAAATTTAATTTTTCATACATCTAATAAAAATCAATTATCTTCACTTTCTACCTCACTGAAAAAAATTCTCTTTTCTGAAACAAAGTTAAAAGGTATATTAAATGAAATGATAAAAGAAACTAATGTTGGCCAAAAAACGTTGTTTTTGGAACATTTAAAATAACAGCAAATATTCAATTCGTTCTACCAACTCATACTTTTATATAAAAACAAAGAAAAAATCCATTATGGCAGAGAGTTATGGGAAGTATAAAACTTTCGATTTTTATCTTTTAACGTTTTTATGATTTTATCACTTACTCTTCAGTAGGCTTTTGTTATTTTTTCATTCGTAAAACTGGAAAAATTGTGACGATCATAAAAAATGATGGCTTTAAAAGAAAATGGTAGTGATATAACTAAAATGATTTTTCTTTTGAAAAGTAAACTTTTGGAAACTTTTAAAACATTTTTTTTTAAATGTCTAATCTAGTTAAACTTTAAAAACATTCTATTTGAATAATCTGACAAAGGTCTCCATAATTTACATAAATTCAGGAGAAAATTTAAAATGGATTATTTTAAGTTAAAAAAAAATATTGTTGATGGTTTGGTTCTTTGTTTATTCTATCTTCTCATAAATTCCATGAATCATTTAAAAAACTATATCCTTAGAATATAAATGCGATTTATCTTGTCTGTAGATGAAATTAGAAATAAAATGATTTATATCCATTTTAATTCATATATATTATTCCCTGAACATAATTAAAGAGTG
This sequence comes from Maratus michaelseni, assembly GCA_963931845.1. NCBI lineage: Eukaryota > Metazoa > Arthropoda > Arachnida > Araneae > Salticidae > Maratus > Maratus michaelseni. The sequence goes on along the minus strand of OZ007594.1, from coordinate 143,286,578 downwards.
TAATCACAAATGCTTTCGTTGTTTTTATTCTTACATGATCTTATTTGATAAATTCTATATTATCCATTGCTATATATATGCACCACTTCTATACTTATGTAGCAACTTTCTATCTACTGAAATGAATAAATAACAACAATAATGATTACAATAATGATTCGCTTTTATTTAGGCAAAATAATAATAATATAAAAATTGCTGGACATTGCTTACGAGTCAATAAATGAAATATTAATAAATACTTTTTCAACTTTGCATTACCATCATTTTCAACATTGTATGCTTAATATATTATCTGTATTTTCGCATACATGTATTTTTTTATACGCTAATATACGTACATTTCATATAAATGCATCTCCGTTATAAACTTAATTCATCTTATAACCATGGCTGTGGAGTCGGTGTCCTAGTCAGAGTCGTGGAGTCGGAATCAGGCCTATTTTGGGACAAAAGAGTTGGAGTCGGAGTCACTAAAAAACAGGCCGACTCTGACTCCGACTCCAGAGACAGTTTGAAGTGAAATTGAACTAATTCTATGTAATTTAAATTTATAAACTGAATAATTAGTTTTATATTTGACTATATATACAAGGAAACCCAGGTTAAACAGTCCCAATATACTGCCCAATGTACAGTATATATGAAAACTGTTTTTAATTGAAATCTCCAATTTATATTTTATATTTAGAACATAGTTCACACATTACAAGGTGTCATTTTTCACAAAAATATAATAAATTTCACAAAAATAACCTTTACTTTTCACAAAATAGGCACTAAGAAAAAAAACCTGTATCAACCCCTGTGTTGATATGCACATCACGTGCACTAAGGTCAAACACGAATGTAACAGCAGGTTGCAGTGTTGCCAGTTGAGTTTTTACCAGTTGAGAAATACTACCTATTACATTCTCCCCTAACTTTGAATTTTTAACAATTTTTGCAGATCTACGCCGATTATGACTTCTAGAGCCCAAAACCACCCCCAGTTCAAAACTTTATCTATCTATCTATCTATCTATGTCACTTTTTTATGGACACGATAACTTCAATAATTCTGCACAAATCTCTTCCAAACTCATACATAAAATCAACAGGCATAAAATTTCGGTAAAGTTCGTTAATGGGCAAAATCGAATCTGGGGGGGGGGCGCTTTTTGTGAAAACAGAAAAAAAAACCAAATTTCTTAATTATGATACGTATCGAATCCGTTTAAAGTTGTTATTACTTCTAGGAAAAGGGCCGAAAATTTATCTATGACATATTTTTCATATCATTAAAAATGGCCCCAAGGGGGGCAGGGAAGGGAGGTTTAGAAGAAAAAAAATCATAACTTCGTCAATTCACAAGATATTAAATCCACTTAAATTTATTATAAATCTTCGTAATATTATCTAAAACTTTTATATTGACAAGTTTTTTATAGGACCAAACCTTATAGCAAAAATTTTTTAAAAAAATCCCTGCCGGCTCCGCCTGCAAACAAGTTAGATTTCTAAGTGGGCTGTCCCAACTGCGGCATCATGGCAAAAAGGTCATTTCTTCCTCAATTCCCAACAAACAGGTGCCGCACGGTCTGCGTCTTCGAAATCTACCTGTGCCTGTAGGCCGAGCCGTCAGGGATTTCTTTTATTCAGTTTGCTTGATTGCTGCCACTCTTTTTTTAAATAGTAATATTTCCTTTATTTAATGACAAATTTAATAAAACGACTGTTACTATTTCAAAACAAATGACAACAATGAAACGATCTGAATAATAGGAATCAACAGGCAATACTAGTACTTTAGCCATCCCGGAGTCGGAGTCGGAGTCTGTCATTTTTCCTACCGACTCCGCAGCCACATGTCATGACTAATTATTACTAGTGTTAGATAACTATCCCCATATTTTTTTAATATATCATATATAATATTGCACTAAGATCTCCATTAGACAGAAAATATTTACAATGAATATCGTCATGGACACCGTATATCCGATGCGATATTAGCGACATTTCGTATCATAAAATATTCTCAGATTGCAGTGCAAATACGTGTCCATTGATAAAATGAAATGTAAAATAACAAGTTCTTGTAGAAAAATCATTGCCGTATATTGCTTTATAATACATATTCTGCAGTTGATTGATTTTAACAGTTTTTCTTTAAGCTGGTTGCGGCAGTATTTTGCAACGCAATGCATGTAATGTTTTTTTGTGACAAATATTCTTGCAGGGGGAGAATTTATAATAAAACAGAACTCAGTTGCTTCTTTCCGAAGTTTACTCACGTTTTCGTATTTCACACATTTCAAATGGACCTTTTTTGTACCAGATTCCCTTTCCCGGTAAATGGATTTATTTTTGTCTGTTTGATTTAAACATTTGTCTCTTAATCAGCATTTTTGCGTTTCTGGTTCAGCATTATACTTTCTGCATTTCAAGCCATGTGAAATGTTATTTAATTCATCTGCTTCATTCTCGTCTCTCTCTCTATTTAATGTAAAATAGATATGTGCATTTCTAATGATGATATTCGAAATGTTACTCGTGTTTTTAATTGACAAAATTTACTTCAAACGCTCAAGTTTTTGATGATCGGAATTCAAATTAAATTATAATTACCGGAAAATAGTTATAATATATTACTAGAAAAATATACTTAAGACTGCTATTTGCCATCATCCAATAAAGTATACACAGATCCTGTCTAATAATGAAGAACAATAGGTAATATGTTCTGAGATTAAAAGAAATGGTAATTAAAAAATATATATATAGAAAATTCCATGTAGTAGAAACGTCAAATTCAGCTTCTTAAATTTGGAAAAAAACACAATGATAAAAATTATTTGTTACTATAATAGGTGCAAATACTAAAAACACAGTTTTGTTTGCTGCAAAAGATTGCTGCATCATCGAGTTTCAAGATGAATTAATTATGTAGAAACATGTTATTAACAGAACACTGAAGAACGACGTGTCCGCCTCAACATATATTATTACGATATGAGCAGAACGAAGCGCAAATTAGTCAGCTTCACGGTATTATCCCGTAATCGAGATTCGGCAGGACATTTTAACACATTAAGTTGTCGACTAATAATGCTACTATTTCGGTCTGCTTCGTGAGTACTTGGTACGATATAAGCCAATTCCCCATTTTGTGTGTACTATCACATCATTGAGTTACAGCAAGACATATTAAACATTAAGGGTACCGATTAGTAAAATCTGTCTCGTGGTATCTTGGAACGACATGAGCAGAATGTGGTCCCATTTCGTCATATCAACGATACTGTCCCGTCATCGAGTTTCCTGTACACATGTTTAACACATTAGGGGTACCGATTAGTATATTTCAAGTATATCAGTCGGCCCCGTGATATCTTGGTACCAGATAAGCAGAACATGACCCCGATTCGTCATATCAAAAGTACTATCATGTCATCGAGTTTCGGCATAAAATTTTAACACAGTAAAGATACCAATAAGAAGAATACAAATATTTCTGTCCCCCTCGTGAGTACTTGGTACGATATAAGCCAATTCCCCATTTTGTGTGTACTATCACGTCATTGAGTTACAGCAAGACATATTAAAACATTAAGGGTACCGATTAGTAAAATCTGTCTCGTGGTATCTTGGTACGACATGAGCAGAATGTGGTCCCATTTCGTCATATCAACGATACTATCCCGTCATCGAGTTTCCTGTACACATGTTTAACACATCAGGGGTACCTATTAGTATATTTCAAGTATATCAGTCGGCCCCGTGATATCTTGGTACCAGATAAGCAGAACATGACCCCGATTCGTCATATCAAAAGTACTATCATGTCATCGAGTTTCGGCATAAAAATTTAACACATTAAAGATACCAATAAGAAGAATACAAATATTTCTGTCCCCATCGTGATATCTTTTTACGATATGAGCAGAACGGGGTACCAATTCTGCATTCTAGCTGTTCTATCACGTCATCAATTTTCTGCATGAAATTTTAACACATTGCAACAGTACAAATATTTCAGTCTGTCTCGTGATATCTTGATACGACATAGACAGAAAGGGGCACTACTTCGGCATTTCCAAATACGCCCTTTCACCCCGTCCTGCCTTCATGACCTACTAAGCTACCAAGAGACCGACTGAAATTGCACTAATCGATATGTATAATGTGGTAAACCTTCTTACCGGAATTCGATGACGTGATAGTACCACCAAAATGACGAATTGGTTCCTCGTACTGCTCATATCATACCGAAGCATATTAGTCATTCTTTCATGTACCGATAATAATTTTGTCCTTCATCTTATTTTCATCTCGTAAGTCATTTTTATCGTCAACACCCGGCCTATCTATGGTGTTCCTGGGAAAATAGTTTATTTCCTCTCTATTTTTTATCTGTATTTTAATTTTTTTTTGTATTATTGAAAAAAAATCTAACGAATTCTTTAAAAATCTTGAACGTTATTTTTGTAGGTCACAGACATTTAAAATAAATTCAAATGTTGAAAAGATTTTTCAGATATCCTTGAATTTCAAGCTCGTCTGTAAAAGGCCTGTAATACAGAAATAATGAAGCAAATTTTGCAATATAAAATAAATAATAATAACTCTTCGAAACTTTTTACGATGAAGTGAGGCCTTCTCTAAAATACAAATTTAAAAGACTCTAAAAATGAAATTTAAAAACATATATAAGTGACGTCGAATGTGGCGTTTTTGCACTAAATATATATATCAAGTTCCTAAAGCAATGGTATAAAACGTATTATTTTAGGAGTGGAGGGGTTGTACCAATCACAGTGTCTTTGAATAAAGCTAAAAAAACAAATCGAAAATGTTTTCTAAATTTACGAAATTTTTAAGTTGCGATTGAGTTTGAAACTTTGCTCTACCAAGTGGGCGGAATTTTGACAATATGCTACCATATAGTTCAACATTTGTACGATATATAATTAAGGAAAATAATACAATTTTTTATTTTTGAATTTGGATTAGCTTAATAAATGTTCTTGACATATAATACCATAAATCTATTACACCATATCATTACATAAATCGCCATTCAATAAATTCTTTCATAAACAAAAATTAAATAATTAATTTCGTATTTTTATTTTTCCGCATTTTAAGAAATTGTTCCCGTATTGAAATAAACGGATTTAATATAAATTCTTTGGAAAATGTTTCTTTTTTCTGAAAAATAAAAATGTTAAATTTCAATAAGATCTTTTTCTAAGGAAATTATTCACTAAGTTATTCAAATAGCGTAATGCATATACACTATCAATAACGAAATATATAGATATCTAAGTGTTTGCTTAAAAGCAACTTTTAAATGAAAATGAAAAAAATGAATATTTACACACGTAAAGTGTAATTCGTCGAGAAAAGATGAGTAATAAAAATTGGAAATTAAAACAAAGCTCGAGTATGTTTAATGTTTATTTAATAAATTGGATATAGAAATGAAATATTGGTTATAATTATCTTACGAGTAAAAATATTTGTCCAAATATTTAGGTAAATACCACATTCTGCATTTTATTTGAAAATATTATTTTTATCTCACATTAATTACGCAATACAAATAATTATTATTTCACTACAAAACTCTGAAATACATATGTATTTTACGAAATTTTTTATACAGATAATTTTATGAAATTTAGAAATGTTTCCGGTTAACATTTACATGGTATTTTCGGAATATACAGCAAGTACAAATCAGAATATTATTATTTTCTATTAGGAAATAATATATGTTTTATTAATAGCAGTATATCTGGGAATCGTTTCACCGTCCACCGATAATAATTTAAAGTATACCTAAATTAACCCTTACTTTTTTCTATGATTATATTAAATAATCTCGATGTCGATACTCAAGTCGATTTTTTCACGTGATCTTTACCTCTCTTCACGCAACCAAAAATAATAAAAGAAGCCCCCTATCTCGAGAACACGTGCGTGATTATAATAATGAGTTTTTGGTGATAAAGGCGCTTACTTGGGAAATCAACGCTAGAAAAAAAAAATTACCTTTGTTCGTAATTATTTATAGAGTACGTTTCGGTTGAGGTCAAGCGTCGAATGATATTTAGTAAATAATCATGTGTTTTACAGTTATTCTTTTTTGAAATATATTTCGTAAATGGTTAGCTTCTGTTTCTCTAATTGTATCTCATCAAAAAGTCACCTGTAAAAAATGCAGCCAAGTCTCGTAACTCATTTACCGTAAAAAGTACTGAGATCGTATAAAGCCAAGTTTAACTATCTTATTAACTCTGAAATTTTCATTCACAAATCACTCCTACTCTCTACATCTTTAGTTAAATATTATTTTGTGACTTGGCAATTACGTAGCACGAGAACGTGATGTATATAGTTAGTCTTAATCAAATAATACTATAACATATTAAGGTGTAATAACTTCCCTGTGCGTATATAATTTGCTTTAATTAAATTATCCCATCCCATCCCATAACATAGTAAGGTGTAATAACTTCCCTGTGCTGCGTCATTGCCAAGTCACAAAATAATATTTAACTAAAGATGTAGAGACTAGGAGTGATTTGTGAATGAAAATTTCAGAGTTAATAAGATAGTTAAACTTGGCTTTATACGATCTCAGTACTTTTTATGGTAAATGAGTTACGAGACTTGGCTGCATTTTTTACAGGTGACGTTTTTGATGAGATTTCACTTCTTTTTGTAAGTAATCCTCCTTTTCTTGATGTTGGGTTCTTTTTGGAGATCATCCACTGATTTTCGCTAAGCCCACACTCTGTCCCTATTACTTACATGTATCAAAAATTTGAAGCTTTAGTTTCGTTTGCAGAGTACAGTAGATAAAAAGAGATTTCAGGTTCCTAGGCAAGCACTAAGTTATGGGAGGGGGAGTGTCAAAAGTACTCTCAATTGCTTCCAGGATAGGTGCTATCCATCTGAGATATTACTCGCAGCCTTAGATACTTGCTATTTAACATAAAAGAACTTTTTTGTATAAAAAGAAAGCCAAAATTAAAATTTCCGGAAATTTCCAATAAACCAAACTATATTCCTTTTTTCAATATATATTTTTTCGATACTATATTCCTTTTTTCCATTTTTTTAGTCTTTTTTTTTTATTATTTACGGATTTTTTAATTTTTCCTTACTTTGTGTACTAAACCCTGCCTTTCTGCCAAATGTCAAGCTTCTAGGAATACAAAAACGAATTATTTTCAAATTTTCGACTTTTTTATAAATTTATTGATTTTTCGATTTTAATTCTAAGTTACCTGATTGTCATGCCAATATAGTAATTATTTGATCCGTCTTCTTAGGATGATTCAGGTTCAATTTAGAGATAAATCAAGTGAATCTTAGAGTCACCATGATTTTATTTAGAAAGGACTATCAAGCCATAACCGGCCAGTAATGTCGGGAGGGTAGGGGGAGCTGTGAACATTTTTTGGGGCTAACATCATTTAACAATCCATATTTCATGTGTGAAGTAAATAGAGTACAACCTGTGAAAGAAAACAAACCTGTCTATAAAGAAATCGCCTATATCGTAGCCAGTCTATAGCGGAACTTGTATATAACGAAATTCGCAAACGAAAGAAAAGAAAACCATAATCCGGGGGAAATAACATAAAACAATTAGGGGCGTTGTACTAGCTAATAGGACAATTATCTTAAAACTAATGTTTCTAGCAGTACAAAATCAAATTATTTTCGAATTTTCGATTTCTTAAAGATATTTCGATTTTTCGATTTTATTTTTGAATTTAACGAATATTTTAATTGTTCTTTTTATTGAATAGTAAATAATTCCTTTACACCAAGTTTTAAGTTTCTAGGACTACAAGATAAAATTATTTTCAATTTTCGATTTTTTCGAATTTTTTTTATAATTTTCTGGATTTTTTAATTTTTTCTTATTTTGTATCCTTTATTACAAATTTCAAGTTTCTAGCGCTACAAAATCGAATTATTTTGAAATTTTCGATCTTTTTCGAATTTTTTTTTATTCTATTTTCGAATTTATTGTGTTTTAATTTTTCCTTTTTCTGTATCCTAAACAATAAGTTTACGCCGAATTTTAAGTTCTAAAGCTACAAAATCGATTTTTTTCAATTTTTCGAATTTTCGATTTTTTTTTCGAATTTTACAGATTTTTTGTTTATTTCTTTTTTTGTATCCTAAATACTACCTTTATTCCAAATTTTAAGCTTCTAGCTTTACAAAATCGAATTTTTTTCAAATTTTCGTTTTTTTTTTTTTTGATTTTTTGATTTTTTTTTCAATTTGTGTTGTGTTTTTAATTTTTTCTTTTTCTGAATCCTAAACACTACCTTTACACTAAATTTTCAGTTTCTAAGACTACGAGATCATATTATTTTCAATTTCTCTCTTTTTCTTTATTTCTTTCTTTTTTTTTTTTTTTTGAAATTTTCGATTTTTTTTAATTATCCATATTTTTTAATGTTTCCTTATTTAGTATCTTAAATATTACCTTTATTCCAAATTTCAAGTTTCCTGCGCTATGAAATCAAATTATTTTCAAAATTTCCTTATTTTTCTATTTCTTTCGATTTTTTTATTTTATTTTCGAATTTTATTGCGTTTTTATTTTAACTTATTCTGAATCCTAAACACTATATCTTTACCGCGAATTTTAAATTTCTAAGGCCAAATGATCAAAGTATTTTAATTTTTTTCAATTTTTTTCGAATTTTCTGGATTTTTTAATTTTTTCTTATTATATTAATATTAATTCCTTATTATATTAATATCTTTATTACATTAATATTTCCTTATTTAATTTTTCCTAACTACCTTTATTCCGAATTCCAAGTTTCTAGCGCAACAAAATTGTATTATTTGAAATTTTTCGATTTTTTTCGATTTTTCGATTTTATTTTCAATTTCTTTTTGTGTTTTGGATGTAATCTTTTTCTGAATTCTAAACATTACCTTCACACCAAATTTTAAGTTTTTAAGACTACAAGATCGTGTTATTTTCAATTTTGAATTTTGTTCGATTTTTTTTATTTTCGAATGTTTTTTTTTTTTTAATTGTTCGGATTTTATAATTTTTCCTTTCTTTGTATCCGAAACACTAGCTTTATTCCAAATTTTAAGTTTATCTGGCTGCGGGATCTACCCAATCTTTTTGATGACGCGAGAGTGAGTGAGTGTGTGAGTGGCAAAAAATCGAAACTTTGAGTTCATATATCATCTGCACTAATTTATGGGTATTTTTTTAATTATCCATATTTTTTATTTTTTTCCTTATTTAGTATCTTAAATATTACCTTTATTCCAAATTTCAAGTTTCTAGCGCTATGAAATCGAATTATATTCAAATTTTCCTTATTTTTCGATTTTTCCTTATTTTTCGATTTTTATTGCGTTTTTTATTTCAACTTATTCTGAATACTAAACACTATCTTTACTGCGAATTTTAAGTTTCTAAGGCTAAAAAATCAAATTATTTTAATTTTTTCAATTTTTTTTGGAATTTTGGAATTTTTTTTTTCGGATTTTCCGGAATTTTAAATTTTTTCTTATTTTGCATCATAAATACTACCTTTATTCTGAATTCCAAGTTTCTAGTGCAACAAAATCGGATTAATTGAAAATTTTCAATTTTTTTCGATTTTTTCAATTTTGCTTTCGATTTTTTTGGTGTTTTTGATGTTTTCTTTTTCTGGATACTAAACTCTACCTTCACACCGAATCTCAAGTTTCTAAGACTACAAGATCGTATTATTTTAAATTTTCAATTTTGATGGAATTTGTTGAATTTTCGAATGTTTTTTTTTTCGAATTTTCCGGATTTTATAATTTTTCCTTTCTTTGTATCCTAAACACTAGCTTTTTTCCAAATGTCAAGTTTCTAGGGCTACGAGATCAACCTAATCGTTTTGATGACGCGTGAACGAGTGAGTGAGTGAGTGACAAAAAATTGAATGTTTGAGTTCATATATCGTCTGAACTAGAAAAGACAGAAAGTTGTAATTTTAAATTTTGGTCCTGTGTGCCAAATACTCTAGAAAAACGAAGTTTAAAATTTTTTGGATACTCCAGCGCGGAGATATGGGGGGAGGGGTCAAAAGTGCCCTGAGTTGCTTCCAGAAAAGTATGCTTATGGCTGTCCTCTCTTGACTTGGCGGAGGCACTGCCGTGCCTCCAGATTAACTGTGGGTGTTAAACTGTCATTTAAATTGTTTTCAGATCTAAGTCAGTGAGCCCGTGTGTGTTAGATACCAGCGGTATTTAAACTGTAACTGTGAGAGTTTTAGAGTTTTTAATTAAAGGTTTTTTAAGTTCATTTAAATTGTTGTGTAAACGTAATGAGCGCATTTTATTCAGTCAGTGTGATATATATTTTAAGTAGTAAAAATATCTATAGTCATTCCTCACCTGCGCTAAAGATTTTCTCTTTTTTTCTCCGGAGATTTATGTTTTAATAAAAGTCACTAAACGAACATTAAAAACAGTTTTATATTGAACACATTAAAATTTGCGGGATTTATGCCAGTTCAAGTTTGTGTGCAGTGTTGGTTGGAAAAAGATGCACCTGTAATATTCGGCAGGTCAACCTTACAGTTTTGTCAGTTTGCTCTTTTATTCATACTTTTATTTTTTATGGAGGAATTCAAAGATGTTTCAATTAAAAAAAAGGACATTAAATCTAAAATTACGAAAATAGAAAACAAGATTACTTGTTGTATTAATGAAGTGGATTCCAATCAACGTACTTTATTTGATAATAAAATGTGAAAATACACTGATGTCCAGAAATTAAGGGGCAGTGACCAATTTCAGACATTTCGTCGAATATCTACTGAAACTCGTACGGAAATGCCCGAAATGTTTTTGAACTTTGAGGATCTAAAGAACATATTTGAATTCATGTTTTTCAGTGAAGATTTTGTCGCGAGGACAATTAGGGGGGGGGGGGGGCAATAATAATTTTAATAATAAAATAATGTTTTCGATCAAACAAGTAACAGAAAATGCTAAAAATGGTCTGTCAGTGTGCAAAAGACTAAGTAGGTCCTGTTCAATATTTGCCTGCATTTGTGTAAGCAAAACACGTATATTCGTGAAGATGTTAACACGTTTCTGTAAACAATTCAAAAGTTATATATATATATATATATATATGATGAAGACTTTTCAACCGAATTTAACACTGCTTTCCAAATATTTGACAAAAAATTGTAGAAATAGTCTATTGCAATTAAAATATTAATACCTTGAATATTTGTTGAGATGTGGGTATTTGTATGAAATAAATTTTAACTGCGCATGCGCAAATTACAGCAGAGATTTTTTATCATGATTTGATAGTCAATACTATAGGGCAACTCATATAAGAAGACCAATGAAATATCGTCAAAACTCAAAACGTTACAGCAATAATTCATAAATTGAGGAGGAAATCCCATATAAAACCTTTTAAATTTTTCACAGGAACGTTAACATCTTCACAAATATACGTTCTATGCTTACACAAATGTACGCACACGGTGATCAGTACCTACATAGTCATTTGCTACAGTGACAGACCAATTTTAGCATTTTCTGTTACTTGGATGATCGAAAATATTACTTTATTATTAAAAATATTATTCCCCCCTCCCCCTAATTGTCCTCGCGACAAAATCTTCACTGAAAAACATGAAGTCAAACAAGTTCTTTACATTCTCAAAGTTCAAGGGCATTTCTGGCATTTCCTCACGAGTTTCCGTAGATATTCGATGAAACGTCTGAAATTTGTCACGGCCCCTTAATTTCTGAACACCAGTGTACTATGTAATGCTGAAATACAAGATTCCAAAATTACAAATTCTGAAAATACAATTTACCAATCTTACTGAGCAATACTAAAAACTCTTATGAGCAATAAGTGATACTGAGCAATAATACTACCATGTAATAATACTGTAAGATGCTGAAGTAGATACTAATAATGAATCCTACTGAGCAATACTAAAAACTCTTATGAGCAATAAGTGATACTGAGCAATAATACTACCATGTAATAATACTGTAAGATGCTGAAGTAGATACTAATAATGAATCCTACTGAGCAATACTAAAAACTCTTATGAGCAATAAGTGATAATGAGCAATAATACTACCATGTAATAATACTGTAAGATGCTGAAGTAGATAATAATAATGAATCCTACTGAGCAATACTAAAAACTCTTATGAGCAATAAGTGATACTGAGCAATAATACTACCATGTAATAATACTGTAAGATGCTGAAGTAGATAATAATAATGAATCCTACTGAGCAATACTAAAAACTCTTATGAGCAATAAGTGATACTGACCAATAATACTACCATGTAATAATACTGTAAGATGCTGAAGTAGATAATAATAATGAATCCTACTGAGCAATACTAAAAACTCTTATGAGCAATAAGTGATACTGAGCAATAATACTACCATGTAATAATACTGTAAGATGCTGAAGTAGATAATAATAATGAATAGAAGTAAGTACTAAATGAACAACAATGAATGAATAATAATACTAGAGTAAACAACGATAAATTATGCTAAAAAGTACTATATAACACTGTATGATGCCATTAAGAATAACTAAATTGTTAAGGTTAGAGTTTATGTAGTGTGTAAAGGTCCTGAAGCATATTAGAAATCCACTTTAAAATGCAAAGCACATTTGAAAACCCAATTTCAGCAATTGTCATATATAACAGGCAAAATATCCGATTACTTTTGTGCAGCTCTGTATATGGTCTATAAATTTCTATATATACTACATAACAAGTAAAAATTCTGTTTATTTACACAGTCAAAAATTCCTCTAGCAGTTGCCGTCAATAAACTGAAATGTACATATCGATATTTTGTGCAAACCTTTGTATGATCTATAGAATTTACACACACCGAGTAACATACTTAAATTTAACATGCGTTAAATTTAAGCGTACCACAACTGAAAATACGCTTCCAGCAATTATTATTCAGATAGTTCTGTAACCGAATTATTTTGATTATCCCTGTCAACGAACGATGAATTTTATGCGCAGCAAATTCTATAGTAAGCATCTTGTAGTGCACCCCAGTGATATATACCAATTCCATTATGTTGGAAATACTGTAACTTTAAAATGCACAGCTAACAATTTTTCCCCATAGACCGTATTGTAATGGAATTATGTTGAGTGTTCCTATAAACGAACTATAAATCTACACAATTTATTTTCAATGCCGAATATTTCATAGTTAAACTCAATAACATATATTAATTGTATGACAATCCGAGATATTTACGTATAAAGCTCGGGTATATAGCACGAACAGACGTCAGGCAAACAGACAGACAGACAAACTGAATCCATACACACTTTTCAACTATGTTCGAAAGTGTTAAAAATATATACTAGAATTTGCTTGAACCAAATAGAAGAAATTTTGCATATGATGAATAGTGTAACCTACATCGTTTCTTCATTAAAAGAAAGTTTGTACTTTTATTGTTAATTTGATTTACTTGTCAAATTATTTTACTTTCACTGAGACTTCTTAATACGAAAAACCTTTCAAATTATGTATTTTTTTTTATTTTTAGCATTATAATAATTGTTAAAAACATAGTTTACACTTGAAAAAAAATTACGATTATTTTTAACCGGTTTATGGGCGTTTTTGTGCATCCGCCAATGTCTTTTTTTGTCATGAATATTTATTACTGTCACGGTGTATAATATAATTTAAAAATATGCAAACTGCACATCACAATCTTACTAATGCGACAGGATACTATACATATGAAGAAGACTAACTTTTTCCAATTTTCCAGCGGCAGAACATTTATGCAGAGTGTATTCTGTAATATTTGCAGAATGTTACTTCTTAATACTAACAATGCAACTATTAGATATTGTAAAAAGTTTATTATGTTAGTAGGAATAACTTCAGATACACTGTATAGTAGCAGAAAACAAGGTTATTGAAATTTTAAATTTCCTAATTTCCCTTTTTAAATATACCACTTCTAATTTCTCGTTATTTCATTGCATTCCATTTCAGAATAATATATATATATATATATACCACTTTTCATAACAAAAAACTATCGCCAAACTGAAACTCCAAATAAACGGGAGAACTTTGCCATTGGAATATCAAAATAAATAAATAAATAAAATATAAGAATTTAAGGACCCTATTGTTATTTTAATTAATGAAATAACTAATAAATCAGTAAAACATAATGAAAAATACACGCAAATGTCGAATTAAAAACCACTTGATGACATAACAAAACGTATAATGCTTCTGACATCAAGTAAATGGGACTGCATTTTTGGCATTTTATCTTACAGTATTGTGATAGTTTTTTGTTATGAAAAGTGTTCGGGATAATAGAGAAGTACCTATATTTTTTATAATTATTAGTAACGATGCATAAACATCTATAAACTATTATGATGTGTTTCAATATATGATAAATGTATTTTTCAGTAAAAATGGTATGTTTATATTTTATGTCACAATCGGACTGTTCATGTATTACAGATATATTTATTAATGCAGGAAACCGCAGTGAAGGTTAAACTGTTTCTATTTATCAAAAATGCAAATAAATCTAGGAATTGAGTCATAGATAATATCCAAACACTTACTTATTATTAATATGGTTTAAAACAAAGATATTGAGAATTTATAACTCATTTATTTATTGAAACCGTTTTTTACAAATTGAAGATTTTCACCATTTTAATGATTTTAAAATGTTTCACGGGTATTTATTTTTTTTCTAGTTATGTTGAAATTATATGTATAAATGTACGTTACTACAAAAAAGTACTTAAATTTACAAAATATAAACGAACAAAAAATTCGATATATTTTTTTAATTAAAATCTATAGAATTAAAGTTAAGTTCATTTTAAAAATCTTTATTTATGAAACAAATACCAGATTTTTAGTTAATCCCATTGTCATATTTAACATGCATAGTGTGGAAGAATTTTGAACCTCTAAGTAAAAATAAATTGCGCATGGAGAATTCTGAAGATCGTCAATAATCAGGAATGAAAAAAAAAAATTGATTATCTCAAGAAAAGATATTTCAACTAAAATATGTATACTGATATCTAATAACAGTATAAATATGTGCTGTAATTTAAAATAAATCATTGATAAAAAAAAGGAAAAAGGAAAAGAAGTTGATTTTGATGGTCTACTTTTAAAACCTCTCACTATACAGGAAATCTTTAATAAAATTTATATGTACCGTAATTTTTTAAAAAATGAAGTAATTATATTTTGTAGAGTCCTCGCATGTATTATCTGTCTACACACATATATATGTACTTGAAACAAACTGTCTTTTCGGCAGTTAATTTTTAAGAATAGAGCCCATTAATATGTTTGGGAAGTTTTTTGCAATTCTGAACGTTGATGAATCCTAGAGGGTTATCGAGATGATTTTTTTTTTGTTGTTGTTACCAGAAACTTTTCGCTATTTTCGAATATTTATATCCTTGTTATTTAATGACATATTAAATAACGTGACTATTACTACACGGAAATAACGGCAGATACCTGAATAATAATAAAAAAACACTTCCAAATAAGTAACACTGTAAATTTTTAATCTAGTTGAAGTTTAATTCTTTCGTGTCGCGATCGGATTATAATTTGTTTCTTGGGGATTAAATTGTGAATATAATATGTATTAGAAAAAAATATATATACATCTAACTGCGTTGAAAAGAAATATATATATCAACATAATGAAGAGTATATAGTCGATACAAGTATACATTATATATATATATATATATATTGTCAGATAACGGATTGATGAAAAATTATTAGCTGATTTTGCTCTGTTTGCTGGTCCATTAAAACTGATTTTGCAGATTCGGAAAGGGTTACTAGTAGTCATTTATGTACTTTTGTTACATCTTAATAGCACGAGTTAAACATAAATTTCAATATATATATATATATATCTTATACCGAGGAAACATTCAATAGTAGAATAATTAATTTGTAAATTGAACTGAAAAAAACTTTAGTTATGAGGTTGTTCTCTGTATTTTTTAATAAGTTTAATCCCACAATGATAATTTTATTGATTACTAGCAAGCTACGCCCGCTGCGCTGGTCGGTTTCTACTAATGGACCTTGAATCAAACGAAATATATCGTTTAATTTGACCGTGTATTTGAAAACAATCTGTATATTTATCTGGAATATCCTTCCACATTACTGTAAAATGACGTAATTGCGTTATTATATTTTCTAATGTGCAGTCAAAATTTTAGCTCGTAAGGACCAACTCTTTTATTTGGTCATTTACAGTTAAGGTTTGCTAAAGAATGATAAAATGTACTAAAACCATCACTAAAAATTGTCGAATTAACAATGCAAGCAAATTAACTAACAAAATCCATTCAGTAGAAGTTTTTTACAAAGGCTAATCTTTGATAATCGGGTTCATCTGATTATAGGACTTTTTCACATAATTCTAAAACTAACATAGAACGATATGAAATATACTAAAACCCTCCTTATAAATTATCTACTTAATAATGCAAGTCGCAAAAAATACGCCCAGTAAAAACTTTCAAAAAGACTAATCTTTCGAAATCGGGTTCAACTGACTATATAACCTTCGCACATAACTGTTTGACTAAGCAACGTAGAACAGTATGTAGTACATAGAACGTTGTGTTATATACTAAAACCTTCCTTGAAAAATTATCTCTCGAACAGTGCAAGTTCCATCAAAATCCCTTCAGCAGAACTCGAGTTATAAAGGAACGGAACGAAATTTCCGTTTGTGTTTTATATATATAGTAGATATGTAATTATTTCATTGTTTGGTTTGTGCCAGTGTTTGTCTTATGTTGAATTAAAATGCTTTACGTCCAAAGTTGTAATATACAATGTAATTCATACTTACCAATGAGATAGATCGATAAAGGTTTTATAACTCACAAAGAAATTAAGAGAGGTTTTATAAGTTACTTGAGGTGCTCTGTGAAATAACAAGATGAGTGGATTTCTCTTGATTACCATTTTTCAGATTAATATAAGGTATTATTCAGTATATAAGGAAAGATAAATTTTATGATCATAAGCAAATGAAATATGCTAGAAAAATTTTCTGAATAGGAATATATGCAAAGAAGTTATATTCTAAATTAAAATGTTGAAAGTAAATTAAAAAACTTTGTAGCTGACAACTCCATTTCACTTGCCTTGTTATTGCAGAGGGCAGTTACCGATAAGAGATTTAGTAACTAAATATATTTTTAAAACCACTTTTAGAGTGTCGAAAAGTGAAATGTCTCTATATCGGGAAAACTAACATTTACAATGAGCGGTAAACTTACACAACCATGTTTTGAATAATTGTGATTTGTTTTATATAAAAATTATTATATGTCGCAATTCCTAGTTTTTTAATATGAATTTATTAAAAATTTTCAATTTAAAATATCTGTTTATGAATCAAACATGTATATAGAATATGTTTCGTGTATTCATTACACCTCATTAAAAAAGAAACTTTAATTTGATGCCTTTTGTAGATGTTATGAAATAAAATTTATTACATTAGCATCCTGAAAATTTCATCTCTTCAAACCCAATGAATAATTAATTAAAATTATATAAACTATACTTTTTTTCGAGCTCAATATAGTGTCAAATATAGTGTTAAAGTTTGTGTTACCTTTTAAAAATGAAAATAATGTTGGTGTAGTTTTTAATGTGTAGATGACGTCTTATGGTAAATTAATCTAAATAGGATTACAAATAACTTCATAGAAAACAAAACGACACATATATTTTACAATTTCATTAATTAGACCTCGCGTTATAGCCATAGTTCAGATTTTTAATGGAGTGTATAGTGCATATTTCTTATGTTTATCCACACATGGTGCTTGAATAGATGCTGCGATTTTATAATTCAATTTTTCTTGGAAATGTCTTTATTAAATGGTGATACCATACAATTTTCACCAGTATTCACTAATTGTATGTTTGTCATCTTTTGTCTATCGAGACTTCGAGTGTCTTAAAATTTGTCAATTACCGCGAAATTTAAATCAAATGTTATGTACCCGGCTCTTTAACGTATTAAAAAAGTCATCGTACTGTGTATCGCTTTTGTAGAATGAAACCAAGAAGAGCAATATTGGTAATAATGGGCTTTAAAATTGAATGTGGGTAAAAGTAATTTGAAAAGCAACAATAAAAATAATATGATTTGGCAAACCAATCTCGCTAAAATACACCAACTACAGTGCTTACAGTCAATTTCTTTAAATACTTGCATAATAAAAAAATTACCATGCGTATTAATTAATAATTTAGAGTTATTAGTTTACATCATTACTTTTTAGGCATATTGCATTTGGTAATACAATTTACGTTAGATATATTCTTTTCTTGCAATTTACTCATCAATAAAATTAAAAAGAAAGTTAGATTAGTATAAAGCTTATTTTATTACAGACGTATGAAATAAAAACAATCTATCTAAATACGCGATACAAGTTCAAGGTCAAACCGGGCGGGGTGTCCTACCTTTCGGATTAAGCTCAACTAGCCCCGCCCAGCAGGTTTGTTTACCTAATTATACTGATCATTACTACATTATACTTTGTGATATTGAGCAATAATTATACTATATAATGCTGAAATGCAAATTCTGAAAATACAAAATTCCAAAAATACAAATTTTGAAAATACAATTTACCAATCCTACTGAGCAGTACTAAATACTACTATGTGATATTGAGCAATAATACTACCATGTAATAATGCTGCAAGATGCTGAAGTAGATAATAAAAATGGCTAGAAGTAAGTACAGAATGAACAATAAGGAATGAATAATAATACTAGAGTAAAGAATGATAAATTATGGTAAAAATACTAAATATTAACTGTATGATGTCATTAAGAATAAGTAAATTGTTAAAGTTGTAGTTAATGTAGTGTGTAAAGGTCATTATGCATATTAGAAGTCCACTTCATCCTCAACCTGCACTAAGCTACATTATAATTTGTGATACTGAGCAATAATTATACTATATAATGCTAAAATGCAAATTCTGAAAATAAAAAATTCCAAAAATACAAATTTTGAAAATACAATTTACCAATCCTACTTAGCAGTACTAAATACTACTATGTGATATTGAGCAATAATACTACCATGTAATAATGCTGCAAGATGCTGAAGTAGATAATAAAAATGGCTAGAAGTAAGTACAGAATGAACAATAAGGAATGAATAATAATACTAGAGTAAACAATGATAACTTATGCTAAAAAGTACTATATAACACTGTATGATACCATTAAGAATAACTAAACTGTTAAGGTTAGAGTTTATGTAGTGTGTAAAGGTCCTTAAGCATATTCGAAGTCCACTTCATCCTCAACCTGCACTAAGCTACATTATACTTTGTGATACTGAGCAATAATTATACTATATAATGCTAAAATGCAAATTCTGAAAATACAAAATTCCAAAAATACAAATTTTGAAAATACATTTTTCCAATCCTACTGAGCAGTACTAAATACTACTATGTGATATTGAGCAATAATACTACCATGTAATAATGCTGCAAGATGCTGAAGTAGATAATAAAAATGGCTAGAAGTAAGTACAGAATGAATAATAATACTAGAGTAAAGAATGATAAATTATAGTAAAAATACTAAATATTAACTGTATGATGTCATTAAGAATAAGTAAATTGTTAAAGTTATAGTTAATGTAGTCTGTAAAGGTCATTATGCATATTAGAAGTCCACTTCATCCTCAACCTGCACTAAGTCCAATGGAGGCAGCATGAATAAGTATTGATTGCGTTCTAGCAGTAACATACAAAAGATGCAAATGAATAAATTACATTTTGCAGTTTTACATTTTTACTATTATTGGGATTAAAACTGCTAGTCTGATACTTAAAATGAACGTAATTACATCATTGAAAAATACTAAGAGAATATTTACAATTATTTAATTTTAAATATGGAAGCAATTAAAAAACTATTTCAACAATAGAATGATATACTAAAATAAATGAAATCTCGTAGAAAACGCATTCAATATATACCTTTCTGGGGGGAGAGTTTATATCAGAGTAGAACTCACGAAGTTTACCAAGTCGATATATATCTTAAAATGTATGTAACTACAGCATTGAAAAAGACACAGGGAATATTTACTATTATTTAATTTTAAATATTGAAGCGATTTTAAAACTATTTCAACAACAGAATGATATACTAAAATAAATGAGATCTCGTAGAAAACGCATTGCACTACATCCCTTTTTAAAATATTTCCCGTAGTTGATTGATAGTAACAGACTGTCTTTGAGTCGGTTGCAGTAGTAAATTAGAACACAATGTGTGTCATGTGTTTTCTGACAGTAACATTCTTTCGGCGGGGAGAGTTTATATCAGAATAGAACTCACTAAGCTTCTCACAAATTTTACCAAGTCGATATATATCTTAAAATGCATGTAACTACAGCATTGGAAAAGACACTGAGAATATTTACAATTATTTAATTTTAAATATTGAAGCGATTTTAAAACTATTTCAACGATAGAATGATATACTAAAATAAATGAGATCTCGTAGAAAACGTATTGCAATATATCCCTTTTTAAAATATTTTCCGTAGTTGATTGGTAGTAACAGACTCTCTTTGAGTCGGTTGCAGTAGTAATTTAGAACACAATGCGTGGCATGCGTTTTCTGACAGTAGCATTCTTTCTGGGGGGAGATTTTATATCAGAATAGAACTCACTAAGCTTCTCACAAAGTTTACCAAGTCGATATATATCTTAAAATGCATGTAACTACAGCATTGAAAAAGACACAGGGAATATTTACAATTATTTAATTTTAAATATTTAAGCGATTTTAAAACTATTTCAACGATAGAATGATATACTAAAATAAATGAGATCTCGCAGAAAACGTATTGCACTGTATCCCTTTTTAAAATATTTTCCGTAGTTGATTGGTAGTAACAGACTCTCTTTGAGTCGGTTGCAGTAGTAATTTAGAACACAATGCGTGTCATGCGTTTTCTGACAGTAACATTCTTTCTGGGGGGAGAGTTTATATCAGAGTATAATTCACTAAGCTACTCACGAAGTTTACTCACGTTTTCCTGTTTCACACATTTCAAATGGTCGTTTTTTGCATTAGATTCCCTTCCCTTATAGCTGGTATTTTTTTCTGTCTGTTTGATTTAAACTTGTTTCCTTGCTTTTTAGCATTGTTTGCGTTTCCGATTCAACATTTTCTGCATTAAAAGTCATGAGAAATGTGAGTTACTCCCGCTTCTTCATTCACTTTTCCCTATTTGAAATCCAGTAGATTTTCGTATCGATAATGCACATTTTAGGTATATTACCCGAGTGTTTAATTTACACTGTTTAGTTAAAACATTCTTTTACTTTATGATCTGAAACTTCATTAAATTCTATGAGATTTTGCCTAAAAAGAAAAACATTATATACTCCCATCACAATATACAAAACGTTTTACAGATAAAGGCAATAGAAATTACTAAAATATTTATATTCTATATATTCAAATGTACAATTTTTATTGTTTTTTTTTTAAGTTCTTTTCAGTTCATTCATTTTTTTTTAATTTTTAAGTTTTTCAATTTTTTGGTACCTGTACGGTTAATACTACGTGTTTTTACGTGTTAGGTGTGATATTTTATGAGAGAATTTTCCTAAGATAAAATTTTAAAAGCGCACGAAAGATAGTTGCTACTCACGAATATTTCATATATGTTTACGTTTTACACACATTTATGGGTACCGGTTTTTTTTTCTTTTAGAAACAACTACATTTTTTATAATCAATGTGTTTTATTTATTTGGATTACTCTAATTATATTACAAGTTATCAATTTGAATCTTCATTTTCTTTTTATAAATTTATGCGATTTTGACACCTTTCAGAGTAAATATATTTAACATCATATGCATTACGTTCTCGCAGTTAAAGTTTGCTTTTTTAAGGTACTTTTGAGCAATAAATTTACTAAATTAGTTCTAAAATTTACACTTCATTTGCATACCAAATATTTTCTGTACATCGACTTCCAAGTTTCATAACTATCGCTTATCTATTAAAAAGGAACTGCCGAACATAAAGAATTTTGAAATCCGGTGTTGCTGCCTTCCTATTTTTTTTCTTATTAACCACTATTTAAAAACAATAATCATCATAATTTTGGAACCATACGAATATCGTCAGCATTTTTACAATTAAATTAATCCAACATCCTTGATCTTCATTCTTATCTATCAGTGCACCAAAATATACTTTCAATTTATATTGGTTTATACACTGTAAAAAATGACCAATGTTTCTTATTTTATGAAAAGATACTATAACCACGAACGAAAATATAATATAATCTTCTGAGTTATCCGAAATTCCGAATAGCGTGTTCCATTGTCTTTTGTATCCCCAGATGAAAATTTAAAGAATGATTTATAAAAACAAATTATTTTTAGCTGCCCGTATTTTTCAGAAACGTTTCCGAAAAGTTTTTATAGTGTATTAATTAGTGTCCTCAGCCTGGAATACCTGCTTTTTAAATGCTATCAATTCTCAAGTAAACATTTTCATGCTAAAAAAAATGTTTAACAGACAAACATGCATAATTAACAGCGTTAACAATAACATTAAAATTAAGATTATTTCTTTACTCTTTCATGTATAAATTAACTTATGAGGCTGAAAACGTGTACTTGAGAATGGATGACATTCGAAACACAGGTATTCCAGGCTCAGGATACTAATTAATACACTATAAAAACCTTTCGGAAACGTTTCTGAAAAATACGGCAAGCTAAAAATAATTTGGTTTTATGAATTATTCTTCAAATTTTGGAAATGTATTGGTTTCTGGAGATTCAAAAGACAATGTAACATGCTATTTGAAATTTCGGATAACTCAGAAGGTTATATTATATTTTCGTTCGAGGTTATAGTATATTTTCATAAAAAAAAGAAACATTGGTCATTTTTTACAGTGTAGTCCATAAATCAAAAATTTTAAACATCGCTCGCAAAATATATCAATATATATGTCATTTTTATGTCACTTGATTTGCCATCCACACACTGACATTTAAAATGTACACGCAGTAAACTATAATACAAAGAAACTATTTGTTTACTTTTGATAAAATAACTCTTATTCTGTCATCTTTAGAAATGCATTCAACTTTAGATTAAATTGCAATTCTTAATTTTATTTCCTATAAAATAAGGATCATGTTCCTTCCTTTACAAAATAAATTACCCATTCTTATAATCCAGGATCCACCGGAATATTTTACTTAAGCATTTTATAGTAGATGATCTTCAGATATGTATTTGATATTATTTAATAAATAAGGAAAACCGCCATCAGCTGTCGCGGCAGCGGTGGATGTGGCCTCGGTGACCAAAACATCCACCAATAAAAAGAAAATGAGTGGCAACTCGATTATGGAAAGTCACTACTTGCAGCGGTAACTGCTTTAAATATCCCGTACTCGATTTGGTTTTCATTCTCCTTTTACTAGAGAATCCTGCTAATGTCCTGAGGCTCTATGTCCGCATTCACCGCGGCAGCGACAGCCGTCGGCCATTTTCGCGATTTATTATATAATATCAATTACATATTTGAAGATCACTTTGTATAAATTCGTTAAGGAAATAAAAATTGTCGTTTGCTTCTGGACTGTTATTCACCTGAAGAGCTCGTCAAAAACAAATTCATATCACACATATGCTAGTCAGCGTACAATCAGCGTAATCCGTGGTTACGCTGATCCGGCGTCATCAGAAAAAAACAGCGCTGTTGAAGTAAAAATTCACGCGCATTATTTTTTAAGTGAGTAAAAGAAATCTAAGAATAATTTTTTTTAAATCAGGTAGATAAATTATTTCCCGTTGTTTCATTGGCAGCAATGCGTCATTCATTTTGTATGTGTCCCAGTGGTCTTACAGCTTTAGACAACGATGTCTGATTTCGGAATTTATTGCTAGAGAACGCTACCATGTACCCCTTCATGTAGCGCACGGCCATATATACCTACTCACTCTAGTCATATACGTAGCTTACGTGATACACTTTTTAATTTAGAGGAGAATTAATGAATTATACTGTAAATCCGGTCTGAAATAATTTGCATAATTAATGGTTTTTCCCAAGAGGTCTTTTAAATATCCTTCTATATATATAAAAAAGTAATGGTTTGGAAATGGACCAATGAAAATCTGCGTAGATACCGCGAAAAGTACCTGATTGGTCAGAGCTTTCTGACTTTTAGGGGGAATTAACATGAAAATAGAGAATTTAGATAGGATATGGGCGCTATTAGGGGGCTACCAAGGGGAAGGGACCCGGGTCTGTCGCCAAGTTTGGCGCCAACTTGGCGATATATCGCCAAATTCGGAAGCCAAAATTAGCTGTCAAAAGTGGCGCCAACTTGGCGCTATTTCCAGTATTTCGCCAAATTTCCATAGACTCCCACTGAATCTCAATAGCGTTTAATCGCTTGCAAAAAAATCAACAATTTGAGATATTGCAATGCAACAAAAATTAATATTAGCTTATGAATAGAGCTTAATTGAACTATTTACATTATTTTTAAGCACAAACACTAACTATTTACAATATTCGTAACACTATATATACAATTGGTACTTGTTAGTTATCCTGTTGATCAAATTAATGTGGCCAAATTCATATATATTAAACGATTATGAATGATATCATAAACGACTGGGAAGATTTTCACGAGACTTGCCCCCTATACTAAATCGAGCACGAGAAAAAGATGGTACGATTATTGCTTATTTTGGAAATATTTTTTTTTTGTAAATGTTTTTTTATCTTTTTCGTTTAGAAATAAGTGAGGTGATAGGCTGGATTTGTTTGGTAATGGATGAAGCTGATTTTTATAATAAATTTAGATTTCATTTGAATTATAACAGCAATTACGAAGTGGAATCTAAAAATTGAGTGCATAGAAAATAAGGGATCGCAAGGCGATCCAGAATGGAAACGCGAAACGACTGAGTTGGCTAGGGCGCGATTACGCGGGGGGTTGGTGAGCGTAGCGAGCAGAGCCACCCCTAGTTCTTTAAAAAATGCATGTACTTCAAGCAGCTCAAATTGCTGAAAAGAGAGTAAAATACATAATGCTGTACAGTAGATTCCGTGTTATTGAGACACATACATTCTGCAAAATATGCCTCAATAAGCAACTATCAGATGTAAAATCAATGACATTTTGTTGAAATTAAATTGCTGCCCCCATCAAACAAATCCCGGAATCGATTTTTATTTTAGTCAATCTAGATGTCATAAAAGGACATCTAACTATCTTGATCATAGCTAAATACTTATTATACTTCAAATCTGACTATTAAATATTATTTTTCTCTATTTTTCTGTTATTTTTTTCCGGTGTCTACTTTTCTGAGATTTAATAATACATCTTTTGAGATGTTTAATTATAAGTTTTATCTATGTATTTTCTTTATAAGCAAACTTTAAAATTTAAGTGTGACATAGTAGTGAAATTTTAAGTTATCAACATTATCTTAAAAGATACATTATACAATAGCCAAACAAAGTCGAATATAACAGCTTAAAGATAATTTTTTACTTGTAAAAGTATATTTATTAGAAACCCTGAATATATTTGTCAGAAGCCGCTACCCAATCAATAGTTTTAATACGTAACTGTGCCTGTTCTGAAATATGGCATTATGAGACAAATTCATATTTATTAGTAAAACTAACACAAACAAAAAAAACGAAGATTTTATTCAATATGAACATAAAATTATGTATGCTACTCTGTGAACAATTTGGTATAGTACTTGTATTTTCATGCGAGTGCATATGTATTGGTGTTGATTGTGGACACATTGAGCATAGTAAGTTGTTTCTCTTATGAAAATGCGTCTTTTTTACATCTGTTACTTTCACTAGTAAATATGAATCTACTATATAATTCCAAACGTCTGCACACGATAAGTGAAGTATTTTACGCAGATGATTGAATATCATAAAAAGTATTTTCTTAGACTTTTAATAAATTGAAAGCCCATACCTAAATGTAGTGTCTGTCACAGAGATGTAAATAGCTACGGTGTTTGACTACCAGTAATACAGTAAAGGAAAATTTGACTTATTCAATTCAATATATCTACAATTAAATATAGCAAAGAATTAAAAAAAAAATGCCGGTAGCCAAGAACGGCATACTTTTGAGGCTATGTGACTTACACTACATTCACGCATGAAATTAGCCTAAAATGATTTTGGCATGCAAGACATTGTCCCTCTTTTGTAAAAAAAAATATAACTAACGTTGTCGCGTAAATGTATTTTTTTTTAAACCTAAGGTCTTTCTCGCCTAATATTAAGAAAATTATTGCATATAAAATAGGAAAAATAGTAGTTTACCGAGAAATATTTGATAAACACACTAAACGAAGAATAATTTTAAGAGCTATTAGTGTTGAAGTCAGTCAAAATACTTCCGTTCAAAAAATTATGGGAATAAAAACTATGCATAGTAATTTAACCATCTTTCGCAGACTTGAGAAGCGTATGATGTGTAGTGTGCAATTATTTTAAAATTTGACTAACATTTTTAAGGGTTTCTTTTATTTATTTATTTTTAATTCAAATTTCCCTAATTTCAAAAAAGGTATTTCATATTTAGACAATATTATATGGTTGCTATATTGTAAAACAGCACAAATAATAATATTTCATTTCAATTTAAAAATATATTTACACGTTACGTTAAAAAAAGAAAAAGTACCTTAAGTTGATTAAATTATTACACGAGAAACACACTTAAAGGGGAAAAATTAAATTATATATTGGAACGATACATTACGATTTTCTTATGGACAATATTCATGTGACATCACATAGCGCAAACGTAAACGTTATGCCAAGTTTATTTATGTATTTCATCTCTGGATGCAGCATAAATAGAGAAAATAAAACTGCACTTCCAGCGACTTATCTCTTATGATTCTCACTATAACCGAATTAATTTTTTTATCCCTGTAAACGAAAAAGTAGTTTCTATGCATTCCATATTCTACAGTAAGTATTTTTTAGTTCACCATAGCAATGCACATCAATTCCATTGTATTTAAAATAGTGTAACATTTCAAATATACACTGCAAATAATTTTTCCCCATAGTCCATAATGTAACGCAATTGTTTTGTGTGTCCCTGTAAAAGAATGATATATGAAACTCTATGTTTAAATAAAACGAACGTTGTATTACACTTCAATAATGTATATTAAATTAAGTATGTTTGCAATATTGTAAATTATATTGTAATATTGTAAATTATATTGTAATATAGTAATATTGTAATTTACATTGTAATATTGTAAATTATTAAAATACATTGTAAACGATTTTACCTTATAAAATACCTTAATGAAGCGGAATATGCGTGTGTCTCTATAAACAAACTATAAATAATACAGATACTATTTTCAATTGGGAATGTAACATGGTAATACTCAGTAACATATACCAAGTTCATGGTAATCAAAGTATAGTTGCACTAGACAAAGCACGGAAGAACTGAAATCATAAGCACTTTGCCAATATGTTGGACAGCATTAACCTTTCTTTGCATGAGTTTTTCTTTTACAATTGTGTTTTTTTATACATATATTAAATATTAGACACCAGAAATTTTAAGATAGATTTTTAACTTTGTTCAGCAACATAGTTCACGGGAAATTTACTGCATTAATATTTCTGTATAAATATAGTGGTGGCGAAGAAGTTGATTTATTTATTAAAAGTTAAATAAATAGTGATGGAAATTTATATCACTATGCAGTTAAGGGTTCACACCTTCAGAGTTTCGTTTTTTTTGACGCAATAAACCAAAAATAGAGACAAAACATCACTTTTTCCGTACTAGAATATTAGCTTTAAATAATTGAAACATGTCTGCCAAATATTGAAGCGAAAATTACAGTTAAAAGTTAATGGTATCCAAAAGCATTTAGTAACCAAGGAAGCAAATACTTCTTGCACGAGCAACGTTCGGGAAAAACTGTTAAGTTGCTAAAAATGAGGGTATTTTGCTTATTTTTAAGTATTCATTTTTAAAAGTGTATGCCCAAACAACCCACATATATTTTTTTCATAAGTGAATTATCTTACGAATTACTAATGAGAAGACATTTTATTGACTTTTATCCATTCGTTTCTCTTCTTTCTTCCTTATCGCACGTCTGTAGAATAACACATTATGTATAAATGTTTATTTTACTCAAGGGAGACATTAACTCGTGGAAAAAAAGAAGCAATTATGTACAACGTTTCTTTTTAGAGAAACGGAATAATAAAAACTTAAATACCGGGAATGTGAGTTACTACGTGAATTAGTATATGCATATAGGAATAATATTTACTAGTTATTGATAGTAATTAATCATTAAAAAACGTGTGATTAATTGATAGGTAATACAGAGAAAATCGATTTTATACGTACTAGAGCATCCAACCCGGGCATCCCGAGATAGGAAATATTGAGATAACAAATATTGGTTGTATATCATGAGAGACGGTAGTTTCTCGAGTGATGCAGCAAAAACCGAAAACCGAAGATTTCCGTCACTCTATATATACACCTAGTTTGAGTTCAAAAGAAAAGCGAAACGCCGACATTTAATATCTCAGCAAATATGATGCATAACGTTTTGATTTTTTCACAGCTGTCTTATATCTCCGGTCTAACTCTATCCTGAAATTTATACATTTCTATATGCAGTTGATTTTAAGATCTGGAAACTCATTTTTAAGTAAAATGGGGACTTTTTCTACGTGGCCGTAATGGTGTCATGTCGTAAATGGCTTTTCTCGATATCCACTCGGACGATTTTTTAAAAATTAATATATGATATTAATCTGCTGTCGCTAAAGCGAATCCCCCGACCTGCTTAAATAGGAAAAGTCTAGTTTTTTTTATATAATCCGGTTTTAAAATGGGGCTATTTTCTGTAGCCTATTACTGTAGAAATGCATAGCATTTTTTACGCCTTCCCTCCGCGGCTAGATAAGGTGAAAAATTTATGTACGGTTTCCCGTTAAAACTTCTGATATGTTTGCGAGCAAATAATTTAGATTTTTTTAATGCAAAAACAATTAATTATATACTCTAAACATGTAAAACATATGTATTAAATTCAATTGTTGCTTATATGTTTTCTCTTTTTGTTACAAAGAAATAATTTCAGATTTTAAACAAGCATATGGTCGAAAAATTATTTCGATTCCTTTTTTCAAAATGAGGAAATATTTTTTTAATTACATGTACTCAATTTTACTGCTAAATATAATAAATCCTTTATTTTCTAATGATAAAATATTTTTAATTTCTTTGTTTCTTTCGCAACGAAGACAACCAACCAACTATTACTGTATCGACTGTATATCAATGCGCGAGGCACAAATTAACGAGAGTATACAAATTGAGCAATAGGGAAAAGATAGGCACAGAAAATCAAAGATATTATACTTACTATTAGGTATTTTGTTTATTTATTCATTGTTTGTTATTTTATATGACTTGATGGTTCTTTTAAAAATTTTCGTTTTGGTAAGGTGCTTAGTTGGTCTTTGTCAGAGAATCTGCCAGTTACATGTTTTTATGGCTTTAAAATAATACTTTTATGTTATTTTGTAAAAGAAAATGCAGACAGTTAGTTCTGAATTAAGTGTTTTATGTTATACAATGGATAAATAAGTTCTTACTTACTTTAAATCCAGAGTTTGAAAAGTAAACAAATAGCTTTTTTTCTTTTTTCTTTTTTTTTCTCATTGCATTACCTCATTGCATTCATATTGCCAGTATTATTACATTGTTATCGTATTTTTTTCTCATTGCATTACCTCATTGCATTCATATTGCCAGTATTATTACATTGTTATCATTTTTTTTTCTCATTGCACTTTTCTCATTGCATTTACAAAGAGTTGTTTGACAAACCTCTATCTTTATGAATGTTTTGCATTTACTTTATATTAATTTTTCACATTCATTTTTTAATAAGCTTGTTAAATAGTTTTTGAGCACTTTATTGTTTTAATGTCAAATGTTACATTAAAAATCATTACAAAATACAGTAAAAAAATTGCTATTTGTTTGCGAAACTTAAGAATATAATCATTTTAACCCACATAGGGGTTTTTAGCTCTAAAATAATACTATACAATGAATAAATAAGTTCTTATTTACTTTAAATTCAGAGTTTGAAAAGTAAACAAATAGCTATTTTATTTTTCAATTTTTCTATCCTATTTCCTGTGACTTTAAAAATCATTTAAAATTATTAATTTAGAGGTATGAAATACCTTATATGTGCTTAAATTACAGAAAAAATACAACTTTAGTAAGTATATTACATGGCTCTGTTTAAGAAGAATTAAGAAGACCTTAAAGGATCCTTCACAATTTTTTTCATCTTAAAACAGTATCCTTCACAATTTTTTTCTTTTTAAAACAGGTTATTTCACATTTCTTTTCATATTAAAACAGGACACTTCACAAAAGTTTTTCCTACCAAAAATTAACTATTCACAAATTTAATCATCTTAAACTTTTCCCAATTTTTGTAGAAAATACTGTTTACTGTTGACTGTAATAAGTGTTTGTTCTTCAAAGTAAATTTTGAAAATTTATTAAATTTCAACTGCTGTTAATAGATTTAATTTTTTTATTACAACTTACATAAATATCAATATTTTACATAGGGATTGTTTTTATACAATTTTGACACAATTGAAATTTTACTGCAGCCAAACATGGTTTCTTGTACAGCGGTGTATTTTGAAAACATATAGAATAAAGAAAAAAATTTTTTTTAGAGAAAACCACTGTTAATTATTTCGCAATGTTTTTTAATAGTCTGATCTTATAAATTAAGTGTTGGTGAGTGCAAAGTTTGAAATTGTCTGAATATGTTTGATTACTTCTGCTGACTGTTAGAATGACATCATTAAATATGACAAATAATGTACAATCTGCAGATATGTTTCGTTTCATGTTCTGCTGCTTTGCAAGCAAATAGCAATTTTTTACTCTATTTCTTAATATTTTATAATTTTTAATGTAAGATTTGACATTAAAACAACATAGGGCTCTAAAACTATTTACTTGCATAAGCTTATTAAAAATGAATTTGAAAAATTAATATAGAGTAACAGCAAAACATGCATGAAGCTTCACAAACAGCTATAGACCTTCAAAGTATCAAATTAAATGAAAATTTTGAAATGGAGAACCATCAATTCAAAATAAATAAAAAACAATAAATAAATAAACAAAATACCTAGGGGGGGGGGAGTATTTTATCTATTATAAATTGCAGCTTGTATTTTCAAACAATTTGGAAGGGCGGATAAAATTTTATCATTTAAAATATTAAAAAAATAATACCTTCTAAACTAGAATTTTATTATCAATTTTATAGACGATTTTCTTTGAACGGTTACTCTCTATGAGAGAAAACTTCTATTTTTTGCATTTGTTCGCCACAGTATATTTTGTTGTTTTTCAGCCTGTCTCTCATAACGTTTATTATAGAATTCTTTGCAGGAGTGCAGTTTTCAACAGGCATGTGATGTGGAGCATTGGCCATATATAGGGCACTATTCGGTTGCAAATTTGGAAGAAGTTTTTCCAACACCCATTTTTGGAAGTTTTCGTAGTTCATTTGCACGGGATTGTCACCCCTTTTTGTCGACGCTTTATACAGTAGTTGAGCATCCGTAAGGAAACACGTTTCCTCATTTTTACGCTCCAGTTAAGACCTTGGCGTAGTACATGGCCGTGTTTTTTCCCCCGTAAATAGTTAATATATTAACCTGCCCCTTTTAATTAGATGTTATTCGTTTTTGGGTAAAGGTGAAAATAGGCACTCGCCAATCACCACTAGGCAATAAAACTTGAAAAACTGGCTATTAAAAATATAGAGAAAACCGGCCAAATGCAGGATTTTCTGATTTTCTTTTTTTCCCATGTCCGTTTGACAAAATTCATGATTTTTCCTCGCCAGATCGAGGAAACTACTGATTTTTCTGCACCTGATCGATGAAATTAATGATTTTACTGCACTAGATTGGCGAAATTTATGATTTTTATGAGCCGATTAAAGAAATTCGTGGTTTTTATATGCCCGTTCAACAAAATTTCTGATTTTTACATGCCGTTCACCGAATTTCTTGATCTGTATGTGGCCCGTTGACAAAATTTGTGATTTTTACATGCCTGATCGACTAAATTCATGATTTTTACATGCCCGATGGATGAAATTCATGATTTTTACATGCCGATCAACGAATTTCTTGATCTTTATGTGCCTATGTTTCACAAAATTCATGATTTTTATGCACCGATAAACGAAATTCATGATTTTTGCATCTGTGTTCGACAAAATTTATGATCTCTCCCTCCCTGATCCACAAAATTCATGTTTTTGATGTGTCTGATTAATGAAACTCATCATTTTTACACACTCGATCGAAACAATTCATGATTTTTACACACCGATCAACGAAGTTCATGATTTTTACGCACTTGATCACCGAAATTCATGATTTTTTCGTGCTCGATCGACGAAATTTCATTTTTTTTAACCCGATCGACGAAATTATTGATTTTTATGCAAACGTTTGATGAAATTTGTGATTTTTATGCACCTACTTGATGAACTTGAGGTTTTTATGCACCTACTTGATGAACTTGTGATTTTTAACCACCCACTTGATGAATTCGTGATTTCTATGCGACTACTCTACGAAATGGTAATTTTTATGCGTCCGTTCTACAAAATTCATGATTTTTCGTGCCTAATCGACGAAATTCATAATTTTTACGCACCGATTGATGATTTTTATGTGCCTGATTCACGAATTTCTCGATTTTTATGCATCCGTTTGATAAAATTAATGAATTTTATGTGCTGATCAAGGAATTTCGTGGTTTTTATGTATCCATTTGATGAAATTCGTGATTTTTATGCGATCGCGCTATCCAAAGTCATAAGTAAAATTTATGTAAATGATTATTTTGCGTGATATTATCCACTTGCATACATTTCCCTTTGTTTGGATACTATGACGCAAAATAATCATTTACATAAATTTTACTTATGATTTTGGATAGCGTGGCACAAAACATAAATCAGTTTATTGAAATAAATACATTTCAATACATAATATAAGTTCAGTGAAAGTAATATATTTAACAGTGCATTGAAAACTTAAATGTATTGTTTGTATATGTAAATATATTTTAGAAGACAAACGAAAAATAATTTAAATAGCATTTTAAAACGATCCTACTAAATTCACGTCAAGGTGTCACTCAAATTTTGATATCATTTCTTTTAAAACCCATATTTTGAATTCCTGAGAGATCTGAATGAAAAAGCATCAGCGAATAAATTTTATATATATTTTCATGTTAAAACAATAATTGCACCTGTGAGTATAAATAAAACTTAAAAGAAAATGATGATTTAAAAAAAAATTAACATAGCGTCTCTCAAATTTGATATCATTACTTTTAAGACCCATATTTAAAATTCTTAGAGCCAAAAGAAAGTGCTGCGTCACAACTTTTAACAGGTTAAGGATTTTTGTACTGATACATTCTTACATACATATCCATTAACCCCTTGAGGGGCATCGGTATATAATATATACCAATTTTTAATATATAACTTTTCCACCAATATTATTAAATAAAAATATTTATTATTCATTTTTGCAGATTGAGAAGGTAACCATTTTACTTCCTATATATTATCGACTCTATCCTTCAACTCTTTTGCTTTTCTTATTATTCCAAATTTATTCTTCCATTCCTTAAACTCTTCTTTTCCTTTAATTGCTATTTAAAGCAATATTATCTATCCCCAACGGCTCACTATTTAAAGACAATCAACTCACAAGTCGACTGGGCGTAAAGTTGCTGCAACTAGGAATCCCCTGAATAGGTATCAATTGTTCCGGAAGGTAAACATTCATTGTTTAAAATTACTGGTGTCAAAACATCGCAAAATTTAGCATTTTTCGACCAAGTGCTTGCCCTCCAAGGGGTTAACATAGACCGACGCAAACAATAAACGTAAATACTTTTT
This sequence comes from Maratus michaelseni, assembly GCA_963931845.1. Lineage (NCBI taxonomy): Eukaryota > Metazoa > Arthropoda > Arachnida > Araneae > Salticidae > Maratus > Maratus michaelseni. The sequence goes on along the minus strand of OZ007594.1, from coordinate 143,252,308 downwards.
AGCATATTTCGGATGCCTAATGCGAAGGCACTTTACTGATTTTGGATTTTCATTGCGTTTTTGTTGCACATTACTTTTCAGAATATCAGCGCATTATGCATAAAACATTGTTTTACTCGAGGGAGACATTAACTGATGGGAATTGCAAGCAGTGAGAAAAACGAAGCAATTAATTAAACATTTTATTTGAAGAAATAAAGCAAACTGAATTACGAAGACTGTGGGATACTACATGAATGCATTAGAAATACTGCCAAAAACAGTCTTCGTGATAAATCATGAAGAAGAACTTATTAAGTAGCGTTAAACAAAAGAAAAATTTACAGAAATGATAATAATAAAGGAGCCAATATAGTTTATGGAGTATATAATCATGAGCAATACTGACTAATAAGTTTTTGGTGATTCTATAACTCAGAATAATGTCTTTACGCAACATTAAATTACGAGATAATATTGTTTTGTAGCTCAAATTTTCAATAGTTCGTAATAATTTCCTTTTTGGTAGTCGCTTTGAGGTAATAAATTTTGGTTGTATATACATACATATACACACAACTACTCACATAGACTAACGCAAACAACACACGTAAATACTTTTTTGCATATTCCGGATGCCTAATGCGAAGGCACTTTACTGGTTTTAAATTTCCATTGTGTTTTCGTTGCTTATTTCATTTCTGTATAACATCACATTATGCATAAATCATTGTTTTACTCGAGGGAGACATTAACTGATGGGACTTGCAAGCAGCAAGAAAAACAAAGCAATCAATTAAACATATTATTTGAAGAAAAATAACATATTGAATTACGAATAATTGGAGATACTACATAACTACATTAGAAATACTGACAACAATAGTTTTTCTAATAAATCTTGAAGAAAAACTTGTTAAAATGGCGTTAAACAACATAAAAAAATTACAGAAATTATAGCAATAAAGTAGATAAGTATCAGTCTTTTCTCTATTACAAATGACAATAATAGGACGTGTTTTTTTAAGAATCTTTCATTTACTATTATTTCTATTACAATAATTATTTATTACAGTAAACTCCTGACTATCGAATAATATTGGACTATGAGTATGGCGCATAATTTATATGGTAGGATAAATGACAGGACATATTGAAATATTATAAATGCTATTATTAAACCTACAGTGCTTAGTGTAGCCAATTGGCAACACTTTCTATTTAACTTTTAATAAATAAATCCAGTTCTTTGCAACCACTATATTTCTATAGAAATAAAAATTCTTTAAAATTAACATAAATATGCTACTAAATAAACTTAAAAATCTATCTTAATATAAGTATAAAAAAACACAATTCTAAAAGGAATATTCTTGCACTGTAGGGTTAATGCATTATGTCATATATGAAATAAATAAATTACGCATGGTAATCTTAGTTTAATGGGTATCGAATAATCGCTAGTCTACTAAACTGCATAAATTTAACTTTAGTTTTAATTTCTAGTAAAGTATACTTTTTCTGTAAATGCACAAATTTCAGGGCATATTTTCTCTAATAATTCGAAGTTTAAAGGTACAAAACACAGCAATATGTGTCAAAATATGCAATGAAAAAAATAAAAACCCTGAGAAGTTTCGGAACATCATTTATGAATATACATATATATTTTAAAAGAGTATGTGTGTTTTACAAGTTTGGTAATTAAATGCCGGAATTCTTATAAACATATATTATACTCCAGTAATGGTGGCCTTATCGCAAGTCAATTATCTTTAACCTGGAAGTTCAGTTGGTACGCCACTAGGTATTCCATGCTGCTAACTATATAGTTCCATTGTTCCATTCGTGTTTTTTAATTCAAAAATCTTCTAAAAAATGGGAACACGGGCCTTGGATTTGTGGTCCTTTGTATTTTATTAACAGTGTTAGTTTGAGAAGGGGGCCTTTCATTTATCTATTTATTCCAAAACGCTACAGAAATTATATAGCATGTGTTTTATTTAATACTTATCAAATAAAACAAATCACTGGGGAAATTATTCGTATCATTAAAATTTCAGTTTAATTGAGCACTTGATTAACCCTTAATTGCATAGTGATGTAATTTTCCATCACTGTTTATTTAACTTTTAATAAATAAATCAACTTCTTCGCTACCACTATATTTATATAGAAATATTAATCCAGAAAATTTCCCGTGAACTATGTTGTTGAACAAAGTTAAAAATCTATCTTAAAATTTCTGGTGTATAATATTTAATATATGTATAAAAAACACAATTGTAAAAGAAAAACTCATGCAAAGAAGGGTTAACAAATCTTTTAAAAAATGATATAAATTAACACGTGCAACGTTTTTAATTGGAAGCATATTTTCATTATTATTTTCATTTTAATCCTTTGTGCTCCGATGGTACTTTTAAATAAATTTTAAGAAAAAAATTATATACATTTTACACACACATAATCCTTCTATCAATGTCAGACAATTTTAGTTTTCATACAAGGTACTTTGTTCATTAATATTTAGAAAGCACAGTGATACAGCCAGAGCTAATTTGTTTTTTTAATTTGTAAGTTTTTCAGTAATTTCTATAAATGTAGCTTATTATTAATATTCGTTTGTTAAATTTGTTTGTTAATCAAACATATTATTTATGAAATGCAAACAATTTGATTTATTTGGATAAAATATTTTTCTTTTTAAAAAATGGCAACATTTAACAAAATCATATTCCCAAAACTATCCTAAACGAGTGAAAAATTGACTGGATCAACAAAATAAATTACCTTTTATGAAACATTGCAAGTATGTACAATATTAATCAAGAAAAATTTAAAAATCACAATTATTCTAATAATTTTCACACGTCTGAATATAAAAGATTTGCAACCAGAAAATCCTTCCGATTTACATATAGGATAACACTACATTTTTTTTACATTCATTGTATAATAATTGAGAGATTTACAAAAGAGTATTTTTTGTTAATTAATCTAATTTTTCTTTTAATATTTAAAAAAAAATTACCTATTTTAAAAATTGAATTCAACGAAACTTCTATGTGAATTTCATATTATTATTATATAAATTGTCTAATATATTTTAATTTACTATTTTGAATATGTGAGATATTGAGGACGATGATTTATTGAGGTGAAGCATTTTCTTGATTCATAATAAGCGCATAAAGTGATAAGATAAAAAAAGTTGATTGAATTAGCATATCTTATGTAACCATAACTACAAACATACATTGATGTATTCAAGCACGTTAACACGTACAAAAAGAAACACCCATACATATTTTTTGCGTACTTCAATTACATTCCAAATGTCTAACGTAAAGACATTGTATTAACTTACCCTTTCCTTGCGTTTCTGCGTTGCTTTATTCCGTCCTACATAACAGCGCAGTATGTATAAATGATTATTTTATTTAACAGAGCGATTAGCTAAATTAAATTATAAAGAGCAGAACAAAAATATATCATCAATCTCTCATTCATCAATCTCCTCGCTTGTCATTTGGTGTCTAAAAAAAGTTACATAATACGAATTTAAATTACTCCATAAACAAAAACAAATGCAGCAGAAATACTGACTAAAAAGTTCTTTGTAATTAATACGTAAGAAAGCTTTTTATGTAACAAAAACACCGATATAAATATATTCTATAGATATAATAATGTTAAATATTGACTTATAAATGATTTATCTATAATTCGAAAACATTCATTTCTAGTAGTTCATTTGAGATAGCGAAATTTTGGTTTTTATACAAGGATATACATACTTGGATATACATACATACATAACCACATGTATACGTATATATAAATACAAACATAACTTCCTCTCTCTCTCACCTTCTCTCTCTGTATATATATATATATATATATATATATATTGTTATGTAGTCTGTGTTGAAAAATGTTATATAATCTATGTTATAGTCTAGTTATCCCAGTACTCCAGATCTGAAACGTCATGACCTTTTTTGTGGTTACATTTAAATATGATATGTTACAAGTCGCCGCTGAATCTTTTTGAAAAGTTGAAGCAAGAATTTACCGAAATTCATTCTGACATTTTGCCTCCACATTTAAGTCAAATAGGAGTGAACTTTTGTAGCGGATGTATATCATGAAGATATTGGTAACAAATTCAAGTATTTTTTTAGATTAAGTTGGGTTGCATTACTTTTTTTTTTATTTTTCTAGAAAGGAATAATTAAAATTTCCGAATTGCTAATAACGTCTTTACGAAACATTGTAGGAATTTGTTCATCCCTTGAATCTATGTTTTGAAGAAGTCTTTCCAGCAATAGGCCCTATCACAGAGGTCCTCCTTGAATTGATTTAGCACATATTACATGGTCTTCCCAAATTCAAACGCATTTTGAAATGAACGAGAGGAATAAGATGTGAATTTTGGTGGAATCCCTGTATATATATACTTATTATAATCGATATTATATATACATATATAATCTCTCTATATATATGTACATATATGTGGGTGTGAGTGATTGATTGTTGCTCACTTTTTGCCTAACGGTATGTTTAAATGAGTATTGTTCTCAAGAGATAGATTAATTTACTGGTGTAAATAAAAAGTGGTAAAAAGGGAGTAATTAATATGACATAATATTCAGAGAAGGTAAAAAGCATCTGCAAAGAAGAAGAATGCTTAATACTCACTGTCCATACATCAAACGGACAAACTCAGAAAACTTTCCTCTTTTAATTTATCATTAAGAGAAACATTTATTTAAATTACATTAAATACCAAAAGAATAATTTACAGAAGTGGAGTGAAGCAGAGGCCAAATTTTGTATTTTGTTTTTTTTTAAGGAGAGCAACTTTCGTTTTTTTTCTTTTTAGAGAAGTGTCTCATCCTTTTTTATATTTCTGTGCTTTCAGATTTTGTTTATATTTAAACCTTTAGTAACCTTTTTTAAAGGTAGTAAAAATTAGTTCTTAGTTTAATTTATGTCAAGTAAACACATCGTTTTAAATAATGATAGAACAAAAAGTTATTTGAAATAGCATTTCATTAAACTTAATTTTGTTTGCAGATTTTCATCCTTATTTAAATTTTAAAGAATATACGTACTTAAATGTGTTATATGTAGTGTTTTTATAAATTATTTATATTTCCTTAAAGAAGTTTAAAGAGGTGCGGATTTTATTTGTCGAGAAAAAATAGGCATATTTCATGATGTAGTATTTTCGCTGGGAAACAAAGCAGCAATATGTAGTTATGTATAAGAACATTTTTTAGACCTATTGAAATTTAATTTTAATTAATATTTTGTAATTGAAGTATTCACCTTTAGCACTAGCTCTTAATCAACGTTTCACGGTGCGTAGCGCTCCGTGGTACCTCAAATTTTACCCGAGTGCTTTCATCTGAAAACAGTGAAACAAAAAGTAATATAATATAATATATATATATATATATATATATATATATGTGTGTGTGTGTGTGTGTGTGTGTATACATGCGTACATATATATATATATATACAGGGTGATTTATAAGTAAGTATACAACTTACATATCCTGTAAAACGGGAACAGTTTAATGCACGTTCCCCAAATGCACGCCATAATGTGGGTGCACTCATAAAGGTTTTTGCCCCCGCTGCTGTGCGGAGGAAAAACCTTTGGAAAGGGAAAATTATTACTTTGTAAAATTCCAATTTAGAACTTTTTAAGATATTGCGACACAGTAAGAGTGTTATATACATTTTTTGATGTGACATAGGCGATAGCTAACGTGTCACGCGCATATCAGTATAAATGACTGCATCTGCAGTGGAGAAGGCATTTTGTGTTCTTGAATTGAGCAAAACGAAATCTGCCACCATTGTGAAACGGAAGTTTCGAACACGATTTGGAAAAGAACCTCTAACCAGAAAATCGATTTATGATTGGTTTAAAAAATCCATGTGTGCTCCTTAGTTACATGGCACACACCAAACTGGTAATATTTTTCAATCCACTTTGCACAAACAGCCCGCAGTTTCAAATCTTTTAAACTAATTATAAATTGATTTTCTGGTTAGAGGTTACTTTCCAAATTGTGTTCGAAAATGCCGTTGTGCAGTGGTGGCAGATTCCGATGGCTCAATTCAAGAACACAAAATGCCTTCTCCACTGCATACGCAGCTGTATACTTACATATGAATCTTCCTGTATATATATATATATAATTGTTCAGTCCTCGACAGAGGATGTTTTAAATTTTTGACATTTGGTATAGTACTACGCATTTATACATATTGTAACCTCTTAACAGTTTCTTTTATTTTGACACAATAAACTAAAATGTTCGCAAAACAAATTTCCGAACTAAAATATTTTTTTTATTTAATCTAAAAATTTTACTTATTAAATGAAATGAAGTTTACAATAAAAAAATGTGTGGTATCCTAACGCTTTTAGTAACGGTAAGTGACTGAATAATTATAATTTATTAAAAAAGTAATTGTATTATTATTTTGTAAAATTCCAATTTAGAACTTTTTAAGATATTGCGACACAGTAAGAGTGTTATATACATTTCTTATCTTTCTAAGCTGCAACTTTCATTTTCCTGAAAGACTTAAAAATTTAACATAATCTATGTGTATTTTTCTTTTTAATATGTATGTCTACAATTTTCAAGCAGTGGAAAAAGCTTTTTTCCAATCTCTTAATTCTAATTCAATTACTTTTCTCTATTATTACATGTATTAAACTTTTTAGAAATGATTATTAAGATGCTTTCAAATAACTAATTAAAGTGTTTGTCAAGGGAATGTACATTACAGTTAGGACAGTTTTTTTACGGTATGCAGTTTATAAAAAGAAAGGATTAAAAGTTAAAAACGGCATCCAGTGTCTGTTTTGTAACACACGACTGAAATACTCTGTTTATTTTAGATTGCTAATACAATGGAATATCTCTGGTCGACCGCAGAGACACAAACCGAATGAAACTTATAAATGACGTATGATGGCGTATGATTGAGCAAAACCAGTCATCTATTAAATTATAGACAAATTATGATCTGGACCATTCTTTGGTTGTTGCAGTAAGGTGGAATAGATACAATGATAATTTTAAAATAAATCGTCAACGTAAAAATAGCACAAATAAAAAATATATATAATAGCAAACAGCCATTTCGGAGCCTCTAAAACTCCATCATCAGTGCTAAAGTAAATATCGTTTAAACTGATTTAAAAGTTTATACCAAGCATGTGATGTGTCTCCTCCCACGACCAAGATGGAATAGCCGCAAGCGGAAACGCAAGCATACATACATGGCCCAAACTTTTAAATCAGTTTTTAATCAATATTAACTTTGGTACTGATGAAGGAGCTTTAGAGGCCGCGAAACAGCTGTTTGCTCTTATATATATATATATATATATATATATATATATATATATATATATTGCGCTATTTTTACGTTGACCATTTATTTCAATATAGCGTCACAAAGTTCAATCCACCTATTTTAACCATGGTAATTTATTTAACTACATTTGAGGTTTATATATGCAATCTCCAAGCATATCCTGTATAACTCTGTGTAACCCTATGTAACTCTGAAAATCCAATAGCACCTTCAGTGAGGGATCCTTAATGCATATTTCAATACTTATCCCTACATTTTGTTGCGAGTTATTAGTAAAAATTTCCCTCGTCCTTAATTTTTTATTCAGCAGTAATAACAAAACATTGAATATATCCTCTAACTGCATAAAATATAATACTTAAGCACTTACTTTTAAAAAACAATTTAATTTTAATATTCCTAAAACTCTGCATATACATTGAATCTGACTGCCGCAATCAATTGTTGAGAAAATTATGGTGTTGTCATACATGCAAAAAAAAAAAAAAAAAAAAAAAAACTTTCTTTTAAAAGACATTGCGGTGATCAAATGTGGTTGCTTCATGATGGATTTCATACTCCGGACGTTGAAAATTTTAAAGATATGTCCCATTACCCTTTCGTTGCTGAGGGCTTTAAATACATTTTTTCGTTTCGATTGAAACAATATTCCCAATGACCTTTGTCACCCTGTATAAGAAATTAATAAACGAAGAAAGTTATAACAACATCATAAATTGTAATATTTTATACAACATTGGTAATCGTAAGATTTTTTATGTGCGTGTATGTAAAGCTTAGAGTGTCGGATCAGTCTGATTCTGTATTCTCCTTTCCCATGTTAAACCAATGGTATTGAAGTTTCTCGGTTTCCATCATATATCTCATCAAATAATTAAGTATTTTGAATTTGTTTTTTGTGAGTGATAATTTAGACGAATAATCGCGTAGTTACAAATATCATTTTTCTCTTATATAAATTTAAATATTTGTTTTAGCATTTACATTTAAATCATTATATGCTGTCTTTTAAACGCTAAAACAAATATTTAAATTTAAATAAGAGAAAAATGAAATTTGTAACTACGCGATGATTCATCTAAAGCTTCACTCACAAAAAACAAAATTCGAAAAACTTAATTATTTAATGATATATTTGAAGGAAACCGAGGAACTTTAATGCCATTGGTTTAACATGGGTAAAGAGAATGCAGAATCTGACTGATCCGCCACCTTAAACACATTACTCAAAGTAGATTTTGTGTCACACTTAAAATTTATCGTAGCTTAGATAGTTGTACCGTAAGGTAATAAATAACGCTCTGGCACTTTCAAAGTTCTGTTCCCGAAATTCCGTGGGTCAATTAAATATAAACCGTAATTCTTTTAGGTTTTTAGTCATTATCACGAAGAAATTCACCGGAAATCTACCCTTTGCATTTATCATCGGAGAAAACATACAAATGTGTTGCAAGAAAAGGTGTACAATGCAGACAAAGTTTTAAAGCGTACCCTTGCAAAAATTTCTTATAGAATTCTATAAAAAAATATTTATAGAAAATGCATTATAAAATCCTATAGAATTATGGCAGGTTTTTCTATAAGCTTGTTTAATCTAAAGTTATAGAAATATCTGTAGAAATTCAATAGAAATGTCTATAGAAGTTCAATAGAAATGTCTATAGAAGTTCAATAGAAATGTCTATAGAAGTTCAATAGAAATGTCTGTAGAGTTTCTATAAAAATATCTATGGAAAAAAATTTAGAGCTTCTATAAAAATATATATAGAATACAGGCGGTCAGGTATAATTTTCATATATATTTACTTATTATAAACACATTATTTAATTTTATTGACTAATTTATTTATATTTAATAATAAAAGTTAAAATGTTTTGATTTAACTTGATTATATCAGAAACAAAACAAATGTTTTGATTTATCGCCCGCGGTCAGCCATCTCATTTTTTAAATCAAAACATTTTAACTTTTATTATTAAATATAAATAAATTAGTATTCTGTTTTCGATTTAACTTCATTATGTCAGAAATAAACAAATGTTTTGATTTATCAGCCGCGGTCAGCCACCTCATTTTTTAAATCAAAGCATTTTAACTTTTATTATTAAATATAAATAAGTTAGTCAATAAACTTAAATAATATTTTTATAATAAGCAAATATGGATGAAAATTATTTTGAAAATGAGAAACAAAATATATATGTTTTGATTTAAAAAGCAAGATGGCAGAGAGCAGGCTAATCCCAAAGCTTAACCAACCTATAGAATCATTAGTCCATAGAACTTAATTCTATAAGGTTTGTTTATAGCACTCTATAGAAAAAAAAAATCTACAGAGCTTCTAAGAATTCTATAGAAATATTTTCTATAGAAAAAGTATTCTATAGAACTCTTCAAAACTCTATAGAAATAGTATTCTATAGAATGGCTATTCTATAGAACTTGTATAGAATTCTATAGAGTTCTATACAGCTCTATGAACTATTTTCGTAAGGGTACATCTAAGTCACCTCTCTCGGAAATACACATGTCTACGATTGGCATAAAAAATTCATAATAGAGCGAGAAGCTTCGGAAAACTAGGCCGTATCATAGAACCAGTTTAACGGATGGAGACATCCATAATGTTTACAGCATTTTACAGCATTTTGCTATCGGGTAATACACAATGAAAACGACAAAATGTACTTTTCATTAAGAGCATTATCCACCTCCATAACAATGCCAATACCATATGGTAGGTTAGTGAAGAAAACTTGGAAAAAATTCAGCGGACAGTTTCGGAATACAATGCTCACAATCCTGAATTGCTACCCTACGACTATCACATGTTTTGGCCAGACAGATAGAGGAACTTGGAGGTAATCAATTTGAAAACGATGGAGCGTTTTTGGGATTTTCTGTGGAGTTGAGTTGAGAAGTAGCACCCTTCTTTATATGATAATATAAAATAAAATTATTTATCTTTAGGGAAAATGTACAAGAGATGATAATACTTGATAATGAATGATACTTTTTAATATTAATTGAAAATTTTCATGTTTATTGTTATAACAAACATGGTAATATACAAACAGTTTAGAATATTTCGTTTCGCTTCATTTAATAGTTTTTATTAATTTATTAATTTTATTAAACACGCGTTCATTTATTTAATCACTACCATCATGACTCAATACCAAGAACATTCTCCGGTTGCACCAATGAAATATTAATATGCCAAAAAAATTAAATTTGAAATCTATTGACATTTTGGTACAAAATAAATGTAAAATTCATAAATGACACTCTATCGATGTATGGAGTATGCAAATGTCACTTGTTTAAAAATGGCTACAAAAATAGTAAAACTTGGCAATCCAGTATGGAATGGCGCACGAAATGTGAAAATTTCCACTGAAACAAATATTACACTGTTCTCTATAATAAATTTTTTTGCTGTATGGGTGTTGTCATATCTAGGTGACGTCACAGTCATTACTCCAGTCACGCCTTTTCCTCCTACACTTCAGTCAAAAAGAGTATAGGAAGTATTTGGCGGGCAGCCGTTGAAAGCGGAGGCTTATGGAGCTATGTTCTCATAAATAAAAAAAATCCCTGACGGCTCGGCCTACAGGCACAGGTAGATTTCGAAGACGCAGACCGTGGGGCGCCTGTGTGTCGGGAATTGCGGAAGAAATGACCTTTTTGCGATGATGCTGCAGTTGGAACCGCCTACTTTGAAACCAAACTTGTTTGCAGGCGGAGTCAGCAAGGATTTTTTTTTTTTTTGCTATAAGAATTGGTCCTATAAAAAACATGTCAATATAAAAGTTTTAGATAATATTAAGAGGATTTATAATAAATCTAAGCGGATTTGAAATCTTGGGAATTGACGAAGTTATGAATTTTTTTCTTCTAAAACCCCCCTCCCCCCCTCCCCTTAAGACAATTTTTAATTATATCAAAAATCTGTCATACATAAACTTTCGGCCCTTTTCCTAGAAGTAATAATAACTTCAAACGGATTCGATACGTATCATAATTAAGAAATTATGGGTTTTTTCTGTTTTCACAAAAAGTCCTCCCCACCCCCCACCCCCCTTGGTGCGATTTTGCCCATTAACGAACTTGACCAAGATTTTATGTCCCTTGATTTTATGTATCAGTTTCGAAAAGATGCGGGAGTAGGAACTGCCTACTTCGAAAAATAACTTGTTTGCAGGCGGAGCCGGCAGGGATTTTTTTGTTTTTAATTTTTTTTTTGCTATAACGGTTGGTCCTATAAAAAACTTGTCAATATAAAAGTTTTAGGTAATACTAAGAGGATTAATAATAAATTTACGCGGACTTGATATCTTGTGAATTGACAAAGCTATGATTTTTTTTCTTCTAAAACCACCCCTTTCCCCCCCCCCCCCTTGGGGCCATTTTTAATTATATCAAAAATCTGTCATACATAAATTTTCGGCCCTTTTCCTAGAAGTAATAATAACTTTAAACGGATCCGATACGTATAATAATAAAGAAATTATGAGGGTTTTTCTGTTTTCACAAAAAGCCCCTCCATTTCCCCCCCCCTCCTTTGGCTCGATTTTGGCCATTAACGAACTTGACCGAGATTTTATGTATCAGTTTGGAAGAGATTTATGCAGAATTTTTCCAGTTATCGTGGTCAGAAAAAAGTGAGATAGATAGATATATAAAGTTTTGAACTGGGGGTGGTTTTGGGTTCTGGGAGTCATGATCGGCGTAGATCTGCAAAATTTTTTCAAAATTTTCAACTTAGGTGAGAATGTAATAGGTAGTATTTCTTACGAAATCTACCTAAAAGGTGATCGTCATAAATATGTGCTCTGGGAAAATGTAATAGGATAGTGAAATTTACGTACTGAAATATTTATGTGTGTACCTGACAACCTTTTATATCTATATATATTCTTTTGTTTAATGTTTGTGTGTACCGTTACATAAGTTTAGTAAATTTTGTAGGTGTTAAATAGAAAAAAAAACGAGTAATTGTGGGATTAATGCATCCAACAGCTAAGAAAAGTAAATTGCTTACATAAAGAAAAAAAGATATTTCATACCAATAGCGAAAAGCAATCACATGTGTTTAGCTGCTCTCTTCACGAAAGAAATGCACATTTTTCAGTATAGCACTGCATATTTTTGGCGAAGATTAAAGCTGCACATCGATTCTAGAAACGTTCCATTTTGATCTCAATGATGTTCTTCTCCAGGACAATGTAATACCTCCCACAGATGGGGAAACAAAACAAGTTAGATAAAAATAAGTTAGTTAAACTTTTAGAGAAACTTTATGGGGCAACACTCCTTGATGTTCTTTATAATCTGAGCTTCTAATCATCAGACTAAAGTTTGTTAGGATCCTCTGAAAGAAGCGTTATGTCGAGAAAGATTTTCATCAGATGAAAAAGGCTAAGAATTTTTTTTTTTCAATTAGCATTATATACATATCCTAATTATTTTGTGATAGAAGATTAAAAACTCACAATATGTTGAGGAAACTTTCTAGATATTAAAGAAAACTATTTAGAAATATAACATGTCTATACTTTTGATAAATAATATTTCAAAATATTCTATTAAAAAAGTCTTGTTTATGTTTGGTTTATCTTGGAAATTTTATAGACAAATAATGTAAACTTGAGAATTTTGTATACATTACAAACCAAACTCCGGTGTATATTGCATTGACCCTTCTAGTAAGATGTGAGACAGAAACACTATCGAACACAAGTCACCATTTCTTTATTCGAAACCAACATTTCTTTCAGATTTTCCCATGTTATTTAAACAATCTGATTTTCTAAAAATAACGAACATTACTTACAATTAATGAGCTTAGTGTGATAATAACAGTAGTTGATTCCCACCTGCAGATCATCCTTTAATAGAACTGAGAATTAAATATTGAGAATCTTCAAAATTATTCACATTAATTAATGTAATTTAGATTTAGAGCAATTTGTGTGTCCAAAGTTGTTTTGTAATGTCAAAATTTGCTTTAAACTTCCAAACATTCAATGTTTTAGTTACTATTGTAAATTAGAGATTATAGCTAAATTTCAATTAATTCTGTTATTACTAATACGATTTACGTGATCTCGGATTCTTAATTATTGCTATAAGTAAAATTATATATAGTTTTGTTTTACGATTTGTTCTTCGAATTGACGTAATGATAAATCAATTAAAGATTATATAAAAATAATTATTTATGCGATAAATGTGACTTGGATGTTTAAGCGATATCGCTCAAAATAAAAACTAGTCGAAAATGTGAACATTAATTTTATCATTTTTGTTGTTGCATACCTTTCAAGCATGATGACGTGTTACAAAAAATCATCATCACAAGTTAACAACGAACAAAATTCTTTTCAACAATTGAGGAGAATTTAGCAGATAAACTGCTAAATTGATAGAATGAGTTAATTTAACAAAACTAATAAACATAATTCAGATTGGGGGGGCGGGGGGGGAGAGGAAGATATTTCCAAACTTTGGTAAATTATAATCTAACTTGAAGTTCATTTTCTAAAGGCTGTCCTGGATAAAGGATGACATACACACTAAAAAGATTCATTATTTAAAACACATGAACAACTTAATGATAACTTAAATTTGCATGAGATTTCGTGAATTACATTAACGTTTCTTCCTTTGGAGCACAAAAGGTTGACACCTTACCGAACCCTACAAACTCTCTGCAGATGAATTTTCAAATCTCTATCGAAAACACCACTTTAAAACCTTACGTATCTTAGATAGTCAAGAGGGAACTTGATGTCTGGAAATGTAGCAGTTTGGTGCGATCAGTTCCAAATCTGATTTCGCTTACAAAATTTTCCCTATACATTGTCCAGAAAAAACCCCCAATCATCTACTTAATATGCTTATAGATTTGTTCATAAAGACTTTTCTCGCAATATATTACGATCTATTCAACACTCATTAGACCACTTGAATACTTCAATCTAATTGCTACAATATTGGTGACTCATATGAGGTCCAGGTGAGTGAGTTGGTTAAAATATTATCTACAATTTGTAATTGCTTTTCTCTATAGCACGTTTGTTAATTAAATAGTATTTTTTTTATCGTCGATATTCGCAACTTTCTATTATAGGAATATCACATTCAAACTGATTTGAATAAGAAAAAGGATGGAAATATGATGGCAGAAAAAACGATACACCATATACATTTACATCAGAAAAACAATGTTAAAAACGCCTTACTTAAACGAGTATACTACAGTTTTTAAGCTGTATACGAGGAAATTCAAGGAATAGTAAAATAAAATGACTTCATTGAAAACATCTTTAACGTTTGATATTTTCTAATCTTAATATACTATGCAATAAGTATTTTCAGTGGACCCAAAGGGAAATGGTGTGCAATTGTAAACGCTATTAGTATGTTCTGTCTTCTTGCCACTAAGGCCAGAAAACGCAGAAAAGGATAAAAAATAAACAAATATTTTATTTTGGAATATTTCATAACATCAATTTATGAAATTGAAGTTTATAGAACTTATTCAGCTTTCTCCTAGGATTTGAAATATACACTTGAAGGTTAAAAAGGAACTCACAATAGTGATGGAATCGAGATCTTTCCTTTAAATATAAAAAAAAAAAACAGCAGGAATGTTTTACTATTTTATTATGACGGATAACAGAAATGTATTGTCAGATATATGGAAATGTTACATTAGATAGCAATTTTTTATTACATATGATGTAAATCTATAGATATTACAGTCGAACCTCGTTAACATGAACCTCAAGGGGAATCAAAATTTTGTTCATGTTAACAGTAATTCATGTTATCAGTATCAAATCTTTGTACTCGTTTTTATAGGGGACTATGAAAACAATTCATGTTAAAAGTAATTCACGTTAATCGTGTTCATGTTAACGAGGTTTGACTGTATTGTTGGGAGGGGGGGGGGATTTAAGTCATAAAATAATACTTTGAAATTTATTCTAGAATCTAGACGTACTTTTACAAAAATCTTTTAAAACGAAAGAAGAAATAAGGATTAACTATTAATAGAAATAATAATTTAAAATTATATTAAAATTATTCCTTTTCTCGAAATATTTTTAAGAAAAATAAATGCTGTTTTATTGTAATAAGAATAAACTGAAGTTCTAAAAAAGGTGGATTAAAAAAAAAAATCAGAAAATAACCCCAAATTATGCAAATTAAAAATAATAAAAATAAAAGCTACTAGATTATACTAAAAGGAAGAATACCAACGTTATAAATTCAAAAATAATACACAAAAAGCAGAAAATAGCTTTTTGTGTATTATTTATGCATTTATAACGTTGGTATTCTTCGTTTTAATATTCTTGCATACATGTTTTTTTTTGTTCTTTTTATACACTAGTTTATAGTTTCTAAACTTTGTGTATTGGGGAAGAAAGACGCTTTTCTTTCTCGTAAAATATATATTGAAAACAATTAAAAGATAGTTATTGAAACTGACAGTTTCTCCCTAATGCCCTTGGGCTAAATACATAATAGATATATCTACCGCTGCTTCTTAAAGGTATCCCACAATGTTTGAAACCTTTAAAAAATAGAAAAATATGCATAATACCTTTTTTAAAAATTAATGTGTATATGCAAAGGTACTAACGTTTGTTCCAAAAAGTCATTTCGTTGAATTTTATTATAATTTTTGCAATATTAGGAAAACATAAAGCAATATTTGACACCTAACATAAATGTCGTTTTTGACAAAAATATTGTATTTATACTTAAATATCAGTTTTTTAAGTATTATGCAGTTTTATTTGCTTTGAATATAATGAACTGCAATCTAAATTATCTATATACTAGCAAGCTACGCCCGCTACGATAGTCAATTTCTCTTAACGAACCTTTAATCAAACAAAATATTGACATTTCATATTTCACTTTTATATTTTAACAGAATAATAAGGTTACTATAATTTGTGACTCGTGCTATAGCCAATATACACGTTAGGACAAGTCACCCTTATCATTATCTTTTTACGCGTGAAGGTTTCGCTATGGTACTCCATTGTGAAATTTGGTAATTTTTGAAATTCAATATTTAAAAAATGCCATAATCATTAGATTGGAAATTTACATCAAGAAATATATAATTTTTTACCTTTCAAAGGCAATTTGTCTAACAATTTTCTGACAAATACTTTTCGAGCTATTATTTTTTTTCAGTAATTTCAAATGTTTCATTTTCCGAGATTAATCTGTGGCAAAGATTAACGAAATACCCAGTCGTCAGCAACGCATAGCTTTATATTAAACAGGATGTTGGAGCAGGGATTGTCTCCATCACTTTTG
The DNA here is from genome assembly GCA_963931845.1 of Maratus michaelseni. Lineage (NCBI taxonomy): Eukaryota > Metazoa > Arthropoda > Arachnida > Araneae > Salticidae > Maratus > Maratus michaelseni. The sequence goes on along the minus strand of OZ007594.1, from coordinate 143,235,561 downwards.
AAATCGGTTCTGTAGTTCCAGAGATTCCATAGAAATTGTAATTAAGAACGATTTTAGAACGCTTTTCGCTCATTTCACCCTTTTAAATTCTGATTTTTTTTTTTAAATTTCTCCTTAGAGAGCGTTTACATCTTATATGTAACTACAATGCCAAATTTCAAATTTCTAGCTCTTTCAGTATAAAAAAAATGTAATTTTAGAACGTTTTTCGCTCCTGCATCTACTTGGGATTAGTGGCACCGACAAAAAATATAGCCTACGTTGGAGCAGGGAGTGCCACCATCAATTTGCTACCATCACTTTTGAAATCGGTTCTGTAGTTCCGGAGATTCCATAGAAATTGTGATTTAGAATGTTTTTAGAACGCTTTTCGCTCATTTCACCCTTTTAAATTTCGATTTTTTTTTTTTTTTTTTTTTTTTTTTTAGAGCATTTACATCTTATAAGTAACTACAATGCCAAATTTCATGTTTGTAATCACCTTCAGTATAAAAAAATCGAAATTTTAGAACGTTTTTTGCTCTTGTACCCCACTGTGGTAGTGGCATCGACATAAAATATCGCCTATGTTACAGCAGAGACTGTATATATCTGTAAATATTCCATTTGTTTAAATTTATTTTATTTTATTATTGTGAAAATTGCAGTATTATTAATGTATTTCCTATTGAGCATCATGTAACTCAATGCTAAAGGCCTCAGATGGTTTGCAAGGAAAACAACCTTACACCCTCATCTTTATAATGGAAGTCTATTGAAATATCGCCAAGGAATGGGTTTATCGCCAAGTTGGCGATGGTTTTGGCAACTTATTTTTGTCGCCAAATTTGGCGATATATCGCCAAATGTCGCCAAGTTGGCGACGGATTTGGCGACTTTTTGTGCAACCACACCCCCCTTATACCTATACATTGGGATCCTTTCTTGCTTGGGTTCTCTATCGAAAGTTAAAGCACTTTCTGGTAATTTCTAGCATCTGAAGGCTCTGGAATAATCTGGAAAGATCTCTGAAACCTATATAAGGACCTCCATCAGTTCAGTTAGTTAGTTGTCTGTCAACTGCGATTGAATTCATACGAGAGGCTTTGCATTGAGAACTGTGTTACTCAGATTGATACGTCGTATTGAACACATTGTTTCTGAGTGAAATTTTGCTGTGCTGTTATTAGATTTGAAGATTACTGAATATCTTGTAATTTTCAGAAGATATTTGTGATCGTATTGCACTGTTTATAGTGAATAAAGCCTTTTTATTGTTCTTATATACTGGCATCAGTCCTTTCGAACCCCGAAGCTCACAACAATATATATTGAAAACAATTAAAAGATAGTTATTGAAACTGACAGTTTCTCCCTAATGCCCTTGGGCTAAATACATAATAGATATATCTACCGCTGCTTCTAAAAGGTATCCCACAATGTTTGAAACCTTTAAAAAATAGAAAAATATGCATAATACCTTTTTTAAAAATTAATGTGAATATGCAAAGGTACTAACGTTTGTTCCAAAAAGTCATTTCGTTGAATTTTATTATAATTTTTGCAATATTAGGAAAACATAAAGCAATATTTGACACCTAACATAAATGTCGTTTTTGACAAAAATATTGTATTTATACTTAAATATCAGTTTTTTAAGTATTATGCAGTTTTATTTGCTTTGAATATAATGAACTGCAATCTAAATTATCTATATACTAGCAAGCTACGCCCGCTACGCTAGTCAATTTCTCTTTACGAACCTTTAATCAAACAAAATATTGACATTTCATATTTCACTTTTATATTTTAACAGAATAATAAGGTTACTATAATTTGTGACTCGTGCTATAGCCAATATACACGTTAGGACAAGTCACCCTTATCATTATATTTTTACGCGTGAAGGTTTCGCTATGGTACTCCATTGTGAAATTTGGTAATTTTTGAAATTCAATATTTAAAAAATGCCATAATCATTAGATTGGAAATTTACATCAAGAAATATATAATTTTTTACCTTTCAAAGGCAATTTGTCTAACAATTTTCTGAAAAATACTTTTCGAGCTATTATTTTTTTTCAGTAATTTCAAATGTTTCATTTTCCGAGATTAATCTGTGGCAAAGATTAACGAAATACCCAGTCGTCAGCAACGCATAGCTTTATATTAAACAGGATGTTGGAGCAGGGATTGTCTCCATCACTTTTGAAATCGGTTCTGCAGTTCCAGAGATTCCATAGAAATTGTAATTAAGAGCGATTTTAGAACGCTTTTCGCTCATTTCACCCTTTTAAATTCTGATTTTTTTTTTAAATTTCTCCTTAGAGAGCGTTTACATCTTATATGTAACTACAATGCCAAATTTCAAATTTCTAGCTCTTTCAGTATAAAAAAAATGTAATTTTAGAACGTTTTTCGCTCCTGCATCTACTTGTGATTAGTGGCACCGACAAAAAATATAGCCTACGTTGGAGCAGGGAGTGCCACCATCAATTTGCTACCATCACTTTTGAAATCGGTTCTGCAGTTCCAGAGATTCCATAGAAATTTTAATTTAGAATGAATTTAGAACGCTTTTCGCTCATTTCACCCTTTTAAATTTAATTTTTTTTTTATTATTCTTAGAGAGCATTTACATCCTATAAGTAACTACAATGCCAAATTTCAAATTTCTAGCCCTTCAGTATAAAAAAGTCGCAATTTTCGAAAGTTTTTCTCTCTTGCACCCGATTGGGGTTAGTGGCACCGACATAAAATATAGCCTATGTTAGAGCAGGGATTGTCATCATCAAATTGCCACCATTACTTTTGAAATCGGTTCTGTAGTTCCAGAGATTCCATAGAAATTGTAATTTAGAATGTTTTTAGAACGCTTTTCGCTTATTTCACCTTTTTAAATTTCGAATTTCTTTTTTTTATTTTTTTGTTCTTAGAGAGCATTTACATCTTATAAGTATCTACCATGCTAAATTGCATGTTTCTAGCTCCTTCAGTATAAAAAAATCGAAATTTTGGAACGTTTTTCACTCCTGCACCCCCCTGGAGTATTGGCAGTGACATAAAATATAGCCTATGTTGGAGCAGGGACTGTCACCATCAATTTGCCACCATCACTTTTGAAAATGGTTCTGTAGTTCAAGATATTATATATAAATTGTAATTTAGAATGTTTTTAGAACGCTTTTCGCTCATCTCACCCTTTTAAATTTCGAATTTTATTAGAATTTGTTCTTAGAGAGCATTTACATCTGATAAGTAACTACCATGCCAAATGTCATGTTTCTAGCTCCTTCAGTAAAAAAAAAAAATCGAAATTTTAGAACGATTTTTGGTTCTGCACCCCCCCCCCACTGGTGTTAGTGGCACTGACATAAAATATAGCCTATGTTGGAGCAGGGATTGCTACCATCAATTTGCCATCATCACTTTTAAAATCGTTTCAGTAGTTCCAGAGATTACCCCCTACAAACAAACAAACAAACAAGAAAAGAATCTTTACTACTTTATAATATTAGTATAAAAACATATGAAAAAAAAAAGACTAAAGTTTCTTAATCTAGGAAATCTAATATACCCACGAGCAACAATATGCAATCACTTCTTCCGAGTTACTCCTGATTCCAAAAAGCGTTTTAATACTTATAAATATCAGAAACATATATGTTTTTGAGATTTATAAAAACAAAGTTTTTCTCGCTACCACTGATTTTCGGAGTACATTTCCGAGTACTTTTTATACTCAATCAATTTTCTCAATCGTAAATATAGGTCTTTCGTATGCTATGAATTCTCGAGTAAACATTTGCGTGTTCAACAAATATTTTTTTCAGACAAATACGATAAATTACCAGTATTTAAATTTAGATTAACATTAAAATTACTATTGATTCGTTACTTTTACATGTATACATTCAATTACGTAGCTGAAAAATTGTAACAGATATGTGATAGCATCCAAAAAATTGATATTCTGGGTTCAGAAACTATAATAACTACTTGGAAACGTTTCAGAATATCATTGGCAGCAGAAAAAGATTTGTTTTTATAACTGCTTTTATACATTTTGAAAATATATTGGTTTCTGATATTTATAAATATAAAAAACAATTTTCGGAATCGTGGGTAACTCGGTAAATTTTCATTTTTGATTATAATATTATTTTTGTAGATTCGAAAACATTGTTATTTTTTACAGTGTATTTAAATTATCACTATGATAATTTTTCATATATTATTTTGAATGTATATTTCAGGAACGTTTCAGTTGTATGAACGGATAGATCTCAAAACCATTACGTAAATTTTAGGAGATCGGCCTTGTATAAATGTAAAAAGGATTTCTTAAAAAAAAAGTTTTAGGAATATGCTCGGTTTGACTCAGCAAAATTGTCATTTTGTTAATTTATCTTTGAGTGCATCCAGTGGTAATTGGAACAGTTTTATGTCAAAAAAATTTTCATAAAACGTAACAGATTGCATAAGCCTACGAAGCATAAAAATACGCCTACGAAACTTTTTAAAGTGTTTTAGCGGGAATTTCATTCTTTTTTACTTTTCTTGTTAGATTCAGAATATGATGTACGTGTATTCCCGCGTCTCTCAGAAAACAATACCTGAATAAAACCATACTGTTTGGATTTAGAACGCTTTCAGTAAATTATTGTTTATAAAACTCGTGTATTTCAGAAAACAGTTTTTATTTCTAAATATTAGAAAATAAGAAAAATATTCACCTAATTAAAAATTATTCTAATAAGAATTCTTATATCTATTCACTATTGTTATAACTTACACTTAGTGTAGTACTCATCAAGTACTACGAGTACTTGATTAACTTATTACAAGTAACGAGTACTTGATGAGTACTACACTAATAAGTATCCTAATTTCTAAATTTTATAAAAATATTCACTTCAAATGTAAACAATCTCCTTTTTTGTAAGTTGTACCTTCCTTAATCTTAATACTATTTTTTTGCTATCTCATATACGTTAAAAAGTAGTTTTCAGTTAATACGCCTAAAAATATTATTGGAAGAAAATAAAACTCTTTTCTAATTTAAACAATTTTTTTGCCTAAATTATCTATTTAAACGTACTGAGATACCTTAAAAAATAGCAGAAAGTATGAGGTCGCTTAGTAAATGATTATGTGTAATATATTTACATGACATTAAAAATGCAATATTTATTGAAATCTACAAGCAGAAATTATTAAATTTATAAATTTTGTGATAAGTCTGTGTAATAAAGTTACAAAGATTTCTATTGTTAATCATGTTTGGAAGATTCCTTTCCAAATAATATAAAAATCTCTAACACAAAACTGAAAAACTGGCTCATTAACGAACAGTATTTGAATAAACAGTTTCTCTTTTATGAACCTACCATGACAAGTGAAATTACCCTTATAAATTTTAATTAATGAACCAACTCGATTCCGAAACAATTAATGTTAACCAGTTCTTTAATGAAGTAATTAGTGCTAACCAGACACAAACCGCTGCCAATGTCTAATCCACATTCATTTTATTTCTCAATGTTAACTATATCTTGATTTTCACGCTTATTAGGCGATGATATATTTAAAATTTTGGCTTTAACGTGTAAGAAAATTACTCATGATTCCACGCTTATTTTGAAAAAAAGTAAAGTAGTAATGTGTATTTAGCATAATATTTAAAATTCAAAAATAAAGTCAGAAAATTGCCTGTAATGTCAGATAAAGAGAATAAATCAGATAGTCAGACAAACATGCCATGTTTGATCGGATTACCTGACTTAATATTAAAAATCGAATATAAGTTTAGGATATATCGTGGACATACATAAAAAGCAACCAGACGAATTTTATAATCACCACCGTTGAAAGTCGATTAAAAGTGTTTTAATTAAGAATATCAACAGTTATTTCAGTATTTCACATATTACTTACACGCTTCCGAATTTTGATTTAAAAAAAAAAAACAGAAGTAGTTATATGTTGCATATACGACGCAGCATAGACTGTAAACAAAGAAAAAGGATTCTTAATTTAGCACTTATCATTCTTAAGGTTTAAGAAAGTATAATGTAACCTCATCCGATGTACCTGTGATTCCGAAAAGCGTTCTTTTACCTTTAGAAGGCGCTAAAACGAATATTTTTCAGATATTTAAAGAAGAATTTAAAAAAAAACTATTTTTTGCTGATTGCAGAAACGTTTTCGAGCAGTTTTTACAGTGTATTTTCAGTTTTTTCAACACTAAATGTAATTTACCTAGATGCTCAAGAAAACTTTTTCAGCTTCGTATGAGAATATTTACATGCAAAAATAACAACATAATGCTGTTTTTAATGTTAATGTTATAAATTTTAATATTTTGAAAGATTTTAAAATTGTCTATTATTCCAACACACATATGTTCATAACTGGGTTTTGTGTATCCGCTACAGACGTATATTAATTTAAGCTTTTAGAAAAGGATATTGCACTGAAAAATATTTATAGCAGCAATTTTTGCAGTACAATCATGTGTACAAAGAGTTCATCGAGGTATCCCTTACAAAAATTTCTTACAGTATTCTATAAAAAAATATTTATAGAAAATGCCTTATAGAATCCTACAGAATTATGGCCTGTTTTTCTATAAGCTTGTTTAACCAAAAGCTATAAAAATATCTGTAGAAGTTCAATAGAAATGTCTGTAGAGCTTCTATAAAAATATCTATAAAAATATAAAGATTCTATAAAAATATGTATAGAATCCAGTTGGTATTCTCCCAAGTAGTAACCACGCAGGATGCTGCTTGGCTTCAGTGACTGGACGAATAACCAGTACTTTCAGCTTGATACAATCATTGACAATTCCTATTGCACTATTTCAACTTTATTTATTTTGTGATTTGTATTCCCAATCATATATAGTCTTGTAAAAATAGTTAAATATCTAATAAATTATTATTTGTTAAACTGAAACAGTTGTTTAATATTTATACTTCAGATTAAAATATTTTAATAAAATCACAATACCATTAAAGTGAATAAAGTTTATTAAATTAAATGGATGGTTTTATACATTTAACAGCAAATTAATAAACGATTAACCAACAAGTTAATCAATTATAAACAATTTAATTTATCATCATTTAATTCAGTAATTCAAGTAATGTATGTTGTTGTATTGGCAATACAATCGCAATGTATTAGAATTGAATTAAATTATATATGTATATAATCATATTAACTCTGTGGAGTGCTATTATATATTTAAGTAATGTATTACAAATAATAATAATAATAATAATAATTTTTATATATAGTTATGAATAAATTACGACACACGAAAATTTTAAAAGATCAAGAAATATTCTTTTTATAGAAAACAAAAAGAATTCTACAGAATCATTAGTGTATAGAACTTAATTCTATAAGTTTTATAGTACTCTATAGAAAAACTATTCTATAGAAAAAAAATACTACAAAACTAACAATTCTATAGAAACAGTTCTTTAGAAAAAGTATTCTATAGAACTTTTCAAAACTCTATAGAAACAGTATTCTATAGAATGACTATTCTATAGAACTTGTAAAGAATTCTATAAAAATCCATACAGCTCTAAGAACTATTTTCGTATTTTCAATCGCTTTTGTCGGAGTAACTAAAACTAACAGTCGTACACTAACAGTAGGCGAAATATGCTCTTAAAATGTCATCTACTGGTACACGTATCTTACATTAAAGCTGTAACAATACAACACAGCTTCCTGTAACTATGCACCGCATAGAGTAAAATTTGTATGTCTACATGTTTTCATTCTTTACTATGTAAATATTGCGCGGCGGTCGTTTAGAAAATATACATGAAGTACCTCTATTTAGTAATGTTTGGGTGCAGTATATTTTATATAATATTCAATTATGTCATTTTAAGTTAAGATAAAAATCACTGGGTTTTTCAGATATTTTGCTAGAAAATGCAGACGTGAGTTGCTATTGTTCCTTATGCACACATAAAAATGCAATTATTTTACAAATATTAATTACTAATTCTATATTAATAGAACTGAATTACGAAATATTTTTTTACAGACAATCAGTTAAAGTATGAGTGATTTTATAAAGATGTCTGATATATTCCATGTATATTGGGCATAATTCATTTTGTGAGTGAAATTCAGAAATATATATATATATATATATATATATATATGGGCGTTATTTGAGGTGGTAAGAATGACAGTGAAGTAAGTCAATATTTAATAATTTGAGAAAAGAAGGTTTTGTGAAACTTTTCGTATTACCATTACATTAAGTGTTCCAACTTGTTTTCCCTCTTGCAATTCCTTATGTAAACTATGACTTATTTGACTATCACACGGAATAGAAATTAATATACGTTCAAAGAAAATATGGTTACTAAATTTTTCAAGTTTTTGACTTGCTCCACTGTCATTCTAGCATTCACATATTTTATTAGCTGGCTAGTATTTCATTATATAGTTCTATATACTTTCGCGCAAATGTCTCATATGCATATAACAAATATTCAGTATGTTCTTTTTCATTGAACTCAACATGCTGTAATTTCAAGATCGGAACAGTAGAACAGACACCAAAACCTCTTGAAGAGATTACTTGACTTTTCTCTAACCTTGTTTTTTAATGTTAATTTAATTAAGAAATATTAAAATATTGATTTTCTTGTCTGTTCAACAAATATTGTTACTGTATAAAGTACAAAAACAAACAAAAATAAAAAAATAAAAATTGCCTTATAGGACGATTTTATTTATGCAACAGCATGGCTAAAACTAAAAAAATATGTATTAATACCTATTTAAAAATATCCAATTTGCGAAAAAAATGTGAAAAAAATAAATTGAAAAACTCACATAGAATGAAAAGTTTTTTAATAAGCATATATAGCAAAACACATTTAATTAAAATATACTGTTTATATAAAATTTGAAAACTTAAACTAAAAGGATTTAAGAAATTTAAAATAAAAAAATACTCATAGCACTATCACTATAGCACTATCACTCTTAGCGGTATCACTCATAGCGCTATCACTCATAGCGCTATCACTCATAGCACTATCACTTTTAGCACTATCACACATAGCTACTATACTTTTCTATACAATACACGCTAAAAATATACTTTAACCCCTTCAGCCCTGATTTTTTTTTCAATTTTGTGAAAAAATTACTGTTATGCTAACAAAATTAAAAATAGCTATCGGAATCACAGAAGTTAGTGTTTAACGAAAGTTAACGAATACGTTCTTTATCAAAACCTGACAAATGTAGTTATTTTGCGTGTTTTTCATATAACAATAGTCTAAGGAAGAATTTTTGAAGACGTTTGGAAAATGTCGTATTACAACTAAATTAAACAAGCATAAAAAATTAGCGATATTTTTTATCTTTTATCACAAATTACCAATTTGGAAAAAGATTCCTAAATTTTAATTTAAAGAGTGAAACGTATGTTTTAATTAAAATAAATGCTAACCGTTTGCTAATAATTATGAAAATTATTATTATTATTATTATTATCATTACTAAATGCTAAACATAAGTGAAGTCATAATAGGAAATGAAGAGATTCATACTATCACTATTAGGTGCTGGAATTAATAAAAATAACGTTTAAGACAAAATAATACTCAATAAAAGATATTTCCTATTAGTAGGACGTCAGGGCAGAAGGGGTTAATATTCAGAAATATTCTTTGTTATCAAGAACTAATCTTTAGTACAAAAGAATATTCTTGACACTATCACTATTGCCTTTAATACAACTTATTGAAATGTAGGATTGGAAAATATGTAGAAACATTTTCAGGTTGTTCATTTAAAAAAAAAGTTTCGATTGCAAACAGTTATGATAGTTCCATAAAAATGGTAAAAGTTACATTATTCTTGAATCTTTACCATTTTTCAATATATCTGTTTCAAAAGAAACTCAAAGCAAACAGTAGTTTGAAATATATAACTTTAAAAAAAGTGATAAAAATCAGTTTCAACATATTTTTTTTGCAACAACTATTGAAAAAGCTTTTCTATTTTTCAAACACATCTCATATAAACGAAGAAAATAGTAGTTGACTGAAACTAGAAATTTACTGGTACTGTAAATGTCTCGGAGATCACTTTTTAAAACTTCTTGAGAGTTTTCGAATAGCATAAAGTTTCGGAATGTTCGTTCACTTCAACTTTAATTTGTTTTATCTGTTCCTGAAAAGTATCTTTCAACTTAGTTTTGATATATATTTTTTTTTAACTCAGAAAAAATAGATTAGAGAGTTTTTTACCCTGTTAACAGGTGGAAATGCATTCTTTGATTTCGTTTTATGATAGAAAATGTATGAGATCATTAAAATATACTTCGATGGTTGATTATTTGGTACACCCGATTATCTGCTCTGGGATATTGACCGGCGGGAAGAATGCTCTTCATGGGGATCTTTCTAAGGGATTCTAACCCGTATTTATGTAAGGTTAAAAAAAATCAAGGAAAACTGCGAACGGTTAGGTCGACGAGCCAGACAGGGTTTTGAACACACCCCATTCTGTCTACCAGCTTATGAGAGCAGAATCTCTCAACCACTAGTGTGGTCAAAAAGAATACTGCGAAGAAGTTTCGAATATAATTTTTTTACTTACATTTTAAAATGTGGGCGTGTCAAAGTATTTTAAAATATGAACAACATAAAAATATTTACAAAAATTACAAATTGGGCTACAATTTAGTATATATATATATATATATATATATATATATATATATATATAACAGTACAAGTCTCCGTATAACAAAAATTTATCCTTATTTGTTAAAAAGTATTTTTAAGACAACAAAACGAAAATGAAGAAAACACTTTTCAAATACAAGTATGCCTTTTTATAAAATTTAAATTTCTAAAAAGTAAGAATTTTAATATATTTTAAGGAACTCTAAAAAGAAATACTCATTACACAATCTCTATTACGTACTTTATAACTTACTAAACTGTAGCCTGAAAAATATATAGAGAGATAAAGTATTTTTCTATTATTCATTTAAAAATAAATAAATCACAAACAGTTTTAATATTTCCATTAAAAGTGTAAAAAGTTACATTATTCTTCAATCTTTATCATTTTTCAAGATATCTGTTTCAAGGGAGTCTCAAAGCAAACAGTAGTTTGAAAGATATAATCTTTAAAGAAAGTGTAAAGATAAAAATAAGTTTCGATATATTTTTCTTGCAACAACTGAAGAAAAAGATTTTCTATTTTTCAAACACATCTCATATAAACGATAAAAATAGTAGTAGACTGAAACTGGAAATTTACTGGTATTGTAAATGTCTCGGAGATCACATTTTAAAACTTCTTGAGAGTTTTCGTATGGTATAAAATTTCGGAATGTTCGTTCACTTCAACTTTAGTTTCTACTGTTCCTCAAAAGTGTCTTTCGACTTTGTTTTAAGATTTTTTTTTGTTGTTGTTAAAAGAAAAAAAATGGTATAGTTTTTTTTTTTTTTTTTTTTAAACCAGGTAACAGTTAAAAATGTGTTCTTATATTTCGTTTTATGTTACAAAAATGTATCCAAACATACTTCAAAAAATCATTTTTATTTAGATTTAAAAACGTAGACGGATCACGGTCTTTTAAATTAAGAAACAAAATACAGTTTTGCAAAAAATTAGCAAAAATATCTTATAATTTAAACATGTATATACATCGTTAGTACAAGTGTTCGGATACCAATAAATTCAGAATCATTATTTGTAAAAAAAAATACTTTTAAGAAACAAAATGAAAAAAAAAAAGTTTTTAAAATCCAAGTATGCCTTTTCATATAATTTAAAATTCTAAAAAGAAAGATTAAAAATATACTTTAAAGTAGAAGAAAAATAAATATAGAAAGTATTTTCCTATTGTTCACTTAAAAAGGAAAAAAGTCTTCAAGCGCAGATAGTTATAATATTCACAGTCAAATGCTAAATTATGTTATTCTTGAATCTTTATCATTTTTCAAGATATCTGTTTCGAAAGAGTCTCAAAGCAAACAGTAGTTTGAAAGATATAATCTTTAAAAAAAAGCACAAAGATAAAAATAAGTTTCAACATATTTTTCTTGCAACAAATAAAGAAAAAAGCTTTTCTATTTTTCAAGCAGATCTCATATAAACGAAGAAAATAGTAGTATACTATAACTGGAAATTTACTGGTTTTGTAAATGTCTAAGAGATCACATTTTAAAACTTCTTCAGAATTTTCGAACGGCATAAAGTTTCAAAATGCTCCATCATTTCAAATTTAGATTTTTTTTTATCTGTTCCTGAAAGGTATATTTCTACTTTAATTTAAGGGTTTTTTTTTTCTAAAAATAAATAAATAAATAAATTAAATATAGTCTTTTTTTTTAACCTTTTTAATAGTTAGAAAATGTATTCTTCGATTTCGATTTATATTAAAAATGTATTAAAACATTATTTTAAAAAATACTTCGAAGAGGTTTCGAAATATTTATTTTTTTTTATTTACATTTAAAATTTGAGCGTGTCAATGTATTTTAAATTCAGAGAATTTGGCAAATATTCAGAAAAAAAGACTAAAATTTATAGCATTACAAGTCTGCGATTAACAATAAATTAAGAATCCTTATTTATTAAAAATATTTTTAAAACAAAAAAACGAAATTTTTTTTTCAAATATGAGTATGCATTGTTCACAAAATATAAATTTCTAAAAAGTAAGATTATTAATTTATTTTAAGGAACTGTAAAAATAAATACTCATTACACTACCACTATTACATACTTAGAACTACTGTAGCCATAAAATATAGATAGATTGAAATAAAGTATTTTCTTATTTTTCATATAATAAAACAAAATTCAGTTGCAAATACTTATAATATTCATTTGAATTGTTAAGTGTCTATGTCATTAAACGACAAAATCTTAAAAATCAGTGTATAGATAAAAATATGTTGAAATATATCTCGATACTAACAAACAAAAATTATATATATATATATATATATATATATATATATATATATATATATATATATATATATATATATAATAAAACCTTTGTAAATAATAACCATTAAACCACATAAATAATTAGACAATAGTTAAACCAATAATTACAATACATTACATAAATATATCAAAAAATTAAGATTCTCAAAATTAAACTAGGTGGGAAAAATCCTTAAAGATATGTAGGGAAAATATATGTATATATATAAATCTATATCACATCTTATATAAACGACGGAAATAGTGTGCAATGAATTTTGAAATTTACTGGTATTGTAAATATCTCAGATATCACATTTGAAACAGTTTGAACGGTTTTGAATGGCAAAAAATATCGAAATGATCCTTAACTTGAACTTCAGTTAATTTTACTCGTTACTAAGGAGTTCCTTTTTACTTTATTTTAAGTGTGTTTTCTTTACACTAAAAATATACATATTTTTTTGGCTTTCCAATTCTGTTTTATGATAGAACAATATATATATATATATATATATATATATATATATATATATATATATATATATATATATATATATATATACATAACATATACTTACGAGGGTGGTTTGATAAGTTCTCGGCCTGGCAGTGAAAGCACAAGATTTTTGACAAAATTCCATATTATTTATCAATGTAGTCCCCTTGCAACTTAATACTTTTAAGACACACTCTTGTGTGCAAAATCCTTAGTGCAACCCTCTATGAGGATGGTTCGAAAAGTTCTGAGCCCGACAAAAAAAATACAAGATTTTTTACAATATTTCATTTTATTTATGAACTTGCAACACAATACATTTCAGAAGACTCTTGAGAAATTTTCATTCTTTGGCGTTTTTGGTCGACGTTCATCAAGCATGCATCGAGCGGAAAGTATTTTCATACCCAAAACATCGTGTAAAATATAATGGGCACAGTCTATCAAGATGTTTGCAAGGTCATCAAGTTCGCGTATCTCAATCGGCGATCATTCAATGCGGCATTGTGAATTTGTGAGACGATTTCATCGGTCGTAGCGGTTTTTGGACTCCCTGAACGTTCATTACCCTGAATTGATTTCATACCATGTTTAAATTCAGCTGCCCACTTTTTTATTGTCGAGTATATTGTCGACAAGAATCATTTAAGGTGGAGTGTAACTCTTTCTGTATGTCGTGGGGGTTAAACATCTTTTAGCAAAGTATGACAACTCTAACTTGAATTTTATCCATTTTTAGAAAAAATTAAAACTTGTTTAGTTTATCGCCAAGCAATAACCAATGAAATCACGCGTCTGAAACTCAGCAGCATGGCATCTAATGGATCATACTTTACAGACATCAATGTCATTTGGTCGTACTTGTTCCATCCGTGTGTGAGGCCGAGAACATATTAGCCCACCCTGGTATAGATATTCGATGATTGTTTACATTCGAATGTAATATGCATGTGTCAATATATCTATATTTTACTAGGGCAAGTGATGTCAGAGACAAAAACAGATAGGGGAGACCGGGACAAGATGACAATGTTAACAATTTTTGTTGTTTATTATTTTATTTTGAAGTAATAGTAAAATTAATTTTACATGAACTGCTAGAGTATACCTTTGTAGTATTAAATACATTACCATTTAATTTTTCAAATGAAAAAAATAATGGGTAATTTTATTTTTTCATAACATTAACAAATCGTCATCTTGCTCCAGTACTGGGGCAAGATGACTTTGGCCTTGGGGCAAGGTGACAACACTGAAAAATATTGAAAATATTTTAGCTTTTGAATATGTTACATGGTGTAACAAATGATAACTGTGTTTTTACATCTTACAAAGTATCAAACTAAGCATAATGCAGTGTAACGTAATGTTGAAGTGCTTAGTTGTGCAGCTAACAATAGTCACAAATAAAAATGTCATTTTCATAATTGGAACATTCCTCATGCCACCACTCTGGGCATTTACAGCACTGTATCTATTCTTCTGTTGGTGGGCCACAATGCCGGAAGTTGGCCTTAAACGCTTTTTGAATTTTTTGGGAGGAGGGGGGAGGTCTTGACCCCGTCGACCGGTACTCTCCTCGTACCGATCGGACGCTTGGAAGTAGATATACGGATTCCGATAGGGTTTTCTTTCTGGAGGCTAGGGGAGCTTAGCGGATGGCAAAAATGTCTTCCTCTGGTCGCCCCCTTTCGAACGAATCCTCCCCCGATCCCATGCACCCCTTAGCCCCAGAGGAGATAGAAGCGCAAGGTCGCGCGAACATACACAAAGACAAACAAGCGTTTACAGGATTTAAATAGAATGGACAACATAGTTAGTTTAATAAATTCCGAAACACGGAGCCAGATGACGAACTCGTCATCTTGCCCCGGACTGCCTGTTTTAAAATATTCGTTTTCATTTCCATAAAGGAAGGCGATTACTTGACATTTATTCATGGTAGTAAGTAGTATTTAAACTAAGTTACTCGTAAATATTAAAGAGAAACGATATATCTTACCTGTATCTGTAGCTGAGCTTATTTACACATGCATAAAAGTTATAACGTGGCAGCGGAATACAATCAAAGCTTCACAACTGACACAAAAATGGCGATTTCAGCATCTCTATAGTATGGTTTAACGAACAGCCGATAGGAGAGCCAGTAGTGTCCGGTTGATGCTGCCACCTACCGGAAAACGGAAAAATTAAGAGATTCGTCATCTTGCCCCACTCTTCATCTTGCCCCGGTCTCCCTACCCGGGGCTAACCGCTTCGCGTTAGGTATGACAATCTAACTTTTATAATAAAAATTACTTTTTCCAATAAAACTGCATAAAATTTACGATTTTAAAAAGATTATTAAAATAATTGAGAAGTGAATTACATTTAAATGTGTATAAAATACGATATAACTTCAGTTGAAATTAGGCTGACAGCCAAATACTCTTGCCATTGATGTAAACGCAGAAGGGTCGTCCTTCAGTGAGTGAAAATATTATTTATGGAGATAATCATTTACAAAGTAAGTTCTACAGCAATGAATTTTGAAGCGCTGATATCGAAAAATAGTTCTCACCTGTAGTCCAATCACATTTTAGCATAATTCAGTTTGGTGAAGTACTATACAACGTAAATTCCTGCAAGATTTTTCCTTCTCTTAAGCTACATGTAAGCAAATTTAACTTATGTAATAATATTTAATGAATCAAATTTCATATCGAATCGGCTCTTAATTTTCTTGAATACTAGAAAGACAGTTTTAGGTGCGGTTAAAACTTCTGAACAGTATCAAGAAAGAAGAGTAAAGAGTGTGGATTGTACACCAATGGAGGAAATGGCTGCCAAGAGCTTCAAAAAGTTCGTTATTTCAACAAAATGATTCTCTAAAAAAAAACCAATAATCGTGAAACACTAATATGAAAGAATTAGGGGAAAGTTTAAGTTAGAGCAAAAGTAAATTTTCTAATATTCTGTGATTGAGCCCAGAACTGAAATTGGTCTGAAACATGAAAGATACAAGCAACAATATGGGTGCTTACGTATTATTGGTGCCAGGTCATTATCGCTGCGCCAACGAGGGCGCCGATTATAATAATTACAGTAAACTTACCTTTTTTTTTTCTTTCTTCATTGTACCAGAATGGTTAATATTATGTAGTTTCTATATTAAAGGCTATGGCAGAAGTACTTATATACGTATCTATACTTATAAAAGATCATGTTCCGACTGATTCATAATCAACGTTGAACCTTAAGGCTGCTCTTCAGTAAACATCCCGATTCCCCTTGAAAATGGGGGAATTCCCGTAGGGGATCAAGATTCCCCTACAATGTTATTCCTATGGGCGTAGGATGCATTTGTATTTTTAAAATATCTCCTCAGGAAATTAATGTTTTAAACTTCTGTTTTCTGTGTACTGTTTTTAATGAATGTCTCTTTTTTTCTTAGTTATCAAAATATTTCCAAACTATGTGCTTAATTTATATTTTTATGTGTTAAAATCCTAGCGAAACTGAATAAGATTTTAACATTTCATATAAAATTAAGTATATATTTCAGAGAAAAATTGACAGCTAAGGACAAAAGAAACATTCTTTAAGAACAGTAGAAAGAAAACAGAAGTTAAAAATATTAATATTTCGAGGAAACATTTTTAAAATACGAATACATACTACGCCCGTAGGAATAACATTAGCTTTGGGAATCGCGAAGTTTACTGACGAGCAGCCTTAAACGTTGGTCCTAGGGTAATGACATTTGGCTTACATGTAACTTACACAATGTGGACACCCACTAAGAAATGACTTTTGAAAATACACACAATAAGTGGGTTAAATGGGTGGTCGAATGTTTTAGAATATTTCGTCTTTTCGCCATACTTCGGCGGAAGTTCTAAGTAGGAGCATTAAATTCTGGATAACAAATCTACTAAAAAATATTTAAACATGTATTTCAGGGATTTTAGAAATTCAGCAACTAAGGGGGTTACATGGATGGTAGAAAGTTATAGGTAATTTCGAAATATCTCAGCAGCAGTTGTAGGTAAGAGCATGGAATTCGGAATAACAAATCTACTAACAAATAGTTAAACATATATTTCAGGCGATTTTAGAAATTCGACCGCTAAAAGGGTTAATTAGGGGTTGAAATGTTTAGGTCATTTCCCCTCTTCTCCATATCTCAGCAGCGTTTTTATGTAGGAGCGTGAAATTCATGATAACAAATGTACTATAAATATAGTTAAATAAGTATTTCAGTGATTTTAGATATTAATCCACCAAAGTGGTTACATGGGGTGTCGAACGTTGTAGGTAATTTTGCCATATCTTATCAGCAGTTTTAAGTAGGAGCGTGAAATTGTGCTACAAATCTACTAAAAAAAATTTGAAACATGTATTTTTGTGATTTTAGACATAGCGAATTTGTGGGAAACATCGGCTATGACCCCGATTATGGCAGATTAAACGAATAAGATAACTATTGCAGATGTTTTATTATATATTTTGCCTGACATTTTCCCAAGAAAAGTTTTTTTTTTCATATTTTATAAATCGTTTTTCGCATTTCGTCTTTTAGCGATAGATTTAAATTTTTATACAAAATATATTACATTTTCACCTCTTTTCAAAATACATTTTTTTAATTAAAAATTTGAGATTTAAATAGTGATCGCATATTTATGGACTCGGGTATGCACAAGGCTTTCTTATAGCGATTGCCTATAATCAGTTTATAGGCGCGCAACCCAATGTCTCTGCTAAAAAGATTTCATTTTAATGATTTAGGCGCTCAAAATAACTGAACAGTGAGTGTTACAGTAATCGCTGCATTAACGCTATATGACTAAAGGACTAAATCACCTACAGGAGCACCAACCGTGAGGCAGAGGTGATAAAATCTCCTGCAGAAGTTCCCTACCTACATACAGCAAAACCTCCCCCCGGAACGGGCCTGGAATCAACGAACAATTAATGAACCATGTTCACAGAGCTATTGTAAATGCATACTGAATACACCAAAGCAGAAAAAGAAAATAAAAAGCAATAAATTAACAGGATTTAAGGACCAGAGTATAACCACAAGTCCATTAACATATACTAACTATAAATTTAGAAATAAAAACAATTGTAAAGACCATTAAAGTTACAAAGGTCTAACTAGCCTATAATAAAACTAACTAAAATTAATTAAATTTTAACAATACAGCAATACAGAGCCTTAAATATCAAAGAAAATTACATAAATAAATGTATTTTATAAAACTGCACACTGAGACAGCAACACAAGTAATGCAGAGTAGCAGAGTCAGTACCAGTTCTCATACCAAAATGTTAATTCTGGAAACCACAATACACACTTAAGGCACAGGTCAAAAACTGTATCCAGGACGTCAAAATTTATATTAACAGGGTCAAAATTTATATTATTTTAATCACCGCATTAACAATTTATAGGCTTGGAACCACAGTGCCCATTTACGATGATCGCCATGTATTTTAGGCAATCCAATTTTTATTTATATTATCTCAAAGCTCTCCGCCCACCCTGGATAATCGGATAATCATGGTCAGGGCTGAGCCTAGCAGTACTTTGTCAGGGGGCTTATGAAAAAAAATATTAATGTCGCGAAATATTTATTTATATGCTTTTTTTAGTTATTTTCGTATCGTTTAACATAAAGTATTTTATTTAAATTTTTCTGTTTGCATATAAAATGCATTTTCTGAGCCCCAAGCAGAGTCAAGACAGTACGCTGCATAATGTATCTGGGCCCCACTCGGCTAGACGGGCGAAGACCGGCTTGTAACTATATAATATAACATAGCATAGATACACCCAGAAAAAGGAATTGATTAAAACTACAAAACATGTTTTGTTGAGTACATTTTGGTTGTTTTAGCAAAATTCAAGTAAAATTGAACCATTTTACTTGAATTAACAAAACATTTTTTGCTGACGATACAATTTTTTTTTTTTTTTTTTGGAATTGCAAAAAAAAATTTTTTTTTGTTGATTCAAGAAAAATTTCCATTGACCTATATTTAAACAAAAAGTTTTGTTGTGTCAACCAAATTTTTGTTGATTCAACAAAAATTTTTTCTAGGTGTACAGATAAGGCTCTACAAATATGATAAAATCTGGTATACATAAAAAAAAAATTTTAGTCGCCAGTAAAAAATATACCCCTCCCCTCCCCCCTCCTCCACCCTCAATAATTTTCAAAACATTTTTTGTTTTATGAATTAATTGAGAATATTTAGACTTTTAAGTTGCATAGCTTACAATAGTACATAATTTACAAAGATAACATGTAAGTTTTAGATGAAACTTATCAAAATCATATATCGCTCTGAAAAAAAAAAAAAAAAAAAAAAAAAAAAAAGAAGAAAAGCAATAATGTAA
Source organism: Maratus michaelseni (assembly GCA_963931845.1). Classification (NCBI taxonomy): domain Eukaryota; kingdom Metazoa; phylum Arthropoda; class Arachnida; order Araneae; family Salticidae; genus Maratus; species Maratus michaelseni. The sequence continues at coordinate 143,215,684 of OZ007594.1, read as the reverse complement.
AGACTGAATTAACCAGCATGTTCAGAAAATGCCGATTGCCAATTGCTTCACATGTCCGTGTAATTTAGTGCTATAATATCTATATCTAACGACGGAGTCATTGATAAAACACTGAAGTAGTAAAACAACTTTTTTGTTTATTTTTCTGTCGAAGTCAGTCAAATTATTCCGATTTTATTATTTTAAAATTTGCAGTTGATGTACTTATTTTTGCCAAATTAAAAAAAAAAGTTAAAAAAATTAATATAATTTCTAAGTTTATTTTTAAATAGTTGAGAGAAAGAAAAACTGCTGTTTGTGTTCATTTCTTGAGTCAATTTTTATAGAAAATCGCCGCCAGATTAAATAACTTGGTCATTAGAAAAAAAAAATGGTCGCCAGTGGCAATCTGGCGATCGGATATGTCAAGCCCTGGACACAGATATAATATATTATATTCATCGATACAGGGTATTTATATTAACGAATACTTATATTATATTCATTCTGGTGAACACAACAATCCACCAGAAATAAAACTACCATAGATAATATCGTTTATTCCTAAAAGCATCCAATTTGATGTTATGTATTTAATAAATGTATACTAAATTACTGTTTTGTATTATTTTAGTTTGCTTTAACTTATCTGTCATTTTATAATATTGTTATGTATTTATTAAATACGCATTAAATTTCAGTCCCGAACACAATTGGAGAACGACAGCCATTTTTTGCGATCTATCTTCCTTGCACGCATAATACGTAAGTCCGGTAGTATGGTTTAAAATAAATGTGGATATCATTAAAATAGCGTAATAAACCCTCTAAGCGTGTAGAACGTAATATTCCGTTCACTAAGCTCCAGGTTTCACTGCAATATATGCAATGTTTAAGATAATGTAATTCTATAGATTTAATGAATTTTCAAAACATTGAAGAATGATTAACACTCTCAAGGGTTACATTCTTATTTGTAATTAAGTTTTATTTATAATGCTGAAAGAATCATATTTTTTTAGCATTTAAAACAAAATGCAGAGAAAACAACATTACAATTTTACCCTTTTTCAAAACGCTCAGAGGGTTAAAAACCCCGCTGTACTCACGAAATCGTATTAATATATATATATATATATATATATATATATATATATATATATATATATGCAAATTTGGTAGTGAACACAACTGCAAAAGATTACTTTACCAGTGGACCCGTGCGAAAATTTCGCACTGCAGTCTAATATTTTTGGCTATGAAGGCTTAGGTTCACGCTTCTTTTTTAGGATTTCGTACATCTCACGAAACCCTATTACTCCCGCTCCGTTGTCTGTCTGTCACAGAGCTATTCTCAGAAAGTATGTAACTTACAGAGTTGAAACTTTGTGTATATAGCTGAATACCAGCTATAAAGAGCTCAAAATTTGAAGCATTCGTATTATTTTAATAAATAGAGATAAAAAACCAAAATTCTAACAGCCTTTTCCTATTAAATTTAGACATTTTTGTCATAGCAGATGCCAAAAATTGAAAACCCACGATGAAATTCTTTCTACAATAATTAATTTTTTATCAGACGATTTCCACGTGAAAAATGAAAATGAAATGAAAAGTTTCGCCAATTGAAAACAAGAACGAAAAATCATGCGTCAAGCATAGATTATGTAACACTTTCCAACGCTTCCAAAATAATTTTACGAATCATACTCTTTAATAAGCTAAAAGATAACATCTAAGTAATCCAAATACTTTTATTCAGCCCTGTATAGGATCTATAGATTTGTATATATACTACATAGGATGCTAAATTTTAGTTCAGTTAGGAAACACGTAGCACAGTTTAAAATTCTCCGTCTGGAGTTAAATAATACGGAAATGTGTTCCCGAACCCTGTATAGTAACTATAAGTGGTATGCAACCCTATTCCATATTAAGGTTCTTCTAATGCACCTTAGTGATATATATAAATTTCAATGCGTTTAAAATAGTGAAACATTATTTAAATAAACCGCAAATGATTTTTCCCCATAGACCGCAATGTAACGGAATTCTTTTGAGTGTCCCTGTAAAAAAACTATAAGTGCTACATACTTCCGTTGAAATATGGAACATGCTATAGATAACAATTATAACATATAAAAATTGCAGGGCACGCCGAGCATATTTACGGGAGTTAGAGCCCGGACAAACGGACAGACAAACCGAAATCATAAACACTTTTCATCTAGGTTGGAAAGTGTTAAAAAGATAAATATGAAATAAAATTGAATGACATCATAGTGGTAATAAAACGGAAAATTTCTAAGATTTATCAATAATACAAGGAGTATGATGTATGTACACAAAGCAGATTAATATCACGTAATTAGATAATTAAAAAGAAAATCTTACGTCATATTGGAAGTTCAACGAATTTTTCAAATGTTTGAGAATAACAAAAAGCGAGTATCAATATGACTAATAGAGAATAGTAAATAGTATATGAATTTGAGAAACATATTGAATCGTGATAAAAATCCGATTATGGAAATATTCGCATATTTTAACATTTTGAAGGTGTACAACATGTTTAATTTTGAAATTATTTTTTTAAATATCACATTTAGTCCGCATGACAGATATTATTATTCGCTATCGGGCTGGTTTAGATATTCAAAAAAACGAAGAAATAGACCGGTAAATTTTTACTTTTTTTTTTTTTTCTAAAGAAAATTTATTTGGATTTATTAAAGAAAGGATAAAGTGTTTGAACGAAATATTAAACAAAACCCTTCGAGCGATCTTCAATCACACTTACCCACTTGTTTTTTTTTTTTTTTTTTTTTTTTTTTGTTATAAAAAGGGAAAACAGCACCAAACGTTAGGGATTTTTTCCTTTAATGGTAACTCGGCTATTAAGCTTCTATTAAGTTATTGGTGTTGAATTTTCGACAAGCGTTTCAATCAAAAAGTTGCCAAACATCGGTGCGTGAGTGTAACACATCTTTACCACATTTTTTAGCAATATATATATATATTTAGTTACAGGTTTAAACTTCTAAAGAAATATTAATGATAAAAATGTCTGCAAACAACGTCAGTTGAGCCAGAATGTCATCTCATTTATTCCATCAAAGTTATAGTAAAAACTAATCAAAGATAGCAAAAGTCACACACGAGAAAAAAAATAACAATCGTATAATTAGACTAGAGTATGACGTCATCCGCTTCGGGAAAACACGTGACAGAATAAAATAAATTTTATTTACATAAAATATAATTTAATTTAATATAACAAAACATACATTTTAAACTAAACTTGAATTCTTCCTAACATTTGAACATAAATTTTGCTTTTAAACCATAAATATAAAATAAACCTGTGCAGAGAAATCATACTTTATCTTTTTTGTACTATATTTTTTATATAATCATTGTTGAACATCATATAATGGGGTAATTAGTTTTTGTCGGAACACTTTTTTGAGAAAAACCTTTCATTTCATTTATGAAAACAATGCCGATTTAATATTTAATTAACAGCAATTTTTAATCAAAAAACTTAGTGTACTATGTGAGAAGCAATACCTAACAATATACCTAACAATTATAATAATTTTATTAAAATATTAAAAGCTGTGTTATTATGTTTTAATGTCTCAGAGATCACTTTTAAAAATTTCTCGAGAGTTTTCCAATGGCAGGAAGTTTTGAAACATTCCTCACTTAAAATTAAGTTTATTTTATCTGCATCTTTTAAATGCCTTCACCAAAAGTAGTGTCTATAATTAAATGACCCTACTTTAAAATTTCCTTTACAGTTATTTTTCTTTTTTTAACACAAACAAGGATGTATCTTTTTTTTTTTTTTCAGTTGAAAATATTTTTTTTTAATTTCGCGATTTACTCGTGGAAATGGCGAAATTGCGGTCCCTTTTCAAGATTGTTGGAAAGCGGTAATTTCCCATATTTGATTACCAACAAATGTAGCTACAAAACGTACCAACTACTAAATGTACCAACAAAAATTTTCTTTATTTAAAAAAAAAATACACTTAAATATCGGAATTTAAATAAAAAACTGTTTCAATGCCAATGAATTTCATGATGAAGTTAGATTTACACCTTTTCATACTTTTTAATTTAAATGGCTTTATAATTTAAGGTACTGACCAATAATATAATTTAAAATACTACAGATCGCATAACGTTATATCTGTTATATTATTTGTAATAATATAGAATGTAATCTATTTTCCTTTTGCCAATTTAAAAAAAAGAAAAGATTGAAATCGGAAAGAGTTTTAAAATTTCTATTAAAATGTTAAAAGTTATTTTATTCTTGAATATTTTTCCTATTTTTAAGATGTAACGTTTCAGAAGATTCTCAAACCAAACAGAAGCATGTATGATTTAATATAGAAAAACGTGTAAATATAGAAATATGTGGCGATATATTTTCCTTCCAACAACTAAAGAAAATGTCTTTTTTATTGTTTACTTTTTATCACATCTTATATAAAAGAAGAAAATGATTTTAGAATGAAACTTACTGTTATTGTAAATGATCACATTTTAAAACTTTCTGAGAGATTTTGACTGACGTAACATTTCGGAATGCTTCTTCACTTCAACTTCAGTTTATTTTACTTGTTGCTGAGAAGTGCATTGTCACTTTATTTTAAATGTTTTTTCTTTACACTTAAAGTCCTCCATAACATATTTTTACCATTTTAACACCTGGAGATTTTCTTTTTAATTCTGTTTTTTATACAACAATATACAGGGTGTCTATAATTAAACGACCCTACTTTAAAATTTTCTATAGACGAAACTATTGCTCAGAAAGTTGGGAAATTTTGTGAAGGACGTAATGAAGGAATGTGAATTTGTTTAAGTGAAAAAAAAACTAGTTCAAAATTTCTCCACCAGAGGGCGTTTTTAATGAATTACACATTTAGCATACATTTACGATAGGTTACAAATTGTATTACAACAAAACATGTTGAACAACATTTTTTTCGCGACATGTTTTTAGCATTTCCCAGAACACACTCCGGTCAACTGCGAAACATGTTTATCTTGCGATTCTAGATGGTCGCTGAAAATGATGGCAGTCATGTGGAACACGTTTTGTTGCAATAAAATATGTAAACTATCGTAAATGTATGCTAAATTCGTTAAACATGCCATATGTTGGTGAAATTTTGAACTAATTTTTTTTTCGCTAAAACAAATTCCCATTCCTTCATTATGTCCTTCACAAAATTTCACAACTTTCTGACCAATAGTTTCGTCTATAGACAACTTTAATGTAGGGTCGTTTAATTATGGACACCCTGTATATAAACATACTTATAAATATGCAATGATTAATCAGAATAGAAAATCATACGCATATGTCAAGATATTTTAAATTATGATGAAAATAGAATCTGGAATGTACTCAGCAAATATGATGCATTACAACTATCAAGGAAATTAAATAATATTTAAGTTTTTTTTATGTTAATGCGACCATGACAAAATTAATAATCGTTTCTTAGTTATAAAATATTTTAAATTCAAAAACAATGAAAAAGTACCCCACATAAATCAATGTATGCTTTTAAATACCAATTGTAATTTCCTATTAAGAAATTTTAACATTATAACTGGAAATAATGAAACAAAAATACTCATAAAGCTATATTTTTATATTCCTTATAACGTATTAGAGTGTAGTCTTGGAAATGTATATCGAATCTAAACTGTGTCCAAAAATTATGAGGGCAATGGCCGGACGCTTTCGTTTTTACAAGGTTTTGCCGAATACCTGATCAAATTCTGGACGAATCCTTGTACTTTGGGGATGTAAACACATGTTTGACTTCAAGAATTGTAGAAACGATGTACTGCAATTAAAAAATTATGTATATTGAATATTTGATGAGATACGGGCATTTGTATGAAATAAATTTTAACTGCGCCTGGGCGAAAAATATTTTTTTCATGATTTGGTTGCAAGTCATATAAAAAGACCAGTCAAATATCATGAAAACTCAAAAATATATCAGCAATACTGTGAGCTAATTAACAAATTGAGGGGAAAATGCCTTACCATCCAATTGCAATTTCCCCTCAATTTGTCAATTAGATTACTGTACTGCCGATATCTTTCTGAGTTTTCACGATATTTGACTGGTCTTTTCATATGAGTTATTCTATAGAATTGACTGCCATATCGTGAAAAAAATCTTTGCTAAAGTTCGCGCATGCGTAGTCAGGGTTCGTACGGGTCCTGGAATTTTAAAACCAGGAAATTATTCGGTACCACTATTTTCTTATAGATAATCTCTTCTTAAATAAGGTAAAATTTCGCATGTTTGAACTTGATGTATTTTTTTAGAAAAATATACTGGTATGTCACCTGGAAAAGTAACGGTATCCGTACGAACCCTGGTAGTTAAAAATTATTTCAGACACATTCCAATGTATCATCAAATACCCAATATATAAATCTTTTAATTGCAGTACACAGTTTCTACCATTCTTCAAGTCCAACACTTATATCCTTTAAGTTCAAAGACAATTTATCAAGAAATTCAGTAGATATTCGACAAACCGTGTTAAAAGCGAAACCGTCACTGACTCTTAATTTTTGAACAGTAGTGTGTAATAAAATAAAAAATAGGAAAGCTTTAAATCAAAAACAGTTATATTAATTTCATTAAAATATTAAAAGTTATGTTATTCTTGCATCTTTGATATATTTCAAGAAATATATAATGTTAATCACAAAGCAAAAATGAGTTTTAATGAAAATATATTGAAAATAAATGTAAATATAAAAATATTTTGCATTGTATTTTTCACAAATAATGAACAAGTTTTTAAAAAAAATATATGTAAGATTTATATTAAAATCATTAAAATTACAGACATTACATTACACTTTCATAAAACATTAAAAACATATTAAAATTGGACGTTTCGGATTTACATGAAGATCCCTCTTCAACAAACATTTTTCTTAACATAAGTCACAGTTCAAAAATATCAACAAATAGAAAATGCAACGTATCGAAATGTCGAGGCCAAAGTTACAGTTATAATAACACGGACTATTCATTTGGGATTGCACATGCTTCTTTAAGAGGAAAATCTGTAACTTTGGCCTCGACATTTTGATACGTTGCATTTTCTATTTGTTGATATTTTTGAACTGTGACTTACGTTAAGAAAAATGTTTGTTGAAGAGGGATTTTCATGCAAATCCGAATCGTTCAATTTTAATATGTTTTTAATGTTTTATGAAAGTGTAATGTAATGTCTGTAATTTTAATGATTTTAATATAAATATAAATATGTTCAGACGTAATATTTTTGTTTACTTAAATATATATAATATCTTACATAAAACAAGAAATTAGTAATACAAAGAAACTGGGAAATTACGGGCGTTAACAATTTTAATTTCGAAAGAAGAAATTTTAATATTATAATTGAAAATATGGAAAACCAAAGTACTCATAACGTTATCTCTTTTATATTACTTATAACATACTGGAATATAGTCTTAGAAATCTATATCGTAATTATAATAATAAAAAAAAATAGGAAAGCTTTAAATTGAAAACAGTTTTGATAATTTATTAAAATATTAAAAGCTATGTTATTATATTATAATGTCCCAGAGATCACTTTTAAAAATTTCTCGAGTTTTCGAATTGTATAAATTTTCGAAATGTTCGTCACATCTATAAATTTCTTTTTTCTGTACCTTTAAAGTCTCTTCTACTTCATTTTATGAGTTTTTATTTTTATTTTCTTTACAATAAAAACATGGATGTAGCACTTTTTTTTTTTTTTTTTATCAGTTAAAAATATACTTTTCTCTTTCGCGATTATAGCCTTTACTGGTGGAACTGGTGGAATAGCGTAGCACTTTCAAGATTATTGTGAAGCGGTAATTTTCCATTTTGGATGACAAATAAATGTAACACAATAAACGTTTCTTCATTTTTAACAATTATAGAATTAGAAAATTTGACTTGAAAGAAAAATGTATCAATTTCAATCAATTTTGTGATAAATATTGATTTATGTCCTTTCATACCAATTTCAATTTCAGAAAGAAAATGGAATAATATAATTTAAGATACTGATTAACTATACATTTTAAGATACTTTAATATTCATAACGCTATATAAATTATATTAGTTATAATATAGACTGTAGTTCATTTTACTGTTGCTAAATAAAAAAAAAGATATAAATTGCAAACAGTTTTAATATTTCTATTAATATGTTAAAAGTTATTCGTGAATCTATCATTTTTCAGGATGTAACGTTTCAACATATTCTGAAAGCAAACATTAGCTTCTAAGATAAAATCTTGAAAAAAGTGTAAATATAGAAATATGTCGCGATATATTTTCTTTCCAACAACTAAAGAAAATGTTTTTTTTTTTTTTTTATCACATCTTATATAAAAGGAGAAAATAGCTGCAAACGAAACTGGAAATTTATTAGTATTCTAAAAGTCCGAAAGATCACCTTTTAAAACTTTTTGAGAGGTTTTGAGTGGCATAAAGTTTCGGAATGCTTGTGCACTTCAACTTCAGTTTATTTTACTCATTCCTGAAAAGTATATTTTTACTTTATTTTAAGTGTTTTTTCTTTGCATTAAAATACATTTTTTTAAACCCTTAGAACAGCTGGAAATTTTCTTTCCAATTCCGTTTGATGATACAACAATATATTTATATATAAACAAACATCCAAATATTCAATTATTATTTACAATGGAAAATAATATGCATGTGTCAAGATATTTTAACTTATGATGAAAGTATATTTTAGCATAGAACAAGCGAATATGAAACATTAAAATTTTCAAGAAAATGAAATCATTTTTAAATCTTATTTTTAAATTTGTTAATTCAAGTGTGCGGAAATGAAGAATTATTTTTTATTTAAAATATTTTTTTAAACAAAATCAATGAAAAAAAACCCACTATTTAAATAAAAATATGACTTTACTTAACAATTTGAATTTCCAAATACGAAAAGTTAATATTATAAATTAAGACAATAAATGTATAATTACTCATAACGCTATCACTATTATATTCCTTAAAACATACTAGAATGTAGAAATGTAAAATGTCGAAAATATTTTCTTATTTCACATTTTGAAAAAGAAAAGATTTTATTCGCAAATAGTTATTATATTTCTGTTAAAATATTATAATTTATTTTATTCTTGAACCTTTGTCATACTTTACGATAAGGAAAAGCTAGGAGAATACGCACAATTCAACAAAATGCAAAAAAAAAAATATATATATATATAAATATTAAGTTTTTCCTAAACTGTTCATGAATAATTTTGACTTAATTTGTTTATTATGCATTTTCAATGCTATTTTGTTGTTATACTGCAATTTAATAGAATAGCTATAATAAAACAAAAAACACTATTTTGCGCAATCTGTAATTACAGTTTTGTTATGATTGTGCACATGGGTAGGACAGATTGTTATTAATAATAACTACAATTAACAATAATAATTACACATAAATGACATTGTTGTAAGATTTTTGTGAATAAATATTATTGTATTAGGAGTGAATATTTCAATCTAATGATTAAAGATCAGAAAAAAAGGAAAGAAATTTAAGAACAATTAAAGAATTTAATCTAAAGAAAAAAAATTAAAGAATTAAAAAAAAGCAAGCCCATATAAGATTATAAAATAACATTAAGTTACTTGATAAGACGCTTAACGTAAAATAAATCCATTTTCATTTCCAGAGTTTTAAAGTTTTCTTTTTTGCTGACCAACGTTGTCGTCGTCCATAATCGATACACTTAATGTTGTAAATGGTCGAGCTTTCGTGCAACCACATGCCGCAAGTAATACATTGAATACATTCAGTGCTCAAAGTTGTCTCCTGGTACAGTTCCAGACTTCCAGTGCACTTATTATCGTTGTTCAGAATTTTTTAGCAAATTAATTTATTGCCAAATTTAGTTTCGATAATTATGTGTTTTTCAAAAATTATTTCAAAATTGAATCTTTTACATGTTTTACATGTAATTTTCGATTTATGCAAATTTTCCAATAAACTGCGTAATATCTGCCACCATGGAAACTAATGGGAACAATGAGTCATCTCTGCTAAGTAGCAGGTGACCAAACTCTCCAATTTTGGTAGGAGAGATTGCGCGGCGTTTTATTGAAACACGACCGTTTTTAAAACGGACGGTGGTGTTCGCACCGTTAATCTAAGTTCGTAGATTATGAGAAATTGTTTCATCTTATAATATTTTATAATACTGACATTCTATAGAAATTCTGACCAATAGTTATGAAAATTCACGTACTTACTTTGGAAAAACAAAACAAAATAGCAATGCTTTATACTAGACGCTCGAAACAATCAGCGTGCACATTGAAGCAGACCCTCCGCTACTGCTGTTGTACAACTACCTGGAGTCGCTACGCGCTCACCCTACTCCTCCCCCCCCCAATTCTGTTTTTGCATAATCTCTCCGACCGCACCATCTCTCCTGGCTTTACCTTACAGATAATATTTGAAAAGAGTCTGAAAGCAAAAAGTAGTTTAGAAGATAATTCTTTTTACAAAAGTGTAAATATAAAAACATGTTGCAATATAGTTTTCTTCTAACAACAATTTTTTTTCTCATCCTATATAGAAAAAGAAAATAGTGGTAGGAGGAATTTGAAATTTATTGGGATTTTAAATGTTCTAGAGATTTTAATTTAAAGCTTCTCTAGTGTGTTGAAATGGCATAAAGTTTCAAAATGTTTCTTCTCATGAACTTTGCTTTCTTTTATCTGTCCCTTTGTTTTATACTTTCTTTTAAGATTTTTTTTATCACATTAAAACTTTGATGCAGTACTTTTTAAATCAATTGGCAATACACTATTCAATTTCGCAACTGTGACTTTATTGCGGTCCTCATTCCAGTCCGTTCGGAGGCGGTCATTTTCCATTTTGATGATAAATACATTTAACACATTAAACATTTATTTATTTGCATAAATTATATACTTTGAAAAAATGAAAGTGAAAAAAAATCAATTTCAATCAGTTTTATTATAAAGATAGACTTAAATTTCACATCCTATATAATAAAAGAAAGAAAATAGCTGTAGAATGAATCCTGGAAATTTACTGGTATTGTAAATGTCCTAAATATCCGAATTTAAAACTTCTCGAGTGTGTTCGAATGGCATAAAGTTTCGAAATGTTCCTGCTCATGAGCTCTAGTTTTTTTTATCTGTCCTTGAGATGTGTCTTCTGCTTTATTTTAAGAATGTTTTTCTTCACATTAAAAACATGAATGTAGTACTTTTTTATACTGTTGGAAAAATACTGTTCAATTTCGCAACTGCGAGGGAACAGTCAGAATCGCTGTCCTCATTCCAGTCTGTTGGGAGGCAATAATTTTCCATTTTTGATGACAAATAAATGTAACACATTAAACATTTCTTTATTTTTATCAATTATATACTTAGTAATATTGGAATTTAAAAAAAATATTCCAATTTCAATCATTTTTATAATAAAGATATATTTAGAAGTTTTCATACATATTTCCATTTTCCTAACAGATAATTAATAATATAATTTAAATACTAACAGAAGAACTACTCATAATGATATCGCTCTTATAATCGTTAAAACGTACTGGAAGGTAATTTATTTTCATTTTGTTCCATTTAAAAAAGAAAAAATATAAATCGCAAACAATACTATAAGTTTTCTATTAAGGTGACTCTTAAAATGTTGAAAAATAAACTGACGATTTTTAACATTTTATGCCTTAAAAATATACGTTAGAAAAACACATTTTTAAAGGAGGTAAAAGGTAAATATTTTGTATTTCATTTCATATTTTTTTAGATCATACAGAGATAATTTTGTTTTTGTAGGAGTTTTTAACTTATCGGCAGAAAATTGAAGTCGCAGGTTGCGTGTTTGATTACGAAATAACTTCTGCATGTGAAACACATTTTTGTGGACCTAATTATACTCGTAAGTCTTGTGCTTACACTGAACTTAAAAATATATTTATTTATAGCATTTTATGTTTTAAAAATAAAACTATATCTTGCTTTTATAAAAATTTCAAAGTTTTAGAAATATAACACATAGAGGAAAAAAAACAGGAAAATATATTGAAATACTTTTAAATACCTTGCAAACAACACTCAAAAATCACATTTTAAGAAAATTGAATTTAACCCTCTGAGCGTTTTGAAAAAGGGTAAAATTGTAATGTTGTTTTTTCTGAATTTTGTTTTAAATGCTAAAAAAAATATGATTCTTTCAGCATTATAAATAAAACTTAATTACAAATATGAATGTAACCCTTGATACTATTAATCATTCTTCAATGTTTTGAAAATTCATTAAATCTATAGAATTATATTATCTTAAACATTGCATATATTGCAGTGAAACCTGGAGCTTAGTGAACGGAATATTACGTTCCACACGCTTAGAGGGTTAAATGACTTTCTTTTGAAACAATCCATATTTAATAACCATTAAGAGTGTCATTCATGTTGTTTTAAACTGATCAGAGATGATTACACTATATGTGTGCATATCATATGTGTTTTTTTTTTCAAAAATTGAAATATTTGAAATTGTAAGAGTTCTTAGGCCACTTAAACTATTAAAAGTTATATTATTCTTCAAACTTTATGATTTTGCAAGATATAACATTTTAAAAGAGCACCAAAGCAAACAGTAGTTTGAAAGATAAAATCTTTAAAAAAAATAGTATACTATAAAAATATGTTGCGATATATTTTTCATCCAACAACTAAAGGAAAAGGGTTTTTTGTTATATCACATCTTATAAAAACGTAGAAAATAGCTATAGAAATTTATTGGTATTGTAAATGTCCCAGAGATCACATTTTAAAACTTCTTCAGAGTTTTCGAATGGCATAAAGTTTCAAAATGTTCCTCACTTTAACTTCAGTTTCTTTTATCTGTTGCTGGGAAGTGCTTTTTACTTTGTTTTAAGAGTTTTTCTTTACAATAAAAACATGCATATAGTATTTTTTTCTTTTATCAATTGAAAATATACTCTTCAATTCCGTCGTAGGAAAAAAATAAATGTTCAAAGAAAAATTTGTAAGTATTTACTTATTGTTCATACTGTAATCGGATGTAGATGTATGAAGATATTTTTCGAATTACGATAAAAACATTTTGTATATATAATCTTCAATGCTGATATGCGCTAACTTTTAATAAACGTCTAATAATAATGTATATTTTTTTTCCACTAAAAATGTAACTTTTTAGGTGAGTTCGTAATTATATAAATACGTAGCACTTATAGTCGTCGTCTAGTCCGTCCGTCTGTCTGTCCGGTGGTCCACATATAACAACTCAAAGACTACCCAAACGAAGGGTTTGAAATTTAATATACAGGGTGTCCATAATTAAATGACCCTACGTTATACTTGTCTACAGACAAACTATTGGTAAGAAAGTTTTGAAATTATGTGAGGACATAATGAAGCAATGGGAATTTGTTTAAGCGAAAAAAAATAGTTCAAAATTTCGCCACCAGATGACGTTTTTTAATGAATTACACATTTTGCCACCGCCCTTTGAATACTAGGCCTAAGCTTTGACAAAAAAGAAAGGGCGGCTGTCGTAGGCGGATTTTTTTTTTCAGAATTTGTACGGTCCGTCCAATTCGAACACCAATAAATTTTAAAAGTTTTTACGCTTTATTTTTCTCATATTAAATAAGACAAAGATACAGACCGCCCCCTGAAAAAATATTCAGTAGGCGGTGACTTAGCGTTACATTTACAACAGTTTATAAATTTTATTACAACAAAACATTTTCAAAAGAACTTTTTTTACGAAATAAGGAATTTCGAATTCACACTAGGAAATATTAGTAGTTCTTTTTTATTTGCATAATTTAAGCTATTGCGTGATTATATAAAGCAAAAAATATTCTTTCAGAATTTTCAGTTAGAATTCCAAATTTCGGAAATAACTGACGACTGTGATTTGGAACCGTCTGATGAAATTTTGCCGCCAGAGGGTGTGAAATCCTACAATTTAAATAAAAAAGCAAATAAATTTCGGTCGGAGTCACGCAGCAGATTTTCTGAAACCTAGGAACTTTCGCGGAGATTT